>OX123188.2:58933552-59554731 GCA_944739405.2 Euclidia mi | reverse complement strand
AACTGTTGCCCAGAAAAAGTAGTTTGTTTCCTTTGTTTTGTTTGTTTTTTCGGGCCGGGTAGTATATCCAATTTTTATTCTACTCTTGTCGGTACCCACTTATTTTCAATTTTACTTATTAGTTAATTACTACTCTTAGAAAAACGAATAATTTATTATTCATTGTATTCTGTTGGTGTTCGATATTTTTCTACTACTGTCAAGTCTGTCAACTTCAAATCTGTCATTTCTGTAAAAGTACCTCATTGGGTACAAGGCTTTTTTGGCTAAAGTTTTATGTTTATTTAGTCTGTTCGTATTTTCTTAAATCTTTTAATTCTTTTTTTTCCTACTACTATCGTTCTCTTAAATTTTTCTTCGCTGCCTTTCCCAATTTTTTACCCATACCGATATTAACCCTTCTTTTATTTTTGTGATTTAGTTTAAGCATGTATGTTAGAGTTACTTATTGGTTCTTTTTTGTTAACGCAACTGGCAGGTGGTGTATTGGTGGAATTATATTTTTTTATTATTATTATTTTATTATTAATATTTATTTTTATTTTATTATTATTTATATTTGCATAAATATTTCGTTACTGTTGGGTTATAAATCACACTAAGTATTTATAGATATTAATATAATTATATTGTATGTACATATAATACACATTGCCATCATTGATATTATTAATGTAAGTGATGACGATAGTTTCAATTCTACATGTAGCGTAGATGATAGTTTTTCTAGTGTGCCGTCACTAGCTGACAATTTTCTGATGTACCTAAAAATTTCAATGTCGTTCATATCAATGCCCAAAGCATTCTGCCACATTTCTCTGATATGTTGGCGAATTTAGACTGTAAGAATATTCACGCTATCCTTGTTTCTGAGTCATGGCTTAAGCCCTGTCTGCCCTCTACATTATACTCCCTTCCTGGTTTTCAACTTATCAGAAATGACCGTGCCGTTGGAGGCGGTGGTGGTGTTGCCATATATCTTCGTTCACATATTCCTTATACAATTGTCGGTATGTCAGCACAGCCGCCGCCGCCAAGTGCAGGCGAGCATTTATTTCTGGAAGTTGTTTTAAACCACACCAAAATCCTAATCGGCGTTTACTATTGTCCTTCTTTACGAATAGATTACTTTTCTACTTTCGAAACCTTATTGGTCAATACCGTGCCATCTTACAGTCACATAATCATAATGGGTGATTTTAATACCTGCATGCTCAAAAATGATGCCCGCTCGTCTTCTCTTTCTTCAACTTGCGTATCATGTAATCTTTCAATATTGCCACTTAGCGCAACTCATCATTTTCCTAATTCTGCACCTTCACTCCTTGACCTTATAATGGTTTCTTCAAGAGAACATGTCGCCATTCACGGGCAGTACCCAGCTGACATGTTCTCATATCACGATCTGCTTTTCTTATCCTACAAAATTCGACCTCCTAAAATAAGACATAAAGTACTTATGCAGCGCAATTTTGGTGGAATGAACACGGACAACCTTTGTAAAGATACCAGAAATATTGATTGGACCCAACTTGTCAATTCGCAATCTATTAATGAAAAGGTCAGCATTTTTACAAGCAAGATCACGGAACTGTATGATAGGCATGCACCAATTCTACCTGTGAAAATAAAGCACCCTCCCGCCCCATGGCTAACTGAAAATATCAAACATCTGATTCACAAGAAAGCTGCTGCCAAATTTAGGTACAAAATAAGGCCTGACGCTCTCAATTTGCAAAAATATGTTGCGATAAGGAATCTCTGCAATAAGGTGTGTAGGGATGCACAACGCCAACATATTCACAGATCTGTACAAAACGGTGATCCAGCTAAAGTCTGGAAATTTCTTAAAACCCTAGGGGTCGGCAAAGCTCGTCAACACCTCAATCCCAATGATTTCAATATTGACTTGCTCAACCAACATTTCTCAGCAAGCACAATTAATTATCTTTCTTCTCTGCCTACCCCTAGTTACTCGCAATTTGTCTTTAATCACTACACCGATAGTGATGTTAGGAAGAGCATAATGTCAATCACGTCCAACGCAGTTGGTACTGACTGTGTCAGCCGTAATATAATCCTTCCTATACTCAATTTAATTCTTCCCATCATATCTCACATCCTAAATCATTCCTGTTCCAGCGGTACTTTCCCGTCAATCTGGAAGGATGCCTAAATTACTCCTATTCCGAAAACTTCTCACCCGTCATCCTTTTCTGATTATCGTCCCATTTCAATCCTACCATTCCTCTCCAAAGTCCTCGAACGTCTTGTCTACAACCAAATGAACTCATTCCTCTGCATAAATAACCTACTTAATCCTTTTCAATCCGGTTTCCGTTCGGGTCATAGCACCGTCACATCCTTGGTCAATATTACGGATGACATCAGGGCTGGTATGGAAGGCGGAGAACTCACTATTCTTGCACTTCTTGATTTCAGCAATGCTTTCAACACAGTAGATTACGATATTCTACTAGTTCGCCTTTGCTCTCTTAACATATCTCCTACGGTGATTGATTGGTTTCGTAGTTACCTGTGTGGCCGCCGACAGCGTATATGCATTGAGAACTCACTTTCTTCTTGGTGTAATACATCTGCTGGCGTGCCCCAGAGTGGCGTATTGTCTCCTTTACTCTTCACAATTTTTATAAATTCTATCTCAAACAACCTTCGCTCCTCCTATCACCTTTATGCAGATGATCTCCAAATATATACGCGGTCGTCATTAGCAAGTTTATTGCAATCTTTAGCTATCATTAACCGTGATCTGGCACTGATCAACAGCTGGAGCAATTCCTTTGGACTCAAAGTGAACCCCACGAAAACCCAAGTCATTGTTATTGGTAGTTCCAGAATGAAATCGAAAATCGACTGGTCTTCACTGCCTCCAGTTATTTTTGATGGCACTACTATTCCAATACAGGATAAAGTTAAAAACTTAGGTCTCACTATAGGCTCAACTCTGTCTTGGGATCCGCAGATCCAAGAAGTCGGAAAGTGTTTGCCTCAGCAGGTGCACTAAGAAGACTAAGGAACTTTCTTCCCACTACCACCAAAATTGCGCTAGCAAAATCTCTTTTGCTGCCCATTATTGATTATGCAGACGTCAGCTATCTAGATTTCGCCGAAAACCAGCTTGATAAACTTGAGCGACTTCAAAATTTCTGCATACGATTCATATTTGGATTACGCAAATATGATCATGTTTCACAATTTCGAGCCCAACTCAAGGGGTTACCTTTTAGACATCGTCGGAATGCTCACGTTTTAACTTTACTATACAATATATTGTTTAACCCTTCAACACCCTCCTATCTTAAAGGACGATTCGAGTTCCTTCATGACACGCACAATCGATATTTAAGGTCATCAGAAAATTTACGACTGAAAATGCCGACACATTCCACAGCATTCTATGATAAATCTTTTTCTGTAACGGCCGTTCGCTTGTGGAATGCATTGCCTCTAAACATAAGGCAGGCACAGACGGTTACTACATTCAAAATTTTTGTTAAGGAACATTACTTGTCCGTTTAATTTATTCCCTATTCTTAAAATATGTATTTAGCATTATGCACTAATTTATCTAGATATGTATGTATATGTTATTAATGTATTAGTATATATTTAGTATTATGCACTAATTTATCTAGATATGTATGTATATGTTATATATGTATTGTATAAATGTATATGTTTATAGTATAAATATTATAAAATTGGCACACCTACAACTACCACTCCTTTTCCTACCAATATCTCCATCCAAAGGTTGCCTGGTAGATATCGCTTTAAGCGATAAGGCCGCCCTTTGTACTTTACCTAATATATAAGATTACTATAATGTTGATACCGGTGTACAATAAAGTTTAAATAAATAAAATAAACAGTCCACTGCTGGACTAGGCCTCTCCTTTGAAAGGAGAAATTGGCCTACTATACCACGCTGGCCAAACGGGTTGGTATAGGATGTGTATCCAGTTTTCCTTCTCTTACAGTGCTGTTCTCTGCATAATATGCTCCCTCTGTCGGCTCTTACGACACCCATGGGATGATATGGGGTGGTGACATTCCGTATTCATAATACGTCACCACACGGACCTAACCGAATAAAAATGTACGGCCACTCAATTACCTACTGTTTTAGCTCGGGTATGGTTGTTGCAAAATATTTCGCAATGATCGTCGAATAGCAAAGCGCTGGAGCTAGGAACTAATATTTTTAAAAAATTTGCCTGAATGATATCTCATACATAATATAAATCTCATAATATAATAAAAGAAAAATAAAATAAGCACGTTCGCTTTTACGTGTAGTGGAATTACATTACTAAAAACGTATTATATTCGGTTTTCAAAAATGTCATCTTCATCCCGCGGCTCCGCACGCGAGGATGCTCATTATCACGCCATTAGGTAGCGTACTTGCTATTCGGCTCTATAATATTACTGCACAATTTCATAAAAATAGCCGTGTGGTTGACGGCATAGAATACAAGTGTCACCACCCCCTATTTTCCCGTGGGTGTCGTAAGAGGCGACTAAGGGAAAACACGATGCAAATACCATCTTTGCGTAGAGACGGCAAACTCGACATCAAACCCTATACGACTGCCTCCTTGGTCTCGCGGCATAAATGTGAGCGTGGGATCGGGAGGTCCCGGGTTCGATTCCTGGGTCGGGCAGTGTTATTGGGTTTTTCTGTCACGAAATTCTCAGTAGCAGCACGGAGTCTGGCAATGTGCCAGGTGCGGCCCTTATTACGTGGGACTAAATTATATCTGGCGAAAAGTGGGTGTAGAAATACACCTCTGCCTACCCCTTCGGGGATAAAAGGCGTGACGATATGTATGTATGTATGTATGTAATTTCATAAAAATCCGTCGAGACGTTTTTGCGTGAAAGAATAACAAACGAGCATAAAACCATCCTCACGATTTTTTCCGCGTTTATGGTAGTTTTAGGATTTGAAAAAAACTCTCTTCTCCATAGTTATTACTTAATCTAAAGATAAAAAATGACCATGTTCTTCTTATTTCGAATACAAACATTTATTTAGTATTAGTTTATGTAGAACTTACAGCCCATATTGGTCGACCATTAAATCGATCATGGCTTAGTCTACACAGAGCAATCGCTTCGGTTTAGATAGCCTAACGTTTATCTACGTCATTTGTCAAGTTCATAATCTGATGTAGCTAAGCGCTTAATCTCTTAGATGTAGATCGTTAATCTGTCGCTAAAGCGCTTTACTTGTAGCAGCGAGCGGGCGCGCAGGCGGCGCGCGTCGTACCTTGTCGCACGTCGAAATGCCTCCTCCTCACCGGCTCCGACGTCGCCACGGCAACTTGCTCATTCTCATAGTTCGATAGTTATTGCAAACTACCACCACGCTTCCGCTCCATGTACACAGTTACCAAATTAACAGCCGTATCGCCCGAAAATATCGAATTTCTAATTTAGATGGTTCCACAAAGGATGCAGTCATTAGAGCCGAAGGTTATAACAGCCATTTAATAATGTGAACAGTGCCTTCGAAAGTGGCTTAGGCCATTCAGAATGGTTCTCGTAGTTCTGATATCACAAGGTTAGAATGCTAGTTTCCTCATAATAGGGATTTTACGTGCCTGTGTGTGAGTCATAGTTTTTCCCGTGTACTGTATTAATTCAGACATGAAACATATGTACGTAGAATTCAGAATCCGATTGTTCAAAACGTAAATAGCAGCTACTCTCCATTGTTTTTTAAAATGTACTTAGACGTATAATATTTTCAACGTAAAACATTGAAGTACTCAATTAAAATTGACTATAATATGACCCCTAAAAAAATAATTCCAACTAAAATTTCATCAAACTCTGAAAATAATACCTACTCTACATTTTCTTATTGCGAAATACTACTATAGAGAAGGATCAAGTAATTAGGTTGTGTAATTGGATTAGATAATGCTATTTCTGTAGATATCATACTCCAGATGGTAATAACTACGAAAATTAACCAAAAAGAAAAAACATTTTCTGTTTTACTAAACAATATAATAATATTCTATTTAAATAGCAGAATAATTGATCAATTAATCAAAGGCCTAACCTTCCAACTTACTTTATAATTAAATCCTTCGAAACAAATCCTCCATAACAGGTAAACAATAAAACAGTTAAACTTTATCTTTATCTAGTCTAATGCAGGTTACATAAGTACTTAAAGTTTGAGTGAAATATGGCAAGACCACAAGTCATCCTTTAATCACACGGTAGGTTTTAACTGCTCGGCTACTATACATATTCAAGCTTATACTAAGATTTGTATTTTCGAACTCAGAAACTAATGAGGTTACCGTTCAAGTGCTGTATATCTTCACGTAGGTACTTTATTGTTATTAATTTTATGAACAGTGATCATACTTATATCACAATTTTAAAGTTTCTATACTCGTAAGTTAAAAAACAGTGTTTACGCAGTTATCTATAAAAGAACATTTTAACTGCCACATACTTGACAGCCAAGAAATGTTTTTTTTTTATATCTCAATCTGATAAACTGATAGGTACATACTACTGAAAAGAGACATGAAATCTGAAAACAAAATTATATCGTTTTATGACGTGGTCATTTATTTACTAATCAAGGATTATGTTCCAATGCAAAAAGCACAAACTCTGGGGTTCAAATTTCGTTTGAAAAACCGTTCATTTCGAAGTTAGTTCTATTAATATTGGGCAAGATCTACTTAGTCATAATATAAAACATTAGTTGTTTTAGGACCAATGGGTGACTGTTTTAATTTTATTGTATTAATACAATCTTAAATACTATACCCGAAACTTCTTAGCAAACTAATTTTTAACGAAGAATAAGTGTCCAAATTCATAGAAACCCAATATTTATATAAAATTACGACGCTTCCATGTACATAAAAATCAAATTAAAATATCAACGAACATCTTCAGTAAAAATAATAGCTGTTGTCAATTTACCAATAATTTTGTTCTTGATTGGACTAAAAATCCATCAGCAATTAATTAAATTATCGCAAAGCTATCAAAATGTAAAAAAATATAGCTTGGTGTTCTTATTAATTCTATGTAGGTTTACGCTCAAATCTCCAAAATGATTGTTAAATTCAAGTATTCAAGCTTAAGAGCCCAGTGTTTCTGATACCATAACAGTAAACATTTTACACAGGCTGTAAGACTTTACGATATCACGTTATCAAATAATATTACGTTAATTTCTTTAATCGCGTAAGTCAATTGGCTTCTACACGAAAACAAACGTAATATCATGTTACAATTTGGGTTTAATTACATTATGTACATGTTAGCTTTGATAGAAAACACACGCCGCCAGTAACAGGGTCACCAAGAAGGATTTAAACTAACTGCTCGTATGTCAAAGCCTATCGCAATCCGATCAATAGTTTCAGTACAGAGCGTGTAACTTGAGCTCGTGATAACTTTGCTCGCTACAAGAACACAGATTAAAATTGGCATGTACTTACATCACAATGATTTCATTCTCAGATTACAAGATTATTAAATAAGATGAGCTCTGTAACAATTTGTTTTAATTACTGAGCCACTTCATAATAACAAGAACAATTAGCCCCAATTCATCTCCACTGTATTCGTGTAGTCAGTTGTTTTATTTGAGTTTTTTTGGCTTAACTTATTCTTTTTTAACTTTAAACAAACAACAATTAGCCAAACAAACCGTAACCGTTATAGCAGAACCTGTCCTTCGAGGACACCCTCGTCCAAAAATTAACAGTGACGGAGTGGAACCGTCAAAAATATATTCAATCAACTCGCATAACCTAATTGTTATTATTAGCTTTGAGTAAATTTAATTAGAGCCGTGGTAACTGAAACCGTACCCGGTAGACAACAATAACTTACTGACATGGGGCCCACAATGAACAAAATTAAGATACCTTGTCTAATTCTACGACGACCTACACGCAAACTATGTTAAGTTCATAACAAAACTTATACTTTATGCTTAACCCGCCCGGCTTGACTACTAAACTAACATATTCACCTAACTTTGGGCTCCTATCCTAGAAATTAGTGTTATCTAGTTAGCACTGAGACGAATCAGAACTCAGTTTCGGTGTAAACTTACATAATAAACGTGACTCCTATTGTTATACGAAACTTTGATAAAATTTTATCTCACACAGTTGAAACGATAAAACCGGATTTAGGTCAGACTTGATTGCATCTTCCACGTAAGAGCGTAATGAAGCGTACGAGTTGGTTTTAAGGTCATATCCTGAACCTAGGCAGCGGCAGGTTTCAGTTTTCCGCAATAAATATTCATGGACAAACACAAAATTAAGTTTTTGTAACGCCAACCGCACCGGACCCATCGGAAACCCAAATCGCTTTACGGTCCATACCTTTGCGTACCGTACGATATAAGTTGTATAGTTGGCAATCGAGGAGAATGTGAATTATTATTTATTTATTATATATAAATTGCAAATACAGGTACATGGGTTGGTATGATAAAAGAATAATTAAGTATCACTGTACTTAACCTTGCGGCATGCAATATAAAACTAAAGAAACTTAATCCTAAAAATCTTTAAAATATTTTTAATTAGTGTTACAATTTATCCCTTAAAAAGTCTTCTACTGTGTAATAGCACTTTTGCAGCAAAATTTGCTTTAATTTTTTCTTTACTATATTGACATTTTCCTCTTCAAGAAGTGACTTAGGCAAGTGATTATATATTCTAGGCGCCATACAAAATATACTTTTGTTGAAGTATGCTGTTGTGTTAGAAGGAACGCTTATTTTTAATTGATGTCTTTTACATTTTAATTTTTCAAAAATATTTATATTCTTTTTTACAAACAGCACAGTTTCTAAAATGTAAACAGATGGTAGGGTGAGAATGTTAAGTTTAATGAAAAAGGGTTGACAACTTTCTGTTGGTTTAATTTTACAAATAGCCCTTAAACATTTCTTTTGGGATATGAATGCATGTTGTACATCTGTTGAATGCCCCCAGAATATGATACCATAGCGTATGATTGGAGCCACGTAACCATGATATGCGGTCAATAACGTGGCTATGGACACTTTTTTTTCCAGCATATAAAGAGCATAGGAGTACTGATTTATTTTGGTGCATAAACTCTCAATGTGACTCTTCCAGTTAAAACCATCGTCTATATTTATACCCAAAAATTTTGTAGTTTGTACCTGTGAAATGCTTATGTTGTCGTAGTGTATATCTAAATTATCTAGTTTATTTGTTCTATTTTTAAAAATCATAATTTTGGTCTTTTGGATGTTTATTTTAAGATTATTAATATTAAGCCACGTAATGCTATTTTTTAAAGTATCATTAATTTCATGTTCTACCGTTGGTTTGTTGTTCCCCTTAAATATAATAGTGCTATCGTCCGCAAAGAGAATCGATTCATGGCCTATCGCTTTGGGAAAGTCGTTGATATAAATTATGAACAGCAATGGTCCTAAAACGCTACCCTGCGGTACTCCAAATTTAACGATTTGCTGGTCAGAGTAGTGATTCACAATCTTATTATCATTAGTGCATAACCTAGAGATTTGAGTAAACTGTTTTCTATCACTTAGGTATGATTTTATTAGATTAAGTACGTTTCCTCTAATACCGTAAGCGCTCAATTTATTAAGCAGTGTTTGATGATCGACATAATCGAAAGCCTTCGATAAATCCATATATAAAGCACAGGCCTGATTCTTATTGTCTATTTCCGTCATGACAGTTTTAAGAAATTTAAAAACTGCTATATTAATATCTTTATTCTTTCGAAATCCTATCTGTTCGTCAACTAGTAAATATTTTGATTCAAAATAATTGGACAGACAATTATGAATCACTTTCTCAAAATTTTTTGATATTACTGGAACTAAAGCCACAGGTCTATAACAAGACATATCATGCTTATTATCTTTTTTAAAAAGCGGCATTATCTTTGTTATTTTAAGCTCTGCTGGAAATGCGCCATGACTAATGCATAGATTGATTATGTGGCTCAGTATAAACGATAGCGTAATGGCGACATGCTTTATAATGTTACGAGCTGGGGTTCGACGATAAATTATAACTCACTATGCCACTTAAACTGAACTTTATTCACTTACACAAACACTAAGTATAACACTAGATACACACACTTAATTTTCACTTCACTAGTAAAACACACTATTCACACCACTAGAACAACACTAATAAAACACCACTAAACACTTCCGAATTACTTCCTTCGCTTGATGTTGATCGCTTTCCGTATTCAATTGTTACTGTCTTGTCTCGCGCGCTCTCGCTCTATTTATACTGGCCGGATAAATCACTAGGCTTTTCGAGACGACTCACGATATTTCTGGAAACGTGTAAGGTGTTTCTAGAATTGCGTAAATGTTCTATTTACACCTACACCATCTATTAGAGAATAGCTGAATTACCTTCAAACCACCGATACATTCAATCTCATGTAGTTCTCCCATTCACTGATAGATGGCGTTATTTTCAATTCGTAACACGGCCTCCCTCTTAAACGTGTTCGTCTCGAACATCGTTGGACCCATAGTAACGAGCTAACCGGTCCACATGAACTATCTTCGGTGCACCTCGCGACCCCTTCTGGATTCGATAGGTAACGTCGTTCATCCTGGTAATTATGCGATATGGCCCGTCCCATCTGGCTTGTAACTTAGGCGATTTTCCTTTGCTTCGTACTGGGTTATGAAGCCACACCAATGATCCCTCATCGAAGCCTTTGTTGTTTGCCTTCCGGTCGTAGCGAGTCTTCATCTTCTCAGACATCTGTTGTCCTGACTCCCATGGAGCATTGTACACCTTGAATGCACCTCTGCTACGAGTATGTGGCCCCTTCACAGCCGTACAACTTGTGCATTTGCGGCACCAATCCTCGACGTCATTCCGATAGTGGAGCCAATAAAACCGCTCTCGGATCTTAGTAAGCGTCTTCTTAACTCCTATGTGACCTCCCGAAGCACCATTGTGATAGAGCTGCAGTACTTCCGGCACCATAGTCTTGGGCACTACCATTTGCAGATGGCTTTGGTTACCTCGAGCGTTTTCCCATTTGCGGCATAGAACTCCATCCTGGACAACCAAGCTTGCCCACTGTGCCCAATAACTCTTGGTGATAGGGCTCATTGCTGCGATATCACTCCATTTGGGCCTAGGAGCGTCTGATTTCTTCCATTCGAGAATCGGCTGTATGTCCTTGTCGTCTTGTTGAGCACTCTGCAAAGCTTCTTTCCATTCGTCGCTCAGATCTGTCTTCAACATCCTCACTAATGCTGCCTGCTTTGCTTCCTGCCGGCTACAGTGCTTGCACAGGTCGGGACACGGCCTACGCGATAGGGCATCTGCGTTACCATGGGACTTGCCGCTGCGATGTTGTATTACAAAGTCAAACTCTTGCAGTAGTTCAATCCATCTAGCTACTTGTCCTTCTGGGTCCTTAAATTGAAGTAGCCATTTCAGCGCTGCATGGTCGGTTCGCAGGTGGAATTTACGGCCCAACAAGTATTTGTTGAAATGCTGCAATGTCTTTACTACAGCCAAGAGTTCCCGCCTGGTGACGCAGTAGTTTCTTTCGGGTTTGGATAAGGCCTTGCTGAAGTATGCTATAACAACTTCTTGATCACCCTTCTTCTGTGACAGCACGCCGCCAATTCCGGTGTTACTGGCATCTGTGTCAACTATGAATTCATGCTCATTGTCAGGATAGCCTAGAATAGGTGCAGTACACAGATGTTCCTTAAGCTTCTGGAATGCAACGTCACAGCTCTCATTCCAACAGAACTGCACTCTGTCTTCGGTGAGCTTATGAAGAGGTCGAGCAATGTCAGCAAAGTTCTTCACAAACCGTCGATAGTAGGAGCATAATCCGAGGAATGCTCTGACCTGCGTTTTGTTCTCTGGAACTGGCCATTCCTTCACGGCAATGATCTTATCCGGGTCAGTTTGAATACCGTTCTCCGAGACCACATGTCCTAGAAAGTTCACTTGCCGTCTGAATAACGCGCATTTCTTCGGACTCAGCTTCAAATTAGCTCCTCGTATCTTTGACAGCACTTGCTCCAAGTTTCGAAGGTGATCCTGGAAGGTGCGCCCCACGATGATGATGTCATCCAAGTAGACCAGGCAGGCGTCTCCAATCAGTCCCATAAGCACTCGCTCCATCAGTCTCTCAAAAGTAGCCGGAGCGTTGCACAATCCAAAGGGCATGACGTTAAATTGCCATAATCCTTTCCGTGTGGAGAATGCCGTCTTCTCCTTGTCTCGAGGATCTATTTCCACCTGCCAGTAGCCACTTTTTAGGTCTAAGGTAGAAAACCACTTCATCCCCGTCAGCGTATCCAGTGTGTCATCGATCCTTGGCAGCGGGTAGCTGTCTTTCTTCGTGATGTCATTCAATCGGCGGTAGTCTACACAGAAGCGCATGCTGCCATCCTTCTTCTTAACTAACACCACCGGAGAGCACCACGGGCTGGACGAAGGCTCGATTACGCCTTCTTTCACCATACCGTCGATCATAGCTTCTACTTTACGTTCCCGTGCCACTGGCACACGTCTTGGTCGCTGGCGAATCGGTGCTTCACTTCCCGTGTTTATTTTGTGCTGGACTAGTGCTGTCTTCCCTATGTCGGCATCACTGGTCGAAAAAATATCGGCGAACCGGTTTAACATCTTCTTAGCCTTGGTCTTCTCTTCTTCTGACAGGGTACTTTGGCAGTCCTCCAAAAGTGAAGACACGTCGAATCGTGCACCCTGAACCTTGTCGCTGGTAGGTTGCTCTTGACATCTACGCATCCAAGCCGCTCCTTCATAGGTGCCCAATTCCGTCCCTTTTTTGAGCAACACTTCCTTGTCACTTGCATTTAGTGCGCGTACTGATGAAACTTTGGTACCCCTTACCAAGGTTCGTGCAATCTTCCATGAAGCATCTTCCTCTAGGCCTTCGATAAGTACGCAGCGGTTACCTCGACCAGAACTCCCGGGTAAACAAACCGGTACTATCGTTTCCGACCGCGGTTGAAGCGTGACATTCTTCAGGCAGTACACTTTTCCTGAAGTTGCGCCTTCCATGAAGACTTCTTCCGAGCCACATTTCAACACTCCTTGGTTAACATCGATCTCGCAGTGATACTTCCGCATGAAGTCTAGGCCTAAGATGCAGTCGTCCACTATATCGGCCACGATGACTTTGTGACGGTAAATTTTGTTGCCTAGCTTCAGATCCACCTCCTTTTCACCTCGGACGGTTATGTGCTGACCGGTAGCTGTTCTCAGATTCACACATTCATTGTTCCTGAAGCAGCCCCGAAGAACCCGTCTTGCTAGATGGAAACCGACGACTGTCCGAGAAGCACCCGTGTCCAATGTCAGCTTGCATGGTGTTCTGTTAATTTCGCCTTCGATGATCAGGCTGTTCCCGTCGCATGATTGCGAGATCGAGATACTTGGGGCTCTTCCATTACCAGCCAGCACCCGCCCCGCAGTCCTGGCTTCTACTCGTTTCCCTGCTCTCGCTGCCTGGCAGGCACATCAGGCGACCCCTTTGGTGGAGACAGGGTGTCACCAGGCTGCCTACGCTTTGGGCAGCTCAAGCGGATATGGCCTCTTTCTCCGCAGTTGTAGCACCGAGGTGACGACACAACTTCCCTGATGCGGTGACCTCGGTCGTCGCGTCGCACTGCTTCCACCTCCAGAGCGTGGGCTAAGGCATCCTTGAGGTCCTTGAAGTGCCCAAGCCTCACTGCTGCTCTTACCTCCAGGTCCCGGATCCCATCCGTAAACGCCTGTACGAGGTTCCCATCAATAAGCGCAGGAGACGACTGGTATGCCTTCCTGACCAGCTTTTCCACCTCTAGAGCCCACTGCTGCAGAGTTTCTCCGGTGCGTTGCGTCCTGTCCTTCAGCTGAGCACGATACACATGTTCGAGGTGCGCGTCTCCGTACCTCGCCTCCAGCGCCTCAAGAAGCTTCTCGTAGGTGACGTCTTGTCCGAGTGCCTCCAACACTGTCAAGGCCCGGTCGCGAAGGCCCAAGGTTAGGGCGGTTAAGGCCTGTTCTTTGGTCCACCCATTCGATCGCATCACAGCCTCAAACTGAATCTTGTATGCAGACCATGATGACGAGCCATCAAATGGTGGAACCTTAAACCCACGAGGTGAGGGCACTACAGTCGCAGATGTCACTTCGTTGGATCCGAGCCCACGCAATCTCCTCTCCACTTCAGCGACACAGGTGTCGTGATGGTCGTGTACACGCTTCTCTATAGAGGCGACGCGAGTCTCAAGCTGGTCGTGTACGAGCTTCTCCACGTCGCTGATACGAGCCTCGTGCTGCTGGAGCTCCTCCTTTACCACCTTCAGGTCCTTCCCTACAGCGGCGCTGAGGTCTTTCATCACCACCAGCTGTTCCTCCAAACGGCGGGCCTGCTCCTGTTGACGACGGTCCTGCTCCTCTTGACGGCGGGCCTGCTCCTCCTTGTCGCGCTGTCGCTGTTCTTCCATGCGGCGCGCGTGCTCCTCCTGACGGCGGGCCTGCTCCTCCTGACGGCGGGCCTGCTCCTCCTGACGGCGGGCCTGCTCCTGCATGAACGCCATCAGAGCCGCGATGTCGGGCACCGTCACGGAGTGTGTGGCGCTTGCAGGCTCCACTGCAGCCGCGGAGTCGCCTGGTCCACCAGACGATGGAGTAGGAACGTCTCCGAAGCGTCTCTGGTCCAGGTCTTGCTGGCGCTGGTTCCTGGTACGCACTCCTTCAGTTTCTTCTTTCGGCATAACCGGCATAATTTATCCCACTTCTGACACCAATTTGTTACGAGCTGGGGTTCGACGATAAATTATAACTCACTATGCCACTTAAACTGAACTTTATTCACTTACACAAACACTAAGTATAACACTAGATACACACACTTAATTTTCACTTCACTAGTAAAACACACTATTCACACCACTAGAACAACACTAATAAAACACCACTAAACACTTCCGAATTACTTCCTTCGCTTGATGTTGATCGCTTTCCGTATTCAATTGTTACTGTCTTGTCTCGCGCGCTCTCGCTCTATTTATACTGGCCGGATAAATCACTAGGCTTTTCGAGACGACTCACGATATTTCTGGAAACGTGTAAGGTGTTTCTAGAATTGCGTAAATGTTCTATTTACACCTACACCATCTATTAGAGAATAGCTGAATTACCTTCAAACCACCGATACATTCAATCTCATGTAGTTCTCCCATTCACTGATAGATGGCGTTATTTTCAATTCGTAACAATAATTTTAATCGATATATCATCATAGCCAGTACTATTCGTAGATCTAAGATTCATTATTATTTTGTATATATCGCTGGGCATTGTTGGGGGCATGAATATCGAATCTAGGCAATTGCTGCTATAACTCTGTAAAGAATCTGGTTTAAGTTTGGTTACCTGGTTTATATAATAATTATTAAATGAATTTGCTAACTGAGTTGGCTCATTGATAATATTACCATTTGCAATGACATAACGAATATCATCCCTTGGGTTACTAAATTTGCTTTTGTTTATGACAGCCCAAGTGGCTTTACACCTATTACTTGACCTATTAATGAAATTGTCATTTTGGACTTTCTGCGTGAGTTTAATAATGCGATTTAGTCTAGATTTTAGGTTTATATAATTTATCTTGTTCTGTAGTGTGCGGTTCTTACGGTACTGCCACAATAGCTTTCTTTTCCTTTTACAGCACAGTTTAATTCCTTTTGTGATCCATTTAGGCTTAGTTTTTGAGGATACTTTAATATTCACTATCGGAAAACAAAGGTAGTAAAAAAGTCTGAATAGGTCATAAAATTTAGTAAATGAAATATCAGGGTCCTCACTTGTAAACACATCTTAGAAACTAAGGGCGTTTATGCACTGAATGAATTTATTTATGTTTTCTTTATGATAATCACGCTTCTCAATGAACCAGTACTGCATTAGATTTTTATTTTTTAAAGGGATTTGAAATAACTGAGCCGTATGGTCTGATAAGGCTAACTCAAGGACCTCGTATTTGCTATTACGTACGTTAAATAAAAAGTTATCAATGCATGTGCCACTGTCCAATCGTGTAGGTTCCTTGAAGGCTATTTTGAGATTATAGCAGTTTAACATATGCATAAAATGTGTTGATTCGTATTTTTTCTGGAGAATATTCACATTAAAATCGCCACATATTATTAATTTATTCTTTCTATAAGAAAAATGAGTCAAAAGAGAATTAAAAGTCACGCAAAATTTTTCAAAATCTTCCGCATAATTTTTGGGTGGTCTATATACACATATTATATTGACTTTATGGTCAGGAAGTTCTATCCCAGAGCATTCAATAATATTTTCTATGCAGAGGTCACTTATTTCTTTCAAAGGACTATATATTAGCGACCTATGGATCAGTATACACGAACCCCCTCTACGTGTTCTTCTACAAAAAATGGAGCCAATCTTGTAGTTGGGGATATTTAATAACTCTTTATCCTTATTTAATAAGTTAAGCTCAGTTATACATAGTACACGCACTTGTTTCCTATTCCCTTCAAGTGAATCAAGGGCTACGGTAAGTAGGTCTGATTTGTTCAATAACCCATTAATATTTTGATGCATTATATTAATGTTACTTGTCTCGAAAAAACTCACCCTTTTCACTAGACAAATCATTCCCACTCTGACTACAGTCATAGAAATATTCCATACATGTCTGTGTACCTATTGAAGTATAAGATTTAACATTATTTATAGAAGTGTTATTGACCTCTGGTTGTTTACATTGTTTATAATTACTGTAATTATATATATAATCATTTCTTAACAATTCTTTAAGTAAATATCCTGCCACAAAACTAGGAAATTATTGCTATTGTTGCCCTTGAATAATTTCAGTGATCGACGACAGCACGCGGGTCGTATCCCCGATATGAATTTCATACAAACCGTGAATATAACGTACAATGGGCCCTGAGGCGTTGCGATTGTCGGTAACATTTCTTATCTCCCGCTACGTATTGGCGCACTTACCGCTCTCCACGGTTGAATGTAAAACGTTATTGAGCCTTCACGACGCTGATATTGGACTTCGAACGTTGATATTCCGTGTGGAGCCGGCGGTCCCCGGAAACACGTCAGTAATTTAATGTTCACATCTAGATCCCAATATTGGCTCAGCTAGATAATGTTCGGATGAGAGTTCGATAACCGCCGGCACCCGCTCGCCGCGCCATCGTTCTGAGCGAATCTAGCGTTTTCTAATTCCATTCTATTAAGTGACCTAATTACTTTTTCCGGGAGAGTTTGTCCTCAATGGAGAATTTTAGGTCAGGTGCCGATGAATCACTAATTAGGGATTAATCTCAATCCAACTGATCATGGCAGAGTTTCAGTCATTACAGGGATATTTTATGAGTAATGGTATGATTTATGGACACCTAAATATATTAGTACTATAACGCTTTGTTATCAATTATGCAGTAATAAATTCACCGTTACTTTTATATCTGCATATATATATGTACATGTATGTAGACATAGAAAATATGCGCTGCGAAGCAAGTAAAAAAGTGCAACGATAAATGATAAATGGTTTTGATTACAACATAGCAAAACAGTTGTCTAGAAACGACAATATAAGCGGTAAATCTACTGACACAAATAAACAGAATAAGCACACATTAATAAACCTTACGCAAATGATGTTCCGCTACCAAAAACATTTTATATTACATTTGAAATCGTGTGAAAATCGCGGCGCTGCCGGTGGCGAACTACCGCGGTTTATCTAAACGCGGTGGCATCGTCCCATCGCCCTGGTGCCTTGCGTTGCGCGCTCGCCGCACACCTAACTGACCTAACTCCGTGTTGTTGCTTCTAAACAAATTCTATTCAATTTATAAACACACTTCATGCAACACAAATGCAATTCTCCAGCTCTGAAATATTACAAAAACCAAGCCTTTGTAATTTTCAAAACATTTTAAATTGGCTAATTAATCTCGTTACGCTTGCTATGTGTAGTTATGTGAGTACCTGCCGTTGGACGTAGATTTAACCTGTGTCACGTCACTCGGCCCGGACCTGGACCGATGCCATAAAATTATTTCACTCGGCGATTTCAAAACATCCATTTAATATATCAAATACTTATTATATAGTTATTGTTTGCGCAGAACCAATGAATTGAATGAACTGAAAATTTGGCGGCCATGTTTTATTTTAGTACATTTTTCTTTTTAATACTTTTAAAATATCTCAGTTAATACGGTAAAGTATTTCAATTTATATACGATTGTCCCCTTACATTTTAGAAGGATTATCCCAGAGTCAAAATTTGTCCCAGATTTAAATAAAATTTTGCATTATGGGACATCTTTTTATTAGCTTTTGAACCCCGAGAGCCTCTGGGAGCTCAGAGGAAGTCATAAATATCTCGCGCGTCCCCGATTTCTACCAAAGTTTGCTTGGAATATACCCACTCTACATTTTCACTGTAAGTACTTATACGTTTATTGTCGTAGCCGAGCAAAATAGCGAACTTTTAAACACCTACACTCCGTTACGCGCTCTGTATTAAATTCGTGTTTAGCAATGAAGCGTAAGACTTAAATAAAAAGTAACATGAATATTTTTTCAATGAAAGCCTTAAATTGAAATTATTTCCTGCGAAGAGAAGGAAGTGAGAACGACAGTGAAGTCACTTAGACGGGGGTGGGCGAAAGAATAATGAGTGTCGGCCCGCGCGCGACCTGTGTTACTTACCTTCCAACGCGGAGATTATTTCAACTTATTTGTCTCCGAATGAACATTCTAAAGGGACATTAGGCGTAATTCCGACATTTTTATTTTCCTTCCTGGAACAGAAATGGGTCGCTTTACCTCAAGGTAAAGGAGCCACAGGTAACATAAAGATCAGAGCCGAATACACCATTGAGTCTGCCATATACCTATACGTTTTAACAAGTACGCGCACACATCCTGCGCCGCGATATTATATACGTAATACTTATGGGGTACCATCAGTATCACTTTAATTAATAATAAACTTTAATTGGCAATTAATAATATAAAACATAGTAATTGTCATTGTTGACGGTTAAAAGACTTACAAATGTATATCATAGTCGATAGAATTATTTACACAAAGATGTATTTTAATTTATTTCGTAAGAATCACATTACCTCCTAACCCTACAAAAGCTAGAAAATACTTCGACAAAGTGATCGTTGGTTCAATTCCTATACCTTGTGTACCGGTGTCAATCGAATGATCTTTCTATCACAAAATCTTGACCTAATAGAAAGATACACAGGTGTTAGGAACCCAAAAATATCAGCACCCAAACCTGTAAAGGATATTATAGAACACATACCTAGTGGATATTATTAAGTGCTTCTCAAACGTACTACGTATAGTTTCAACTATGATCAGTTGGCCGGTTTACGTATAGGAGTAACAGACGTAACATTATAGCTCGTAGATCAAAGTAGCCAACATTCAAGGTACATGAGGTGTACGTCTAACGCGTTTAGTTCCCGAATAGCCGGTTACTTGTTATGTCGCACACTTACGTAGAACATATTTTACCGCGCCACAGCCATTAGTCACCGCAGGCCGACCCGGGCTCAAACCCGCACTACAAGGACCTAAGTAACGTCCGAACCTAATGTGAGCACATTCCTCTCGTATTTTTCAAGTCAAGCTACTGAGAGAAATAAGCTGTTTACAGTGGCTTTGGACTGGCGAAATGGCGTGATCATTTAGTTCTGGGTTAGAAAAGAAAAAGAAAAAGAAAAGAAATATTTTATTTGTATCTCCATAATAACCCTTAAAAACTAAACATGTAGAGTACAAATTGAGTAGAGTACAAATAGGAACCTGCGTCAGCTATTGTTGCAGATGAACTGCAACGCTGATATTCTCGCAGGACCAGAGGATATAATTTTAATAATTATATGTATATACTTAAATAATAATTATTAATAATTAAATGCTATTTAAAATATATACGACACCATAATATATACACATACATTTTATATTATATTATTATGTAAATAAAAATAAAAAATATTAATACTAAAGTCTTTTGGTTGACATATTGTGTTGTGTATCAGACAGGCAATCTTAACAAATTTATAGCGCGTTTCCGAACGCTTTCGGTCTATTGTCACTTGTCACTACTTGAGTGATTGTTCCGTCAAAAGTGTTAGCTGTCACGCAAGATACCATTGCGTTAGCCGGCTGAAGCCGGTACCTAGTAATCAAAACATCAATAAAATAAAAACAAGGCAACGCTGCGCTGGCGCTGTTGAGTGTACTACGTAATAACAGATAGTAATAAACAAGACAAGAAACTGAGTAACGTTGACAGCCATATGAAATTCCTTCCACACAATGAGTGGCGTACAGGTAAGTGGTTATACTAAAGTCGATTTTTGTTTGTTTAATAAAATTTGCCTATACTTATTTTTAAAAGAATATACCGATTTCAGGCTACTTATAGGCGGTGGGAGGTCATTCCATATTTTGGCTGCCTAAAATTTAAAACCATTTTCGAACGAGGCTGATTTGTGTTTTGAAACAACCAACAGATAAGATGCGGCTCTTGTGCTATATTGATTTATAGTCCGTTCACAGTTATTTTACCTCTAGCTGTTAGATTGGCCAACCTGGGCGTTGTGTTGCTATATTTGGTATATAATACTCCCATTTTAAATATACATTATTGCTAAAATGTACTTATTTTTTTATTGCTAAGCGATCGTGTTAAATATTTGGAAGTAATGTTTGTAACAAAACCTCTTGATATTGGCATGGCTATATGCATGTACATTTATTTTCTTACGAAATAACTAATTTCCTATGAAGATAAGTAGTTATAATAAAAATGTTGTCTATTTAATATATAAAGGTAAACGCATCATAATTACGCCAACGTGTGGTTCTAACTATCAAATACAAAAACTGTAAATTTAATTTTCATATTTATTTTGAATAAGAATGATGTGGGTGTCATATTACACCTCTGCCTACCCCTGCATGGAAACAGGCGTGAGTCTATAAGAATGATCCATGTGGACTGCCAATGTTATGATGATTCGTAACTGCTGTCATATTCTGTATCAGACTCAGAATTTAATTCTATTATGAACCTGTCCATTTCAGCATCCGTAGACCCATCTGTTTCACGAAGCTTGTCTTCAATGTGGCGCTCATGTTTGCATTGTTTTTGTCAGTCTTCTGCAGTGATAGATTGAAAAGCTTCTTCAGCTAAATTCACAATGTTGGTTGCCTCTTGTCCTAAATTTTT
The DNA here is from genome assembly GCA_944739405.2 of Euclidia mi. Lineage (NCBI taxonomy): Eukaryota > Metazoa > Arthropoda > Insecta > Lepidoptera > Erebidae > Euclidia > Euclidia mi. The sequence goes on along the minus strand of OX123188.2, from coordinate 59,533,346 downwards.
GCTTGTGACTCGCCTTTTAATGAGACTCCACATAAGTTCAATTGCGTTTAGCTCGCAGTGGTATGGCGGTAATCTAACCACTTTGCGGCCATGAGCTTCAAGCATTTGAATTTTTGAAGCATTTCCACTAATATTGGGTAAAATGTTATGCACGGGTAACCCTATTTTATTTTCCTGTCATCACAGAGTACAATTCCAACATAAAGAAAATAAACACCGACATCTGTCAGAGGTAAAATAACTGTGAACGGACTGTACATCCCTGGACCATGTCAACTTTTTATAAAGGTAATTCGGCTTTTGATATTTAGCTATTCCAAAGAGTAAGGTTGCCAAATGTAAATGTCTACGCGCAGCCATCTTCAAGAGGTTCCCACTATTTAGGAATGGAGTGATATGTGTACGTGGTGGAATATTATAGCAGAACCGAGCACATGCATTTTGTACATGTTGAATTACCTTCTCTGTTCTTTTCAGTAAACATGATCCGAATACAGTGTCTGCATAATTAAGTTTGGATAGGACTAGAGTTTCGCCAAGCAGAATCCGCATGTCGGTACTCAGATGCCGGCGAATTAGGTATAGCAGTTTGAGACGGTAAAAACAGTTTTTAACAGCTTCAAGTACATGTGTCTCAAAATGCAGTTCACCATCTACAACTAATCCCAGATTGCGAGCCTCACAAACTCGGTCTATGGGACAGTTATCAATCATCACTACAGGATTAAGGTCTTCTATTCTTTTGATGCATTCCTTTGAGCCTAATATTAAATACTTGGATTTAGTAGGGTTTGGCACCAAGGAATTTTTGTCTTGCCTAATCTGATATGTTGTCTAAATCCTCATTCAATCTCTTTACAGATTCGTGACAATCATTTGGGTGAAATGATATATAAAGTTGGAGGTCATCAGCATATATGTGAAACTGGGCATTTCTGATGTGGTTGGTAACATCAGCACTGTACAATATGAAGAGGAGAGGGCCGAGAACTGAACCCTGTGGGACGCCCCGAGTCACCTGACAGCAAGAAGAATTTAAAGTTTAAAGGTTAGGTAACGTGCGCTCCGCTTGTGAAGTATTGGTGTAAACCGAGCGCATACTGCATGCGCCCACTTCATCAAAACGGGAATTGATGACGTGCAGTTTTTTGTGAACAGCTAGCTCCTGTTACGATTGATAGCGTCATCAGCGTCCTTTGTTCTATTGGAAACAGGGTGTGATGAGGTTAAACATATAATTGCGAACTTAAAGTCAACTAGCAGTTGTGGATTTGATGGTATCTCTAGCAAACTGTTAAAATTAATCCAGGATTTCATTGTACCTTCCCTGACAGAGCTTTTCAACAACTGCTTCAAACTAGGTATATTTCCTGACGCCCTCAAGCAATCGATAGTGATACCCATTCACAAGGGTGGCAAGAGAGACTGTGTCAACAATTATCGTCCAATATCTTTATTACCTTGCCTATCGAAAGTATTAGAAAAATTAATAAATAAGAGGTTCGTTAAATTTTTAGAATCGAAAAATTTATTATCGGATGCCCAATACGGTTTTAGGCAAGGTAGATCAACAAACGATGCCGTGCACGCATTTACAGAATTTATAGCGACGAAGCTCGATAACAAAAAAAATGTCTAACAATATTCTTAGATTTAGCAAAAGCATTTGACACAGTCTCTCTTTCCAAACTACTGTCGAAGCTTGAGAGCTTCGGTATAAGGGATAAACAACTTCTTTTATTTAACAGTTACCTGTTGGGGCATACGCAACGAGTTAGGATAGGTGACAATTTAAGCGAAGAGTGTTCTGTAAACTTTGGCGTCCCACGGGGAAGCATCCTCGGCACTTCTTTATTTTTATGCTATATAAACGAGTTGTGTTAACTTAAACTTAAAAACTGCAAAATCATTTCTTACGCAGACGATACAACTCTCACTTTCTATGGGGATTCCTGGCCAAACGTTTTTAAATATGCCCAGGAAGGTTTTAACAAGGTGTGTTTATGGTTGGCTAATAATTCACTTACACTTAATCCAACTAAAACACACTTTATAACTTTTTCATTGCGAAATCCTGTTTTGCCACAATACGATATTTTAGCACATTCCTGTAACTCAACTCCATTTGATTCAAAATGTAACTGTACAAGTATTCAAAAAACTAAATACATAAAATACCTTGGAGTTACCATTGACGAAAACCTGAATTTTGCGGAACACATAAGTAATGTTGCTAAAAGAGTCCGAAAGTTAACATACATATTTAAACAGCTTAGACATGTGGCGGACCCTAGAGTAATGAAAATTGTTTATCTGGCTCTTTGTCAATCTGTCGTTACGTACTGTACTTCTTCTTGGGGTGGAGCAGCTAAAAACCATTTGATAGAATTAGAGAGAGCTCAAAGACTAATATTCAAGATAAGCTTATTTAAACCTAGATTATTCCCTACTTCGGAACCATACAAATGTGCAAGCAGTATCACAGTGAGGCAACAATACATTTTGGCTACAGTTCTTAGACAACACAATCTGATAAAATTTGACCCTAATAACCCAGCACTGGCTCGGCGTCGCAATTTTCAAATATGTACAACAGAACCAGCCAATACAGCCTTCAGCGATAAATGCTTCTTTTTCCAAGGTCCACGGTTATACAATCTTGCTAACAAACTACTTGCAATTTACTCAAATACATCGCATGAATGTAAAAATCGTCTAACGAATTGGCTTCTAACTTTTAATTATGAGGTCACTGAAAAACTATTCGTCAGACATAGAGACATTTAAAATATAAGGCTGTTCACCTTCAGACACCCAGTTAAACACTCATTCAATTTCAATCACACACACACACACACACACACACGCACGCACACACACACGCACACAAACACACCTAAACATACATAAACCACTTATCTAGCTCACTCCCAAACACGCAAATCTATACTGTTTTAGGCTACATTATGTCCGGGTGAAGGAGGCCAGGAAACCCATGACACAGGTCTTTGACTTAGTATGGGCTCCTGTCTCCCTTCTATGTCCTAATATTGTGAACTGTTGAAATGTTTGTATCTTATGGGAGAAAATAAATAAATATTATTATTATTATTCACATACATCTTTAATATATTCTCATAATAAATAAGTACATTTTTAAATATATCAATTATAAAAATACATTTAAAAATATAAAAATCATTATGGGGACCCACCGGTATCGGGAACAGGGTCCAAGCTACTGGTGGTTAGGGCTCCAGAGACAGAAACCGCCTCACTATGCGTGCCGTGTCCAAAAGTACCGCCTTCTGTATCAGACCCTTGACCCAAGGATCCAACGCGAGCCTCTTAAGATGGTGGTCGAGGCTCTTGGCTATAAGACCATTTACTGTGACGATTATCGGCACAATAATTGCTGAGTCGACATCCCACATGTCGACAATCTCGTGCGCCAAGTCCAGATATTTAATCTGCTTATCTTTCTCAACTTTCACGAGATTCTCGTCATGAGGGAGGGCGACATCAACAATTATTGCGCGGCGCTCTGATCGATCTACCACCACAATATCAGGTTTGTTGGCTACAACAGTCCTGTCTGTGACGATAGATTGATCCCAGTACAATGTGATATGACCACTTTCCTGAACAGGTTCCGCCACATACCTGTAGTACGGCACCTCAACATCTACAAGCCTATATTTCAGAGCAAGATGCTGGTGAATGATCCTGGCTACTTGGTTTTGCCTGTGCAAGTACTCGCCGTTAGCAAGACGCGAACAGCCGGAAACTATATGTCTGAAGGATTCACCAGGCTGGTGACACGCACGACAAATGTCCGTGGTGCCATCCCTCAGAATATATTTCCGGTAGTTATTCGTCTTGATAACTTCATCAGCAATTGTACAAACAAACCCTTCGGTTTCCCCAAAAAGGTCACCGAAGCGTAGCCAGTTCACCGAGGCTAAAAAGTCTACATCTGGCCCATGCAGGGTCCGGTAGAACCTGCCATGAAGCTCCTTGCTCTGCCATACAAACTTGCGATCATCAGTGCTAAGTACTACAGGTCTGCGCCAGCTGTCCTTAGAAAGACTGAGCGGGGTAAACCCGGCGTCCACTGCTACAACATCGCGATGCACATCCACGTTCGCGTTGAGAAAATAATCTCTGAGGTTGCATACCTCGCGGTTGTGCAGGGATTTGACATTTAGAAAGCCACGACCCCCACACTTCCGCGGAATATACAACCTCATTACGGATGAGCGTGGATGATGCATCCGGTGTGCCGTTAGCAGTGTACGGACCTTTCGGTCTAAGGTGTCCAGTTCAGTCTGAGTCCACTTGAGTATGCCAAAGAAGTACATGAGAACCGGCATGACCCAACCGTTGCAAGCTCGAACCTTATTGCTACCTGATAAAAGACTATTCAGTACCTTTTTCAGGCGGCCAAAGAACCGCTCTTGCAACGATTGTTTCATGTCAGCCTCATTAATACTTAAAGCCTGTGACATACCCAAGTATTTGTAGGTGTCGGTTCGGCGAAGTGATCTTAGGTTAATGGAATCTGAGAGTTGAATCCCTTCAGATTCCACCATCTTTCCTTGCTTTACATGAATCACAGCACATTTATCCACACCAAATTTCATGTTGATAGAATTACTAAAACTTTCAGTTATTTTTAGTAAACTTATCAATTGAGGGTTGGTGTGGGCAAAGAGTTTTAAGTCATCCATGAAAAACAAGTGGGACACTACCCGACCACTTCTTCGTAACCTGTAACCTAGCCCTGAACCCTCCAGCAAGGTACTGAGAGGATTCAGCGCTAAGCAAAACCATAATGGACTCAGACTATCACCCTGAAAGATACCTCGCTCAATCTTCACAAGTTTGCCATTCCCCTGGATCCGTCGGCACCCTGGATAGCCAAGAACCGTTTTCCATTGCCCCATACATGACTTTAAGAAGGTGCGTAGAGTTGTATTTATTTTATACAACTCCAACACCCTCAAAAGCCACGTATGAGGCACAGAATCATACGCTTTCTTGTAATCTATCCAACATGCCGCCAGATTCTTTCGGTTACGACGAACTTGCTGGGTAATGGTCATATCAATAAGGAGGAGCTCCTTAGTACCACGAGCCCCCTTCCTACATCCATTCTGAGTGTCTGACATAATTGAATTCAATTCAACATGTTTTGATATTTTAGCATTCAGAATAGATGTAAGAAGTTTATAGACCGATGGCAAACATGTAATCGGTCTATAATTACCGGGCTCTGTGGTACTACCTGTCTTGTGGAGCAAGTGGGTTACTCCAGTTGTCATAAAATCTGGGATCGAACCAGATTCTAGGGATGATTGAAACTGGGATGCTAAGCAGCCATGTGAACTACGTAGCCATTTCAGCCAGAAATTGTTCAGTCCATCCGGTCCTGGAGCTTTCCAATTTAATAACGAACGGACTGCACTTGTAACATCTTCGCTGGAAATGACTACGTTTTCCATTTCTGGAATGTGTTCACATGACCGCTCAACATCCCGCATCCAACCACCCTCAGTGTGGCCAATATGCGCCGACCATATGCTACGCCAACATTTGTTAGTGGCATCTGCATCCGGCAGCTGCCCATTAGCCACATCTTGGGCTGGTCGGTCCCTGTTTCTATAAACCCACTTTTGGTCCCTTTGAAATTCAAGGTATATCGGTCCACGCGTTTTTTATATCTGCGTATCCGGTTTGCCCATGCATAGACTTTCTGCTTTAGGAAGTCAATGCGCTCCGTGAGCCGAGATGTATAGTCATGAGGACTGATACCTGTCCCCAAGAAGGCTCGGCGCACAAAGCGCATGACCCTGAGACGTGTATTCCCAGACCTAAAGCAGATTAGCTTACCGATAAGTGCCCTTGTCTCAGCAATACGCCGTTCAATTCTGTACTGCCCCGCCGGGATAGCAGATCTTTGTCGCATGCCAGTATCACGATCATGAAACTTGACACCTGCCATACGACAAGCCGCTACGGTGGCGCAGTACAAAATTGAGTGCGTATCACCAAGATTCTCACTATTCTCTAGAAAACTAGGTAATAGCGAATCAAGGGCACCTACCAGCGCTATATTACGCCTATGCATAGGCAATCGGGGCAAGCGCGGCCTAATTGTTGGTGACATGTACCGATATTCCCCATTCGCACATTTCAAAGCATCCATAACCTCCTCATTGCACTGGATACTTACGTTACAAACCATATCATCCACATCCACGACGGCATTATTACCCATCCGCGATGCATCTGTGTTACCGATAGCACTAACGGGTTGGACGTGAACAGCCTGTCTCGTAGGTAAGTATTCTGAACGTAGCCTATCAAGTACGACGTTATCCAGCTTTTTACTGCGCTGGATAACTCGCACCTGATCCGATAATCGTTGAGCCGTAACGATGATACTTGGTTCTAAGGCCTGAAACAGAACGAGCATGCGACTGCGGTACGCAGTGAGGTTAGTTCCCCCCTCTGTAGCCCCAAAATATGCGCGCATGACATTTTCATTGATGGATTCCGTCCATCGCATGCGCTGCACATTTCCACCAGCAGCGAGGACCCTGTTTGAGACCGGTGGGTCTCGTGGTCCCAGGCAGGCTGGCGGCCGGCCTCTGCCTCTCCGCCGTACAGGTGACGGTGACGACGGGGGCGAGAAGTACTCGTCGCTTGAGCTCGACGCCACTGCAGCTGCTGGCGATGTCGGCGCAGGCCTCGGCGGCTGCGAGGCGGAGCTCAGCGACGGGTCCGGAGGTGTTAGGTGTGCTATTGGCTGTTTGTTTCTGGCCCTCGTCAACATGCTAAAGTATTAATTTCATTTTCATTTTTTGAATGTTATTATTGTTGTTGTTGACATATTTTCTATGACGACTGTCATTGTATATTTACACTTCACTTTCTATATTTATGGTGGTTTTGTTCAGGTATTTTCTTTTGTTATTGTAGTTTTCTATTGTAACTTATATTGGCTATACTTTTAAACTATGGATAAATGAAACGATTAAGTAAAGAAAATAAATAAGAAGTTTCGTCGCTAAAGCCAAAAAGGACATTAGGAGAAAATTTTTGCCGCAATATAGTAATTGAGGTGCATTTATCCGCCAATTGGCCGCGTCCCCTGCGTTTCCGTTCGTTAGTCTGCTCGAAAATGTTCTGGATGGAAAATGGATGAAGCGACCCAACTATTATGGATAACAATTACGGAGGGATCTGCCGACCCTCGTTACAAAGATCACTTGGAAACGACTGCGATTCTTTTCTCGTTGTGGTCACACCAAACTCTCTAATTTGAATACATTTATTACGTTTTGCGTAAAAAAACACTAAAAGTGACACTCCTCGTAACTTTTTCCTCGCATACAATGTATGTTTTTACATTTACTCAACATGTTTCTATAACCCATGTTATAGGCTTAAAGTGTAGCTTAACTGGCGTCTGCGGCCTTTGTATAATTTGTGTTGGGCAAATGTAGGATACTTTAAAAATCCGCTCACAAAATTATAACATTGTGCCGCAGTTTTAGTTTTACAACGTGTGCGCACAAGTGGAGTGCCGAATGCGCCGAGATGAGCATTTTTCTGTTTTGAGGAGCATCTATTGTTGTTCAATGAAACCACATCAACGTTGCATAGAATATTTCAAAGCTAGCAACGATGCAATACACGACACTGAATGAATAGAATGCAGGATTTGTTCAGACAGCCGCAACAACAATAACATTTAAGGAGTTTGTTGTTATTCAAAAGATTTTGAATTCATGCCAGCGTTAGAAAGTGTAACTATGTGCTCAAATGGTGACAAATTATTGTATTACAGGGCGTTTGGGAACCGTACTGGCGTCCACCTAGAATCTATGACTATGATCGCATCGGCGTGATGTTTTATGATTCCCCGTAATGATTGCATAACATACCCCGATTTATCATCAACACATAGTATAAAACAAAGTCTGTATTCTGTCTGTCTGTCCCTATGCATGCTTAATTCTTAAAAACTACGCAATGGACTTTAATGCGTTTTTTTTTATAGATAGAATGATTCAAGAGGAAGGTTTATATGTATAATTATATAATAAGGGTATATGTAATTAGGTTAACATTAACTGAAATTCCCATTTATTTTCCAAGTTGAGCAAAACATTTTTGATGAAATTTGTTACGGGTTATCTATACTAATATAATAAAGCGGCAGTTTGTTTGTTTGCTTGTTTGTTTGAACGCGCTAATCTCAGGAACTACCGGTCTGATCTAAAAAAAAAACTTTTTGTATACGATAGCCCAGTTATTCCGGAAGGCTATATAACATAACGCTTCGACCCCTTGGGGCCGGGCAAAAGGCTAAAACATAATGTCAGCTAATCTCAGGAACTAGCAGGCGGATTATAAAAATTGTTATTGCCTATGATAGCCCAATTATTCCGAAAGACTATTGGCTATATAAAATTACGCCACAACTTTTTGGGGCCAGACAAAAATAATAAAATGGTCAAACGAGAAGGGTTGGGTTAAAGGCAAGAAAAGGCTAAACGAATAGGATACAATCTATATGGGTATCGTTTTCGAGATTTTCGAGACGCTGATTAATAATATTGTTACGAGCTGGGGTTCGACGATAAATTATAACTCACTATGCCACTTAAACTGAACTTTATTTATACACAAACACTATACACACTTATTTACACAACTAGTAAAAACACACTTATTTCACACTTAATTCTCAACACTAATGCAAAACACCACTAAACACTTCCGAATTACTTCCCTTCGCTCTCGTTTATCGCTTCGATATTCACTTGTTACTGTCCTGACTCGCACGTCTGCCTGGTATTTATACCGGCCGGAACACATAACTAGACTTTTCGAGACGACTCACGAAATTTCTGGAAACGTGTATCGTGTTTCTAGACTTGCGTAATTGTTCTATTTACACCAACGCCATCTATTAGAGGATAGATGAAACAGCCTTAAACAACCGATACATCTAATCTCATGTAGTTCTCCCATTCACTGATAGATGGCGTTATTTTCAATTCGTAACACGGCCTCCCTCTTAAACGTGTTCGTCTCGAACATCGTTGGACCCATAGTAACGAGACAACCGGTCCACATGAACTATCTTCAGTGCACCTCGCGACCCTTTCTGGATTCGATAGGTGACGTCGTTCATCCTGGTAACTATGCGATATGGCCCGTCCCATCTGGCTTGTAACTTAGGCGATTTACCGTTGCTTCGTACTGGGTTATGAAGCCACACCAATGATCCTTCATCGAAGCCTTTGTTGTTCGCCTTCCGATCGTAGCGAGTCTTCATCTTCTCAGACATCTGTTGTCCTGACTCCCTTGGAGCATTGTACACCTTGAATGCACCTCTGCTACGAGTATGTGGCCCCTTCACAGCCGCACAACTTGTGCATTTGCGGCACCAATCCTCGACGTCATTCCGACAGTGGAGCCAATAAAACCGCTCTCGGACCTTAGTAAGCGTCTTCTTAACACCCATGTGACTTCCCGAAGCACCATTGTGATAGAACCGCAGTACTTCCGGCACCTTAGTCTAGGGCACTATCATTTGGAGATGGCATTGGTTACCTCGAGCGTTTTCCCATTTGCGGCACAGAACTCCGTCCTGGACAACCAAGCTTTCCCACTGTGCCCAATAACCTTTGGTGACAGGGCTCCTTGCTGCGATATCACTCCATTTGGGCCTAGGAGCACCTGATTTCTTCCATTCGAGTATCGCCTGTACGTCCTTGTCTTCTTGCTGAGCATTCTGCAAAGCTTCTTTCCATCCGTCGCTCAGATCCGTCTTCAACATTCTCACTAGCGCTGCTGGCTTCGCTTCCTGTCTTGCACAGTGTTTGCATTGGTCGGGGTAAGGCCTACGCGTCAGAGCATCTGCGCTACGTGGCTCTCGCCGCCAGACAGGTACGTCAGGTGACCCTTTTGATGAAGACAGGGTATCAACGTGCCGCTTACGCTTTGGGCAGCTCAAGCGGATATGGCCTCTTTCCCCGCAGTTGTAGCACCGTGGTGAAGAAACAACTTTTCTGATACGGTAAGTTCGATCCTCGTGACGCGCTGCTTCCACCTCCAGAGCGTAGGCTAAGGCTTCCTTCAGGGACTTGAAGTGCCCAAGTCTTACCGCTGCTCTAACTTCCAGGTTCCGGACCCCATCCGTAAACGCTTGTGCGAGGTTCCCGTCAATAAGCGCAGGCAACGACTGGTATGCCTTCCTGACCAGCCTTTCCACCTCTAGAGCCCACTGCTGCAGAGTTTCTCCAGTGCGTTGTGCCCTGTCCTTCAGCTGAGCACGATACACATGTTCTAGGTGTGCGTCACCGTATCTCGCCTCCAGCGCCTCCATCAGCTTTTCATAGGAGACGTCTTGCTCAAGCACCTCCAACACCGTCAAGGCCTGATCACGAAGGCCCAAGGTTAGGGCGGTGAAGGCCTGTTCTTTGTTCCACCCATTCGTTCGCATAACGGCCTCAAACTGGACCTTGTATGCAGACCACGATGATGAGCCATCAAATGGTGGAACCTTAAACCAACGAGGCGAGGGCGCCACAGCTGCAGGTGTAACGTCGTAGGACCCGAGCCTACACAATTTCTTCTCCACTTCGGCAATACGGGTCTCGAGGTGATCATGTACACGCTTCTCAATAGAGGCGACGCGAGTGTCAAGCTTGTCGTGCACGAGCATCTCTACGTCGCTGATACGGGCCTCGTGCTGCTGAAGTTCCTCCTTGACCGCCTTCAAGTCCTTCCCCATTGCGGCGCTGAGGTCTTTCATGAGCACCAGCTGTTCTTCCAGACGGCGGGCGTGCTCCTCCTTGTCGCGCTGCAGCTGTTCCTCAAGGCGGCGCGCGTGCTCCTCTTGACGGCGAGCCTGCTTCTCTTGACGGCGGTCCAGCTCCTCTTGACGGCGGGCCTGCTCCTCCTTGTCGCGCTGTCGCTGTTCTTCCATGCGGCGCGCGTGCTCCTGCATGAACGCCATCAGAGCCGCGATGTCGGGCACCGCCATGGAGTGTGCGCTTGCAGGCTCCACTGCAGCCGCGGAGTCGCCTGATCCACCACACGATGGAGAAGGAACGTCTCCGAAGCGTCTCTGGTCCAGGTCTTGCTGGCGCTGGTTCCTGGTACGCACTCCGTCAGTTTCTTCCTTCGGCATAACCGGCATAATCGGCATAATTTATCCCTTTCTTCTGACACCAATTTGTTACGAGCTGGGGTTCGACGATAAATTATAACTCACTATGCCACTTAAACTGAACTTTATTTATACACAAACACTATACACACTTATTTACACAACTAGTAAAAACACACTTATTTCACACTTAATTCTCAACACTAATGCAAAACACCACTAAACACTTCCGAATTACTTCCCTTCGCTCTCGTTTATCGCTTCGATATTCACGTATTACTGTCCTGACTCGCGCGTCTGCCTGGTATTTATACCGGCCGGAACACATAACTAGACTTTTCGAGACGACTCACGAAATTTCTGGAAACGTGTATCGTGTTTCTAGACTTGCTTAATTGTTCTATTTACACCAACGCCATCTATTAGAGGATAGATGAAACAGCCTTACACAACCGATACATCTAATCTCATGTAGTTCTCCCATTCACTGATAGATGGGGTTATTTTCAATTCGTAACAATATGAAATTTATTTAGTGATCCAAGATGGCGGACGGGAAATCAAAGAGGGCGGATGAGACAATTTTAAAAATCAATATCCAGGGTATCGCCCTCGATATTTTAAGGGGTGGGGAATCGAAATACAACATCTATTTCGTGATCAAAGATGGCGGATGGGAAAATTTTAATAAATCAATATGTGTATCGTCTCCGATGTTTAAAGGGATGGGGAATCCAAACACCACATCTATTTCGTGATTTAAGATGGCGGATGGGAAATCAAAGATGGCGGATGGGAAAAATAAAAAAAATCAATATGGGTATCGTCTCTGATGTTTAAAGGGATGAAGAATCCAAATACAACATCTATTTCGTGATCAAAGATGGCGGATAGGAAATCTAAGATGACGGACGGGATTTTGTTTAAAGTCGATATGGGGTATCGTCTTCGATATTTTAAGGAATGGGGAATTCAAAAACACCATCTATTTCGTGATCAAAGATAGCGGATGGGATTTTTTTTTTTAAATCAATATGTGTATCGTCTCCGATGTTTAAAGGGATGGGGAATCCAAACACAACATCTATTTTGTGATTTAAGATGGCGGATGGGAAATCAAAGATGGCGGATGGGAAAGTATAAAAACCAATATGGTTACCGTCTCCGATGTTTTAAGGGATTGCGAATCCAAATACAACGTCTATTTCGTGATCAAAGATGGCGGATAGGAAATCAAAGATGGCGGATGAAAAAAAAATTAAAGTCAATATGGGTATCCTCTCCGATGTATTAAGCTATGAGGAATGTAAATACAACATGTATTTCGTGATCAAAGATGGCTAATGGGAAATATATACTTATAATACTTGCGCGGACGAAGCCGCGGGCACTGCTAGTATTTTATATTTTCCCGTGACTTCACAGGTGTCACAACTTGGTATCTTCCATGGTCACTACTACTGAGGCAGGCAACACAATGATAACGTAATAGTAATGAGGGAGTAATCGTCCCAAAAATATAGTAAAACTATGACGCTTCTTAATAGTCTGATCCTGCCTTAGATACACACACACACTGTCACTGAGTACATTACAATCGTACGCAACGGACACAAAGAACACGAGAATCGTAAGAACTATTTATTACTCACACAATATTCGTCCCATACCTGGATTAGGCGCACAATGCCACATTCACAAAATGCCAAAAAAAAACGCCAAGGTGCACTGAGGGTACCGTACAAACCTGTAGGATTTTTAATGTGTAATGTAACTAAGCTTTTCGGATTTTTTCTTTTACATGTGCTATAAAACATTGCTTCATGCCAAAATTTCAAGATTCTAGATCGACTGGAGTAGAACTAGATAGTAGCGAATTTGAAAATATGCATAAATTGCTGTTCCTTTTGATTGTGTTGACTTAGGAGTTTGATTTTGTTACATCTTAAAGGTATTATAAACCTGAGTATTTGGTATAAATTTCAATTAAATACCTCTACGCGTTAAAGGGGTAGTAACTTTAAAATTATTAAAAATATTTTTATTATATGATGTTACTAAAACTTTACGGTTTTCGCAATTTTACTTTTATCTGTGCTATAAGACGTTGCTTCATACCAAATTTCAAGATTCTGGGTTTACGGGAAGTACCCTGAAGGTTTTGATAACCTTGCGAATTTCGAAAATTTGACGAAATTGGACGGACGCACAACAAAGTGATCCTATAAGGGTTCAGTTTTTCTTTCCAGGTACAGAACCGGAATATATTCGCAAAAAAATGCCACATCGCAAAATGCCATTTTAGCAAAATGTCTCATTAGCAAAATTCCACTTTCGCATGATGTCATTTCTCAAAATGCCACATTTCATACACAGTAAATCAGTCTAATAGTTTGAGTTGACGGAGCCGGAGCCAGCTCCTATTTTTGGGTACAGGGCTATAAGAAAACCCAACATAACCTATTTTCTTCCTGACCTTCAACAATCTTCTACTTTTCACAGAGTGGCATTTTGCTAATGTTGCATTTTGCTAATGTGGCATTTTGTTACTATGGCATTTTGCTAGTGTGGCATTTTGCTAATGTGGCATTTTGCAAGTATGGCATTTTGCGAAAGTGGCATTTTGATAATGTGGCATTTTGCTAATTTGGCATTTTGCTAATGTGGCATTTTGCTAATGTGGCATTTTGCAAGTGTGGCATTTTGAGAAAGTTGCATTTTGCGTCAATTTGTCAATTTGCGAATGTGACATTGTGTGTCTATTCCCCTATATGCATATTTTATTTGGATAGCCATCGATGTAAAGAATTGACCCCGCAATTAATTGTAATTAGAGTTAAACTGCTAAAATAAAAATAGCATATACAACATTTCAACAAGGTTAGCAAGTCCTGGTAAAGATTCAACAAGATAACTTAAAGATATAATGTTCAATTTCATTCTGTAGAATAATGCCACTCTTGTTTGCTTTTAATTCTAAAGTAATTAAGACATGCAAACTTTGACTCAAAACTAGCTAAAAAGTGCAATAAGCCGTTTAAACCGAGGTACTTACATAAATTTATCTTGTAGTTGAGAATTCATTTGTTTCATAATTTAAGAGAGTAAGATTATAAATTGGTGGATTTAGACGCCGTCAATTATCATTAAAACTTTTATGAGTTTCTTAAATCGTGATTTTTACAAAATATTAATTGTCAAGAAGTATCTCAGAACTTATTCATTTGAAATGAATCCCGATTCGTGATCAAAGAGAATGTAATTGAACAGAGAGATGGTAAACCGTTCCTTTTTACGACTTCTAAAGCCATAAAAGTTGAGAATTTAATTCATCTGAAAGATTATAATGTATATGCCTTTTAATATTTTCAAGTTCTTATTTGGATACACGGAATATGAAAAGCGCTATAATAAGGGGTGATGTTTCGGCTTCACATAACGTTTGTACAATTATAAGTTTTATATTATGACTGCCTCGTTGGTCTCGTGCCATAAATGTGCGCGTGGGATTGGGAGGTCTCGGGTTCGATTCCCGGGTCGGACAAATTGTTATTGGGTTTTTCCGTTAGGAAATTCTTAGTAGCAGCACGGAGTCTGGCAATGGGCATGGTATTACGTGGGGTCTAAAAATTCATGGCGAAATGTGGGTGTAATATTACACCTCTGCCTACTCCTTCGGAGATACAAGCGTGAGTCTATAAAAAAAAATCTTATGTTATGTAGTGATGAGTATGTCAGAAACTGTTGATATGTTTGATATGCAAATGTTCTCTGCATACGTCGGTGACCGATAAAAGGCAATGATATATTAGTGATTGGTTTAATTTCTGGTCATAGCTCATATTTTATTCAGTATATAACACATTATACTACTATACCTACAAACACACATTATTTGCCGAAATTGACTCCTATATATTTATATAATGGTTGTTAACACAGGTTTCCCATTCACAAATGAAATAAATATTGGATCTATAACTTATAGAACATTTTGAATACATTATACGTTACTATTAAGTGTGGACATCTCCCTAGTTTAGTACTATGAGTTTATATTGCTCCTCAGCAATAATGCCCACTTCTTTTTCTGTAAAGACACACACACCAGGAATGAATCCGGTGTGAACTCTAAGATTGTAAATATTGAAAAGTGTTGTCCCTTTTGCAGAAGGAACTCGCAACAGTCTACGCAATGATAAGTGTCGAGAAGGCTGCTTAAACCACTATGTCATTCGTCCAGTGAATATATGGACGATACGATTTCAGAGCCGATAGAAAATTTCCAATCAAACCAAAAATATGTTCATGGAATTTGAAAATCTCATACTTTTCGAAAGCTGCAAGATATTAACGATGCTATCAGGATTAAGTCCCGTTATTCCTAGCCTCTGTAATCAAATAAATAATTTTCAAGAAAGCCTCATATATTAAAATTATCTACATCGTTGTCACTGGAAACCTATATAATCATACATTTCTTTTACATCATAGTAGTGAACAACCTCTTTGACAATCATTCAAAGCTCACCGCAAACGGCCATCGTTAAGTGGAAGGGAGTTCTCGCTTTAGTACAGGGGGGAGGGTCCGCAGGATTAGTTGTCACAGCACGATAAGTAACACTGACCATTCACCCGCCGTTATCACCACTCATGACGACACTCCAATAAGAGGACACGCCATTGTAATGATCAAATATGAAGACCCAAATTGGAACATGACTGTTCTTATTTTTTTCTTTTGACTTGGCTCATTTTTAGACTCCTGAATAGCATTTTTGTTAGAGATTTTGTAAAGAAGTGGTGGTGCGCTGCAGTGTTGTCGTGCTTATATTCGATCGAAAGCACGAGCTTTGTATGAGGCCAATGCCTTAACTATAAAGTCGCTAAATTATATTTATTGTATTTTATACACATTTATAGTCTTAATAAAGTTAGTCAAATAATAAATAAAGTTGTAATAACAAATTCACTTCAAGTATGAGTAGGTACATAATACATTATTGAGTAATTTTTGTGTAAAAATAATGTTATTTGAATTTATTTACGTCGGTAGCGTTTTTAAGACTATATTTTTATCGCCTTTTGGCAGCAAAAACTAAGAGTTGCTTTGACTAAAAACGTGCTTCTATTCAACAAGCTTATGCCGATCTTACTTATTTGGCTTTTCTAAATCTCGAATTTGACGCTAGGGTCTCAGTTGAACGTAAGAGCAAATTATGCCTCAAGATCCAGAAAGCAACCTATTATAATCTATTATGATACAATTTACTTATATCGTACTGTACAATGTATCTCCATATTGTTATAAATTTGTCTTGCTACACAGGTAATAGCACTACGCAAATTAAGCTACGAATCGCGTAGCTCCCTAAGCTACGAGGAGCAACAGACCCCTGCAAATAAATAAAAAATTAACATTTGTTTTTATTGGATAAAAAAGCAATTAAAGCCATGGTACTTATTCCATCTAGGTGTTCGTAATATGCCAAATTTCTCTAAGGAGCAATCTCCCTGTGTTTCGTCGCGTCGAATTTGATTTTATTTGCATAAATAAATAAACTTTTTTGCATTGACGATGATGATTTAGATTGCCGCTAAGGTTATTTGTCCCAATAATATTATGCTCCCCTACCTTCATTAATACAACAATCAGTCTTACTAATATCATAAACGCGTATGTAACTTTGTTTGTTTGACATTACGTTTTTCCCATGAAATACTCCAACAATCATCATGCAATTTTGCTTACACGTGGATAGGATATAAAACAGAACCTGGGAACTTTTGATTCACCTTGACCTAAGACGAATAGGTGAGCAACAGCAATTTTTGCTTGCCAAATTAATTATGTTATCAGAGCTTAGTCATATTTATGTCACACACAAAAAAACTATAATATATATAGTAAAATTTATTACTAAGGTTGACCCAGCGAATGACCGTAAGGAAAAGTGAATAGTTGTAAAAAACAAATACGTACTTACAATATTTTTAGAATAGTTTACTATATATTAAGAATTTTTATTTTTAAATTACTATATTTTTAGAATACTGAGTACAACAATTCACCACTAACTCCTAATGATTATTTAAAATGCTAGTGCAGTCTGGGAAATGTAGTTTATTCATGAAATTTATATTTTCATAATGTTATGTAAACGCTACTTACGCATTGTGTGTAAATGTCTGTGTGTAAACTTAATACCGTGTTGTTTCTTAGACAAAACATCTCATACCTGCGTAGGAAACGCACTATGAATCGAGACGAATGAAACACGCAAGCAGTTTCTATTAACTTAAAGCTCAATATCATTGCTGCTTTTCATACAAACTCTACGTGCCTTGAAGTATCTCCATGGTGATAGACGCATAGCTTCTCATAATATTAAGGAAATTACACGACCATAAGTATATTCTACTGTAATTTTACCTTATAATATTACCAGAATATATTTCTGTTAAGTCATCCAATGAAAACAAATTGTTGGGATAAATTAGTTCAGTAATACATTATATGAATACATATTATACTTAACCATCACAGCTTAATAAAATATTTGTTATTCATGGTCCGTTTTCGATGCGGTCCAATATTTTATCGACAGCCAGGCAACGAATTAAGAGCAATTACCATCGGCCGATTTTCCGTCGTCGGATTGAGTTCGTGGTACGACAATCCAATTAATAAGCAAACCTTTCGTATTCACAGTGAATATCAAATATTTGCACGACACGACAGTCAATGTCACTGACCATGTTCGCGAGTTGCCTACATTAAAAAGACGTAAGTGGATGCTCCTGTTTCACCATATTTACTTTGGGAGGCTTACCATATGAACATCATTTACTGCTTGAGTATGATATCAATAGCTACTAAAAATTTTACTAGTAGATGTCTACAATGTGAAACAGTTGCAGCTCCTTACAAAAATTAAATGTACCACCATTATATTTGTTTGAAAAGAGTGGCCATGAGTTTTATTGCCCGTTCTTTCTCGTGGTTCTACCTATTGCATTGCGAACGTGGCAGTAAATGTAAATGTAGAATCATTAAGTAATTAACTTAAATTTTGACGTTCATAAGCGTCACTTTGTGGCCTAGATGAATAAATGATTTTGATTTTGATTTTGAATGGGTTGTACAAATAAAATATTCATATTAGGACATTGTCGAACATGATTGCAACACGTCAATGAGGAACTTGTAGCGTAAATGCTATTCGAACGCTCGCGCCAGTCATTGACATCGCACTACGAACATTTTGACTAGAATGTATTCTCTCCAGGTAATCAGGTTTATAAACAAAATTCACCCGTAGTTCGACAAATTATCTTTCTTTATTACTTCCCAACAGAATTTTCTTCTCAATTTATTGCCGGTCGCTAACAATAATATAATTTATTTGAAAACGTTGTTAATATCTGACCATTTGAAGTTGGGTTTTCATCTGAACCTAAAGCATAATGTATAATTTACATCAATATTCTAACCAGAGCTCGGTGAGCTGCGGTCCGAGATAAGATCTGGGAACAATCATGACAATTGTAGAGGCCACATTTCGTCGGTTTTGCAGGAGAAATAACAGATTGCTCGGTCTTGGTTGCCTTGATTTCCCACAAGATTACCTCAATGAGGGTAAGAAGTCAACCGTAGTCTCGCTGTGTTTCTTCTCCTGTGTTTATAATTTTGTCTCGTCTCATCAATCTGTTAATGTATGGTTTGAATATTTTATTAGTTGAGCTTTGTTACTCTGCATCAGTCATGCTTGCGATTGGAGAGCAAGACCTCAGAATACGGCGGTTTCATAGTAGGTATTCTTTTTTTTATTTTCTTTTTATTTTTGATAGACTCACGCCTGTATCCCCGAAAGGGTAGGCAAAGGTGTGATATAACACCCACATTTCGCCATGAATTTTTAGGTCCCACGTAATAGGGGGCGAGCCTATTGCCGTACCGGGCACATTACCAGACTCCGAGCCGCTACTGAGAATTTCCTAACGGAAAAACCCAATAACACTTTGCCCGACCCGGGAATCGAACCCGAGACCTCCCAATCCCACGCGCACATTTATGCCGCAAGACCAACGAGGCAGTCAGTAGGTAGTAGGTATTCGTTGAAATAAGTTTAGTATTTGCTTCGGTTAAATAACTTTTGCAGCCAATGCTAGCGGTGGCGAGTGACGAGAGCGAGCAAAATTCGGCAAAACAGCACTTATAAGTAAGCATATATAATATTAAAGAAGACTAGTTGGAATTTACATACTTTAAAGTTTGTTAAGTTAATTATAGAGTAAGCAAATTCAAAAGCATTTTATGTACTTACTCCTTTGTGTACCTCTAACAATATATAAACAAAAAACACGGATGGTGGTTAAAATATAATTACCGTGGTGCGCCGACTGTGGCCGGCTTGACACATACGCTCCCCACATAATAAAAACTTTATCAAACATAGTTCCGAGACTGGATGTTCTTTTTGTGTATCTTTTAGTTGTTTTATGTTTTGGAGCCTCTGTCTTCTAATACTTTTTAATTACCTATATTTTAATTGTTTAAAAACATAATTATTTAGCATAGCACTTTCACTATGTAACGGAATAAATATATTACTTCATATAATAATATTTAGCGTCTCTCTGTTCTTCTCCTACCTTTGTCCCTCCGCGACCACGAGCGTTGCAAGCCGGTAGAAACGTAGGAGAATAACAGAGGTATTTATGCCTTTAAATAAGTCAATTATCGCGACTAAGACCCGCCAAATAATATTGCATGATGTATACAAATCGCGAAAGTTTCAAATCGCTTAAATACATTACTATTAATTTACCTTTTACCTATAAATATTTTATTGCGAAATTCTTTCTCAGACAACTCTAGTTAGTGCAACGGCACGATGAACAGCGTAGCTGAGAGTTCCCTCTTCTTGATAGTTAAGTTTTCATATCACAGCGACAAGAGCTATTATGCTTGAAAATCGTTCTGCAAGTCGCTAGCGAGTTTCTAGCATAATAGCTCTCGAAGTGAAGCCCCAAGTCGCGTCTTTGTATTGAAGATTTACGCGACTTTTTGGTAGTTTTTACTTCGACGCAGTGTTTGCAGGTGCACCTCTGTTTCAATGTGTCAGTCGCACTCGGTATATGCGAGCGCGACTTCAAAGACTGGCTATGCTTCTATAAATTTGTTTCAAGTAGCTCGTTAATTCATGTCAGTGTAATACCGGCCGGTCAGGAGCACAGATTGTACATAGGTGTGAAGTGATATTATTGTTACAGCGACTTATATTCATGTAAAATTAGTAGTCACCATTATTGTGTGGTAACCTTTTGAAAACCCGAAATTCTATTACCCAAATCTTAAAACCCCGGAACGGTTGGTAGAACTTTTAAAAGACAGATGTAATGAATGACAACTTTTTAAAATTCCTTTTTTAATTTCCCAGATGAATCAATTTCCAGGTGCACTAAAACCAAATTTCCAAAAAGTTTTTTTTTGTTTCCCTTATTCTCATAATCCAAATATAGTTATACCAGATTCTCGGAATACTTCTTTTTTGTTTCCCATCGTACTATTTTCCAAATAAACTATGACCAAATTTTCATAATCTTTTTATTTGGTTCCCATACAATCATATTCCTGATAAACTATTGCCAGATTTTCATAATCTTTTTATTTATTTCCCATACAAGTACAAGTACAGTAGTTTAGTTTAGGTTAGGTTAGAACTGCGACCCCACCGAACCGAGTCGCTATTGTTTTACATACGTAGGTTAAGGTTAAGTACCTTGTAATTCTTCCAATAGTTTATGGAAATAATATGGAATTTCATTACCTGTTTTCTTTCTGGATATCGTTATAACGTTTAATTGAATTCTGAAATCTTGATTAAAAAAAGTCGGGATATTTTAAAATCTAGTCTAATACCAATCTTGATATAACTGTATTACAAAAAATTGTGTTCTAAAAATCTGGATTTTGTGCATTTAGATATCGTGTGTCTGGAACTCATTCGTGTGGATTCTAAAACGTCATGCAAATGAATAAATAGGCAAATGAAATTCAAGGTTGAGATTATATGGCAAACAAAATTTCGGTATTTAAAAAAACGGGATTATGAAAAAATGTCGAAACGTTTTCGGGATTATGATATTCGGAATATTAAAATTCGAGATTAAGATAGGTAACCTTAGTGTGTGTGTAATTGATGATGATGATAATTTAATGTATTATGTTTAAGTGCCAATAATAGTTTAATTTCTCAATTCGACTATGCAAACTCGATTAATAAGGTACATGAAGGTGATCTGCATACCCTACCAATTCTTAATTCAAAGCCATATAGCTAATACCGGCCTTTCTCTTTCTTCATTGTCAAAAATATGTATGTTGATCCGATTCAACTCGAATTAAAAACTGATGATGATGACAATAATTCAGCATTTGGTTGGTTTTCTCATGAGATTATTTCAGCATCAATAATGTGGTAGTCACAGTAGCGGATAGTGGTTTCAGAGATCGTAGATTGTACACAACAGATTATGACCAAAACCTTAAACTATATCAATTATACGTTTTCTGGCTCGACGTTTCAGGTTAAGGGTAAAATCAGTATAATTATATAAAACTCTCGCTCTTCGTCTGACTGACCGAAAGACAACACACAGCCGAAATAACTGGTAAGAAGCAGTTATGTTTGTTCCTCGGAGCTAGAGAGGAGCACTAAGAATGGATTTTTGAAAACTCCGCTAGTAGGGTACTAAATATTTCTCACGTGGGCGAAGCCGGGGGCGAAGTTTAGTCATTTATAACGTGTGAATCTAAGAAGTACCAGTCTATCACAGCCGAAGGTTACATGCGATCCAAATAAAGTGTATTCGTTCATATGACAAGCCACAAACAAAACTCCCTCGTTATTACATTATCGTGAATTACCTCACGATAAAAGAATACGTCAAATAAATGTGTATGCTTTTGTACTCTGACAGACTATGTATTCTAGTAATCACTTTGCTAATCCGAATTTACTGCCATATTCGGTAAAACCGCTTCAGCGTCCGACCGAATATAAGAAAAACGGTACATTTTCCGTTAAATCATCATCCTCCTAGCGTTATCCCAGTCTCAACCTGGAGTCCGCTTTTTAATCTAACCGGATTTGGCGGAATATTAGCTTTTCCACGGAGCCACTGCCTGTCTGACCTCCGCAACCTGAAGGGATAACGATATTCCATGGTTAAGACTAGTGTCAGTTTATTTTAGAGGTACTGACGCCCTATAACGACTGTCAAAGATCTTCATGACAGCCGGGACCGACGGCTTAACGTGCTCTCCGAGGCACGAGACAAGCGATAATTAACAAATTCAATGCGCACATAACTCCGAAAAGTCAGTGGTGCGCGCCGTGGATTCGAACCCGATACCCTCTGCATGGCAGTGCGTTGGTATCTCCACTAGGGTATCGCTGCCTTTCTGTTTCCGTTAAATATTGAATTGAAGTTTTATATTTCGTTAAACAATAATAATTGTAAACACGGTTTCTTTTTTAAGCTTAACAAAGGAAGTTCGAGCTATGTACAGTTCCACTATAATACGCTGATATTAGACGGGAATGCAGTCCAGAACTGTTCTCTATTTTTACACGATTTAATACTAACACAAATGCACCTCTCTTCTTAAAGAGTAAACTCATTAAAAGACGTGTACGATAAGAAAGACGTTACACCACTGCGTCTTTTAAAATGTATATTTTAAATGCGTTCACTGTTTACCGGCAGCACATTAAACTTTACGTTATTTTTATAAAGAGCTTCAAGCAAGAAAATCTGTTGAACAAAGACTAAAATAATATTTGAGAGGCATTTATATATTCAGCGGCCAAATTACATATACCTGCTTACTTCTATGTCAAAACGATGTAAGCTACTATAACATAGGTGTATATTGCGACATCACTGCTGAATTTCCGGTTATTAAGTTAGGCTCGACGCGGCATACTTAATTAAATGTTTTCAATTCATACATAGAACATTATCAAACCTATAATAAAATAATCGTTCGGCAATTCATTCGGAAATCTAATCAGTTTATCCTCGTGACTTTCAGAAAATGTAACGTTTTTACGTACATGTCGCTCGACTCTTTTGTCACAATCATTGTATAAAAAAGCTCGCTTTGTTGCAGTGGTTAGGCGTTTATGATAAAGCGTACTAAATACTATATATAGCAATAATAACGTTTGAGTAAATATAATTAGGTATATACTATCAAAAAACCAGTAAAGCGCACAATTAGCTCTGTAACAACACAAAAATAGTCCTTTCCTATTGTCAATATTAACAAATATTTGTCACACATTTCTCCAATTCTAACGGTATCCTATTTGCGAAAATTGGGATACAAGTATGTGATAATAGGACACAAGAGAATAAGTAAACCGATATCATCGCATCACTTTATCGAAGTACCAGTGAGCGTTAGACACATATTACACTTCGCCCTTCCTTAACTGTATCATACTACATTGTCATTTTCCTATTGAAAATGACAATGAGAGAGCTTAAATAAATGATTTTGCTATAATTTAGCATTGTCTGGAATAATTCTCTGTCTTATTTTAACTGTCGGTATTTAATTTGTTCTATAAATTCTAAGTATGAATTAAATAAGTTATGTTGCCATTAAATAATTAACATAATATAACCTTTTTTGCTGGTATCTACATAGGTTACAAATCAAGAAAGCCTCTAGAGGCCTCATTACAAAAAATGTACTGAATGCCAGTAGTCCGACTTAGTCCTAGATATGGATTTGTAAATGACTTTTAGAAGTGCGCAGCTATTTATTTTAAAAAGACATTGAAAACAACAAACTTTACAAAAATATATCTTTAGTGTAGGTACTCAAAATTAATTTTACGTAGATAAAGCTAACAAAATGGCAAAGGTTAATTGAATAAATACTGAAAACATGCTGCTGCGTTAAAAATTCTCATGTATTCAGTACGAATTTATAGACAAGTACAAGGCACGACAAATATAATTCCGCGAAACCTTACCCACCCAGCCACTGGCAACTTATGAGTCACACACATATGTATTTATGTTAAAAAAAGAATTAACCAATATTGTCATCATCGTTTCAGCCTAGAGACGTCTACTGCTGGACATAGGTCTCCGCAACGTTCTACACATAGACCGATTTTGAGTCACCTGCATCCAACCGCTTCCCGCGATCTTAACCAGATCCTCGGTCCATCTTACGGGAGGCCTACCCCGGCTGCGTCGTCCGGTACGTGGTCGTCATTCCAGAACCCGCCTGCCCCAACCACCATCGGTTCTTCGCGCTATGTGCCCTGCCCATTGCCGCTTCAGCCTGGCTGTTTGGAGAGCTATGTCGATGACTTTGGTTCTCCTGCGGATCTCCTCATTTCTGATCCGATCTCGCAGGGAAACTCCGAGCATAGCCCTCTCCATCGCCGTCTGAGTGACCCTGAGCATTTGGATAAGGCCCATAGTTATCGACCACGTCCCAGTGCCGTAGATCGTCACTGGCAACACACACTGGTCAAAAACTTTCGTCTTGAGACACTGTGGGATATTGGACGTAAAGATAAGCCGTAGCTTCCCGAACGATGCCTAACCGAGTTGGATTACCAATATTGTAAGCCCTTTTAAAAGGTTTGCCGAAGCTGTACCAATAATCTTTCTTTATTCCACCACACAACACTTCACTTAACTATATATCCAGACAACCTGTTTGCTATATACAATTGAAGTAGAAATTTCATAGCTGAAGTATTGATTAAAGTCTTGAACGTCAGTAACAGGTAGCTTCTCCAACAGAATATGGTAACTGATATTCAGATAACGAAGGATTAGGAACGCTAAAATAATTCAGCTTACAAAGAGCTAGTCCATTGATTTTGATGGTAAAGGAGATGTACCATTTGGCCATACATTATGGGCCTGGCACGGCCAAACACGACACCATGTGTGTTTTGAAGATAAATGACTACTCTATTAACCTGTATAATTTTTTTTTAAATAACTTTTGGTGGAAATAAGATACGAGATATTTGAAATGGAAATTATTCCGCAACTAAATATACCTCAAAATTGAATTTTAACATAAAGATAATACCTAGATGTAAATAAAGGTATGTCTTTGCGTCTTAAAGAACAAAAACTACATATAGAGTGGCCAATAATAATGAATAATCATCTGTGTACTAGGGAACCTCGTACTATGTATACTCGTCCAAAAAAGCTAACCACAATCACAAACACCGCTGCATATTCTTAGCATGGGTAGAAGGTACTGATCATTATTATTGAATTTATATTCAATTACATTACATGAAAGCCGTACGAAAACACCAATAAATCAGAGCAAAATATTTACGATACACAGTAGCAACACGAATGACTTAACAGATAAAAAAAGTGTTGCAAATGGTTTGAAAAAATATTTCTACTATCGATTATAAAACAAAACGATTTTTACCGATTAATAATTATGGAATGTATAATAAATTATATATTTCTTGATTCTTTTTACAAATATACTTATAAAGTAAATAAAATATATTATTGTTTTCTAATATAATAATAAAAATATTATTTCCTTAAAACAATTTCTGCCTACCATACTTCATTTTATTTTTAATGCTGGCAACATAAGACATTCATCCGCTATTACCATAGCCTATTCAAAATAATTAATCTTTAAAAACTAAATTCTTTCACCGATACTCTATCAAGAAACGAAAACGATGTAAAAATTTTAAAAATTATATGTTTAATTTCAACGATTCACAATTTTCTGGCCGCTACAGGCCGTATTTGGTATTTCTCCTTTGTTTAAATAATGGTCTCCCCTAGTTCTCTGGCCGGTCAGTTGGAATATAATCAATATAGCATTGTTTGCTCTGCAAGGAAGAACTCCAGGTACTGGGTTAGAATGGACTAAAGGAAGTCTACTTTTTATTCAGTTCCAGCGACGGCAAACCGAATCCCATGCGGGCTAAGTAACCTATATACGCTAGTATAATATATATTCGAATATAATCTTAGAAGTTGAAATGAGCATAACCAATAATAGGAAGTTAGAAAGGTGAATACGCCGGCAACCTGTACTTAAAGATTATCTTCAAAACGTTATTAATACCAGTAGCCACAGTGTAGACAGTAATAGTATTTCTCCTTATAATTTGACGTAACGGAGACTCATAATTACACTTTAATTATTGTAATATAAGCTAGACTCCCAGTTAACCCTATTCTACCCTAGAACCATCTCCAAGGGACCCCTTTCTAAATTAGTCGTCAGATCTCCTCTTACAGAGCAAAACGATATCAACTAAATTATCTTGTTCACCGCTGTTGAATTTGACATTAGCTATACACTCTAATTTCAATTTAAAAGGATAAATGTAACCATAATCAGTACAGTCCGATTTAGGCTTAGTAATTACTGAAATACATTACATTATTGGGAACACAAGACGACGCAATTACAGCCTTATCACTACTATCTATACTATTATTATAGCCTTTCCAAATACGAGTGACAACACGATGATAATTTACTTACTTAATTAAAGTTCGAACCATTACATCAGCTTTCGACAAAAGCACATTTTTCTCAATTCATTAGATAAACTTTTCCATTAGCGATTTGGCATTCTCTGTAGCATTGATACATGTCGTATTTACTGCTGAATCAGTCACAAAAGCTGTATTGTAACAACTGTCACCCTGCCTTGGCCTTGGCAACTGTGTACAGCCTCTAGTTAGGCCTGTCTCCGCAACATCCTTGCTCATTTCACTTCTAAAAACGTATTCAGAACTCTATTCACGGTCATTTAAACTAAAATTTCTTTAAGTTAAATATTACGAATTTAATCCGTGGTGCGCAACCTCCCGGAGGTTCATAAAACGTGAAATGAAAATATTATTTGAATTAAATCCTTTGATACAAGATTCCGATTCAGCGCTGTAATGAACTTTGAAGAGAAATGCGGTTAGTCTTGATAACAATTATTATTATTGGTCGTTAAATCAACGTCTTGTGATATTGATAGAACGTGAAGATTGAGCTTAATAGGTTTTGAAATTACTGATTCGTATCAGATTGACTTTTTTTTGATACTTATTTTTAGTTAAAACCATAAAGTCGATTTTATCGGTTTAATTTTCGCACCCGGGAAATCGATCAAAACTTGTTTGGAATTGAGAAAGTTAGAATACAGGCTGTTATTGTTCAATAACCAACAAAAAATAAAACATTTGGTTATTGAACCTCCATTCTTGTTATCATAAAACAGGAAACTCGGTATTGGTGTATTAACTAGTACAAGCCAATTGCATAATTCTGCCTCATATGGGCATTTCATAGTCAATAAACAAACAAAGCATTATTAAATCTATGCATACTTTGAAAAACCGTTTACGTAGTCTCTCAAAATACATCTCCATCAAATAACAAAATGGCTTCATAAAAGTGTATTTTGAATACATGCCAGAGAAAGCCAACAAGATAATGATGTTAAAAATCTGAAATAAAATTCCCTGAAAACAAAGCTTCTTAAAAGAAAGATGTTATTAAAAATGATATCAAGGAAGCGAGCGTAAACAGTGCAACCTCAAAGTGAAATGACACGTAACTTAATAAACCGCAGGTAAGATCGAGAACTGAATGACTATCGCACTCAGAGCTGAATATTCTACGTTTAATCATATTTTCGTAGAATATAAGCTTTTTCGGTTAAGCTCAGTATGAGGCCCTTATTCAAATCACTTCCTGTTAATTAGAAATGCTTATTAAAATAAACAACACTAAAGTAACTTTTAATATTAAAACCAAAATCCGACGTTATGTTTACTTTAAATTATGTTGATGATTAGAATACTTGTTAAAGGTCAACGGAGGAAATATTTGCTGGATCGAGCGCGCCTTTATGACGTCACTTAACCCTAAATCAAATTACAAACAAAGGAAGTATACTCGTACAATGTTAATTTTGTTAAGAATCATAATTCACTTAAGTGCGACGGTCCATAGCTATTCCGGTGACATTTTTGTGAAGGTGTATAAAGCGGGGAAACTCTCAACGGAGACGCTAAGTTAAAGAATATGAAAATCCTATTCTTTAATGAATTATTTATGTATGCCATGAGATAATATTAATTGGACATCATTTGCCGTGTGGTTGACGGCATAGAATACAAGTGTCACCATCCCCTATCTTCACGTGGGTGTCGTAAGAGGCGACTAAGGGATAACACGATGCAAATACCATCTTTGCGTAGAGACGGAAAACTAGACATCAAACCCTATACGACTGCCTCGTTGGTCTCGCGACATAAATGTGCGCGTGGGATCGGGAGGTCCCGGGTTCAATTCCTGGGCCGGGCAGTGTTATTGGGTGTTTCTGTCACGAAATTCTGAGTAGCAGCACGGAGTCTGGAAATGTGCCCGGTACGGCAATAGGCTCGCCCCTTATTACCTGGGACTAAAGTATATCTGGCGAAAAGTGGGTATGGAAGTACACCTCTGCCTACCCCTTCGGGGATAAAAGGCGTGACGATATGTATGTATGTGTATGTTGGACATCATAACATACGGGCTTAAATATGAAGATATCTCAACATGAAGCCAAAATGCGACTATGCTCTCACTTTTATGGAAACTCATAAAGACATTTTCATATTTTAATACATTATGTATGAAACTGGATGTGTAAAATATATGGCACTTTCCATCCAGCTGGTACGGCTTGGTAATCTTAAAACATAATTATTACTTTGCAAGTGATGGCCAAGCTTAAGTTTTTGCAAACATTTTTCAATGTATTGTGTTAACTTGTTTTGGCCTGTGCGTGGGCCTTTTTGATAATTGAATTTTATACGTAATTGATATTATTTAAGCAGTATATTTTATTGAGCATGACTTACGTCAACAATAGGTGTAGACTTCGCTTTGAGTTAAACTTGATACTAGGTTGTGTACATTACATTGCACACTGAACGCTCTTTTTACTCAAAATGTTATCATCATAAATACCCATGAACCAATAATCTTAAGTTGTCTTAAATGCAATCAAGTACGACACTTTTACTCTCGATGGCATTCAAAATACTAAATATATTTTTGTAATGTACATTTTATCTTTTGTAACATGACGCTTTTTATTTATTTATTTATTTAACGTTTGGGAAAACAAACAGTAGTACATTATGTATACACAATTAGTCTAGTATTACTAAGCTTAACTAATATACTACCTACTACATTTTTCACAAATTACTAATTAAAAAGAAAGACTTCTGTTAGCAGACATGAGCTGTATTCAACGCAGTAAAATATGTATATTTTTAAAAGTAAAAAGGAAAAAGGTATTTGAACGAAATTATGATATATTAATAACAATAAAAAGATGCAATTGAGTTGATAATCATATTAAACCTGTTTTAATATCTAGTCTGTAAATAGGTCTCGTCTAATACGAGGGTCAAACTGAAAGTTCTTAGAAAAACAAAAACTGATTACATTAGCCAGTTATTAGTTTTATTATATCTTTTCAAAATATTGTCCATTGACGTCAATACACCGCTGCATGCGATGGAACCACTGGGAAAAGCACTTTACCCACTCGTCCTTAGGGGTCTCTTCAATGGCATCGCGATACGCAGCCACCGCTTCTTCAGCATTCATAAACCGCTTTCCTTTAAGTTTTTCTTTAATTTTTGGAAATAAATAAAAATCACAAGGCGCGAGGTCGGGGCTATACGGCGGGTGACCCAGTAATTCAACGTTTGATGTCGCCAAATAGTCGATCGTTCGCTTGGCGGTGTGCGACGAGGCGTTGTCGTGGTGAAGGAGGATCCTACTGCGAGGTCGTTTCTCTCGAAATTTTTCCAAGACAAGTGGCAAACAATTGGTAGTGTACCATTCTGCAGAAACGGTTTTTTGATCCTCTAACACAATTGTTGCGAAATGACCTATCCTTCCAAAGAACGAGGCCATCATTTTTTTTCCCGCACTTCGATCTCTCTTCACTTTAGTTGGCAACTCCTCGAAAGGAAACACCCACTGAGCAGATTGTCTTTTGGTTTCAGGATCATAACAGTAAATCCAGCTTTCGTCGCCTGTTAGTATGTCGAACACAGCATTTGAGTCACCTCCGTTAAATCTTTCAATCATTTTACGGCACCAATCCACACGATGGAGTTTTTGAGCCTTAGTCAAATTATGAGGTATCCACCGGGCGCAAAGCTTCCTGACCGCTAAATGTTCGTGGAGGATTTTGTGCACTTGACTCATACCGATGCCTAAGCTTGTCCGAATCTGCTGATAGGTCACTCTTTTGTCAGTCTCTATCATACGCCGCACAACACAGATGTTATTTTCAGTCGTCGCCGTAGAAGGCCGTCCCTCACGTACATCATCAGTGAGATTAGTGCGACCACGTTTAAACTCATTAAACCAGTTGTAAACAGTCGCACGAGATGGGGCTTCATCGTGAAAGGCCAATCGTAGTCTATCATAACTTTCTTGTTGACTTAAATGACATCGAAAGTCATAAAAAATCATTGCACGAAAATTTTCTCGTATTAAATTCATGTTGACGTGACACAGACAATTTTCAATTTGCCGCCAAATCGTAAAACAAATGACAAATGAATGAAATATATACTCAGTAATATTGGCAAAGAGTTCTATTTTCAAATTTTAGAATAATTTTTTTATTATATTGTTTATAAGTGGCCAGTTCTAAGAACTTTCAGTTTGACCCTCGTATATAAAAGAACATATAATATTGTCACGGAACTAGCATATAACAAGGGCCACACAATGGGGTGATTATACGATAGAAAGATACGCGCCCCGCTCGAGCGGTTGCATAAAATGTATTCTTTTATCTACCAACAAAGACAACCCTTTTATTCTTTTCTGTCGTCAGCGGCGGCGGTTGTAATTCTCGTCTTTTAACAAATGGAAGACATTATCGCTGTGTCTGGCCTTTGTATAAATTCATGTAGAAAAATAAAAGTTAGTAAAAAGTTAAAGCACTTACGTAGCGCTCGCATTTCAAACGTAACGGATATTTTAAAAGGGACAAAAACTTCGCGCGTCGCGATATGTGCGCAATGCAAACTTTTTCAGCGTTGAATTTCGAGTTTGTGACGTTATTTCTCATTATAAAGCATTGAAAGCATACAGGCTGGAAAGTTGGTGTGCAACGTGGCGCAATGGGGACATCATAATACGTGGTAAGGATTTAGCTCTCGACAACGAACCTGCTCTATCGACATCTCCGTGGCAAGCGTTCAATCACGGCCTCTTCTGAAGTCATCGGCTCCTCTTCATGCGAACTTCTCGAACCGGCTAATAGTTCACAGTCCCCTCATTAAAATCACACGAGCCTCTGAGATAATATTGATAAATTAGCTTTTGACAAGAGTGTCGAAAGCTAATTTAATGTTAGAAATTTATTCACTTCATTGCTTTACAAATATCAGATGAAAACTATTAAACCGTAAGATTAAACATGAAAATATTTATAGAAGTATGTATCCGCCCCTAGTTGATAGGGGAGGAGGAATTGAAAATATGTGTAGTAGCGTAAGTTTGTAGCAAAGTTGGTCGAATGGAGGCGAGGATAACTACGCACCGAGACTGCGTTATCGGCATAACGCAGTCTCGGTGCGTAGTTATCCGACGGCGTTCAATTATATCAAAGCATAAAAGTTGCCAACAACGGGTGAGGCTGCAAGTTCTGACGTTCCTGAATACGGCCCTTATTTATCGCTTCCAGTGAGATTACCATACTACCGCATAAACAAGGACACAGATTACCTATAATACTTTTGGACGCGTAAAATTTCATGCTTTGCCCATTCTTATCGGGATGAAAAGTGTGTACAAAGAGATGTTTGGTAGTAAAAAATATAGGTATTAAGGCGTATAAAAATACGGCTGGGAAAGGTAGGATGGAATTTTATAGGGGTTTACTAATAGCACTGAGATAAGTACGTATAAAATTGAGCAAGTGGCGTTCTGTTGTCTCTGCCTACCCCGACGGGAAAAAGGCGTGAGTATGTAAAATTTTGCCAAACATATTCGTGGAAGTGTTCTTTTACCGTTTCATGTAGCAAATAAATTTTGAGCCTCAACCAGGGTAACAAGAGAATATGAGAACAGGATACATTTTATATCGTAAAAGGTGTGAGTGTTCTTAGATTATATAGTGTATTTGTTGCGCGTAGTTAGGTTATATGTGTGTATAATGAAAGTGGCGGTAAATCAAAGGAAGTGGGGGCTTGTGACACATGAGGAACAGGGAAATGGAACTGTGTGCGGACGTTGTTACATCTCTACCTCCTGAATTAATCGACTGTCAGCCAACTTACTCGCAGCCATATTTGATATTGTTGACGATTGTTAGGAGTGAATAGTACCTACTTGTAATCATAAATGTGTGTATCGCCGGTTATTTATGTTATGCTACGCTAAAAATGTGATGGTGGTGACTTAAAGACCTTGTAACATATTATTGTGACACATACAAGTTTAAAATCTCGGCAAAGGTATATTTTAATATTAATATAACGCAACAACAGCAACATATTTTCAGTTTTCGTTCTTTAATACGACATAATCCAAATAACTTCCCGAATAAATTACACTGACAAAAAACTTAATATGAATGGTCAACAAACTTAGGAATGTTGTCTGCATGTATGGAGCGGTGGTTAATGTGGTCACCTCGTCGTTAAGCGCTGCGTCGAGTGTTGTGGGTTTAATTTCCGATTGAATGTTTGTAAGGTCCCGTGCGACAAAGTTTTTATAGCACGTTACAAAATAGCGCCCGGTCTAAAATGAAAAATACGTTTAAAAGAGTTGTTCTAAAAATCCTCAAAAAATGTAAACCTCAAAGCAAAAATTAGTAAATAAAGATTAAATTATGTACTAGTTCATATTACCATATTTTTTACTTTTTAGGGAAACTGTAGGTTGCGAGTGGCTCAAGATCGGTCTGTGTGGAGAGCGTTGGGTGAGGCCTATGTCCAGCAGTGGACGTCTCTTGGCTGACATATGATGACGAATAAGAAGCATTTCTATGGTTATTTCGCAGGCCGTGATTGGTTTTTGATTATTGGCATTTATTGAGTTTGTAAGAACTCATTCATGACCGTCCAGCTAACATCTCTACAAGACAAGTATGCCACTTCGTACAAAAACATATCTTATCATAAAAATATTTCTAGACATCTCATAGTATTAGTTATATATAAAGAAGCACAGATTGTTCTTAATACATATATACCTAGAGCAGTTTATCTATACTCCTCTAGGTTTAGGTATATACCTACCAAAACTCTTACCTACATCAAACAGTATAGATATTATATAGGTACTTCTCTTTGATGTAGGTAAAAAAATAATGCTTCGTGTATAAATATTGTTTTACAGTAGATATCCGTTGCTCCAAACCCATCCATATGTCGATGCCTTGTAAACGGCTAATGTCATCCTCCAGCAATATCAAAAATAACATTGTCCACTCTCGCCAAACCCATGAAACCACCCTTTCGATATTCCGTTATGTTTACAGTTCTAACTAAGGAACGCAAAAAGTCACTAATAACCAAAACTGTGTCAGTATTGACAATGTAAGCACGTTTCCATTGTTTTTTTAATCAGACATTGTTTTCTCTGCTTGTCGCTTTCCACGTGTTCGCAATTTTGTCGGGTACTTTTTGCTCTCAAAGTTAGAACATCCGGACTCAACCATTAGCCAAACTAAGAACCAGAGTACATAATAATAAGGAAGAACAATTTTCTTCTATATGAATTAATGAAAATTCATGGCGATGTCTAATTACCACCTGCCACATAGACTTCTCTAAAACGACTGGATCCAATGATTTAATTAGTTTAATTGATTAAACCGTTCTTATCGACTAGGAAATGAGGGAAAGCGGAAAAGGTGATGTGGATAGGAGCCTCTTACCTTGCACGGCAGTCTTCTTCTTCTCAGAAGGGCAGTCTCCTGGTATCTTCAAGTATATTGAAGCTGCTTGAATCACTCCACTACACAAATCGTTTCACTCGCGAGCGGTTTTGTTACGTTTTTTGGTATAAGCGGTAATAATTATATATGGCGGTGCGGACTGCGGTATACGACGGACACGAGTTCGGCGCGTCTCGAATCTTCCAGTATGTTCTTCGCCGCCGTTGAGTAGGGCGGCCAATAGCGAGGCGTTTTGGGAGGGGATTCATGAAAGGATCGCTCGGATTGGCCGAGCAGTGACGAACCATTGACTTTGACATAATTAACTAGCAATGAAAAAGATAGATGGCGCTACCATATCCCCCCGGCCCTAAAGGGTTGCCTTTAAAAAATAAATAAAATTGAACTTAGCTATGTTGGGTGTGCTACCGCATAAACTATCAATAGGCTAAAACAGCGATATGACAATAAAATTAATCTAAATTAACTTTAGCAAATACTATAAACGCAATAACAGCGAAAATTACAAACTAAATACTTAAACTAAGAGGTAGATCCAACTTCAGGCTAGATCTCACTGAGTTGGAAGCGGACAGAGACGTACAACAGGGTGCACGTAGCTCCCCTTCGCGGTTTTCACGGTAACAACGCGGGTTGTACCGTCCTTGGAAGTATGCAGTTTCTCTACGATGGCTAACGGCCATGAAAGCGGCGGAGCATTATCATGTATTATGACGAACAACATACCCTCCTGTATAGGGGATGCAGGACTATTCCACTTGGATCTAGCCTGAAGCTGGTGTAGATATTCCGCACGCCAGCGCCGCCAGAACGACTGCACGAGTTTATCCAGCAGAGTATGTCTCTGAAGCAAGCTTGAAGAGTCTGCTTCAGGAGCCGGAAATGACGATAATGGCACTGTGTTTAGAAAATGTGCAGGGCTTAACGCGGATGGTTCTGCAGGGTCACTACTCAATGCCGTGAGCGGACGCGAGTTGATCAGTGCCTCGACTTGTGCAAGGACCGTTAAAAGCTCTTCGTAAGAGAGGATCTGTTGACCTATAACTTTGAAGAGATGCGTTTTAATTACTTTGACCATGCTTTCCCAACATCCACCGAAATGTGGAGATGCTGGCGGAATAAACTTTCAGTCAATATGATCTATGGAAAGTTCTTCCTGAATACGAGTACGATATTTCTCTCTGAGAAACTTATAGAGGTCGCGTAAGTAAGAGCTTGCGCCCACGAAACAAGTGCCGTTATCCGTATATAAACACTGTATGGGGCCGCGCCGTGAGAGAAATCGTTTAAGGGCTGCAAGGAACGACACCGTGCTTAAATCTGTCGCAACTTCAATATGCGTAGCCCGCGTCGTTAAGCATGTAAAAATACATAGCCAGGCTTTACGGCTTTTAACACCTCGACCACGCACTGGCGTATACTGCAGTGGTCCTGCGTAATCACAAACGGTGTGTGTAAACGCTTTATCAACCTGGTTGACGCGCTGGCTAGGGAGATCTGCCATGGGACGGAAAGTCGGACGCGGACGAAATTTGAAACAGACGTTACATTTATGTATTCTTTGACGAATTATTCGTCGAGCGGCTAAAATCCAATACTTATGCCTAAGTAAGGACATAAGCAACTCTGGACCAGCATGGAGGTGCTTCTTGTGATAAAAATCAACAAGAAGGCCGACAACATGATCATGTCGCGGCAGAATGCAAGGATGTTTGTAGTTATAAGGTTCATCCAAATTTGACAGAAGACCCCCAACGCGTATGACGCCGTGTTCATCGAGGAACAGCTTAAGTCTAAGGATAGCGGGAGAACAAGGTACATTGTCTGTCAAATTTTGAATGTCGTTACTAAAATGAACAGCCTGTACAGCTCGTAGTAACTTACATTCTGCGAATTTGATATCAGTACTTGATACAAAAGTCCCATTAGGTAGGTGCCTAAGAAACCGATAGACATAAACGATGGCGCTGAGTAACTTAGACCACGATGACATGCGTAGTGCGAGTGCATAGATGGGAGACTCCGCAACCTCAGCAATCACGGGATAAGAAACAGACTTCCGTTCGGGTACATCTTCGTCTTCTGCACTGTGGTCAAAGGGTTGTATGGGCCATTCTGACGGATCATGGGAAATCCAAGAAGGTCCACGATGCCACAATGGATGAAGCAGAAGATTAAGTGGAGTGACACCACGAGACAAGCAATCTGCGGGGTTCTCGGTACCCGCGACGTGATTGAAACAAGTAGCGGGAACAAGTTCAATCAATTTACTAACGCGAATCCAAGCGAGCACTACTTTGGAGTCGGAAAATGCGTATATTTTATTAATAGGGTAGTGGGGCAAAACTGTGTCTTGAACTTTGCGGAGCAACTGAGACAGCAGAAGGGCCGCGCACAGCTCCATTCTCGCAACCGAAATGGTTTTAACAGGCGAGACCTTAGACTTGGCACAAACTAACTGCACCGAGTAGTTAGAACCAATGCGGACTTGCAGATATACGACTCCGCCGTAAGCACGCTCGCTGGCGTCAGCGAAACCTATTAAGTTGATGGTACATCCATCTACAAACCCAAGATGACGCGGAATAGTAATTTGATTGAGCGCGGTAAGCTCAATACAAAACTGGCTCCAAGCGGCGACAATATGGTCAGGGGGTGTTTCATCCCACTCACACTTTAATAGCCAAAGATCAAGAGCTTGGCGTACAAAATTGTGGGAGCCACAAAACCCATTATGTCCCATAGTCGAGCCACTGTGGACAGCATAGTGCGTTTGGTGCACTTATCATCTGGTGGTGAGACGTCAAACCGAAAATTATCGCAGGATTTGTCCCAGCGTAAACCGAGAACTTTATGCGGTACAGACTTCTCAAACTCAATGTCTGGAGAAGCTTTATGAGAATCTGGTATGCGTGCGAGAACCTCCTTAGAGTTGCTTGTCCATTTGACAAGATCAAACTGGCCTCGCTTGAAAAGCTGAAGAAGCTCTTCAGAAAGTGCTAGCGGAGCGGATATGACACTACAGGCAATGTCATCCATATACAAAGCGGAAGTAGCAACAGCTACTGCGGCGGGAAAGTGATCGCCTTCATCAGCGATCAACTGGCGAACAACTCGTAACGCGTGATATGGGCTTGACTTGAGTCCAAAACAAACACGATTGAACTGATACACAGATAAAGGTTCCTTATTGTTAAAACGATAAAAAATCCGTTGAAATCTACGGTCAGATTCGCAAACGCCGATATTGAGGAACATTTGGCGGCAATCAGCTGACAGAGCGATTTGGAAAAGACGAAACTTTATTATGATGTTAAATAAATCACCTGTAGATTGAGGCCGGCATGCAAAATGTCATTAATCGACTGACCCGATGTAGTCTTACAACTAGCATCTAAAACCACACGAAGTTTAGTAGAGGTTTTATTTTCGCGAACTACGCCGTGATGCGGGATATAATATGAGGGAAGAGAATTGCCCTCGTCGTTTACAACTACACTCAAAAAACTTTTATCTATGTAGTCACGAATGACGTCATTATAGGCGCTGCGTAACTTAAGTGATGCATCAAGTTTACGTTCCAAACAATGGAAATGTCTAAGCGCAGCAGCGTACGAGTCGCCTAACGAATAAGGGTCACCATAGAATGGCAACGCCACAACGTATCTGCCACTGTCGTCACAAACAGTGGTAGCACGGAAATGTTCTTCACACTCGAGATCTTTACGGTTCACCGAGGGCGGTGCGGTAACCTCTTCAAGCTCCCAAAATCGCTTGAGAAGAGAATCACTATTATTTTCTTGAAGAACAGAACAACAACAAGACGTAATGTATTGAGAAGTATGTAACGTAGGTACGGTACCCATAATCACATACCCAAATACCGTCTCAATAGCGGGCGGTAAGTCATGTTGCTCACCACGTACCACGTCAGTTAGTAGCAAGTGCGGGAATATTGCAGCTCCGGTCAAAACATCAATGTCTGCCGGATTCGCAAACTCCGAGTCTGCCAGCGGCAATGACTCGAGGTGTGTGAGTAGCGATACGTCCACATCGAGCCGGATGTTCCTAGTCGATTTGGGAAAACTATTAATATTGTGGACTGTAGGATTTCGGTTCTTATCGACTAGGAAATGAGGGAAAGCGGAAAAGGTGATGTGGATAGGAGGCTCTTACCTTGCACGGCAGTCTTCTTCTTCTCAGAAGGGCAGTCTCCTGATATCTTCAAGTATATTGAAGCTGCTTGAATCACACCACTACACAAATCGTTTCACTCGCGAGCGGTTTTGTTACGTTTTTTGGTATAAGCGGTAATAATTATATATGGCGGTGCGGACTGCGGTATACGACGGACACGAGTTCGGCGCGTCTCGAATCTTCCAGTATGTTCTTCGTCGCCGTTGAGCAGGGCGGTCAATAGCGAGGCGTTTTGGGAGGGGATTCATGAAAGGATCGCTCGGATTGGCCGAGCAGCGACGAACCATTGACGGTGACATAATTAACTAGCAATGGAAAAGATAGATGGCGCTACCAGATATAAAAAAAAAATACGCTGCGCTAAACCATTTGAACGAGCCTCCATGAGCAGTAAATTTACCTCGTTTAAGCATTAAAACTATAAGCCTGGCATTTTTACTCCATTCAGCTTTTAAAATTATTACTTAACTGAAGCCTGAAGCCATGCGTGTATGCGATTCATTTACCGATTAACAAAAATGTAATGATTAACGTGTTTTAATTTACCTTAAAGTTTTAAGTGGTTCTCTTAATTACATATTTGGAGAGACCCGATAGTTAATACCCGTGTTCTATAAATTTTCCTACTACTTTACGCATATCAAGACTTCAGTCTTGATATGCGTAAAGTAAAGTAACTAATTGGGGTGTAATCCATCCTACTCACGCCGTTTGTCGTC
Organism: Euclidia mi; assembly: GCA_944739405.2. Classification (NCBI taxonomy): domain Eukaryota; kingdom Metazoa; phylum Arthropoda; class Insecta; order Lepidoptera; family Erebidae; genus Euclidia; species Euclidia mi. Next base: position 59,494,200 of record OX123188.2, on the reverse strand, counting down.
TCATGGCCGGGTCAATGGCACATCTCCTAATTTGTAACTTAATCTCGTGATGTAAACTTTTGCGTTTATCAATATTTACTCGTTTATCCTGCCTTTGCTTGATTGCTCGGAGTGTTTGTAAATTTTCCCTTGGCGTATAAACAATGTGTTTTACGAAGGGAGTTCAATGTATTCTCGGTATAGGTATGAAGGAAAAGGCGGGAAATTCTGAATAAATTTTATTTTTCAATATACTCCCCTAACATCTCAATACATTTATTTGTTCGTGAGAGTAACTTTTCAATTCCCTCTGAAAAATATTTTTCTTCATGGCCCGAAAAATGTTCGTTTATTGCTCCCTTCAACTCTTCATCGTCCGAAAAATGCTTTCCACGAAGGTCTTTTTTAAGATTAGGGAAAAGATAATAATCACTAGGGGCCAGGTCCGGACTGTAGGGTGGATGATTGATTTCTTCAAATCCGTACTCCCGCACAGCAGCCTGGGCAAGGCGCGCCTTGTGAACCGGCGCGTTGTCGTGATGCAGCAACACACCTGCGGTTAATTTTCCACGTCTTTTTCCTTTAATTGCCTCCTTTAAATTACGCAGGGTGGTTGCGTATGATGCAGCAGTAATACTTTGACCTTTTTTTGTGTACTCGATTAGCAAGATTCCCTTAGAATCCCAAAACACCGTGGCCATGAGCTTTCCTGCGGACGGAGTGACTTTGAACTTCTTCGGCGGGTCTGATCCTTTTTTGTGCCACTGCGTAGACTCTTGCTTGCTCTAAGGGTCATAGTGATGAACCCACGTTTCATCACCAGTAACAATCCGATCGAAAATACTCTGCAGATTTTCACCACAGAGGTCCAAAAACTCCTTACAACAGTCAACTCGCACTTGTTTCTGTAGCGCGGTGAGCATTCGTGGCACCCATCTTGCACTGACCTTTGACAAATTCAGGCGCTCATGAAGGATTGTGTGAATGGTACCCACGGATAGCTTAGTCATTTCTGCTAATGTTTTCACTCTTACACGGGCATCTTCAAGTACAAGTTTTTCGACTAATTTGACGTTTTCTTCAGTAGCGGCACAAATTGGCCCACCAGCGCGGGGGACGTCTTCAATGCTCTCTCTACCACGTTTGAATTCACTTGACCACTTCTGAATTGTAGATAATGAAGGCGCAGAACCTTGGTAAACAGCCACCATTTCTTCATGGATAATTTTTTGAGTTTTTCCTTGTTTTGTGAGGAATTTTATCACTGCACGATGCTCGATTTTTTCATCATTGTCGAATCAGACATCATAGTTGTCTTTTCGCAATGATATCTTGAATACTAATGGTGGCAATTAAATGAAATTTTGTATTTATACCCTCAAAGAGTGTCATTAACTAATGAGATAATTAAATTACCCTTATCATTAGTATATCACCTCGATACCGAGAATACATTGAACTCCCCTCGTATATAACATTTTGGTTAAACACCCGTTCACTTTTAATTTATCATTTGACCATTATTACGCGTGGCATATTTTGTAAAATAGAGAGGAGTATTTCTATACTTGTGTAAACTGGATTTAATCTATAGTATCTTTGCATTACAGATTAGTTTACTACAACGACTCATATATGGCGTGAATACAGGTGATCAGTGCAAGTGTTCCTCAACAGAAGCACAGAAATACAATGAGCATTATGAAAGTTATGCTTGCATTGCGTTTGGTTCTCCATAAAAAAAGTCCAACTCGCAACACCTTACTCGAATCGAGCACGATGTAGAACAATCACCAATAGCCAATGCTATCACTGGATCGTCATCAAAGACCAGTAGTCAGCCAGTCAGGCTCCCAGACCTTAAACTAAACGTGAGCCTTGGTCGTAAAGATCTTTGATGGGCCTTAAAACTGTTCATATCCTAGCTTGAAGTGTTAATACATAGATTTACTGCAGTAGTTATGTGTTTCCATTAACAGTCGGGTCAAACTCGAAACAACTATTTCTGGATGACCCAAATGTTTGTCCCGAACCATACCCACAATTTTCAGCGAATTGTAAACCGTAGTACGGCATCCGTGCAGTATTCCTTGAAACGTATAATTAATTTAAATTTTATTCGTCTCTTCGGCGTAATTAACAACTTTTGCTGATAAAAATCGTTTATAGGATTCCAAAAATTACTGCCTCATACCACTTTTAATTGAAAGCAGATCCTCGTAATCTCCTTTAACAGGACATAATTACATTTACGGAATATGATAAGCCAAATCTATGGGCAGAGTTACTAAATAACTTGAAATGTATTCATGGCTTAATTAAATGGCCGTCAAGTATTTGTCGTGAATAGCATGTGTCGTGTGACCGCGTGTTTCAGATTGAATGGTTGCGGTCTATGGCGGCCATAAACAAAAGTCCCGCTGAAACGATCACTCGTTAAACTTTTAAGTGACTCCTAACTTTCGTGTTATAATTGTGTACAAAATTGTCGCACACAACCTTTTCATTGTACCGTGCTACACATTTCAAGCGATGTACCAACAACTTGCTGAATAAAGTCTGCTTACAAAAATATCTGTCTCATTATTCTGCCGCAAGTGTTTTTAAATCTGCTTGTAGTAAGAAAATAGAATATAAATTTTACTTGCCATGTGCCATAATGTTGACATTATATCTTAACGTTACCTTGCTTTAGTGTGACTTTCTACCAGGGATATGCTCCGTTGCTATGGATTTGATATTCACCAATCATATTCATCGTTCCATAACCATGTCATTGGTGGAAACGAGGTGAACTATGCTGTTTTTATATGGATGAATATGCAAATTGCCTACGTGCTATGGATACCCACAAGGTTTACGAATCATGCTTCTGCTATGATGAGCTATGTGCTATGCCCTTCCTTCCGTACTGTCGATACATCCTATCCCTCTCATACATAGCTCATGGTGCGAGGCTACATTGCACTTATAATACCTTGCGAGCTTGCGGTCGCGCATCTTCATAGCACATCTTACTCACCCATTACCTACCTAACACATCTCTGGTGTAAAAGCGCCCTTAATGTTTCAGCTGTAAATGACGTTTGGGTTTTAAGCTTGAGCGAAAAGTTGTGATGGTTTTTACACTAGTTGCTTCAAAAACTGATTGTAACTATTATTTTTACTTTGTATAATTCTTTCTTTACACTTCGATACATGTATAATTATATTATTACCCAGGTTATTAAATAAATTAATGATAAACATAATCTGGCTGTATTTTGTGACACTTGTTGACGAAACGATTTTGACTTTTGTACAAAAATACACAACTTTTTAATATTTTTGCAAACATTTTCTTTTTAAAGAACTTACGCTATACTCTTTCTTTTTCCTTTTATCACACCATCGTTCATGGAACACATATATCAGAGAAATGCCAAAATAGAAATCACTATCGCTTATAGTCAAGCTGGATGGTGTAACAGAGCCAAACAAAAACATTTTGAAGAATTCGAACTAGAAACTAGTTCAACTGACGCAATGATTGAATGTTTCCAAAAATCTGAATTATCAATCGCGCCTTAAAATGTAATTTTTTGTATTTAAAAGGTTCTAAGGTTTGCGTTTGTGATGGTTTGCCGAGGTTTGGCAAGCGTGCAGACGCACCATTACATAATATGTGTGTTGTGTGTTATGTTCACTTGGGATAGTTGTGATCACGTTGTGATTGTCAAATAAAAGTGTTTAATAAAAAGGTTTTTTTTCGACCAGGTCATTTTGTTCATTCTTTTTACTTTTAATATCAGTGGGTTGCCATAACATATACCTTAATTTCAGTGTAAGAATGGTATTGTTACTCCGAACTTACTTCGTATTTATTAATACCGTTATTAGCACGTAGCTATTCCATAACTAATCAAGAATTAACTACTCCCGGTGTCACTTTGGAGTAAGAGAAGAATAAGCAATTTTTATTAATAAGACTGTTAGTGATAAGTTGCGGAACGGCAATGGTGTGTTAATGAACTTAATGAATCGCATAGCATTTAGAGCTTCAACTCTCCAAACAGAAGTAGCAATCGATGGCTTACGTTGCGCGTCGTTCGGCAAACCGACAACTGTATGGAATCAATAAGTTTCTACTTGCAAGTTTCTACATTATCACCCGTGGAGAGCTGAACCAGGTAAGTGAAAAGATTAAGATATGATGGTTGACTTAGAAATTAAACAATAACTCTACTTACATTATGAATTTGAAGACTTTTATGACCATGTGCACTATAAACAAAATATTTATTGAAATGTTTCCCATGTCCCTACTGGATTTTTGGAGTGTGCCACGATTTACCAACAATCGATTCGCCAATGAACCATTGATCAACATAATCTTTAAACACTGAACTTTTCATCAAACGAACGTTTCAACCATGAACGTTTCGCCAACAGAATTTTACACCACTGAATGTTTAACCAACAGAATGTTTCGACCAATAACTTTTCACCCACATAACGTTTGGCCCATGAACTGTTCCCCAACATAACGGTACATCACTGAATGTTTGACCAACGGAATCCTTTGACTATAACTTTACCCACGAACTGATTGTGAAAAGTATACCTATTTATTTATATAAAACTTAAACAAGTTTTATATAAAAAACATACTTGGAACTAAATTTTAGTAAGTGTGAGTTGTTTATAAATACAACAGACTCTACAAAAAAACTTTCGATAGTATTTAAATTTAATCATTTGGCACCAAACATCAAAATTATTGAAAAGAGTTCATTTCGCCTCCTAGGTTCGCCCGTATTTGAAGAAGCTTTTGATTCTTTCTTGGAAGAAAAAATACAAAATTTTTGTGAAATTTCAGATCGTCTATTCAAAATTAATATACATTCGGCTTATACTATTATTCGATATTGCCTTTTCGTCCCAAAATTTATTCATGCCTTAAGATCATCGCAACTTTGGAAAAAAATAACACTATTAGGACAAATCGACGAAATTATACAAGTTACTTTAAAAAAAATATAAAATGTGGACTTGGACGACCGAGCCTGGCTACAAGCATCTTTACCCATACGTTTGGGTGGGCTCGGCGTTCGCAAAATTTCCAGTGTCAGTTTACCGGCGTTCTTGTCATCGGTTCACAGCACGGAAGAGTTAACTAGGAAAATATTATCACCTACACTAGTTAACTCAGAAGTGCTGTGCAAAACCGAAGCTATAAACGCCTGGAAAATGGCTTGTCCAAACACTAATTTGCCCACCAACCTATTCTCCCAAAGAGAGTGGGACGCGCCGCTTTGTAACATTGTGAGGAAAACTCTTTTGGATACATTTTTTAATGTTACAGAGCGTGCTCGTTTGCTGGCTGTGGGGGAATGGGAATCCGGTCTATGGCTTCAGGCACTACCATCGTCTAACACAGGAACCATGTTGGACGATGAGACGTTCCGTATCGCCACTTGTCTCCGTTTAGGTGCTCCGTGTGTTTCTCCGCATCGATGTCATTGTGGAGAAGACGTCGATAGCCTCGGACACCATGGGCTATCCTGCAGCAGAAGCGCTGGTAGGATTCCTCGTCATGCTCACCTAAATGACATAATCCGTCGTGCTCTTGTCGCGTCTGGTGTACCAGCTGTACTTGAACCAAATGGTTTGGTACGCGACGACGGGAAGAGACCTGACGGTATGTCACTGTTGCCATGGAAAATGGGTAGGCCTTTGGTGTGGGACGCAACCTGCGTATACACCCTCGCGCCATCCCATGTTCCAAGCTCGGGAGGTCATGCTGGCGCTGCTGCTGCATCTGCGGAAACCCTAAAACGGCGCAAATACAGTAATCTAGTAGCTAATTACGTATTTGAGCCGTTTGGGGTGGAAACGCTAGGCTCATGGGGTCCGAGCGCTCGTTCTCTATACCGAGAAATATCTAAACGGTTAGTCGACGTCTCACGTGACCAGAAGGCTGGTTTATTCTTTGCTCAGAGAATCAGCGTTGCCATCCAGCGTGGCAATGCTGCCAGCCTTCTGGGCACGTTACCCGATGATATTGATGCGGAGGCATTCTACGACGCCTAAATACACCTGTACATATGTATCTATTTTTACTCTTTATTTTTAGTTTTATGTAAGTACATATATATTCTTAGACAGTATGATTATTTAAGATAGTCATGTATATAGTTATAATTAATCATCTGCAATGTACCTTATAATGAAAATTTAACAAAATTAAATATTTAATGTATTAAACATGGGATATCAGAACGAACCTTTGCCTGAAACTCAATTTCGCAAGATCAAATTATTGTACCTCCTTAATACATAATAAAGCTAATTTCATATTAATGTGTGATATGGCTAAACAATTATACCTATTATATATTAGCTTTGCGTCTGTGGTCGACGGATATTACAGAAATGAAAATTCAGTGCGCATATTTTTACGGCTTGTATAATGAATTTATAAATTTAATTATGAGAATCGTTTCCAAGAGCTGCGTTGATTTATTTGTTTATATGATTTATTTGTTTGGTTGAGGTTTGATATTTTATGACAATATTTGTATTGCGAGCAACCGAAACGCCTAAACGCAGCTGTGACTTGTATTTAAGATCGACAATGAGCAGTTTATTATAATAAATGATTGAAAAGTCAGTGTACCTAGTTATGAATAAGTGAAACTGTGGAAAAGCTAATATTCAGTAAATACCTGTTAGACTATTATGTAGATACCGCATTGCAACTGACATAACGCTAGGAGGATGAGTGTAATTGTGAATAACTATAGGCAGAGGATAAAGAAGTCTTGAAGTCTCTCCTTGAATCCTCATCATCAGCCCTATATGGTGTCCCACTGCTGGACACGGGCCTCTTCTCACTATAAGAGGGGTAAGACCATATTCCACCACGCTGGCCAAGTGTGGGTTGGCAGACTTCACATGTCTTTTGAGAACATTATGGAGAACTCTCAGACATGCAGGTTTCTTCATGGTGTTTTTCTTCACCGATAAGAAAGCGATAATTAACAATTTTTATTTTTATAGTCTCACGCCTTTATCCCCGAAGGGGAAGGCAGAGGTGTAAATATTACATCCACAATTAACAATTTAATACGCACTTAACTTCGAAAAGTCGTTGGTGTGTGCCGTGGATTCGAACCTGAGAAAAAAAAAGCTTACTCTGATCACCTTACATTATCAACGTTTCGTTCTTCGATTGAGAAAATATACGTACTTCACTTTTGGCAACCCAACACTCTAAAACTAAATGAACAACCTTTAGTTTGAAATAAACTTAAAAAAACAGCACTTTACTGATTAAAAGGCTATGTTACCATAGCAATGAAGGACACCGGATGAGAAAATAATTGTTTCTAAGAAATTGCTAGTTACGCCGAGCCAAGAAAATGTAAGTAAACTTCATTTTAAAGATTGCAGTTTGTAATATTGAAATAATTCATTTTAAGTAATTGAAACCATTCCTTGACGTTTTATATTGTATTGAAAGCAATTTTGTTTTGCTATATTAATTAATAGTTATTTGTGCAACAAGAGAGCAAAGTTGTTTTTTGTTTCGAGTGCTGATTTTGAGTCCCGAGCAAGCGAAGGATTCTATGATTGATTCACGAGCGTAGCGAGTGAATCAAAGTTAGAATCCTGAGCGTTGTGAGGGACTCAACAGCACGAGATACAAAAAACTTTGCTCTCGTGTAGCACACATAATTTTTCACCACAGCAGTGTGAACACATATTACTTAGGAGACAGAAATGAAGAGGAATAGATTGAATTCTGCATTAATCACTTGTTGATTTAACTCTACTGGTGTTAAAGTACAGTCATCATCGCTAGTTTCACTCATCTTTTTAGATTATTTTATATATTAATATAATTTAACACGTTACGCTATACTGTATGAGCATCAGCGAAATTTTTATTCCCGCTACTTTTTTAAATCGCGTTTTAATACCGCGTCCCTGATGTTTATTTTTCAAATGTATCATTGTTGTAATTCGAAAAAAAAATGTATTGGTTCAATACCAATTTTATACTATTAATTAGACTAATTTTTATTAAAATCCAATAATAAATCAAACATGTAAACAATAACATATAAAAAAAGTAATTTCTTTATTACAAATATCTTTTTTTATTTGCGTTTCCGAAGGTGTTTTCTTTGAGGTCGAATTCCAAAATCGAATTTCGAATTCGAAGGGGTTTATTTTTTCACTCACTTTTTATATGCATGTGAAAGAGACAGAGCACAGTAAAATTCGAATGTTTCAAATTTATGGCTGAACAATGTCAATTCGTGACACTGAAGATTGAAAAATTAAAAAGCTACTTTGCCTCACGCTCGAATCAAAATCGCGTTTTGTTCACTGTTGTCTCGCAGCAAAAGCGGCATGTTTGAGCTGCTGTGGTGAAAAATAACTTTTATAAGAACTTAATACTTATTTTCTTATACCTTACAGTAAGTTAAGAAGGTATTCGGTACCTTCTTATACTTTTAAACACAGCCCAAATCATTTATTTTATGAGAGAAATATAAAATTAACTAGGTAAAAAGTCACTTTTGAGTCCAATTTTGATATCTATTTTCTTGTTTACTTTGATAAAACTAAAAAAAGACGAAGATGGACGAAGGTGATGATTTAGATTCAGTTGATATAGCTGCGTAGTATGGTGTTTTTCTTCACCGATAAGAAAGCGATAATTAACAATTTTTATTTTTATAGTCTCACGCCTTTATCCCCGAAGGGGAAGGCAGAGGTGTAAATATTACATCCACAATTAACAATTTAATACGCACTTAACTTCGAAAAGTCGTTGGTGTGTGCCGTGGATTCGAACCTGAGAAAAAAAAAGCTTACTCTGATCACCTTACATTATCAAAGTTTCGTTCTTCGATTGAGAAAATATACGTACTTCACTTTTGGCAACCCAACACTCTAAAACTAAATGAACAACCTTTAGTTTGAAATAAACTTAAAAAAACAGCACTTTACTGATTAAAAGGCTATGTTACCATAGCAATGAAGGACACCGGATGAGAAAATAATTGTTTCTAAGAAATTGCTAGTTACGCCGAGCCAAGAAAATTTAAGTAAACTTCATTTTAAAGATTGCAGTTTGTAATATTGAAATAATTCATTTTAAGTAATTGAAACCATTCCTTGACGTTTTATATTGTATTGAAAGCAATTTTGTTTTGCTATATTAATTAAAATAACTTTTATAAGAACTTAATACTTATTTTCTTATACCTTACAGTAAGTTAAGAAGGTATTCGGTACCTTCTTATACTTTTAAACACAGCCCAAATCATTTATTTTATGAGAGGAATATAAAATTAACTAGGTAAAAAGTCACTTTTGAGTCCAATTTTGATATCTATTTTCTTGTTTACTTTGATAAAACTAAAAAAAGACGAAGATGGACGAAGGTGGTGATTTAGATTCAGTTGATATAGCTGCGTAGTTTTAGATGGTGACTAAGGAACTCTAACATATTTAAATCGCGCACGCACACACACATGTGTGAGAAAAGGCATTTTATTACCTTGACAAAGGAGCAAACATTTTAATGTATCTAGTTTTTACTTTGTTTTCTTTCATTCGACATTTGATAGCTATATTTATGGGATGTTATTTGTCCTTCTTCACTTTCTACAAGATTTACAAGAAAAGTTGAAGCCACAAAGTGACCCCAGACTACTGGTAGATAATATTCGGTCCTCACAAACCGACAAAAATTCCTAAGGTACTAGTATAGTATTATATTATCTGTGCCTAAGGTAAGACTTGTTGCCAAAATATTTAAAGGGACTATCTCCATGCCAACCATCTTGGACCGTCGTAGATCTTCTTGACAAGCGGAACCGCTAGCAATACATGCTTACCAAGACAGGGATATGATTACGCGATTTTTTAAATAGGTATGCACTGTTCGCGTCCATCACTAGCGCGAGACCTTTGACAGCTGGAGTTGACAGATGTCAACTCACTCCGCAACTCCGCAACTCCATCTAAGATGGAATGTAGCAGGAAAATGCGACCATATTTTTAAGGATCCAGCAAAGATATATAAAAACTATAGATGCGTTGTATCCGCACACTGAAATGGCAAACTAAAATGGAGGCAATTGCCGCCATTCCGTTTAGTTACGCATGAGCCTGAGTTGTGATAGTACGCTCCGTAACAATAATTTGTGTGTAAGAATTTAAAAAACTACTAAAATTATCTCTCCCTAACAACAGGTGTCCCCTATAGTAGTATTTATTTACTTTCTCTTTCTTTATTCATACAAGATATTATTTGGTATTTGTAGCCGTTTTTCAGAGCCGCTTTGTGGGAGTATGGTGCGTCTTTATTATAATACGTCATTGGGATCCTCCGTCATGGGTTATTTGTTGAAATTGTAGTTGTTCCTGCCAATGAACAAAAGTAAATATTTTAGCGAAAGTTTGAAGACCTGGAAATCAATTCATGACTATCCAGTTAGTGACATGATATGAATAATATACAATAGTTCGGTGAACAAACAGTAAAATAACATTTAACTTTTATTACCAAATATTCCTTTCTTTTTTTATTCGATCTGCATCACTCGATCTTCGTATTTCCATAAAGCATACTATATAATGCCTTATCTAATTTATAAAGATGTAGCTGCGGAGACTTGTATATAACTCTAAGGCCCTCTGACAAACGCTATGTCAAAATAAACCTGAGGCGAAACGGATATTGATGGAGGCGAGCAGCCAACCGCCCACCGGTCAACGTTCTCACAACAAACATCTGTATTTATGAAAAAAAATCTATACAAATATGTTTTTAAGGGATCGCGCTGAAGGCCGTCTTGAATATATGATTATTTTATCTTTTTATCTAAATAAAAGCTAAATCTGGAGCTTTATAAAACTGTTAGGAATATTTATTGTAATTGGGTTGTCCGACTGAACATGTTCTGAGAAGAGAAAATGATTGATGTTGTTATTACTACTCGTACGTATCTGTTTAGGGACCGTCCGACATACCACGTCGACCTTATGATATGTGGGCAGACTTCTATATTATAAACTTATTTCTATGTAGATCATATTCAATTCATATAATTCTCTTTCTTTTACGAATAAGTGCTAACCTGGTTTTGTTTGCTGTTAATCAATGTTGTCCGTGTATTTCACGGATTAATTGTGTGCTGATTTTCGAGACAAGTGTTCTAATGAGTATGACATTTGGATCACGATCACGAACAGTATAGGTACCTAGAAGATACATTATCTACTAATGTCAGCCTGGCTGAAGATTGAGACGGAGGATCTCAGGTAGGATGTTGGGGTTCGAGAGAAACACTGCTAGGCTGAACAGGTTCTTTATTATGTCTCACTACCGCTTACATACAGTATGACCGAACTAGGTAAGCACTGGCCTGAGCTGGCTGGAGTGTAGACTCCTGCTACTCTCCGACGCTCGCAGGGTAGCTGCTCGTAGGGTCGCCGATGAGCTGGCCAAGGTGCGCTGCGCAGGCAGCTCTGTGGTCGATGTTCAGGCTGAGCGGGTCACAGGCGGTGCAGCCGATGTGGGCCGAGCGGTCAGGCTCAGGCGTCCGTGGCCTGGCTGTAGGAGCTCGTAGGCTGGAACGGAGGCTTGGGTGGCAGCTGGCTAGTAGCGGCACGGCGCCAGCAGCTCGTGGCTTGTAGCCCGTAGAGAGAACGTAGCCCGTAGGAAGAACGTAAGGTGCAGTGAGCCCGTAGGAAGAACGTCAGGTGCAGTGAGCTCGTAGGGTAAACTGGAAACAGCATAGAGAATACACAACAACCGGTCAGGAACAGGCGGTCCCTAGATCGGCTGTTATGCTTAGGAGACACAGATACTACAGACAGAACATATAGGCACACAGACAACTGGAATATGCTTACCCCCAGCGGGACAGTAGATAGGAAGTAGAATGTAGAATAATCGCGAGGTGTAGCGGCAGCGTTCCGATGTCTAGGGAAAGTGACCATTCTACAACGCGCACCCATCTTATATAGGCATAAACCTATGACTCACAACTGCCTTTGGCTAGTGAATATGACCATATTTGGTAATATTGCGAATGATGTCTGGCTAAGCTGGCGTTAAGCGCCTGCGAGATATTATAACGCAATACGTGTAGTATTACGTTACAATACCCCGCTCTGTACAGCAGGATTTTTCGTGTCTAGACAAGAAAAATCCGTCTAACTAAGTCCTCCGAACTTCTGTAGACAGTGCTAAGTAGACAGTGACTATGAAACTCAAACTGCAGGTAGGTACAATGAAAGAATCTAGTTAGGTTAGGAATCAGTGTAGTTAATTAGTTTTAAATCTTTAATGTGCCAACTGCCAATAGATTTACCCGACGAATCCGCTAATTCGTATACTAGTGGTGACTTTTTAGCAATAATAGTACACTTGGTAAACTTAGGAGCTAGTTTTTTGCCAAATGATTTGTCGTAGGTTCTTTTCCACACAGTATCACCCACGTTAACCCCAGCCGGTTTACGACGTAAGTTGTATGTGTGTGTATATAAAGTACCATTGTTTTGGTGTTTACGTGCGACACAAGTATCACACGAAGATATAAACTTAATAATGTCAGCGTGCATACCGGGCCAATAATAACGCTGTGCTAAACGTTTATACGTTTTAAAAACACCTAAATGACCCGCAGCGAGTTCCGAATGGTATTCTTTACTGGCGGTAGTTCTATCCGAGGTATGTAGGACCTCTTTCCAATCGAATACTTTACGCAGTGTACATTTTGATACCATATATCTATACAATTTATCATTTTTGATTGAATAATTAGGGAAGGATGTAGGTGAGTTTTTACAGCCATTGTAGATTGTAGTATACCACTGATCCGAGGTTATAGTAGTCTCGTTATCAGTGTTAGTATCAATAGCTGACACGGTAGCATTAACTTTATTAGGCAAGGAATTACTACGAGAGTAATTATTAGCTAAAGAGACAGAGTTAATATAGTTTGGTAACAATTTAAATCTTTTCCAGAAGTCAATACCTAAAATTAACGAACTAGTAACTTCTGGAATTACGTACGCTTTTAAATAACAAGTTTTATTTTTAAAAGTGGTGGGTAGGTTGATATAGCCGATCGGTGTCAGACGGTGACCACCCGCCGATCGAAAAAATATAGTAGGGTTGTCACACTTATTCAAAGGGAGATTAGTTTTAGAAAAAAGTTTTATATGAGAATTATTGCCCAATATAGTCACGGCAGAACCTGAGTCAAGTAAACCAGTAAGGGGTAGATTCTTAATGGTTACATTAACATAGGGTCGAAAATCAGTATTAGGTTTTTGATCTCGGGTCGCAGCCACAGAATGACTAGAAAAATACACATTTAGAGTGTTCAGCCAATATTTCCAGTCTTCCTTGTCAAAATATTTAGGTTTAGAAGATGTACAAACGGTAGGGTTTGTCATCTTATTTGACGAACGACGATCCGAATAAATTAGTTGTTTTGAAAATGATTTATTTTTACAGGTAGGACAATTTACGAATGTGACATCCCTAAGGCCACACTTAAAACATATCGACTGCAGCAATTAACATAGTCGGTACTACATTTTGGCCAGATTTGTTTTTATTGCATTTGAAGTCTTAGAATGTCTATAGCTTGAGCCTCACGAAGTATAAAACTTTAAAAACGATGTTTTCTGTATTTTTCATCTTAAAAAATGTTGGATGTTTTTATGACGCTCGACTAACAATGTAGGTAGTTATGTTACGACGCTCTTCGTCGACCGGGGCGCGCAGGGGTTGAGGCGACTCGTGCGCCGCGCGGATCTGCCAGTTCCCACATAGTTAGCGGGAAAAGCGTACGCTAGTCATTTCCCCGATCAACTCGACCGTTTTAATGGAATTAGTGCAATTTTGTTAATTTTAATGATGTCTCGGTCTAGACGTACGATAGACTAAGTTCAACGACATGATCTGGCTAAAGACATTGTATTAAAAACAAATTTAAACGACATCACCGGAATTCAAACACGGTCCGGCCAGAAGAGAAACAGTAAGTTTAAAATATTTTTTTACATTTTTCCTAAATCTATGATAGATAATGAGTTTTATTTGTACTTTCACTATTTTTAATCATACTTTTCTAACAAAATTGAAAAATATATATATTTTGCGGTTAATAATGTAGTATGTGCCAGATCCTACAATATTAACGGACTCGCATTTTATTTTTTTGGTCGGATGTACCATATCCTACAATATTACTGGTTGGTTTACAAATAGCGTTTGTCGTATGTGGTAATACCGACTTTGTTCGTTGTTTATTTGTATAAATTAATATCGGATATGGTACTACCGACATTGTTTTTGTAAATCATATAATTTTTAAATTGGATGTGGTAAAACCGACTTTATTATTCGAATATACGTCGTAATGTTTGAGTCGTATATGTCATATCTATAATATTTTCCAATATGTTTTAAAGATTTTTCGTGTTTTATACTTTGACTTTCTAGCTGTTTAATGCTTCTTTTTGCGTTATTAGTATGTTGTACACAAGTACCTATGTTTATAACCCATTCGAGGTTCTGTTGTAGCTGTTTGAGCGTAATTAATACACAAACACCCATGCATGCAATTTTTATGAACTTTCGGATTTCTAATATTATTAGTAGAGATGAAGACGATGTGCATTCTACACTTTTAACTGTCTAATCAAATAATTTTTTTGGTATTTGTAGGAGAAGAATCCCCACTTCCTGAAGAATTTAAGAAGATCTTATACAATTGCAAGACCTACTAGGAGATGTGTTTAACGATAGCTCCTTGAACCGAACAGAAGATATTCCTCATGATATAGATCAAGAAACATCAGGATCAACCACTCCAATAATATTGACTTTGACGTCCAATTTAACCCTAGATCTTCCAAACATTCCTGCACCTATTGTCTCCTATAGTTTCACCATGTCTATTCTGGGGAGGCTGACTTAATGAACATTACAATTTAAATGAAGTGTTATATGCTTGAGTATTATTATGTACAGTAAATATATATATATATACAAGTGATATAGAAGGGGTAAGAGTTGCAGCACCATGCACAACGTAAATTATGCGTATTATGCCAAATCTGGCGATGAAAATGAGTGACCGTGAGTTTTATTGCCCGTTCTTTCTCATAGTTCTACGCCCTTGCTTTGCGAACGTGGCAGTAAATGTATCTAAATCTAGAGTCCTTAAGTAATTATTTTATAAATTTATTATTTTGACGTTCATAAGCGTCACACTGTGACCCAAATGAATAAAGGATTTTGACTTTGACTAAGTACGTCTCCAGTAGAGGCATCAAACATCACAGAAACCTCATCATCACATCACAGATCCTTATCATAAGACAGGTGGCGTACGCGGTATTCACGATGTTTTAGAATGTAACATATGACATCACCTATTTCACCACACAGCCAAAATTGGGAAAATCAGTTTTGCACTTATTGTGTCGATTGCATATTACCCCAGGTTGATTATGGGAACATAGGAACACCATCGGGTTATTCTGATGTTTCCATAGATGTACCTACACCATCTTCTGTAGCCAGTTTCAGAACAAAACCTTTTAAAACTGATAAGGGAAAGAAACGACCCGCCCTTATTACGATGATGGTCTTTGGCTCCTCATCAAAATCGTACTTGGACTCTATACGATCAAACTGTTCTGCATTAACTTTGATCTCTCTTACAGTACAGTGGTAGACTTATATGTAGACATATAACCTTTTGATTCGCCGTAGTTTTGGTCCAGATTTTTTTTTGGCAAGCAGGATTGCTAAATTGAAGACCTCCTCTTGTTTTATCTCCCTTACTACGTAAGGGCTGCCTTCGGATTTAGACCATCAAGCTTAGAATGTACCATTCTTCGGGCACCCAAATTGACTTATGGCGGCAAGCTCGCTCGATTGTAGAGTGTTAGCGAAACCAACAACGTTTGGCAAACGAATTTGATTTGAAACGGGCCTATGACGGACATTTACACAAAACACTTATGGCAAAGATTTGACCGATCTCTGCAGAACGAGAATTATACCCGATCGCTTTCATACATTTTATTTTAACTTACCTAAAACTGATGCTGCCAATTGGGTTAATATTCAAGATGATGATGATGATTTGGAGTGATTTAGTAGGTTGATTAGTAGACTGTGCCATAACAATGACTGTGATTCAACTGAGATAGAAGATGATTTATTTCGAAGAATTTATGTTATATTCATTCCCGGAAAAAAAATACTGTTTTAGTTTAGTATTTTTATTTTGTTTAGTAAAATTACCTATCTATGTCATAATTATCTATATTTTTAGATTTTATCGTTGATTATTTCTTTTTTTTTAGGAAAGACTAGAAGTTCCCTGTTTAAGTTAGGTTTGATAATTGCTTGTTTAGTTGTGTTTGTTTTTATAATTGAAATTCACGAAAAGTCCTTCAATATGCGTTTTGATAGTTCCTATTCTATATTTCGGTACCTAATTCAGACTTAGAAGTACTTAATTGTCAAGTAAACTGAAATATTATTGAAAAATTAATTTGTTTTCATTCCTACATCACAATCCTAAGTATTTAAAAATGAAAATATTTATTTTTTCATTTTTAAATACCTAGGATTGTATTTAAAAATGAAAAAATTAACAGTATTTATGGAATAATAATACCCTGGGAGAGAATGCTCACAAGTAGGTACACTCAAGTTCTGTTGGCAATATCAGCCCGGCTAGTTAGAAATTAAGGCTCAGTTCACACCGAAATGGCAGCGGCTGGAAGCGACGCGCAGCGGCCGGCATCGAAGAGAAGGCTTGCGGCTGCCCGCGACTGCTCGCGCCTGCCCGGGACTACTCACGGCCGCGCGCGACTGCTCGCGCCCGCCCGCGACTGCTCGCGGCCGCGCGCAACTCACGTCACGGCTCAGGCTCACGCTATTCCTATGCGCAGTTCATATTCTACATATATTATATAACGAGGAAACACGTGTGTAATTCGCTGTGAAAATGAGTATTTTGGATTTAATCGTTATTGCACGTACAATTGAAGGCGAAGAAGAGGAAACGTGGATAATATTAAGAAGGAAAATAAATTATTTTGTACACGGCCGCCCGCGCCCTCCCGCGTTTGCTTGCGGCCGCCCGCGCCTTCCCGCGCATGCTCGCGGCTGCCCGCGCCTTCCCGCGCATGCTCGCGGCTTCCCGCGCCTTCCCGCACATGCTCGCGGCTGCCCGCGCCTTCCCGCGCATGCTCGCGGCCGCTCGCGCCCGCCAGAGCGGTCGTGCGCACGACGTTTTCAAGTTTGTCAAGTGATTCTATGTATTATAGTCATGGCGATAAAGACTAAAATTATATGACACTGAAACTGCACTCCGCTTCGCTTCCGGCCGCTGCCATTTCGGTGTGAACTGAGCCTAACAGGGTATATGTGGCTCAAGGGTTGCTGTGTGTACTTCATACAGCAGACGTAGTTGTGTCGAACAAGATATGAAATATTTTGAAAACTTTGAACCTGAGTTACAGCAGATGTTTAAATAAAAATAGTATCTTGATGTAGTATCTACGTGATAGTGAGTTGACAAGGTGCAGGTAACAATGTAGGTTATCCCACTTCCAACATAGTCGATAGTTAAAATTCCGATAAATATTGTAGGATATACCACATCCGACAAAATCAATTAATACAACTCCAATGAATATTGTAGGATGTACCAGTTCCGACATTTTAGTAAGGTGTTCCAATGGTTAATAATGTAACATGTGCCTTTTTTCAGCATTTCTAAATATAATTGCAGTTTTCACTTAATTATCTTTTAAAGTAACTTAAACTATTTCATCACATCAAATATTTTATCAATACCCGGTTTTATGTGGATTTAATACATCTTAAAAACTTCATTTGGCCGTACTGAAAAAGTATACGATTTCAATTCCGACATTGTTAATTGCTGCAGTCGATATCGGATAACGTTCTCGTTTGCACGTCCCTAGTGAGTGATCAGTTGAACGGCAGCGCGGGCAAAATACACACCTCTTATTAGTTATTTTTGTAGGAACAGCTGATTTAGATATCATGTTGACATTATAGTGTTGTAGGTTAGGCACAGGTGTATCGTTCGGTTCGACATTTATAGATGCGACAGAAGCGTAGTTTTTTTAGTTTAGACGGTTTATAGTACTGTGAATTATTATAGTGACCGTGCGTGTCCTTTTTATTTATGTAAGCTAAATCAGGTGCTACTGTGTTAGACGTAGGGTAACTAGGTTCGTGAAATTGTGCACTTAAACACTGGAACCTCTCATAGTTTAGACATAGTGTTTTCAGAGTGTCTATAGTGTCTATAGCCGTAGTACATGAAGCTAGTACTGTAGAATAACACGGTCTAATATTGTGAAACAATATATTTAATTTTTCATGTTCGGTTAGTACCGTGTTCGGTGACAATCGCGCAAAAAGTTGGAACATAATTGATAAGTAGATGACTATACCCTCAGTTTGCCCTTGAGTACGATTACGAATCTCGGCTAAAAGTTTATAATCATAGTCGTACGGTGTAAAATCAGCTGTGAGTTTACTAGCTAGTTCGTCCCATGTAGAAATGGAATATTTAACACCGCGAAACCAGTGTAACGCATTACCGGTAAAAATTTCGGACGCGTAATAGAATAATCTATTGGCAGGTAGATTTCTAACCGTCCTAAATTCCGTCAAGCGTTGTAGAAATTCGCGAACGCAGCCTGTTCCGTCGAATTTGAGTTTCGATAGTTCGCCAACCCTCAAATGCTCACAGTGGACAGTTACCGGAGTCGACGCTGCCTGTGCAGGGGTTGAATCCGTGCAAGTCATCGTGACTCCGACTTCCGCCGACGGAACATTCGAGTGTTCTATCTTAGATAGCTCTGCCGACAGCATCCGAAAGCGTTCAGTCAGGTCGGATATTTTCTTGCCGTATTTAGGTTCGGATTTGTCTAATCTGCCCAATCTGTGGTAGACCTGGTTGTGCAAAGCCGTAGTTCGCTTCGCCAAGTTGTGGTCGTATAGTTCCTTAAGGGAAGAGATTCGCGAATCTAAATCGGCAACTGACAGGCTAGCTCCCTTGAAGTCGTCTGCTATGTCTAGGCCTGACTCTAGGATTTCGTCATTCGGAATCAGCTCGAGTAGTTTAGGTAGCTGCTTCCGTAAACCTAAAACAGAGGTAGCCGGCTTCTCTCCGCGAATAGCAACCTCGTAGGCTAGTTCATTCTTACCAAGTAGGAAGTACTTGATAGGGTTAGTGCTCATAATGATATAAAATGTAAGCTAAGTATGATAGAAAAGAATGTAAGTATATTACAGCCCTCCGTGTGCAATCGTTCTGCTTTACAAAGAAACTACGACGATTCGGTGTAAAAATGTAGACAATAGATTAGTGACTTGCAAAAATAAAAAACGGTTATTTCAAATTGCGAACTGTTACGTAGGGAATCGGTAGTTGAAATTTGAATTAGGCAATAGTAAGATAACACATAATAGTTATACAAGAATAGAAATTAAAGATAGACAGCAATACACAGATACACACAAGTTAGATAGTACGTACCGGTTCGCTGATGTCTGCACCTCCTCGTTTACAAGACTGACCTCCTAAACAAGAACAACTGCAGTAATTGGAAGTGAGACAAATAGAGTTGGGTGCCACTGAGACGGAGGATCTCAGGTAGGATGTCGGGGTTCGAGAGAAACACTGCTAGGCTGAACAGGTTCTTTATTATGTCTCACTACCGCTTACATACAGTATGACCGAACTAGGTAAGCACAGGCCTGAGCTGGCTGGAGTGTAGACTCCTGCTGCTCTCCGACGCTCGCAGGGTAGCTGCTCGTAGGGTCGCCGATGAGCTGGCCAAGGTGCGCTGCGCAGGCAGCTCTGTGGTCGATGTTCAGGCTGTGCGGGTCTCAGGCGGTGCAGCCGATGTGGGCCGAGCGGTCAGGCTCAGGCGTCCGTGGCCTGGCTGTAGGAGCTCGTAGGCTGGAACGGAGGCTTGGGTGGCAGCTGGCTAGTAGCAGCACGGCGCCAGCAGCTCGTGGCTTGTAGCCCGTAGAGAGAACGTAGCCCGTAGGAAGAACGTAAGGTGCAGTGAGCCCGTAGGAAGAACGTCAGGTGCAGTGAGCTCGTAGGGTGAACTGGAAACAGCATAGAGAATACACAACAACCGGTCAGGAACAGGCGGTCCCTAAATCGGCTGTTATGCTTAGGAGACACAGATACTACAGACAGAACATATAGGCACACAGACAACTGGAATATGCTTACCCCCAGCGGGACGGTAGATAGGAAGTAGAATGTAGAATAATCGCGAGGTGTAGCGGCAGCGTTCCGATGTCTAGAGAAAGTGACCATTCTACAACGCGCACCCATCTTATATAGGCATAAACCTATGACTCACAACTGCCTTTGGCTAGTGAATATGACCATATTTGGTAATATTGCGAACGATGTCTGGCTAAGCTGGCGTTAAGCGCCTGCGAGATATTATAACGCAATACGTGTAGTATTACGTTACAAGATCTTCGATGTTTGATAGACGTCGACTGCTGGACATAGGCTTCCTCCAAGGTGAAACAAACAGACCGATTTTGAGCCGCCCGCAAACCAATGTCTTCATATTTTCATAAAAATTAATTTACCTATAATGAACTTACAAAATGGTTGTGTAATAAGGGGCGAGCTTTCCGTCGTCGTCCGAGCATAGTTTTAAACTTTGAATGAGTCAGAAAATGCTTGTCAACTACTTAACTAAAAATACTCCAACGGAAAAATATAATTGGAATACGAAGAGTTAATGGATAAATAGCTTGTTAAGCATCAGAATAATTTATTTAAATACTCAATATCAGTCTAATGATTTCATGATCCTGATCGAAAGAGGCCTATGCTTAGGCGGCAAAATATTCCAAATATTATAATAAAGAGTGCATAACAACAGCTTACTACAGAGAGAGGTGACAATAGGTTAACGAGGCCTTTGTTGTGGGACACGTTAAGCTGCAAATAATAACAATATATTATCTAACCTTTGATTGCAACTTTTAAGACTACTTTTACTCATAAGTAACTCATAGTTAAAGGATGCCCACATTTTATGCAAAAATAGCATGTGACTTGTAATATCAAGAACTAGCAGTTTGGTTCGGACATTGATACGTCAATTTATCGATTGGCTTGTTTCTCGCTTAATATCTTCATCCACATCGTTCTAGTTTTGAACTGGTTACATCCAAGACTTGGCCGGAGTCTGGGATCCGCTTTCTAGTTTAACCAAATTTAACAGAATAAGGATTTTCTTTTGCTTTTCAACAGAGCAATTGGGGTTTGACTCCATAACTCAAAGAAGTAGCGATATGACTCTTTTAAAAATCATGTGTATTTCAAATAGTCCAGTCAAAATCCAGATTCGTGCTTGCAAAAGGTCGGACAACCACGATTTTTTTATATGTTATTAAGACCTACACCAGTGTTAAAAAACCAGATTTGCAATTTTCAAAGTGCTGTGCGAGCAGTAGGGTATCCAAAAAACCATGATTTTTTTTGGGATTTTTCAGTTTTTCCTCAATATATTATTAAACGGAGGGTCTGACTGGTATAGTCGCTATGAACAGTTTAAAGAAGATTAAATTTTCTATTATTTAAGACTTCTATACAACCATTAATTTTCAAGATACAGTTCTTCGAACATAGACATCTTTTTTCAAAAAGTGTTTTTTTTTCGGAATGTTCACTTTTTTTGTTTAATATCTTTTAAAATAAGCGCCCGACGTCAAAAATTATGAGAAAAAAGTTGTAGTAAATTTTATTACCTTTAATTTGAGGCTAATTAAATGCTTTTAGGCCTAGCGGTTCTCAAACAATAAGTACCTTAAGTAATATAAGCTGGGAGTACCTCCACGCGGTGAAGGCAGTAACAATATTTTATATTGGCTAAAACTCCCAAATATAATAATAAATATATTTATAAATGTAAATGCCTTCAGTCTTATGTTGTAGGTGTTTGAATTCATGCGGTTAATGTGTGGTTGTGTATCCGGTAACGCAGGGGAGCAGCCATCATTAAAAGTGTGTTTTTATTTGAGAGAAAAAATATGAGTTTCAACATGTCTATGCGTCCGGGCATGTGTTTCGTGTGTCGCGAGGGCCTCGACACAGGTACTATTGTGATCATTAAATAACGAGGAATTCGAACACTAATTAAAGCGAGTCAAAAACGTGACCTTGATGAAAATCAAAACTTTCTACAAACTTGCAACCAAATCAGTGTTCATGACGCATGCATGAAAAGATACACAGCTTTGTCTAATGTAGAAGCCTCAGTTTGACGGGAAGAGGATACTGCTTCACAGGGATATTTGACAAGATCGTCAAGTAAACTGGCTTATACCTTGAGAGGGATTGGCTTTTTGTGTGATGATGCTATCACTAAATAATTTCTTCAAGAATAAAGCAAACTACCCTTCTCAAAAATGTTATCTAAGGAATGTTATCCATACAGTTGAGAAGTTCATCATCATCATCAGCCTTTAACTGTCCACTGCTGAACTAGACCTCTCCTTTGAAAGGAGGAATTGACTTACTATACCACGCTTGCCAAACGGGTTAGTATAGGGTTTGTATCAAGTTTTCCTTCTCTTACAGTGCTGTTCTCTGCATAATATGCTCCCTCTGTCGGCTCTTACGACACCCATGGTATGATATGGGGTGGTGACATTCCGTATTCTTAATCTGTCACCACACGGACATTGTTGAGAAGTTATTATAAATAAGGCAAACGGTTTTGGATGCAGCTGTGCAGCTTGAAACTTCAGCGATCTTGCGAGACGAATCCCCAACACCAATAGAAAAAGGAGCTTTCATTCTATATGTATATGACAATGCGGATGTGAACGTCAACACGCTGGATGGTGATAAATATTTCATGAGATGGGACGCATTATATACGTGACCCCCTCGAGAGCATAATGCAAGATAAAAATATTCCACCTATAAAGAACTATGTTTCAGCTACAATACAATACAGATGATAATGATGATAACGACCGCCATGCAACGACCGAGCTGACACCTTAGCGTCTCCTCCAAAGCACAAAATCAGCAAACCTTTTGGACAGCCACGTGATTCAAGCCTGCAGTAACCTAATCAAACTGGAAAAATATCAAAAATTAAATTCATGGCATGTGCCACGCGGGAATTGAATCAATTGAACCCGCGACCTCCAGCTCATAAGCCTGACGCTCTTCCAATTAGAACATGGAGGTTGCCTTTTTTGTGTAAATGTAATTTTTTAGTTTTAACCGGTCAATCAGATAATAACAAGAAGTAAGAACAGTTTCTTTGCAGGACCCCTCAAAATCAAGTTTTATAATTTTTTTGGTAATCTACCTTTTTTAAGAGAACCACTCAGCACATATATAGCAATTTAGTCTCAAATGAAAGGTAATAAAATTTACTAAAATTTCTTCCTCATGATTTTTGAAGTCGGGCGCTTATTTTAAAATAGGTATATTACACAAAAAATGTGAACATTCCGAAAAAAAATCACTTTTTGAAAAAATATGTCTATGTTCGAAGAACTGTATCTTGAAAACTAATGGTTGTATAGAACTCGTATTAGTCTCAAATATTAGAAAATTTAATCTTCTTTAAATTGTTTATAGCAACTATACCAGTCAGACCCTCCGTTGAATAAGATATTAAGAAAAACTGAAAAAAAAAAACGAAAATTTCATGGTTTTTTGGACACCCTGTCTCTCGCTCAGCACTTTGAAAATTGCAAATCTGGTTTTTTAACACTGGTGTAGGTCTTAATAACATATAAAAAAATCGTGATTGTCCGACCTTTTGCAAGCACGACCCCCTTTTTAAGTCTAACTTGACTGGACTAAAATGACTTTTCAGTGTTTAAACGTCCCCTCCCCTTTCCAAACCAATATGTCATTACAGTGAGACCTTTATATTACTTGATCTGACGTATATCGACGTGTATTTACCTGGGGTCTTCTCGATCTAACTTTTTCTCACTTCATTTGTGTACATACATATACAAAAACAGAAAGTCTTTTATTTCGCCGTATATACAAAGGTGTTAATTTTTTTAAAGCTTACTAATTAAGAACAAAACTTAGCTAGTCTGTCTATCTGTATAAACTAAACTTATTGGGTAGCGGAGCACAGACGGCGGGCGTGTGTCAATATTGGTGCGCGCTGGAAGCTGATCCAAACATACTTGTTAAAAAGCTTGATGATGATGAAAGTAAACAATACTTCACTTTTACGTTGGCCATTGATAACATGAGGTTCGCAATTCTGCCTGGAATGTTGAGCGCTATTTGTACAGGAATAGTAGTGCATTGATATTTGCTACAGAGAAGAGGATATTGACGCTGTAGAAAAGCGCAGGTAAATACATACTACCTACATATTATTATTATGTCTACTAAAGTAAACTACACGTATAGCGCTGTAAAATCAAACATGGCTACACCTATTTTATTAAATGTATAGTTTACCTACTACTTGGCGACCAGGTTAGTAGTATATACGAGTATTTATCTCTGGTTTTTAAGACCTCGTTCAAAATCAATTCTGTTCCAAAAAATATGTGGCGGTTCTTAATATTTTGTAGTCACGGACCAATGGGGATCGAACCCATAGCACTGAAAATATTGCTAAACAGCCAGATGAACACGTGTTTTTTGTTTTTTTTTGGTGTCGCGTTGGAAAATCCTCATGGAGTCCCTCCACCCCGGGGGAAGGCTGAAGGGGACTGTCAGACTCTTACTGACTAAAAACCAACCCGTGTTCCTCATGTACCCATGTGTCGGAGGGTCGGGTATCACCGAGGCATTCCACGCTAGCCCCCGACGGGTATTGGCCCGCCAGATGGTCAGGCGGGCCTCGAACAAAACCCCCTTGGCGGCGGATAAAGGTGTTAGGCTCCGCCGCCAAAACACCCAGCAGCCGCAGAGGATAGGGAGGACGGCAACGCAACGCCGCATCCAGGGCCGTGTCGACCCAATCCAGCGCCTGTGTGCAAAATCTACGAAGCGTCTGTGCAGTGGCGTAGCTAGCTGGCACCCGGGGCGGAACTTGGCGAATAACCTTTTTTTTAGTTGTTGGGGCTAACTCTCGTAGTGCTGAGCTAGTGCCTACGTTGTTTTATATTTTTATACATTGTTCTTAAAGTGGGACTTTTTGTCGTTCTTTTTCGAACACAATGTTAATAAATTAACGC
The DNA here is from genome assembly GCA_944739405.2 of Euclidia mi. Lineage (NCBI taxonomy): Eukaryota > Metazoa > Arthropoda > Insecta > Lepidoptera > Erebidae > Euclidia > Euclidia mi. The sequence goes on along the minus strand of OX123188.2, from coordinate 59,468,912 downwards.
ATATCCTGGCCCGCGGCGCCCCTATCACCCTGGCGCCTGTATGCGCCGCGCACATTGCACATAGGGACGGCTCGGCCCTGACCGCATCTCCTCTTCCTCCGCGGCCCCACCGCGACGCAACGATGGTGCGCCCCGATTTGGTCGCGGGAGATAGAGCGCGAGGCAACGCAACACCGACGCGCCTCTCCTCCCACGACCGCGCCCGACTGCGAGGGACAGAAGAACTGTCCCGCGCACCCGCACCTTTGGACGCATCCTACGCAGGCTTCACGCAAGCCCACGCGGAGCGTCCACTTCCGGGAACTCGCTTAGCTTTACCGGGGGTGACCCAACCACGGTTACTAAGCTCCCCACCACGACAAGGTGGAGATCCCACGGGGGGGAGCCATATGAACACTACGTTATCCGTGCAGTCAAATCATCTCCGTAAGTCCCAGCTTCTAGTCATATTACACCAAAAAGTAAAACAACAGAACAAATTAAAACTCAAACGTTTCCTACAAAACGATACAATTAATTTAACATTTCTAAGCGTAGTTAAATTACTTGATATTGAGCTATAAATCGTAATTAATGTTAACATTTTACTAACGTAATATTTAGCTTGCTAACGAAAAACATTTCACATAGTTAATTTAATTTGGGTATTCTTCTTCAGATCGGTTAGCTCGGTATCTGACAATATTTTTACATATTTATGGCTACCCGTGATTTTATATGGCCTTTGACTTTAATATAATCGGTAAATGGGATACCCAACTCAAAATAATTATGCAAATCGAATCAGTAGTGCCTGAAATTAGCGCCTTTAACCAAACATTCAAACTCTTCATCTTTATAATATTGGAACAGATGTAATTTTTTTTTTATGTTTAGGTACAATCAAACAAGTCGGCGCTGGACCAGTTTGAAAAAAGGTCCTTTGGCTCGCTCACGGAGTCGAGGCACACTAGAAACTGCTTTTGTATACGAGTGTCAATGTGCGTGTAAAGTAGCACTGGAAGCGACGATGTCTTGCTGAGCAATTCACGCCCTTATGATGGTCTAGCGAGAAGTTGTTTGACTATACACATTCCTTCACGTGACAGATCTTATCACTAGCGTAGAAGGAGTTATGTATGATCTATCTACGAATAAATATTGGCTCGAAGTGGGCACTTGATTTTTAATCTTTGAACCGATCGGGTTTATGACGTACCCTTGTCTGAGGGTTGTCTGTAAGTGGTGACGTATCGGCTTGTCGCATAAATGGTATTAAATCGACGACAAAATCGACGGCTTAATGGTGGCACTTCACTCGACTATTTGTGTTTGCGTTTTTATTAAATTTGACAAATTATAGTGAGGTTTAAATGATAACATGTTGGCTTTATTTCCGATATTGACTTAAACAATGATACAACAAATATTTTAAGATAAAAATAAGGCGAGGCGAGGTTGATGAGAGGTGTAACTTTTAATACGTGAAAAGAAAAATGCTGACAGATTGCAAGTATATCCTAAGTAGATACTTATATTTGTGACAACCTTGTGGTTTGAACTGTTGAGCTAATGAAGGAGTCTGCGTCTGTTAAAGTAAAATACAATTAACAAAACTCTACGCACAGCGTTACATTTCCAAGTTTACTTAAAGGTGAACTACGTGGTTAAATTCTCATCTCTCCAAGCACATACGAGTAAGCTGCTCTCGTCCACATGCTCTAGCGAGTAAGTTTGATGACTACATAAAGAACATTCATCATTGCAATCTGTAGGCAGCTTATTAGAACTCCAGGACTAATATGTAGTATGGCCATAAAACAATTTAAGAAGACCAAACATACTTCTTATCAATTTCCACGCGAAAAGGCCTCAATACGTTTTCGACGCTACGTTAAATTCAGATTGAAATAAAAAACAGGTGAGCAATTTTCAATCCATGTTCTCAACATCTCTAATCGGAATTATACACATTGTCACCGCAAGAAACAAAACAATTTCATATTGTGACGGGTGTAAAGTATAATAGCTATTTTTCAATGCCGAAAGAAATAAAACGAATAGAAATGCCCAATTACTTTTCTAAAACAAAACTATTAAAAACTTTCATTATTGCTTTATTTTTATAAGGTATATTTAGTTTTGCTAATTACATTTTGTTTGTGAGATACCTATTACAGCTGTCTGCATATACCTTCATTGCACCTAATCTTAAATTTAGCATCTGTGTTAACAATTACCTAGCCAAAAATATCTCAACTTTTATGATATAGCATAAATCAATTTTCTGTCCTTGATAAATGCTAAACACACCACGTTAATATCGGTTTATACATAATTGAACAGATGTCTTTCTACATTTTAATGTTTGTTCAGGTCCCTACTCGCTGTGACAAAGTTTCAGATGCTATTTCATTCCGTCATACTCGAGGATGAATAAGTGAAATCAAAAGAATTTGATGGACGGCCAGCGAAGCGCGAGTCAACTCACTGATAAAACATTTCGACTGACCAAGCACCCTTCGCGCATCCCCCGTACACACGCCTATATGTAGTTATATTTACGCATCGTGCTGTTTTGCAAAACAGGAGCTTTCAAGCATAACAACCTAATAACCCTTTCTTTGATGATATGTAGAATTTTAAGTACCTTAAATACCTTCAACTACCCAAAAGTTACTTAAGTTACCGAAATATTCTGAAAATTGTAGACAACTTCTTCACTTTGCACCCGTTGATTTATGAAGCCAATACCTAATATACGGTAACTTCAGAAAAATGATTGAAAATGATTAGAAACTAGATGAGCCCGCGGTTACACCCGCGTTATTTAAGGCTTCTGCTCCGCTTCCGTGGCTCATAGCGTGATGTTATATAGCCTATAGCCTTCCTCGATAAATGGGCTATCTAACACCGAGAGAAATTTTGAAATCGGTTCAGTAGTTCCTGAGATTAGCGCGTTCAACCAAACAAACAAACATACAAACTCTTCAGCTTTATCTGAATAAGATAAAATAACAAAGAAATATTTCAATCGCTTCCTACGCGTTTACAAATAAGAGGAACAGGGTATAGCCCTAACAAAATTTCATATCTAGAAAAAGTTTACCGAAACTTTGTCTTGTGTAAGTTCTCAACTTAAAAATATCAAGAGGAGCGGTTTAAACAAGTTTTCTTTTGTTACTTTAAGGCTGGTTTCAGAGTGACGCGCGCGGCACGCGCCGTCGGCCAGCGCGTTTGGCGCGCGGACCACTGTGAAACGAGTTCGCGTTTCTCATTGCAATGTATGAAGCTTCGGCAGCGCGGCCGGCGCGCGCGTCTCACGCGCGACGCGTTTGAACTGCGTGACTGTGAAACGCTACTACTAATCTAGTGTAATTGTAAGCGCGCGCGTGTGGCCGGCGCCGGCCAAACGTGTGACTCTGAAACCAGCCTAAGTCGTAAATTTTTAGTTTTTTTGCTGAATATCCTATTTAAGAATTTCCTATTCGTGGAAATGCATTGAATTTATGTTAGAGACTTTGGAATATATTCAAAAGAAAATAATTTTATTAAATATCGTATCGTATTTCTGAGGATAGAAAAACTTTATGCAGATATCAAGCTAAGCTTTAATAAGTGATACGGACCGGGCCATCCCGGTCGGTAACACTTAGGTATAAAAAATACTTGTATTGTATCCATGTACAATACAAGTTAAATAGTGCATTTTGAGCATTAGGTACATAATTAATTATAAAAATACATCAAAAAAGTATATAGCAGCTAATTCGCTCCTTGTATGTACAAATCATATTTTCCAACATTCAATCTAGTCGACAACTTAACTATTCGTTTATCAGTAAAGCCTCATTATCAGTAATAAACTATGCAGACATAAACCGTAGTTAATCTGAAAGAATTCCATGTAGTTTACTACAGCGCCTTAAAAAGCGCAAGTTTCTCGAAAATCCGTTTCTGGTGATAAAAAGTACAAGTAGGTATGTACAGTATAGGTAATGTTTTTTCGATAAAACAAAGATTCTTTAATTAAAAGTTATGTTAATTGAAAAGTCGACTTCATTTATAAATTTTAATCATCTATGACGCCAAATCTTCTAAAGAAAGTAATAACATAATCAACTACCTATCTCAATATCTAATTTTCCAATCGTATACAAGTATCAATGCAGTTTATCCTTATACACTGTTGTTGTATGTAAATGATAGGGCAATCTTCTTTAGCTTGAATTGCCTGATATTTTAATAAAATCTGTGAAACTTTTTGCTCGGCGTAAAATACTTTATTTCCCAACCAGAACGAAGTGTCATAAGCCTATCATTCAATGCTCGATTTCGGTTCGAATAAATCAGTTACTTCGACATAATATCAATTAATATTTTTTTATCCTAGCAATTAAAATCTGCGTAAGCTGGGCTTATAATCAGTAAGGCCAGGCATCGAAGCGGCGCGCGGCGGACACAGCGTGTAACGTAATTCAAAACGTCCGCGCGCCCACTTTATTCAGGGACATTCAGGCGTCCAGTAATTGGCGGACGCCTGTCGCTATGTAAAGCCGCTGAATTGGGTTATATTACTTTTATAGTAAAAAATTGCTCGTGGTTCACATTCATACTACTGTTGCGTTTTGCTTTACACCATGTGATAGCTTACTTTTTAATGAATTTCATTTTAAAGAAAATTTTAGGAAATATTACGTTCTACCTATCATTCCATGGCAAATATCAAGTTTCGAAAAAGGGACCCACCGCGTCATAACATCTTGGATCGGTTCTGAAAATAAATAACTGAACTATGTAAGAAGACATCAATTAAGTAGTAGCCTGCACTACCTCGACTTGGTACTAGTCACATGTCTATGACACAGTAGTTCAACTGTCGAGCTTGTTATGCTGAATCATGTTAGCTTATGACTATTATGAAGAGGGAGCTTGGCATGTGTGCAATAACTGTAGTATTGCAATAACTTCCATTCCATATCAACACACATCATGTCGCAAGAGCCATACAAAAAGTAAATACGATTACTTGTTCATTAAATAACTTAGTGTTTTAATATCACGCATTAATACACGAACTGAAGACAAGCCATGCTCTCGAAATGTAGAACAGAATCGATATGTTTAACTTATATCGTACGTTCGTTATTTACCTCGTGCAAATCTGAGAAAAGCCGACGCTAAGAAATTGAAACCACATTGAAAATCTACAGCAAGCATCTGCGCTCCAAGTGTTTCGGCCATATTATGTAGAAGTGAGCGGAATAAGCCGCACTTTGTTACAAATCCGGGACTTGGGTTGGATTTGCCAGTGTCCGTTTTGTGCTTGTTATTCCAACGCTGCCAGACCGAGCGCAAGCTTAAGTGTAGCTCATACAGTAGATACAAACTCGCTTCCCACTGAGTAAACTAAATCGAATACGAAGGGGCCCGTCGGACGTCACAAAAAACGGATCAGCCTAACAGATAGCTATAAGAAAGATGTTTTGTCAGAAAAATGTTTAAGAGGATTTCATAAAATACGATCAAAAGCATGTCCAGTGCACGATACCAATATGTAGATATTAAAGTTATTTTCAGTGAAACTTAACGACAAAATGTTGGACCGGCGCGGCGGGGCAATAATATTCCAGGCAAAATGAGAAAGCTCAGGTTATCCTTCTTCTATGTCTTCAAGGTATTTTAAAACGTGAACGCTTTTGAAAATATGTCTTTATGTAGGAAATAAGGTGTATATACCTACCTATACCAAAATTTTGAATGGTGGTGAACGTTTTCATTTAGAGAGAGCGCCACAGTTAAACTATTTAAACCGATTCAGTAATTCAATAAATACCCACGATCCATCGTTTTTTTAGCTTTCAGGGTTTCTTTTGCCGTATGTTTAATTCCTCTTGTATGGACATACGTACATTTTGTCCATTTGATCTAGTGTCCAAGTTTGACGTATAAGATATGCAGTCTTACTTTTTGCTTGTTAAAATTATCATTATACGACAATAAATAAATACCTGTGCCGACATTTACTTTTTATGTCATATTATACTAACTCGAGTGAAATATTCACTTGATTTATTTTACTACATGAAGAAATATCAAAGCTAAAATATCTCAGTAACCACCCAATGTGAAATGAACACTTTTAAATCACCAAGTCAATAAGACCATAGAAATATTTACGTGAAGTCTCATAAGAAAGTATAAATCTCTACGTTATCCAAATTTAGGATAAATGTGAGCAATTTTAGATAAAATTTCAATGCAATCTGTGGCGACATACACGTATAATCTGTACTAGGATAGGTTAGATTGGTGGAACAAGAGGTAATCTACAAATAAATATAAATGTTGTTAAAACTAACTATAACTGAGTGGCTATTTGCACATAAATTAAAACAGTAATTTCTATACTTAAATAACTAACAAATAAAAGGAAATAGCCTCTATGATTTACTTATTTTAAACCATACGTGTACCTAGGTCTGGCAGAGTCGCCGTGAAATCTACTTAGACGACATTTACAATACATCGGATCATCATCATCATCATATCAGCCGAAAGACGTCCACTGCTGGACATAGGCCTCGCATAAATATATGTAAGTAATTTCCGTCATAATTTCCAAGGTCATAATCTAAAAATGGACTTTAACGGGTCATGCCATCAAATATAGTGATGTTCTTGTAAGTAGTAGGTAGCTATATCCACAATTTTGTACTGAGAGAGAGAGGCACCTCTTAAAACACTGGTCAAGTCGAAATAACAAAAATCCAATTTAGCCGAACAAATATTTTTTATTGAGTTATATGAAAAAATTATCTCACTACAACCCACAAGGGACGCGGCTCGCCAAAATTTAATCAAGCAGACCCCGGTGAGCTTTCGTTAAAGACCTTTCGTATTTAAAAGCCAGTTCTTGCCCTTAGGCTTTTCTTTCTCGCAAGAACTATCTAGACTTTAGTTGGTGAGTATTATGTAAGTCAAACGATCATCCGTTCCCGAAATAAATGTTTATATATTTTACATTTCACTCAAACTACTGCACAAATTTTCACTAGTTGGGTAAAAACGAAACTGTTGTAAAAGGAAACTCGCTGACTGAGTCACTCAAGGGAAAAAATAAAACGAGGCGCCGGCTTTAACGACCGTCAAGGGATGTCATTAGCTGATGTCTACTGCCGCATCATTCGAATTAGACTCATCTCGAATGTAACTAGGTAAGCGCCTCAGACACGAAGCCACAGATGATAGCTTACCCTCTTAAGCAAAATATAAAAATTATCCCACTTACCTCAATATAAATGCAAGTCGTGAATGTTTTTGTTACATCAAGGATTTATTATCCGATCATTCTGTTGCCAAACGATTCTTTAAATGATAGATGCGGTAAGTAGTTCACTGTGTGGAAGGCAAGTTAGCTAGGCATCAATCCATTACGGTCGGTCCTTTTACTACGGCTCTACATCAGGAATTCATTACCTCGTACAAGCTAAAGTTTTTTATGCCCGCACACTATGAAAGAACAAATTATATTGTTGGCGTATTCTTATCACGGACAGCAATTTATTACAGAAGTATTTGGCTCAATTCCAATTGCGGCAGCCCTTGCAAACTTTTAATTGGCTACTCTAACAAACAATTACGATGGAGCGTCTAATCCTACTTGTACCCGATAATTTCAGCTGCGCCTTGTCTGTCAGTCAGTCAGTTACGGTATTTTTTTATATAGGTACATACAGATGAAGATAATTCATACGAATAACACTTTCATACAGACCACCACTAGTCAGATCATTACCTCACACACACATTTTTAAGACAACCGCAGGTAATTTGTGGCTTGACAATATGCTATGCTCGTTTCCTATATCGTAAAGGTAAATTACATTCATTTATACAACGGACACAAAGAGTCGAAACGCTGAGATATGGATCCCACAACACGATGTGCCTTGTGGGAATCAAACCCACGCACGTGGCGCTCTAACAGTGGCGGCACTGTTAAACACGTGAAGCATAATTCAAAGTAAGAACACTTTAGAGTACCAAAATGAAACCTCAACTGCTTATAATCCAGAGTTCTTATGCCCGACCCCTAAACGCTACACTAATGGGATGAATATATGCTTAGTAAGTACATTCGGGTTCTGTAATATTTTGCTAGAGGGATGCGATTATAAAGAACATATTGCTGGTGACCTTCAAAATGAAATAAGCACCTGCCTTTGTGCCTACCTACTTACATGGTGACCTTCAAAATGAAATAAGCACCTGCTTTTGTGCCTACCTACTTACATGGTGACCTTTAAAATGAAATAAGCACCTGCCTTTGTGCCTACCTACTTACATGGTGACCTTTAAAATGAAATAAGCACCTGCCTTTGTGCCTACCTACTTACATGGTGACCTTTAAAATGAAATAAGCACCTGCCTTTCTGCCTACCTACTTACATACCTAACGTTTCATCTAATTTTTTTGATTGTATAGAGGGTTTGTTCAGTTTTACAGAATATACTTGAAAAGATTCCACATTTCCATACTTTAATAGAATTAAAAGGCACAAGCTAGTTTTAAGTAGACACCCCATATAGGTATATGTAATTGTAGAAGAGGTAATTGGCGGTCATGGTCAGTATACCAATAGATTGTTTCTTACTGCCGGTTCGTATACCGTTGTCGTCATGCTCACTAAAATGTCATTTCTTGTGGTGGCGTCGTGTGTCGGGTCATCCCTGTCCTTCTAATATGGCGAGAGGGATATTCATATTCATATTTATTTGCATTCCACAATGTATATAAGATGTTACAAAATGGCTTAGAGCTAAGTGCAATTGTGGACCCTGTAGGGCACAGCAAAATAAAATTAATCTTACGTCTAAAATTACAAGAAGGTATTAAAACAATCAGAAAATATATAAAATTAATTAACGTTACATCTAAAATTAATAAAACAATAAAAAAAATATGTATATAAAATTCAACAACTAGACCTAAAAATTAAACATCCTTATTCGTATATATAGGAACTATAGACTATATAATATGTGGCTGGCACATGCGTCATACTCGTGAACGGGTGCTACTTGCGATGACTGGTCGATGACGGTCTTGCGGGCTGGTATTAGATTTTAATATTTAACTGCATCATTTCCATCATGGTTCTGATCACTTTCGCGGATTGCCTGCATTATTAGGTATATATAATGTAAGTGGATGCTCCTGTTTCACCATGTCTATTCTGAGGAGGCTAACCAAAACTATTATGCTTGAGTATTATTATGTACAGTAAATATATACAAGTGATATAGAAGGTGTAACAGTTGCAGCACCTTACAAAATGTAAATTGTGTATTATGCAAAACCTGGCGATGAAAAAGAGTGACCGTGAGTTTTATTGCCCGTTCTTTCTCATGGTTCTACCTATTGCTTTGCGAACGTGGCAGTAAATGTAAATGTGGAAGCATACAGTAATAATGTTTTAAATTTGAGTACAAGTAATTATTTTATAAATTTATTATTTTGACGTTCATAAGCGTCACATTGTGACCCAAATGAATAAAGGATTTTGAATTTGAAATTTGAAAATATGCCATTCGATTTCTAGAGAGAAAGAGTAGTCTCGGTAGTATCATCATCCTCCTAGCGGAGCGTTGTTGTTGTAGGCTCGCCCCCTATTACGTGGGACTTAAAAATTCATGACGTAATGTGGGTGTGATATTAAACCTCTGCCTACCCCTTCGGGGATACAGGCGTGAGTCTATAAAATCAAAAAAAAAATACTGTATCCCTATAACGACTGTCAAAGATCTTAATGACAGCCAGGACCGACGGCTTTACGTGCTCTCCGAGGCACGGGGCAAGCGATAAATTACAATTTAATACGCACATATGTAGGTAACTCTGAAAAGTCATTGGTTCGCGTCGCGGATTCGAACCTGATACCCTCTGAATGGCAGTCTGTTGGTACCTCCACTAGGCTATCGCTGGCTACAAGTGTGTGTCAGTAGACTCAGTAGTGTAGTAGTATGTACTATTATTATTTTTCAATGTCTTCAATATACTTATGATTAAATTCTTTGCAGGTTCCAAGACAGTTTAAGTATCCCGGGGACTTCAGGAGTAAGTATCAAAACTCGATGACTTTAATGACTACTGTTGTTAAAAACTTCCTGGCTACACAAGTGATAGCTATATTTAGAAAAAAGAACATAAAAGTCATAAACAGAATATTTTGTAAAGCTACAGTTGCCTAAGATTTTTTATAAACTCTATCTAAGCCAACCGAGGATGACAAATGAATCAATGGAGCTTCATAATCCTGGCGAGTTTCAAAGTACGCATCTATACCTTTATGTACATTATTTTTAACCAGTAGGTAAACTAGTTAACCATCATATATTACAACAATATGAACAATTTACATTCCGCAAATCATTTTCATTTATTTTAAACAAAGTTATTAGTTAAGTATCTGTATTTATAAAACTTTTGCGTTACTAATAGACTGACAGACAACGTAAAGGCAACACAGAGCCAGAACTATTAGACACAAGAAGCTGAAATTGGCATTGTATGTTCCTTGGTGACGGTAAATGTGTACTAAGAAGGCAATGCCCGAAATTCCTATGGGATTGTCAAGTAATGGTTAAATTAAAATAAAATGATCATTATCAGCCTGCAAGAGTTCACTGCTGGATATAGGCACGCCACTGAGCCCAATTTTTGGCTTTTCGTGTCCAGCCGCTGCCAGCCACTTTGCGTATATCGTCACTCCATCTAGCCTGAGGGCGTCGTACACTACGTTTGCCAAGACGCGGTCTCCACTCTAGAACACGACTAAAATTAAAATAAAATGTGCAGATGTAACTGCGGGATTACTCTAGTTTTATACAACATGATTGTATTGAGTTGAAACCGTAGGTACTGAGTTAAACAACATTCATTCAATATTCTTAATCTTCGTTGCCAGAAATATTATTTTAGACAGCCATTATGTTTTCTAAATGTTGTTTATTTCGCAAGGTTTTGTATCAATTTGCTTACAGTAGGGCCCACCCATTGTATCTACTAACCTTTATTTCTTAAAACTCTTTTATGTAACACTAATTGAAATTTATGAACCTACAATAAAACGCTTTTCTAGAATCTGCCTGCACAAATGGTTTCAAGGCACTCAGTAGGCAGTAGGTAAAACTTAGTATAAATTTTATCAACAATGGCTGTCTTTCCGCTTTGGTTTTGTGATGAGTGACATAGGTCCGATCCAGTTTTTTTTTTTAAATACAGCACACTAAATTTACATCTACTAAAATCTTGTCGACAGTCGTGGTCGTGGTCCGGTTGAATTCGGTCGAAACATTGGCAAATACTAAGGTTAAATACCTTTTTAGCCTGAAGTATCTTAGCTATCGCGAGCAAGAGCCGCTAAATAAACTAGTATATTGTTTATTAATCGCGAAAGTTTAAAATAGTTTAGAAGCTCTAGACATCATTAAAACAGCTCAACCTCTCAAGGAGAAAAGAGGAGTGCCAGTTACAATTCAAGTCAAAGTCAAAATCCTTTATTCATTTGGGTCACAATGTGACGCTTATGAACGTCAAAATTATAAATTTATAAAATAATTACTTAAAGATTCTACATTTACATTTACTGCCACGTTCGCAAAGCAAGGTCGTAGAACCATGAGAAAGAACGGGCAATGAAACACACGGTCACTCTTTTTCATCGCCAGGTTTTGCATAATACACATAATTTACATTTTGTAAGGTGCTGCATCTGTTAAACCTTCTATATCACTTGTATATATTTACTGTACATAATAATACTCAAGCATACTATTTACTTTTAATTTTGATGGTAATTTAGTAAGCCTCCTCAGAATAGACATGGTGAAACAGGAGCATCCACTTACATTATACAGAGTGTAAAAAGACCCTTAACGAAAACTGCAATCCCATGTTGTACCAACCACTACGAACATTTTTTACTTCGGCACCATACCTGGGAAATTACTGGTTCAGGAGATATATACACAATCGATGCATTTACCCCGCCAATATTTTCTTTAGATAGTAGGTAGGTATAATTTTAATTCAAAAATTTCCAGGTATAATTTTTGGTTAGTATAGTCATACTAACCAAAAATTATACCTGGGCAACGAAGATTTTTTTAAGTTTTCACATTTTTAAACCGCAATTAAAAGCGCGCGCGTGCAATGCTCGAAATACCTACTTATCCATGGGGTCAAAGGGCATCTAAAGAAAATATTGGCGGGGTAAATGCATCGATTGTGTATATATCTCCTGAACCAGTAATTTCCCAGGTATCATGCTAAGTCTAGCATGATGTCCACAACGAGTAGAATTCGGCTTGGTGATGGGTCTTGTGACACCGTGTATATACCTAATAATGCAGGCAATCCGCGAAAGTGATCAGAACCATGATGGAAACGATGCAGTTAAATATTAAAATTTAATACCAGCCCGCAAGACTGTCATCGACCAGTCATTGCAAGTAGCACCCGTTCACGAGTATGACGCGTATGCCAGCCATCATAACTCTCGCCATATTAGAAGGACAGGGATGACCCTACACACGATGCCACCACAAGAAATGACATTTTAGTGAGCATGACGACAACGGTATACGAACCGGCAGTAAGAAACAATCTATTGGTATACTGACCATGACCGCTAATTACCTCCATTTTCCAGATCGTTGTTATTAACATAAATTAGTGGAACGCGAGAAGGAATTCAAATGTAGAAAGAATTTTGTGAAGGGGCAAGTGAACAATGATATGATCAGGGATAAATAATGTTAAACTACATTCAACAAATCATAAAAATATCCAAATCCTGCAAAAATCATGTGTTCACGAGGCACCGCCACTTAACATGTCACTTATCAAAACTAGAATTTAACAAATTTATGTAACAATTATATTAAACGATCAGAAAATAAAATAATCGTGAGTTAAACAAGCCTAAGCCTATCCCCATGGTGTCTTATCATTTAAAAAATCATTGATAGTGTAATAACCCCTTTTTAAAAGAAAGTTCCTAATTGTCCGTTTGTATTTGTGCATGGGTAAATTCATTATTTCAAGAGGCAATTTGTTGAAAAATCGTATACCAGTCGAATTATTAGTAATTAAATTCATGATAATATTATTTTAAAAGCACCCTCGACCGGTACTATCGCTCCTTGTAGATAGTAGCGGTCGAAAACGTCTGAAGAATGAGTTTCAGCAAATGTATGGCAAAATATTATACAATATTTTCACAAAGAGTCTAGAGAAGGTACCTCATAGGATGTTATTATAGCTTCTCTAATTGGCAGCATATTGAGCAGAAACATATTTTTTGAGTGACTTAGAAATACGATTTATACAACAAGCGACCTGATCGCTAAGGGCGATCTCTTCTAGGCTTCAGGCAACCTTGAGATGGACAGTCATGAACCGATGATGTAGTTACTACAGACACTACAGTGACTAGAACTGGTGCAGATGGCCTTCAAATTAACGTATTAGGTATATAATAATTATATTAATCAGATTAGGTACTTTTAGCGCCTTTTTATTATAACTTCGAATGTTTGTCGAATTTTCCCAAATCTGTTATATTATCTGTGCTAATACTTACATAATACTTACCGGTAGCTATCTTATATATAGGTACCTAATCTTTTTGTTAATAAGATATAAATAAGTTGTTGTCCTAATAATGGGATTGCGCTGTGGGCACATTCTGTCAAGAAAGTTCGGACATAGGTATTGGCACATATACCTAGGTGTGATTAAAATTAGGTAAGTAGGTTTATTTCATTACCATCATCGTCGTCAGGCACAGGCCTATATGACGAGTAGGTATAGGTATATGTCGCAGGGATTTAACAAAAGCCGTAGTATAATAATTTCACTAGTGACATTATAAGAGGACCTTGCAGCAAAAGGGGGGCAGATCCAAATTTTAGCCATTTCTCGTTTTTTCGCCTACAATTTGAACAAAAAATAGAGCTATTGTTTGATGCGTGAACGAGGCAAATCCGACGGAGAACAAGCGCGTTATAACAAAATTAGGATCTGCCACCCTATTCCGTTTGGTGCAAGAAGGGAGCAGGTCCGGACCTGCCTCCTTCTTGCAACAAATTAAATGATTACATCATTTGTAACAAGTCAGTACACGTTTTGACCTCCGCCCAAAAAGACATACGTTTTACGCAATTAATTGAAAATTAAGGAACTATTGTTTTAACGTATTGGACACGTCAAATAGTGCATAAAATGAGTGACTCTGAGCCATTTAGTAGCGGGTCGTCTGATAATTACCAGCCAGATAATGACTATGACTTAAGTTCAACCAGTTCAAGTGATGATGGAAGCAATCTTCATTTGTCAACACCTCGAAACCAAACTAACAAGGATAACGATCAAGGTATGAATATTTCGGATTATAATGGTAAAATAATACTAAATGAAAAACATTGTCTTATATTACACTTTTAAATAGGTACATATTTTTTTTTTTTGGTATCGGGTTGGAAAATCCTCATGGAGTCCCTCCGCCCCGGGGGAAGGACGAAGGGGACTGTCAGACTCTTACTGACTAAAAACCAACCCGTGTTCCTCATGTACCCGTGTGTCGGAGGGTAGGGATTCGCATAAGCATTCGTCGCTACCCCCTGACGGGTAATGGCCCGCCAGATGGTCAGGCGGGCCCCGAACAAAACCCCCTTGGCGGCGGATGAAGGTGTTGGGTTCCGCCGCCAAAACACTCAGCGGCCGCAGAGGATAGGGAGGACGGCAACGCAACACCGCATCTCCTCTTCCTCTGCGGCCCCACCGCGACGCAACGATGGTGCGCCTCCATTTGGTCGCGGGAGATAGGGCGCGCGGCAACGGAACACCGACACGCCTCTCCTCCCGCGACCGCATCCGACTGCGAGGGACAGAAGAACTGTCTGTGAACTGTGGCCTGCGCAGGATGCGTCCAATGGGGCGGCCATTGGACGCATCCTGCGCAGGCCTCCGTCAAGCCCACGCGGAGCGTCCCCTCCTGGATCCCTCTTAGCTTCACCGCGGGTCACCAATCCACGGTTACTAAGCCCCCCCACCACGACAAGGTGGAGATCCCACGGGGGGGAAATAGGTACATATACCTATAACCTCAGTAACTAGAATGAAGTCCTCAGGTTATAGGTATATGTACCTATTTAAAAATGTAATAGAAGACAATTTTTTTTCATTTAGTATTATTTTACCATTATAATCTTACTTGCGGCCACAGGTGTCAGTCAATGGACTTTATTTTTTTTTACAAATATCATGTTATTCTTTATTCTTGAAGGTATACTTGTAAGTAGGTATGAAGCACCAAACCATTTTGCTAAACAGGTCTTACTCGCGATTGTTCTTGTATGTACGAGTACTTTTAAGGTATAAATACCCGATGTAAACAAATCATTTGATAATGTTTAAAATATTCCCTATACAAGCTCATCTTCAGCATTCATACAAACTAGTAAAACCTATTTAGATTTATCGACGTACCGGTATAATCCTCGATAAGACGCAATTGTTACCTGAATTTCGTATACTATGTTTTACGTACCATGACAGATGAACATTCTGTATATCAGCGTCCATTTTCAGATTTCGTGGTACTTAGAATGAATGATCCTACGAAAGGCAGAAACATCGCACTTGACACGTAATGTAACTCTACAGACTCCAGGTTAAACGTAAATGTATGTACCCTCAAAATTATACCGCCGGAGTAAGAATTCAGACCAAAAAATTTACGTTTAAACTAAATCCAGAATCATAACTTGCTTTATCACCGTATTATTCACCGAAATCTCTTGAAGTTTAGTCTAGTTAGCAATAAATCTAGCCACATTTTGCTCTGAAACTGAATAAGTATAAACAGACCACTTTTAGGAAAAAAATATGATCCAACTTATATTATTCCTAGGGCAAAGTTTAAAACTTACATTCATTCGGTTGAACTGAGTCACATAGTATTCAGATTCCTATGTGTAAGAAAACACTAGTTAAGGTGCATTTGCGGGGAAAGTTGTGAGCATCGCGAACAAGTTGCGAGGACTCTTGTCACCCGCGCAGTTGTTATCTCAAACACTTGGCGAACAGCGCAGCGCGACTTGGAACAAACACCATCCAACCTTAAGAGACAGCGGAATACTGGGAAATGTTTTAGCGACCTTTATTTTATTGATCATTGAAGAGTAGGTTTCAGACCACACAATGTGTTGGGATCTGGAGTTGCCCGTAGAAGGACTTAAGAACAGAATACATTTTGTAAAATGGACATCCACTGGATTACCTACTGCTTTAGCTCGGGTATGGTTGTTGCAAAATATTTCGCAATCATACCCCTGAATAGCTAAACGCTGGAGCAAACAACTAATATTTTTTAAAGATTTGCCTGAATAATATCTCATACATATAATACAATAAACGAATAATAAAATAAGCACGTTCGCTTTTACGTGTAATGGAATTACATTACTAAATACGTATTATATTCGGTTTTAAAAAATGTCATCTTCATTACGCGGCTCCGCACGCGAGGATGCTGATTACTTACCCACTGCACAAATTCAGAAAAATCCGTTGAGGCGTTTTTGCGTGAAAGAATAACAAAAGTGCATAGAAGCATCCTCACGAATTTTTCGCGTTTATGGTAGTTTTAGGATTTGAAAAAAGCCTCTCTCTTTTCCATAGTTATTACTTAATCTCATACTAATATATAAAGCTGAAGAGTTTGTTTGTTTGGTTGAACGCGCTAATCTCAGGAAATACTGGTCCAATTTGAAAAATTATTTCATTGTTACATAGCCCATTTATCGAGGCAGGCTATAGGTTATATAACATCACGCTATGAGCGACGGGAGCGGAGCAGTAGCCTTAAATAACGCGGGTATAACCGCGGGCATCCTCTAGTCTTAAGATAAATTGACCATGTTCTTTTTACTTCGAATACAAACATTTATTTAATATTGGTTTATGTGGAACTTAGAGCCCATATTGGTCGACCATTAAATCGATCATGGCTTAGTCTACACAGAGCAATCGCTTCGGTTTAGATAACCTTACGTTTATCTACGTCATTTGTCAAGTACATAATCTGATGTAGCTAACCGCACAATCTCTTAGATGTAGATCGTTAATCTGTCGCTTAAGCGCTTTACTTGTAGCAGCGAGCGGGCGCGCGGGCGGCGTGTCGTACCTTGTCGCACGTCGAAATGCCTCCTCCTCACCGGCTCCGACGTCGCTACGGCTTCTTGCTCATTCTCATAGTTCGATAGTTATTGCAAACTACCACCACGCTTCCGCTCCATGTACACAGTTACCAAATTAACAGCCGTAGCGCTCGAAAATATCGAATTTCTAATATAGATAGTTCCACTAAGGATCCAGTCATTAGCGAAGGTCTACGCAGTCCCAAGATAATTCATTGCTATAAATTAATATCGATTGAGCGACCTATTTTCACTGCATACGTTTTAAGAGCTCGGTAGTTGTAAGCAAAAATCCTGGCTACACACAAAAGTTTTATCCTCTTGTCAGTCTTCGTAAAGATTAGCGAATCATTAATTACAAAGTTTTGGGCAACATTAATTCAGTTAACCTTTCCTTTTTAGGTCACAGCGTTTGTAAGAATAAATGCATTTGTATTAGTTCACATTCAAAATAAATGTGAAACTAGAGTCATACCCATTAAATAATTATGTAATTCGTTATAAACTTTGATTAATATGACCACTAAACAAATTTATTCCAACTAAATTTCACCAAAATCTCAAAATAATGCTCTACATTTTCTTATTTCGCAACACTTATAAAGAGGCGGATCAAGTAATTAGGTCGTACAATTGGACAAGATAATGCTATTCTATATCTGTACATATCATACACTAGGTGGTAATGAGTAACGAACAACATTTTCTGTTTAACTTAACAATATAGCAGAATAGTTGACCAATTTATCAAACGCCTAACCTTCCAACTAAGGCCCGGCGCTCATTATCGGCATCGGCACGGCTGAGGATTTTAGGTGATAAAAAACATTGAACATTAACTTTATGGCAATAAAGTAGAAATTTCCATGATATATGATCGTAGTAACAAAAATACCGCTTCGGTATGCTTGAGGCTACTGCATCGGCAGCTTTAAGCATGCTTCGGGATACTTCGGGATCCTTCGGTACGCCGTCGCCCGCCTCGCCGCCGCCGCTGGGGCCGAGGCAACACTCGGGGCGGCATGCTTAAGGACGCCTCGTCATCCTTAAGAACGTTGCAGCATGCCGAGGCATAGTTTCCGACTGTGTGCGCTTGCATGTAGGGATGCCGAAGGATCCCTTTCCTTGCCGATGCTGATAATGGGCGCCGGGCCTTACTTTATAATTAAAATCCTTCGAAACAAATCCTCCATAACAGGTAAACAATAAACAGTTAAGCTTTATCTTTATCTAGGCTAATGCGGGTTACATAAGTACTTGAAGTTTGAGTGAAATATGGCAAGACCACAAGTCGTCCTTTAATCACACGGTAGGTTAAAGTTCGTCTAAGATACACCCAAAGTGGTTTCTATCCTGTTAATAATTCAACTGCTCGGCTACTATACGTATTCAAGCTTATACTAAGATTTGTATTTTCGAACTCAGAAACTAATGAGCTTACTGATCAAGTGCTGTATATCTTCACGTAGGTACTTTAATGTTATTAATTATATGAGCAATGTTCATACTTATATCACGATTTTAAAATTTCTATACACGTAAGTTAAAAAACTGTGTTTACGCAGTTATCTACAAAAAAATTATACTAAAAACATTTCTTGACTGCCAAGAGTATGGCAGTCAAGAAATGTTTAAAGTATGTTTTTTTTGAAGATGGACTGATATTACTAAAAGAGACATGAAATCTGAAAAGTAAATTTTGTAGTTTTATGACGCAAGCATTCCTCTGCAAAAAGCACAAACAAGAAGTTGAAAATTAATTTAAAAACCGTTCATTTTGAAGTTAGTTCTAATAATATCGGGCATGATCTAAGAATAATATAAAACGTTCGTTGATATAGGACCAATGGGTGACTGTTTTAATGTGATTCTATTTATACAATCTAAAAAATGTTTGTACAATACCCGAAACCTCTTAGGAAACTAGATTTTAACGAAAAATAAATGTCCAAATTCATAGAAACGCAATATTTATATAAAATTACGACGCTTCCATGTACATAACAATTAAATTAAAATGTCCGCGAACATATTCAGTAAAATAATTGCTGTTGTCAATTTACCAATAATTTTGTTCTTGATTGGACTGAAAATCCATCAGCAATTAATTAAATTATCGCAAAGCTATGAAAATGTTAATAAATAGAGCTTGGTATTATTATTAATTCTATGTATATTTAAGCTCAAATCTCCAACATGATTGTTAAATTCAAGTATTTAAGTTTAAGAGCCCAGTGTTTCTGATACCATAACAGTAAACGCGGGCTCTAAGACTTTACGATATCACTATATCACGTTAAATAATATTACGTTAATTAGTTTAATCGCGTAAGTCAATTGGCTTCTACGCAAAAAACAAAAGTAATATCTTGTGACAATTTTGATTTAACTACATTATGTACATGATTGTAAGCTTTGATAGAAAACACTCGCCGCACTAACAGGGTCATCAAAAAAGGATTTAAACTAACTGCTCGTATGTCAAAGCCTATCGCAATCCGATCAATAGCTTCAGTACAGAGCGTGTAACTTGAGCTCGTGATAACTTTGCTCGCTACAAGAGTACATAATAAAATTGGCATGTACTTACATCACAATGATTTCATTCTCAGATTACAAGATTATTAAATAAGATGAGCTCTGTAACAATTTGTTTTAATTGCTGAGTCACTTCATAATAACAAGAACAATTAGCCCCAATTCGTCTCCGCTTTATTTGTGTTAAGTGAGTTGTTTTATTTGAGTTTTTTGGCTTAACCTATTCTTTTTAACTTCAAACAAACAACAATCAGCCAAACAAACCGTAACCGTTATTGCATAACCCGTCCCTCGGGGACACCCTCGTCCAAAAATTAACAGTGACGGAGTGGAACCGTCAAAAATATATTCAATCCACTCGCATAACCTAATTGTTATTAGCTTTGAGTAAATTTAATTAGCACCGTGGTAACTGAAACCGTACCCTGTAGACAACAATAACTTACTGACATAGGACCCACGATGAACAAAATTAAGATGCCTTGTCTAATTCTACGACGACCTACACGGAAACTATGTTTAGTTTATAACAAAAGTTATACTTTATACTTAACCCGCCCGGCTTGACTACTAAACTTAACAAATTCACGTCACTTTGTGCTCCTATCCTAGAAATTAGTGTAATCTAGTTAGCACTGAGACGAATCAGAACTCAGTTTCGATGTAGACTTACATATAATCAACGTGCCTCCTTTTGTTATACGAAACTTTGATAAAATTTTATCTCACACAGTTGAAACGATAAAACCGGATTTAGGTCAGACTTGATTGCATCTTCCACGTAAGAGCGTAATGAAGCGTACGAGTTGGTTTTAAGGTCATATCCTGAACCTCGGCAGCGGCAGGTTTCAGTTTTCCGCAATAACTATTCATGGACATACACAAAATTAATCTTTTCTAACGCCAACTGCACCGGACCCATCGGAAACCCAAATCGCTTTACGGTCCATACCTTTGCGTACCGTACGATATAAGTTGTGTAGTTGGCAATCGAGGAGAATGTGAATTATTTCTATTGTTGCCCTTGAATAATTTCAGCGATCGACGACAGCGCGCGGGTCGTATCCCCGATATGAATTTCATACAAACTGCGAATATTACGTACAATGGGCTCTGAGGCGGTGCGATTGTCGGTAACATTTCTTATCTCCCGCAACGCATTGGCGCACTTACCGCTCTCCACCGTTGAATGTAAAATGTTATTGAGCCTTCACGACGCTGATATTGGACTTCGAACGTTGATATTCAGTGTGGAGCCGGCGGTTCCCGGAAACACGTTAGTAATGTAATATTCACATCTAGATCCCAATATTGGCTCAGGTAGATAATGTTCAGATGAGAGTTCGATAACCGCCGCCTGGCGCTCGCCTGAATCTAGCGTTTTCTAATTCCATTCTATTAATTTTCCTAATTACTTTCTTCAGGAGAGTTTGTCCTTAATGGAGAATTTTAGGTCAGGTGCCGATTAATCACTAATTTGGGATTAATCTCAATCCAATCGATCATGGCAGAGTTTCAGTCATTACAGGGATATTTTATGAGTAAGGCTGGTTTCAGAGTCACGCGTTTGACCGGCGCCGGCCACACGCGCGCGCTTACAATTACACTAGATTAGTAGTAGCGTTTCATAGTCACGCAGTTCAAACGCGCCGCGTGTGAGACGCGCGCGCCAGACGCGCTGCCGAAGCTTCATACATTGCAATGAGAAACGCAAACTCGTTTCACAGTGGTACGCGCGCCAAACGCGCTGTTGAGACGCGCTGGCCGACGGCGCGTGCCGCGCGCGTCACTCTGAAACCAGCCTAATGCCATTATTTATGGACACCTAAACATATTAGTACTATAACTCTTCGTTATCAATTATGCAGTAATAAATTTACCGTAACTTATATCTGCATATATGTATGTAGGTACTTAAGTAGACATAGAAAATATGCGCTGCGAAGCAAATAAAAAAGTACAGCGATAAATGATAAATGGTTTTGATTACAACATAACAAAACAGTTGTCTAGAAACGACAATATAAGCGGTAAATCTACTGAGACAAATAAACAGAACAAGCACACATTGATAAACCCTACGCAAAGGATGTTCCGCTAACAAGAACATTTTAAATTACATTTGAAATCGTGTGAAAATCGCGGCGCTGCCGGTGGCGAACTACGGCGGTCTATCTAAACGAGGTGACATCGCCCCATCGCCCTGGTGCCCTGTGTTGCGCGCTCGCCGCACACCTAACTGACGTAACTCCGTGTTGCTGCTTCTACACAAATTTTCAATTTATAAACACACTTCATGCAACACAAATGCAATTCACCAGCTGTAAAATAGTAGAAAATTAAGCCTTTGTAATTTTGAAAACATTTTTAAATTGGCTAATAAATCTTGTCACGCTTGCTATGTGTAGTTATGTGAGTACCTGCCGTTGGACGTAGATTTAATACGCTAAAGTATTTCAATTTATATACGATTGTCGCCTTACACTTTAAAAGGATTATCCCAGAGTAAAAATTTGTCCCAGATTTAATTAAAATTTTGCATTATGTGCCATCGTTTTATTAGCTTTTGAACCCCGAGAGCTTCTGGGAGCTCAGAGGAAGTCATAAATATCTCGCGCGTCCCCGATTTCTACCAAAGTTTGCTTGCAATATACCCACTCTACATTTTCACTGTAAGTACTTATACGTTTATTGTCGTAGCCGAGCACAATAGCGAACTTTTAAACACCTACACTCCGTTACGCGCTCTGTATAAAATTCGTGCTAGCAATGAACCGTAAGACTTAAATAAAAAGTAACATGAATATTTTTTCAATGAAAGCCTTAAATTGAAATTATTTCCTGCGAAGGGAAGGAAGTGAGAACGACAGTGAAGTCACTATAGACGGGGGTGGGCGAAAGAATAATGAGAGTCGGCCCGCGCGCGACCTGTGTTACTTACCTACCAACACGGAGATTATTTCTACTTATTTTTCTCCGAATGAACATTCTAAAGGGACATTAGGCGTAATTCCGACTTTTTTATTTTCCTTCCTGGAACAGAAATGGGTCGGTATATTTCAAGGTAAAGGAGCCACAGGTAACATAAAGATCAGGGCCGAATAAACCATTGAGTCTGCCATATACCTATACGTTTTAACAAGTACGCACACACATCCTGCACCGCGTTTGCTATTATATACGTAATCCTTATGGGGTGATTCACTTATTTATTACTAAGGGATTTAATTATTTAAGTACATAATTACTATGTCAATTAATTAATAAGCTATTTTCATTTGACCATCAATATCACTTTAATTAATAATAAACTTTAATTGGAAATTCATAATATAAAACATCGTAATTGTCATTGTTGACGGTTAAAAGACTTACATATGTATGTCATAGTCGATATAATTATTTAAACAAAGATGTATTTTAATTTATTTCGTAAGAATCACATTACCTCCTAACCCTACAAAAGCTAGAAAATACTTCGACAAAGTGATCGTTGGTTCAATTCCTATACCTTGTGTACCGGTGTCAATCGAATGATCTTTCTATCACAAAATCTTGACCTAATAGAAAGGTACACAGGTGCTAGGAACCCAAAAATATCAGCACCCAAACCTGTAAAGGATATTATAGAACACATACCTAGTGGATATTATTAAGTGCTTCTCAAACGTACTACGTATAGTTTCAACTATGTTCAGTTGGCCGGTATACGTATAGGAGTAACAGACGCAACATTAAAGCTCGTAGATCAAAGTAGCCAACATTCAAGGTACATGAGGTGTACGTCTAACGCGTTTAGTTCCCGAATAGCCGGTTACTTGTTATGTCGCACACTTACGTAGAACATATTTTACCGCGCCACAGGCATTAGTCACCGCAACCCGACCCGGGCTCAAACCCGCACTACGAGGACCTAAGTAACGTCCGAACCTAATGTGAGCACATTCCTCTCGTATTTTTCAAGTCAAGCTACTGAGAGAAATAAGATGTTTACAGTGGCTTTGGACTGGCGAAATGGCGCGATCATTTAGTTCTGGGTTAGGTAACGTGCGCTCCGCGCTTGTGAAGTATTGGTGTAAACCGAGCGCATACTGCATGCGCCCACTTCATCAAAACGGGAGTTGATGACGTACAGTTTTTTGTGAACAGCTCCTGTTACGATTGATACATGCCTTACCTACCTATAAAAAATACTTTGCGTAAGTAATTATTAAACCGCAATTACTGTTTTGACTGTATAATCTGTTCACTCAAATTTAGTACACAAGTAATCGAAAAAAAAATAGATTTTATAGCAAATATATTATTTATATAGCTCAGCCCCGTGATACCAATTTGCAAAACGTGTTCCGTCAAAAATATCTATCAAAATGTTTAAATCACGGCTTTTTCCATAAACTAAATTGTTTTTATTGTTAATGTAAATTCTTTAAGACTTACCAGCCACCAAAAATACATTTTATACTTGTTCACTGTCACGTTTAAGGAAAGAACATTTACTCACCATCTACTCACAAGCGATCCAATCCGGCCAACGTTTAAGTAAAGAAAATAAATAAAAAGTTTCGTCGCTAAAGCCAAAAAGGACATTAGGAGGAAAAATGTTGCCGCAATATAATAATTGAGGTGCATTTATCCGCCAATTGGCCGTGTCCCTTGCGTTTCCGTTCGTTAGCCCGCTCGGAAATGTTCCGGAAAATTGTTGCGATTCTCACAGAGAGTTGCTCGCCACTATGTAAAGCAGAAGCAAGGCGCACCTCGCTGCATCCGCTCCAGGAACACTTAAATTAACCTTAAACATTATATACCTCCGCTCAATATTGAAGCTTTCAAAATAATTCGTTATAATTCATTAATCTGTCTGATCGCCGTGATACAATCTACTGCTGATCTCTATAAATTACAAAGAAATTTCAACGGTACACTTACGGTATCTTTATTCTGGACCGTCCGCTACAAATTAATTTTCGCGCATTTTGCTTAGCTTGCATTTGCACTTAGCTAACAGAAAAAAATACCTTGCTACCAAGATAAAGTAAGGTTGAATTTAAGGTCTATAAATTTGTTACGTAGGGATTTGTGCGTACATTCAGAGGTTAGAACAATAATATCAAAAACACGTAGCAGTGATAAATTTGTTTTTCATCTTTTATTAGTTATATCTTTATTGCTAAAATTATCATTTTTTAAACGGAGGATTATTGAAATAAATACGATAGCATGAACAATACCAGTAAATACGCTTTCGTTTCCCAAATAATATGTTTGTGTGTTCTCGTAACAATAATTGTCGTGTCAGTAACGAAGCTCGCAGATGTTGCTGTTTAATTAAAACTTTGAGCCACCGTTATCCAACCCATCGACATTATTTGACCTTCCCATAGCTCTCCTCTCGTAAGCTGCCTATAAACTTTTCGAATTACTTTGATTTCACGGTTAGAATTTACGATTTTCAATAACACAGGTCGTATCCCGTTTAGTTGGCTCGTAACTCGTTACAGTGTTCAATTAACAACTATCTGTGAAGATACGTGGTACGTGGAGAGTGGTTTACAGCTCAACTCAATTCATCTGTTTGTCGGCGAATGTTTACGTCAGCGGCAGATCTGGCCGGCCGGTTTGATGCGATTTGACTGCGATTCTTTTCTCGTTGTGGTCACACCAAACTCTCTAATTTGGATACATTTATTACGTTTTGCGTAAAAAAAACACTAAAAGTGACCCTCCTCGTAACTTTTTCCTCGCATACAATGTATGTTTTTACATTTACTCAACATGTTTCTATAACCCATGTTATAGGCTTAAAGTGTAGCTTAACTGGCGTCTGCGGCCTTTGTATAATTTGTGTTGGGCAAATGTAGGATACTTTAAAAATCCGCTCACAAAATTATAACATTGTGCCGCAGTTTTAGTCTTACAACGTGTGCGCACAAGTGGAGTGCCGAATGCGCCGAGATGAGCGTTTTCCTGTTTTGAGGAGCATCTATTCTTATTCAATGAGACCACATCAACGTTGCATAGAATATTTCAAAGCTAGCAACGATGCAATACACGATACTGAATGAATAGAATGCAGGATTTCTTCAGACAGCCGCAATAACAATAACATTTAAGGAGTTTGTTGTTATTCAAAAGATTTTGAATTCATGCCAGCGTTAGAAAGTGTAACTATGTGCTCAAATGGTGAGGTTACATACATTTATTAGGGTTGTTCACATAACTACAGTAATATCAACAAATTATTGTATTACAGGGCGTTTGGGAACCGTACTGGCGTCAACCTAGAATCTATGACTATGATCGCATCGGCGCGATGTTTTATGATTCCCCGTAATGATTGCATAACATACCCCGATTTATCATCAACACATAGTATGAAACAAAGTCTGTCTTCTGTCTGTCTGTCCCTATGCATGCTTAAATCTTAAAAACTACGCAATGGACTTTAATGCGTTTTTTTTTATAGATAGAATGATTCAAGAGGAAGGTTTATATGTATAAATATATAATAAGGGTATATGTAATTAGGTTAACTTTAACTGAAATTTCCATTTATTTTCCAAGTTGAGCAAAACATTTTTGATGAAATTTGTTACGGGTTATCTATACTAATATAATAAAGCGGAAGTTTGTTTGTTTGCTTGTTTGTTTGAACGCGCTTATCTCAGGAACTACCGGTCTGATCTAAAAAAAAAACTTTTTGTATACGGTAGCCCAGTTATTCCGGAAGGCTATAGGCTATATAACGTAACGCTTTTACCCTTTGAGGCCAGGCAAAAGGCTAAAAAGGCTAAAACATAATGTCAGCTAATCTCAGGAACTAGCAGTCGGATTTTAAAAATTGGTATTGCCTATGATAGCCCAATTATTCTGAAAGACTATTGGCTATATAAAATTACGCCACAACTTTTAGGGGCCAGACAAAAATAATAAAATGGTCAAACGAGAATGGTTGGGTCAAAGGCAAGAAAAGGCTAAACGAATAGGATACAATCTATATGGGTATCGTTT
Organism: Euclidia mi; assembly: GCA_944739405.2. NCBI lineage: Eukaryota > Metazoa > Arthropoda > Insecta > Lepidoptera > Erebidae > Euclidia > Euclidia mi. Next base: position 59,442,116 of record OX123188.2, on the reverse strand, counting down.
TCGAGATTTTCGGGACGCTGATTAATAATATGAAATTTATTTAGTGATCCAAGATGGCGGACGGGAAATCAAAGATGGCGGATGAGACAATTTTAAAAATCAATATCCAGGGTGACGCCCTCGATATTTTAAGGGGTGGGAATCGAAATACAACATCTATTTCGTGATCAAAGTTGTCGGATGGGAAATTGGCGGATAGGAAAATTTTAATAAATCAATGTTGGTATCGTCTGCGATGTTATAAGGGATAGGGAATCCAAATACAACATCTGTTTCGTGATTCAAGATGGTGGATGGGAAATCAAAGATGGCGGATGGGAAAAAATTAAAAAATCAATATGGGTATCGTCTCTGATGATTTAAGGGATGGAGAATCCAAATACAACATCTATTTCGTGATCAAAGATGGCGGATAGGAAATCTAAGATGGCGGACGGGATTTTGTTTAAAGTCGTTATGGGTATCGTCTTCGATATTTTAAGGAAAGGGGAATTCAAAAACACCATCTATTTCGTGATCAAAGATGGCGGATGGGTTTTTTTTTTTAAATCAATATGTGTATCGTCTCCGATGTTTAAAGGGATGGGGAATCCAAACACAACATCTATTTCGTGATTTAAGATGGCGGATGGGAAATCAAAGATGGCGGATGGGAAAAATAAAAAAAATCAATATGGGTATCGTCTCTGATGTTTAAAGGGATGAAGAATCCAAATACAACATCTATTTCGTGATCAAAGATGGCGGATAGGAAATCAAAGATGGCGGACGGTTTTTTTTTTTAAAGTCGATATGTGTATCGTCTCCGATATTTTAAGGAATGGGGAGTTCAAAAACACCATCTATTTCGTGATCAAAGACGGCGGATGGTATTCTTTTTTAAATCAATATGTGTATCGCCTCCAATATTAAAAGGGATGGTGAATCCAAATCCAACATCTATTTCGTGATCAAAGATGACGGATGGGAAATCAAAGATCACGGATGGGAAAGTTTAAAAAAAAAAACAATATTGGTCTCCGGTGTTTTAAGGGATGGCGAATCCAAATACAACGTCTATTTCGTGATCAAAGATGGCGGATGGGAAATCAAAGATGGCGAATGAAAAAAAAATTAAAGTCAATATGGGTATCCTCTCCGATGTATTAAGCTATGAGGAATGCAAATACAACATCTATTTCGTGATCAAAGATGGCTAATGGGAAATATATACTTAGAATAATTGCGCGGACGAAGCCGCGGGCACTGCTAGTATTTTATATTTTCCCGTGACTTCACAGGTGTCACAACTTGGTATCTTCCATGGTCACTGCTACTGGGGCAGGCAACACAATGATAACGTAATAGTAATGAGGGAGTAATCGTCCCAAAAATATAGTAAAACCATGACGCTTCTAAATAGTCTGATCCTGCCTTAGATACACACACACACACTGTCACTGAGTACTTTACAATCGTACGCAACGGACACAAAGAACACGAGAATCGTAATAACTATTTATAATATTTTTATTATTTGATGTAACTAAAAATTTACAGTTTTCGCAATTTTACCTTTATCTGTGCTATAAGACGTTGCTTCATACCAAATTTCAAGATCCTGGGTTTACGGGAAATACCCTGAAGGTTTTGATAACCTTGCGAATTTCGAAAATTTGCGCAAAAAACGGCTGTACCTTTTGATTGCGTTGGTTAGAAGTTTGAATTTTCACAACTCCAAGGCACAGTAGACCTGAGTATTTGATATAAATTTTAGTTTGATACTCCATGCGTTTCTGAGAAAAAGGGCCTTGACAGACGGACGGACAAACAACAAAGTGATCCTATAAGGGGTCAGTTTTTCTTTCCAGGTACAGAACCGGAATATATTCGAAAAAAATGCCACATCGCAAAATGCCATTTTAGCAAAATGTCTCATTAACAAAATTCCACTTTCACATGATGTAATTTCTCAAAATGCCACATTTCTTACACAGTAAATCAGTCTAATAGTTTGAGTTGACGGAGCCGGAGCCAGCTCCTATTTTTGGGTACAGGGCTATAAGAAAACCCAACATAACCTATTTTCTTCCTGACTTTCAACAATCTTCTACTTTTCATAGAGTGGCTTTTTGCTAATTTTGCATTTTGCTAATGTGGCATTTTGTTACTATGGAATTTTGCTAGTGTGGCATTTTGCTAATGTGGCATTTTGCAAGTATGGCATTTTGCGAAAGTGGCATTTTGATAATGTGGCATTTTGCTAATGTGGCATTTTGCTAATGTGGCATTTTGCAAGTGTGGCATTTTGAGAAAGTGGCATTTTGCGTCAATTTGTCAATTTGCGAATGTGACATTGTGCGCCTATTCCCCCTATATGCATATTTTATTTGGATAACCATCGATGTAAAGAATTGACCCCGCAATTATTTGTAATTAGAGTTAAACGGCTCAAATAAAAAAAATAAAAATACGCATATACAACATTTCAACAAGGTTAGCAAGTCTTACAACTTAAAGATATAATGTTCAATTTCATTCTGTAGAATAATGCCACTCTTGTTTGCTTTTAATTCTAAAGTAATTAAGACATACAAACTTTGACTCAAAACTAACTAAAAAGTGCAATAAGCCGTTAAAACCCAGGTACTTACATAAATTTATCTTGTAGTTGAGAATTCATTTGTTTCTATAATTTAAGAGAGTTAGATTATAAATTGGTGGATTTAGACGCCGTCGGCTATCATTAAAAACTTTTATGAGTTTCTTGGTATTGCGAACAGATTGACGTCCGAATTTTAATGACTTATTTTATGGACGTGATTTTTACAAAATATTAATTGTTAAGAAGTATCTCAGAACTTATTCATTTGAAATGAATCCCGATTCGTGATCAAAGAGAATGTAATTGAACAGAGAGAAGGTAAAACGTTCCGTTTTACGACTTCTAAAGCCATAAAAGTTGAGAATTTAATTCATTTGAAAGATTATAATGTATTTATGCCTATTAATATTTTCACGTTCTTATTTGGATACACGGAATATGAAAAGCGCTATAATAAGGGGTGATGTTTTGGCTTCACATAACGTTTGTACAATTATAAGTTTTATGTTATGACTGCCTCGTTGGTCTCGCGGCATAAATGTGCGCGTGGGATTGGGAGGCCTCGGGTTCGATTCCCGGGTCGGACAAAGTGTTGGGTTTTTCCGTTAGGAAATTCTCAGTAGCAGCACGGAATCAGACAATGGGCTCGCCCCCTATTACGTGGGACCTAAAAATGGCGAAATGTGAGTGTAATATTACACCTCTGCCTACTCCTTCAGGGATATAGGCGTATGAGTCTATAAAAAAAAATTATGCTATGTAGTGATGAGTATGTCAGAATCTGTTGATATGTTTGATATGCAAATGTTCGCTGCATACGTCTGTGACCGATAAAAGGCAATGATATATTAGTGATTGGTTCAATTTCTGGTCCTAGCTCATAATTTATTCAGTATGTAACACATTATACTACTATACCTACAAATCACACATTATTTGCCGACAATTGACTCCTATAATAATCTATTCGCTGCACAGAAGTTAATGGTTGTTAACACAGGTTACCCATTCACTCATGAAATAAATATTTGATCTATAACTTATAGAACATTTTGGATACATTATTCGTTAATATTAAGTGTGGACATCTCACTAGTTTAGTACTATGAGTTTATATTGCTCCTCAGCAATAATGCCCACTTCTTTTTCTGTAAAGACACCCACACCAGGAATGAATCCTGTATGAATGAACTCTAAGATTGTAAATAATGAAAAGTATTGTCCCTTCTGGAGAAGGAACTCGCAACAGTCTACGCAATGATAAGTGTCGAGAAGGCTGCTTAAACCACTATGTTATTCGTCCAATCAATATATGGACGATAATATTTCAGTGGCGATAGAAAATTTCCAATGAAAATTCCAAGTAAAAATATGTTCATGGAATTTGAAAATCTCATACTTTTCGAAAGCTGCAAGATTATAACGTTGCTATCAGGATTAAGTCCCGTTATCCCTAGCCTCTGTAATCAAATAAATAATTTTCAAGGAAGCCTCATTTATAATTATCAACATTATTGTCACTAGAAACCTATATAATCATACATTTCTTTTACATCATAGTAGTGAACAACCTCTATGACAATCATTCAAAGCTTACCGCAAACGGACATCGTTGAGTGGAAGGGAGTTCTCGCTATAATACAGGGGGGAGGGGAGGGTCCGCAGGATTAGTTATCACAGCACGATAAGTAACCACTGACCATTCACCCGCTGTAATCGCCACTCATAACGACACTCTAATAAGAGGACAAGCCATTGTAATGAGCAAATATGACGACCCAAATTGGAACATGAGTGTTCTTATTTTTTTCTTTTACATTTTCTTCTTTTTGCGTTGAGTACTTGGTTCATTTTTAGACTTCTGAATAGCATTTTTGTTAGAGATTTTGTAAAGAAGTGGTTACTGATGTCGTGCTTATATTCGATCGAAAGCACGAGCTTTCTATGATGCCAATGCTTTAACTATGTAAGGTAGTAGAGCCTTGCTGATTTCAGCATGAATGGGCCGGCTCGACCGGGGAAGTACTACCACAGAATAAACAGTACTTACGTACAGAAGCACCACTTCTCAAACCAATTCATTGAAATTGCGACTCTTGCTACTTAGCAACAAAGTGCAATTCAGCTCGCATAAGCACTCGGTGCCTAATGCGATATTTACCTAACCGTTCCCGCTCTTTTCTAACATATAACGCTGTCGCTGTCTGGCGCGGAGTGACGCGCTAGCTGTCGCGCTAGGGTTGTCGACTTGCCGCTGCTACTATAATATTTATTCATCGTCTATCTAACTACTTGACCACGTACCTAATAATAAATAAACATCCTATAAGTATCCTATCCAACTATTTGAGCTCGTAGAACAAAAACCACAAAAAATCTGGTCATTTACATTTTCACTATACTAATTCTTAGTTATTTCCTAAACGCGTGGACCGATTTACATGATTCAAACAGATAAAATGGTTTTTGAACTAGATCTTTAATTTGACACCATAATCGTTGGGATATCTCAACAAACAAAAAATCTAATTTTCAAGTTGCTCTCGTAAAATAAAAGCAAATTTTCAAGTCAACAACCCTTGCGCGGCGCGTCGGACGCCGGGCTTGGAAGCCGCGCGAAAGTATAGGCACTTATCGCTGTAGGTACGGCCGAGTGAAGGAGGCCTGGTACTACCCTCTCACAGAAAATCGACGTAAAGTAACAGTACCTAAACTGTTGCGTTTCGTTCGGTGAGTGAGAGTGCCGGAGGCCCTATCCCTTCTCCCTGATCCCACTCCTCATCCTATCCCTTTTCCCAACCCCAAGGGGCGGCAACGCACTTGTGACTCCTGTGGTGTTGCTTGTGTCCATGGGCGGCGGTAATTGCTTACCATCAGGCAATCCGTCTGCTCGTTTGCCGCCTATTACTATAAAAAAAAAACTGTAAAGTCGCAATTTTTTTTTTTTAAATTATTTTTATTGTGTTTTATACAGATTTGTAGTCTAAATAAAGTTGGTCAAATAATAAATAAAGTTGTAATAACTAATTCATTCCAACTATGAGTAGGTACATTATACATTTTGAGTCATTGCTGTGTAAAAATTAATATTACTTAAGTTTATTTACGTCGGAAGCGTTGTTAAGACTATATTTTTATCGCATTTTGGCAGCAACAACTAAGAGTTGCTTTGACTAAAACGTGTTTCTATTCAACACCCTCTTGCCGATCTTACTTATTTGGTTTTCTAAATCTCGAATTCGACGCTAGGGTCTCAGTTGAACGTAAGAGCAAACTATGCCTCAAGATCCGGAAAGCTATCTATTATAATCTACTATGATACAATTTACTTATATCGTACTGTACAATGTATCTCCATACTGTTATATTATTATAGTTGTCTTGCTACGCAGGTAATAACGCTACGCAAATTAAGCTACGAATACGAGCTCCCTAAGCTACGAGGAACAACAGACCCCTGCAAGTAAATAAAAATTTGAGTTTTTATTGAGTAAAAAATTAAATCCATGGTATTTATTCCATCTAGGTGTTCGTAATATGCCAAATTTCTCTAAGGAGCGATCTCCCTGTGTTTCGTCGCGTCGAATTTGATTTTATTTGCATAAATAAATTAACTTTTTTGCATTGACGATGTTTTTAGATTGCCGCGAAGGTTATTTGTCCCAGTAATATTATGCTCCCCTACCTTTATTAATACAACAATCAGTCTTACAAATATCATAAACGCTAATGTGACGTTGTTGGTTTGTACGTTTTTACCCATGAAATACTCCAACAATTATCATGCAATTTTGCTTACACGTAGATAGGATATAAAACAGAACCTGGGCACTTTAGATTCACCTTGACCTAAGACGAAGGAGTGAGCAAAAGCAATTTATGCTTGACAAATAGCTGTCACATAATATTAAACGTATTAATTATGTTATCAGAGCTTAGTCATATTTATGTCACACAGAAAAAACGTATAATATTTATTACCAAGATTGACCCAGCGAATGACAGTAAGGAAATGTGAATAGTTATGAAAAACAAATACGTACTTACAATATTTTTAGAATAGTTTATTAAATATTAAGAAATTTTATTTTAAATCTTCTTCAAATGACTATATTTTTAGAATACTGACTAAGAAAATTAACTAATAACTCCTAATAATTATTTAAAATGCAAGTGCAGTCCAAGAAATGTAGTTTAATTCATGAAATTTATATTTTATAGTGTTGTAAACGTTACTTACGCATTGTGTGTAAATGTCTGTGTGTACCTAAACTTAAAACCGTGTTGTTTCTTAGACAAAACATCTCATACCTGCGTAGGAAACGCACTGTGAATCGAGAAGAATGAAATACGCAAGCAGTTTCTGTTAACTTAAAGCTCAATATCACTGCTGCTTTTCATACAAACTCTACGTGCCTTGAAGTATCTCCATGGAGATAGACGCATCGTTTCTCATAATATTAAGGAAATTACACGACCATAAGAATATTCCACTGTAATTTTACCTTAAAATATTACGAGAATATATTTCTGTTAAGTCATCCAATGAAAACAAATTGGTGGAATAAATTAGTTCAGTAATACATTATATGAATACATATTATACTTAACCATCACAGTTTAATATTATATTTGTTATTCATGGTCCGTTTTCGATGCGGTCCAATATTTTATCGACAGCCAGGCAACGAATTAAGAACAATTCACATCGGCCGATTTTTCGTCGTCGCGTCGGATTGGGTTCGTGGTACGACAATCCAATTAAAAACCTTTCGTATTCACAGTGAATATCAAATATTTGCACGACACGACAGCCAATGAATTGTAAAAATAAAATATTCATATTTGGACATTGTCGAACATGATTGCAACACGTCGATGAGGAACTTGTAGCGTAAATGCTTTTCGAACGCTCCCGCCGGTCATTGACAATGAAAATTTTGACTGGAATGTGTTCTCTCCAGGTAATCAGGTTTATAAACAAAATTCACCCGTAGTTCGGCAAATTATCTCTCTGTATAACTTCCCAACAGAATTTTCTTCTCATTTTATTGCCGGTCGCTAACAATAATAAAATTTATTTGAAAACGCTGAGTTATTTATTCATATCCATGACCATTTTACGTTGGGTTTTCATCTGAACCTAAAGCATAATGTATAATGTACATCAATATTTTAACCAGAGCTCGGTGAGCTGCGGTCCGAGACAAGATCTGAGAGGAATCATGACAAGTGTAGAGACCACATTTCGTCGGTTTTGCAGGAGAAAGAACAGATTGCTCGGTCGCGGTTGCCTTGATTTCCCACAAGATGAAAATGAGGTTAAGAAGTCAACCGCAGTCGCGCTGTGTTTTTTCTCTTGTGTTTATAATTTTGTCTCGTCTCATCAATCTGGTAATGTATGGTTTAAATATTCTATTAGTTGAGCTTTGTTACTCTGCGTCAGTCATGCTTGGAATTGGAGAGCATGACCCGGAATACGGCTGTCTCATAGTAGGTTTTTCAAATCATATTGTCAAAATATATTTTGTATTTTACTTCGGTTAAATAACTTTTGCAGCCAATGCTAGCGCCCGCCGGCGAGTGACGAGAGCGAGCAAAATTCGGCAAAAGAGCACTTACACGTAAGCATGTATAATATTAAAGAAGACTAGTTTAAATTTACATACATTAAGGTTTGTTAAGTTAATTATAGAGTTAGCAAATTCAAAAGTATTTTATGTACTCCTTTGTGTACCTCTAACATAAACTAAAATCTAATATAAACAAAAAACACGGATAGTGCCATGGTAAAAATATAATTACCGTGGTGCGCCGACTGTGGCCGGCTTGATCCCCATATAATAAAAACATTATGCGATCCATAGTTCGGAGTCTGGATGTTCTTTGTGTGTATCTTTTAGTTGTTTTATGTTATAATAATAATAATATATTTTATTGCCAAAAACATAATATACAAAGGTGTTATAAAATCAATAAAGGACATACATGTTTTGCTTAAGTTACATAGCGTGCAATTATTAGGTAATAATACTTATAACTACGATTTTAAATCAAAAAAGTCCTTGAGACTATAGAAATTATTTTCAGTTAACCACTTATACCTATAGTTGAATACCAAATTGTCTCATGTTTAATAATTTTAAGTGATTTGGTATTTTGTTAAATATACGGATGGACAGTTAAACTTCGTGGTTTTCAGGATACAATTTAGAACCAGTCTATTTGGATCTCGTCGATTTGAAATGAAATGAAATGAAATAATGATTTATTAACAAAAAGGATATTGTAGCATAATGGTTATTTGAGATACAAATACAAAATGTAGGTAAATTTACAATATAAGTGGTTGAAATTCTATCACCCTAAATAGGTTATGTACTAACCTGTAGTAAGGGATAACAGTCCCCTTCGCAATGGAAGAACAAAAGAAATTTTGCCTACATCAATATATTTAGACATTTAGACATATTTATTTCTGCATTTTGGTTGTTTACAACACTTATACATGTCAAAACCCTATTCTAGATGAAGCCGGCTTTTCCTAGCTAAATGACTTCTTGAGAAGAAAGGCCGAAACAAACTCAGAGTCATTGTTTTTTTTTGTCACTTCAATTTCTTTAGTCTTTTCTTCATCTTTTAAAGTCCAGACAAAAAAGGGTTTAGTATGCAAGTACAATGCAGGAAATTATCTGACGCTTTTGACTGACTCGGCCCACTGATGGCCCGCATTCAACAGCAATCGTACGGCTCAACCTTAATTGAGGGAGCCAGCACGATCTGTATCACTATGCCTCCACGCCATCAGAAGGTGTATGCATAAGCATGTCAGCCTAAGCCATCAGACAGGTTGCCATAACTATTTTTTTATATGTTTAATAATGCCCACATCGTACTCACAACTTTACATGCTAAAACACAGTAAAATACATGTTGCAAACAATAAGTAAAAATAATAAAAATTTAAACAATAAAATGTCATATATTTAAAATATCAGAAAATATTATTAAATGTCAGAAAAAATTATTGAATGTCAATTTATGAATAATAATATATTACTTAAGTAATTTTAAATGTCAAAAGAAAATAAATAAAATAACAATGTCAAATCAAACAATGTCAAAACAAAATAAATAAAATTACAAATGTCAAATAAAAATGACAAAATGTAAAAATATAAGTATTACAAATGTAAATAAAAATATCATGTCACTAATTTCAAAATGTCAAAATTCATAAATTTTAACTCAATTCCAGGCATTTTTGTCTGCTAAATAATCTTTTACTGTGTAATAAGCTTTTGAACACAAGCTCTGTTTAATAAATACTTTGAATTTATCAATACTTAGTTCCTGAATATTGCCTGGAATTTTGTTGTAAAAACGTATGCTTTGACACTTGTATGAGTTACTTATTTTTTGTAGTCTAGTTGAAGGTAGAACAAGTTTGTTTTTATTTCGTGTGTTTAAATTATGAATGTCGCTGAATTTAGAAAACATATTTATATTTTTCCTGACATATAATAAGTTCTCATAAATGTATTGAGATGCGACAGTCATTATCTTAATTTCTTTAAATTTTTCCCTCAGTGAATGCCTTGAACCAAGACTGTAGATTGCACGAATAGCCCGCTTCTGCAGTACAAACACAGTTTGAATGTCAGCTGCGTTGCCCCATAATAAAATGCCATATGACATTATGCTGTGGAAATAACTAAAATATACTAATCTGGCCGTATCTATATCAGTTAACTGACGAATTTTGTAAACCGCGTATGCTGCAGAGCTAAGTCTATTCGACAACTGACCTATATGTGGGCCCCACTGTAGCTTAGAATCTAAGGTTATGCCTAAGAATACGGTGTTATCTATAAGATCCAACTCTTCTCCATTCAAACATATGTTAGGTTTAACTTGTTTTACATTCGGTCTTGAAAATCGTATACATTTTGTTTTTCTTTCATTTAACAGTAAATTTTTAGCTGTAAAACATTTAAGTACTTTAGAGAGAGCGTTATTTACATCGTCATTATTTGATTGTTGTCGTCTTAGTTTAAAAATAAGTGATGTATCATCAGCAAATAACACTATCTCTTCATTATTTTGCATAATGTATGGCAAATCATTAATATATACAAGGAAAAGGAATGGACCAAGAATTGAACCTTGCGGCACTCCCATTGTGACCACTGAACCCATAGAAACTTTTCCATTTACCTCAACTCTCTGTATCCTATTACTCAAATATGATGTTAGGAGATCCAAAGCAGTGTTCTTAACTCCATAGTAATGTAATTTCCTGATCAATGTTTCATGAAACACGCAATCAAAAGCCTTAGATAAGTCACAAAAGACTCCCAGAGCATCATGCGACTCCTCCCAGGCATCAAAAATACTATCTAAAAGCTCAACTCCAGCATCGGTAGTTGAGCGACCCCTAGTAAAACCAAATTGTTTTTCATGTAACAGCTTATTGTTATTAAAATGAATTTGAAGCTGACCTAGAATTAATTTTTCAAAAATTTTACTAAACGTGGGTAGCACAGATATTGGCCTATAATTTGTGGGGTCAGATGTGCTACCTGATTTAAATAACGGAATTACTTTACTACTTTTCATTTGATCAGGAAACACACCACAGTCAATGCATCTATTGAAAATCATTGCCAGTTCCGGTGCTACTGTGTTGATTATAGATTTCGTAATCACAACAGAATTGCCCCAAAGATCACTAGTCTTCTTCAAATTAAGGGTATTAAACGTTTTTACAATATCTCTGTCAGTGACATAACTAAAACTAAATTCAATGTTACATCTATTGACATTTTGTTTCAATAGAGATTCGGCGTCATTAGGGGATGAGTTGAGGGATTTAGTGGTTGAGACTGGAATGGAACATACACTAGTTATTATAATATTTGACTACAATTAAGGACAATGTTAAGTATTTTATTTTCACGAGTCTCGGATTGTACATAATATGAAGAGTGTGCGCGCGCGCGAGCGCGCGTGTGTATGTGTGTGTGTGTGTGTGCGTGCTCGTGTGTGTGCGTGTGTATCTACGTGTGTTGTATGGTGATAAATGCGTGTTTGAGTGTGTTGTGTGGTGATACATGCGTGTTTGTATTTTGTGATCGTTGGTGTGTGCCTGACAAATATTATGGCATAAGTACTTCGGTTTCATCATACGTTTTATTTTGATTTCTAGGTCTTACATCATTAACAGTTTTATAAAATTCCTAATTTTTCCAAACAAACATACAGATTTTATAAATATACTAGAGGACGCCAGCAGCTACGCCTGCATTTTTTTTTAAATTCACCCGTTTTGGCCGATCCCGTGGGAATTTCGGGAAATCCCTTCATAATGCACCCCTACGGTCCCCAAAGAACATACATGCCAAATTTCAGCTTCCTGCGCCCAATAGTTTTGGCTGTAGCGTGTCTGTCAGTCAGTCAGTAACGCAAGGATTTTATATATTAAGATAAGCATGGTAATGCCAAGCATTTTGAAAATTGGTTGACATGAGTCATCACATTTGAGACCGTAAATTGCTCGGATGCTCTTTTTTTGAGCGATAAATGCTCTATTTTGATCTGTACTATTTCCCCATACAATTAACCCGTAGCGCAGTGAAGACTCGACGTATGCACGATATGACATCAAAGCCGTTTTCATATTAGTCATATTCCTCACCCGTCTAAGGGCATATACAAATTTGTTTATTTTATTAGATACATTATTCACCTGTGATTTCCAGTTTAAATGTTCATCTACTCGTATTACTACACCTAAGAATTTCGTCTCGGTCACTTGTGAAAGTCTTGGGATATTCATTTTAAAATTGTATTTATTATTATGTGATTGATTAAATTGTATGTAAACAGATTTATTAAGATTTATACATAAATTGTTGTTTTTAAGCCAGTCAATTAAATTATCAATAGTTTTATTTATTTCTGTTTCGTGGTCCTATGTACAATTATTTTTCTTGTCAGTCGTTACAATGATAGAAATATCATCGGCAAAGAGGAAACATTTGTGGGTAGTAATATCTATAATGTCATTTATATACAATAAGAACAAGATAGGTCCTATTATACTGCTTTGTGGTACACCTTGCGTATAGCCTCGTTTTATAGCCTCTTTCTTCTAATACTTTTTAATAATATTTTAATTGTATAAAATATAATTATTTAGTAAGTATAGAACTTTCATTATGCAACGGAATAAATACTTTTCTATTAATTTGCCTTGTATCTATAAAAACATTGCGAAATTCTTTCTTAGACAACTCTAGTCAGTACAGCGAGACGATGAACAACGTGGCTGAGAGTTCCCTCTTCTTGATAGTTGAGTTGAGTCTTCTTGATAGCAATTTTCTAGCATACGCTAAGCTAAGCAATAGCTCTCGTGAAGTGAAAAAAGATTAACGCGACTTTTTGGTAGTTTTTCCTTCGACGCAGTGTTTGCAGGTGCACCTCTGTTTCAATGTGTCAGTCGCACTCGGTATATGCGAGTGCGACTTTCAAAGACTGGCGATGCTTCTATAAATTGGTTTCTAGTAGCTTGTTAATTCATGTCAGTGTAATACCGGCCGCTCAGGCCCTCAGAATATACATAGGTGTGAAGTGATATGATTGTTACAGTGACTTATATTCATGTAAAATTAGTAGTGATCATTAGTGTGTGTATAATGGATGATTATGATGATTTTATGTATTATGTTTAAGTGCAATTCTATGCTCAAAACGAGCATGCAAAGTCATAAGGTATATGAAGGTGATGCTGTCGGCAAACTCTAGTAATTGATAACGTATGAATCTAAGAAGTACCAGTCTACCACAGCTGAAGGTTACATATGATCCAAATAAAGTGTATTCGTTCGTATGACAAGCCACAAACAAAACCTCCTCGTTATTACATTATCGTGATTTACCTCACGACAAAATAATATGTCAAATAAATGTGTTTGCTTTTGTACTCTGAGAGACTATGTATTCTAGTAATCACTTTGCTAATCCGAATTAACTGCCATATTCGGTAAAACCCGGTTCAGCGTCCGACCGAATACAAGAAAAAAAATACCGGTCAAGTGCGAGTCGGACTCGCGCACCGAGGGTTCCGTACAAACCTGTAGGTATATAAGTAAAAGTTCACCAGTCATAGTTATAGTATTTTTATTGCCAAATGAAATCCATAACATTACAGTATGGAAAGCTGGAGGAGCATAAATTAAAGAAAAAGGAGTCTTTGTCGTTTGTAATCAGTCATCCTTTATTTTATGTTAACATATATTGCTTATTTTATAATATAACTAAAATACCTATACCAGCCTTGCAGCAGCCTTGCAAAAGTCTGCTGATGAATGATGGTAAGATTTTTTATCAAAGTTATTGAATTACAAAGTTTTTAGTGACTATTAGAAATCTGTTACAAAAATACTTATAAAGTACAGAATAATTAGCAAAAAGGTTTGAAGACTATGTAATTATTTGAAATCTCAATCTCAAACAGCCTATCGCAGTCCACTGCTGGACATAGGCCTCTCCCAACACGCACCACAGCACACGGTCCTCAGCCTTCCGCATCCTTTATCTGGGCTATAAGACGTTGCTTCGTACCAAATTTCAAGATTTTGAGTTCACGGAAAGAACCCTGTAAGTTTTGATTCCCTAGCGAGTAGTCGCGAGTTTGAAAATATGATTACATTGCTCTTTCTTTTGATTGCGTAGACATAGAAGTTTGATTTTGTTGCAGCTTAACGGTGTTATATACTTAAGTATTTGATATGAATTTCAATTTAATACCTCCACGCGTTTAAGAGAAAGGGGTTGTAACTTTAAATTTATTAAAAATATTTTTTTATATGCTGTAACTAAAAATTTACGGTTTTCGCAATTTTTCCTTTATATGTGCTATAAGAAGTACCAAACGTACCAAATTTCAAGATTCTGAGCTCACGGAAAGTACCCTGTAGGTTTTGATTCACTTGCGAGTAGGTGCGAGTTTGAAAATATGCTTATATTGCTCTTTCTTTTGATTGCGTTGACATAGAAGCTTGATTTTGTTGCAGCCTAACGGTGTTACATACCTGAATATTTGATATGAATTTCAATTTAATACCTCCACGCGTTCAAGAGAAAGGGGTAGTAACTTTAAATTTCTTTAAAATATTTTTTTATATGCTGTAACTAAAAATTTACGGTTTTCGCAATTTTTTCTTTATGAGTGATGTAAGACATTGCTTCGTACCAAATTTCAAGATTCTGAGTTCACGGGAAGTACCCTATAAGTTTTGATTCCAATGCGAGTTTGAAAATATGCTGCAATTTGCAGCATATACGACTGTATCTTTTGATTGCGTTGGATTACAAGTTTGATTTTTTTACAGCTCTATGGAACCGTAGATTCGAGTATTTAGTATAAATTTCAGTTTGATACCTCCACGCATTCCTGAGAAAAAGGGTCTTGACAGACGGACGGACAACAAAGTGATGCTATAAGGGTTCCGTCTTTTCCTTTCGAGGTACGGAACCCTAAAAACGGTACATTTTCCGTTAAATATTGAAGTTTTGTATTTCATTGCACAATAATAATTGCAAACACGGCTTCGTTCTAAATTTAACAAAGGAAGTTCGAGCTATACAGTTCCGCTGTAATACACTGATATTGGACGGGAATGCCGTCCAGCTCTGTTCTCTATTTTTACACGATTTAATACTAACACAAATGCACCTCTCTTCCTAAAGAGTAAACTCATTTAAAGACGTACGATAAGAAAGACGTTACACCGCTGCGTCTTTTAAAATGTACATTTTAAATGCGTTCACTGTTTACCGGCAGTACATTAAAATGTACGTTATTTTTACAAAGCGCTTCAAGCAAGAAAATCTGTTGAACAAAAACTAAAATAATGTTTGAGAGGCGTTTGTATATTCAGCGGCCTTTTAACATATACTTACCTGGTTACTTCTATGTTAAAACGATGTAAGCTACTGTAACATAGGTGTATATTGCGACATCACTGCTGAATTTCCGGTTATTAAGTTTGGCTCGACGCGGCATACTTAATTAAATGTTCATGTATAGAAAATTATCAAACTTATAATAAAACAATCGTTCGGCAATTCGTTATAAAATCTAATAATAAAATAAAAATATAACAGTTGAGTGCCGGTGCCCACTGTCTTTACTAAAAATTTTGCTATAGAATCTACGTAATGGGCGCATACATGATTTGACATACCAAGACAACGCTAAGATTATCCTCGTGACTTTCAGAAAATACGTAACTTTTTTACAATACATGTGGCCTGCCTCTCTCTCTGACAAGCTGACTTTATTGCAGTGGTTAGGCGTTTATGATAACACACAATTAGCTCTGTAACAACACAAACATAGTTCTTTCCTATTATCAATATTAACACATACCTATTTGTAACACATTTCTCCAATTCTAACTGTATCCTTATTGCGAAAATTGGGATACAAATATGTGATTATAGGACACAAGAGAATAAGTAAACCGATATCATCGCATCACTTTATCGAAGTACCCGTGAGCGTTAGACACATATTACACTTCGCCCTTCCTTAACTGTATCATACTACATTGTCATTTTTCTATTGAAAATGATAATGTAGTAAGTAAGCCCAAGACAGTAAGTATAAATGTTATATTCGGAGGCTTAGTTTTGTGCCCTTTAAGACGCGTTAAGAAAGCAAAGATTTAATATATAACGTCCCTAGCGCTTAATTAAGTTGATATATAGCAAAAGAAATGGTGCCTACATAATTATTATCTGTATGAAATCGAGGGTAATGTTAGTCACTTTAAGGGTAGCCGGGGCAGCGAGCCGAGCATGATATGTCTTCATCTGTTAGTCCGGGGTGGAATATTTACGCAATAAAAATTCCTTGTTGACGCATCGCTCTACTAAATTACGTTTATTAAAGTCTACAAGCTTTCATTTTGATTCTTTTTGATGATGCTTTCATTATCTAAAAACAAGTACATGTAAGTAAGATACATTTTTATGTAAGGTTATCATATCGTATTAGTTTTCGCTATAGGCCAAAAAAAGTCTTTGGTACATCTATTCGCAACTAAAATGAGTTTTCTTTAGTTAAATCGTGGACTTGCCCTCTGAAAACCCAGCAGCTTTTTAAGGTAAGATTCACAATAAAGGAATTTAGGTACAAAAGGTCGGTTATTTTGTTGTTGTTATCGATTACGTGAAATTAAGGTACGTAAGAAACATGGCCGTTCTTGAATTATGTCTATAGGAAGGGTCGTGACAAATGACTATCACGACACTTATTTTTCGCTTCTAACGCGTGGAAAAGTTGCTGAGAATGATGATGCCAGTCAAAGTGTCACACTTGGGACGGCAATTTGTTTTACCTCGCTGCTACACGAAATATCAGGTTAACATATCAAGTTTTCTCGAAGGCTTTACTAAATGGCGTAACATTCTTATGATAAAATAAATAACATTATTTCTCGATTGTGTCTAGAAAGCGGCGAAACATAACTGTACACCGCCAGACTTATACAATGGTATTAAAGATACAGAAATGTGCATGCATATCTCTGTCAGGTTGGAAGCTGTGCTACGCCAATTATTTATAGGTTTTGGTAGTAGAGAAGCTTTTGACGCAGATAGACCTTAAATCTGCTATTAAGTACAATTGTATCATAGTGGCATCAAATTGATCGATCCATGACAACATCATTTTTGATAGTTTTAAAAGAGAGCTTAAATAAATAATTTTGCTATAATTTGGCATTGTCTGAAATAATTCTCTGTCTTATTTTAGCTGTCGGTATTTAATTTGTTCTATAAATTCTAAGTATGAATTAAATAAGTTATGTTGCCATTAAGTAATTAACATATAACCGTTTTTGCTGGTATCTACATGGATTACAAATCAACAAAGCCTCTAGAGGCCTCATTACAAAAAATGTACTGAATGCCAGTAGTCCAACTTAGTGCTAGATATGGATTTGTAAATGACTTTTTCACCACAGGAGCTCAAACATGGCGCTTTTGCTGCGAGAAAACAGTGAACAAAACGCGATTTTGATTCGAGCGTGAGGCAAAGTAGCTTTTTAATTTTTCAATCTCTAGTGCCACGAATTGACATTGTTCAGCCATAAATTTGAAACATTCGAATTTTACTGTGCTCTGTCTCTTTCACATGCATATAAAAAAGCGAGTGAAAAAAACAAACTCCTTGGAAATCGATTTTGGAATTTGACCTCAAAGAAAACACGTTCGGAAACGCGTTATACCCTAAAATTTAAAGATGTACAAATATCTTTATATATAAAAAATTATGTTGTTTTTTAAATGTTATTGTTTATATGTTTAATATATTATGGGATTTTAATAAAAATAAGTCTAATTAATAGTATAAAATTGGTATTTAACCAATACATTTTTATTTGGAATTTCAACAATGATACATTTGAAAAAAAAACATCAGGGACGAAACTATTCGCTACTTTTTTAAATCACGTTTTAATACCGCGTCCCTGATGTTTATTTTTCAAATGTATCATTGTTGTAATTCTAAATAAAAATGTATTGGTTAAATACTAATTGTATACTATTAATTTGACTTATTTTTATTAAAATACAATAATAAATTACACATGTAATCAATAACATATAAAAAAAAGTAATTTCTTTATTACAAATATCTTTTTTTTTGCGTTGCCGTAGGTGTTTTCTTTGAGGTCAAATTCCAAAATCGAATTTCGAATTCGAAGGGGTTTGTTTTTTCACTCACTTTTTATATGCATGTGAAAGAGACAGAGCACAGTAACATTCGAATGTTTCAAATTTATGGCTGAACAATGTCAATTCGTGACACTGAAGATTGAAAAATTAAAAAGCTACTTTTACTCACGCTCGAATCAAAATCGCGTTTTGTTCACTGTTGTCTCGCAGCAAAAGCGGCATGTTTGAGCTGCAGTGGTAGAAATAACTATTGGAAGTGCGTAGTTATTTATTATAAAAAGACATTGAAACAAACTTTACAAAAATATATCTTTAGTGTAGTTACTCATAATTAATTTTACGTAGATAAAGCTAGTGCGTAATGTCACTCTTTATTTAGTCCATGCTTTAAACAAAATGGCAAAGGTTAAATGAATAAATACTGAAAACATGCCGCTTTGTTAAAACTTCTCATTTATTCAGTACGAATTTATAGCCAAGTACAAGGCACGACAAATATAATTCCACGAAACCTTATCCACCCAGCCACTGGCAACTGATGAGTCACACACATATTTATGTTAAAAAAGAATTAACCAATATTGTCATCATCGTTTCAGTCTAGAGACTTCCACTGCTGTACATAGGCCTCATCCAAGGTTCTCCACACAAACCGATTTTGAGTCACCCGCATCCAACCGCTTCCCGCGATCTTAACCAGATCGTCGGTCCATCTTGCGGGAGGCCTACCTGCTGCGTCGTCTGGTACGTGGTCGCCACTCCAGAACCTGCCTGCCCCAACCGTCATCGCTTCTTCGCGCTATGTGCCCTGCCCATTGCCGCTTCAGCCTGGCTATTCGGAGAGCTATGTCGATGACTTTGGTCCTCCTGCGGATCTCCTCATTTCTGATCCGATCTCGCAGGGAAACTCCGAGCATAGCTCTCGCCATCGCCCTCTGAGTGACCCTGAGCTTTTGGATAAGGCCCATAGTTAGCGACCACGTCTCAGTACCGTAGATCGTCACTGGCAACACACACTGGTCAAAAACTTTCGTCTTGAGACACTGCGGGATATCGAACGTAAAGATATGCCGTAACTTCCCGAACGCCGCCAAACCGAGTTGGATTACCAATATTGTAAGCCCTTTTAAAAGGTTTGCCGAAGCTGTACCAATAATCTTTCTTTATTCCACCACACAACACTTCATTTAACTATATTTCCAGACAACCTGTTTGCTATATACAATTGAACAAGAAATTTCATAGGTGAAGTATTGATTAAAGTCTTAAACGTCAGTACCAGGTAGCTTATCCAACAGAATATCGTAACTGATATTCAGATAACGAAGGATTAGAAACATTAAAATAATTCAGCTTACAAAGAGCCAGTCCAATGATTTTGA
This sequence comes from Euclidia mi, assembly GCA_944739405.2. Lineage (NCBI taxonomy): Eukaryota > Metazoa > Arthropoda > Insecta > Lepidoptera > Erebidae > Euclidia > Euclidia mi. The sequence continues at coordinate 59,422,400 of OX123188.2, read as the reverse complement.
TGGTAAAGGACATTGGGCGTATTCCGACCCGGTCACGGACATTGACGAACTTGGTATAAAATGAAAGAGCATGAATGCTCTTACCAGTACGTATGAGATTTTTTTTTAATCCATGGGAGAACAAAGTTTGAGCTAGAAATATATTTATAAAAAAGCAAAAATCTCATACTCTATTTAAGTAATATAAATTGTGGTTCTGTTAAAAATAGCTACAAATCGGGTCTATTGAGTGCATGCATGTGCCTGACGAGTGATCATTCATGCCATTAGATGGAAACAATCCAGATTGTAGAGATTTCCCTCAGTTGACATACGAAGAACATACATACAAATATTGGACAAGTCCTACTGTCATGGGCATGTGAGACTAAGATTTTAGAAACAATAAAATATTGATCATCATCATCATCATCATCACCCTTGCGTTAGCCCAGTTGCATCCAAGACTTACACGTCTTGGAGCCCGAGGGCCGTTTACTGGTCTAACAAGATATGACAGAATATCAACTTTTCCACCGAAAGACTGCCGTCTGACCTCTGCAACCCGAAGGCATAGCGATATGCCATGGTTTGGACCATTATCTGTTTTTATTTAGGGTACTAATTCCCCGTAACGACTGTCAAAGGTCTTCATGACAGCCAGGACCGACGGTTTAACGTGCTATTCGAGGCACGGGGTAAGCGATAATTAACCATATAATACACACTTAACTTCGAAAAGTTGGTGCGCGCCGTGGATTTGAAACCCTCAGCATGGCAGTCCGTTGGTATCTCCACTAGGCTATCGCTGCCTTAAACAACCAATAAAATATTCTAATATTCTAATTCTAATAATATTCTACCACATACACACATCACCATCCAGTCCCAAACTAATCAAAGCTTGTACTATGGATACTAGATAATGGATAAACATACATATATACTTTGTTTTTGTAGATACATACATATTATATATAGAAACACCCAGACCATGACAAACATCCATGTTCATGCACACAAATGTTTGACTTGAGCGGGAATCGAACCCGCGACCACCAGCGTGGCAGTCGCATACACTCCCGCTGAGCCAACCGGTCGTCATGTCAGAGCGCGAAAATACTACGTACAAAGATATTTTGATAAACCAGGCGAGACAAGGAAGACAAACTGTTGAAGATTATTACTGCTCGTGTATACATGGCCTCCGTACCATATGCAGTTGCGCGCATAGTGTCAGTATCATTTATTTTTTATGCTCGGCTTGACACCAACAGGAAATCAAAATGTTTGCGGTATTTTTAGATAAAACCACAATAGACGTTGATTACGCCGAATAAATATTGTTAAAAACATGTTTTTTTTTAATTCCCACAACTCACAAGAAAGCGACCCTTACCATGATAAACTAGAGATAATTACTGATATATACTCACAATTTCATGTCTGTCCGCCGTGGGTTTTTCTCCCATACTATTTGCCCAATGACCTTTGTTCAAATAATGGTCTCCCCTAGTCCTCTGGCCGGTCAGTTGGAATACGAAAGCGTTGTGTGCTGGTTGCAAAATATAATCAATAAAGCATTGCTTGCTCTGCAAGGAAGAACTCCAGGTACTGGGTTAGAATGGACTAAAGGAAGTCTACTTTTTTTTTTTTTTTTGCTGGCAACACTGAAAACGTCAGACGTAAAATTACGTAGCTCCGTGCTTTTAAAATTTTTAATAAAGTTTAAATCAATATTAAACGTTTATGTTTCACTAAAGTTGTATTTATGCCAAAAGAAGTGTGAAAGACATTGAGTTTGGTGTTTGAAAAGGATTGAAACCTCGCTGCCGACAGTTCTTGGTGGACAGATCAACTACCCAGTGTCAACGGACGGATTTCAAATCATCATCCTGAAACCCGGGGAGTATTTAACTTATTAACTTATACTCCTCACCACATATTTACTCGGCGCACATAACGTGAGCTTCGTCCATCACACACTGGCACAGTTTCTGTCTACTTTTGCTTGACAAAAGTGGAAGCAAAATCGAGGACTGAACAAATGCCCCATACAAACACCCACTACACTAGTCACACTTCACAATTATTATTTTAAGTGTATATGCATCAATTTCCAGATGATTTATTTGAATATAATTAGTACCTAGTATAATAATAGCTACAGCCTACAGCTATCTTACCTAGTGTACTTAAGATTGTCCAAGAAACTAAGAATAAGTAATCAAATTACCTTTCTAGTTCCTTTGTTATTCTTTTTCTGTTCAATTTGTATAACTTTTCTTATTATTTTTTTTTGTAACATACCTACATCACTGTACTTTCTTAAAATATTTCTGTCTTTCAACTTTTTCTGAGTATTTGTAATATTTATTTATTAACATCCCTTTCTCCATACCCTATAATATTTTTCAAATAATTCAGCTGTTTTATTTTTCTTCTTTTAAGGTAATTTGGGTACAAAATATGTCTACACACACTTTGATGACCCGTAAGGCTTTGGCAAAGGAAACGGAGCACAAGTTGAAGATTGCACTACTGGAACTCAAGAAATATAAGGAAGATCATAGTCAACTGTTGAAGGAACGAATTGACAGTGAAGAGGAAACTAATTATGTTAATGACAAAGTCTCACAACTGAAAGCACAATTGACGGAACTCCACATAGAACATATGGACATTCTGGACCAGCGGGACAGACTGCAGGAAGAAGTCGGATCATATAGTAGCTGCGATGATACATATATGAGGCAGCTCAGTCGCATCATGGAGTTGGAAACAAGCTTGAGTGAAGCTCAATCCAAAGTAACAACCTTGGAGAATTCCATTCAGTCACTAAGCAGCGCTGCAAACCAGGACCTGTTCTCTGAAGTCATTGGTGGGAAGGCAAATATTTTTAAATCTGAAAAATGTAATTGTAACTTTACATATAAGGTGTCAAATGGTAAATTTAGGAAATTGACAACATTAAATAAATTAATAAAGCGACTTGAGTTAGGCTATAAGAGGTCAAAGAAAATTGTAGATTTAACACAAATTAACCATGATTTAGTTAAAGAGAGTGAGTTATTAGTTTCTAAGCTTAAGGATAGTAGTGAGCAATTAGCCTGTAGCCGATTACAATATGAACAACACACATGTGAGCTGCAAACACAAATCACATCATTAAATGCACAGCTCAACAAATTGATAATAGATCATCAAAGTGAAACACAGGAATATATATTGAAATATGATGAAATTAGCAGAGTTGGTAGAGAAAATCTAAAACAACTGCTCTCTATGACCAACAACGGTAACTATTTAAATTGTTCAAATCATAAGTTAGAGGCTTCACCTAATTGTACAACCAAGTTATATAGTGACTTTCAAGATAAATAACCTTCGAAAACATGTCATGGTTCTGACACATTGTTACATAATGAAAATAATAAGGTTTTAGATAACAATGTTTTAATTTTTTCTGACCAATTAGGAATTGGTATGGGTAGCCTGATTAATAGTTATACTGATCGGTCAATACAAAATATTTGTTCACCAGGACAAGGAATGTCTCGCACCGGGCGGCGGCCATACTGGCGACAGCTGGGGTTGCACACGTAGTGAGTCGCATCCGGCAGTTGGGCCTTGAGGTGGCCCTGTCGAAATCCGAGGCCATTTCGTTTCATGGGCCTCGGAACAGGCCACCTGCAGGGGCCAACATAATGGTAGGAGGGGTCCGCATCGGCATCGGGACGAGCTTGAAGTACCTTGGACTCGTTCTCGACAGCCGATGGGACTTTCACCGGCATTTTGAGCGTTTGGCACCTAGACCCCTGGGGGCGGCGGCCGCTCTGTCAAGGCTGCTGCCAAACCTAGGGGGGCCGAACGCCTCTTGCCGGAGGCTATATGAGGGAGTCGTGCGGTCGATGGCCCTATACGGGTGTCCCATCTGGGCCGAGAACCTGACGGCCCGCAACGTTCGGGCGCTTCGCGCACCGCAGCGCGCCATGGCCGTCAGGATAATTTGTGGTTACCGCACGGTCTCCTTTGGAGCCGCAACCCTCCTCGCCGGATGTCCGCCCTGGGACCTGCAGGCCGGGCTGTTGGCGTCGCTTTATAAGTGGCGCCGCGAAGCCCGGTCACTAGGCGGAGAACCCGCGCCTCGCGAGATTGAGGCGCGGAAGGCGGAACTCCGACAGGTCCTAGTGGCGGAATGGCGACAGCGACTCACGCACCCCAGCGCGGGGCTTCGCTGCATCGAGGCAGTGAGGCCCATACTCGACGAGTGGCTGGAGAGACGACACGGCGCCCTCACCTTCCGGTTGACACAGGTGATAACCAGCCATGGTTGTTTCGGCCGGTTCCTGCACCGCATTGGCCGGGAGGAGACGCCCGGATGTCACCACTGCGGAGATCGCCGTGACCCAGTAGAGGACACGGCGCTGCACACTTTGGCGGAATGCCCTGCTTGGGCATCGCAGCGCCGGGACCTAGTCGCGGCGATAGGAGTGGTCGAACTCTCGCTTCGGACCTTGCTTCGTTCCATGGTTCGGAGCGAGATGTGTTGGGACGCCGCCGCCTCCTTCTGTGAGACGGTGATGTCGATCAAGGAGGCGGCGGAGCGGGATAGGGAGCCCATGCGACCTGTCTCCACCCGCAGAACCGGGCGTCGTCGCCGGAGGGCGCTCAACGATCTCCGGCCACCGTGAGTACACGCCAGCGGGCGGCGGGCCTGTTTTGAACCGCCCGCCGTCCGCTAGGCCCGAGAGGCGGCGCACGTGTTCCGCGTGCGCCTCTCGCAGCGTTAGTAGACTACGTCTTTCTTTTCTCCGCTCGTAGTATGAAAGAGGATGTATGAGGACAATTATGATGGATGCAGATGGATGCATGCGAGGGACGGGGCCCGCTTCGGCGGGCCAGCTCAGGCGGGGTCGCGGCAGTAATACTAACGTAGGTCCCGTGACACCGCCATTCAATGGGATCGGATAGAGGAACACCATGGTGGTTTTAGTGGGTAGTCCCGGCGCTTCTCGTCGGGGAGTCACCACACTCTCCCTAGACTGAGCCCCTTTAGGGGCCCAGCCTCGGGGGGTCAGCCCGTAAATTGTCTGGTTTCCACCATGAGTCAAAAAAAAAAAAAAAGGACAAGGAATGTCTATGTTAATTAATAAATTAAAGTATGCTAGTCTAAATAAACATTCTACAGTTATAATTTTATATGGGGATAGCCTACTAGTTACCAAGAAAGAAATATTAGCTTTATCAGATATTATGATAGAACTAAGTTCTAAAGTGGAGTGCAACTTTATTGTCTGTGCATTACCATATTCCAATTACTTATCTTATAAAGAAAATAACCAGATAGGTAAATTGAATCTATTATTATATAATAGCACTTGTAGTCATAGTGACCATATTTTATTTTTTGACTCTAATATTTTTATTAGTAATTTATTTTTAACAAAAGATACTATGTATCTCTCTTTTATATATAGGCGACAACTTGCTAAATTATTAGCATTTAATTTACATAGTGAATGCAGTACTACTAGAGTACTTAGGAATTTGGTAGATAATAGTTATACCAATAGTAGTATTGACAAATCTATTAGTTTAAACTACTAGATAAGACAACAGATAGGCATTCATGTGGTTTAAACTTAGCTCATCAAAACATACAAGGCCTATCTAGCAAAGAATTAGAGATAGATTTATTTTTAAAGAAACATAAGTTGCATGTATTATGCATTACGGAACATTGGTTAAGAGGTGACCAATTAATATTAAATAATGAATTTTATACAGTGATTAGTGCATTCGTAAGAAAGAACGCTATTCGTGGTGGCTCTCTCATATATGTTTGTAATAGTATTAAATGTAAAGAACGAAAGGACATAGCCGAACTTTCTATCGAGCGCACCGCTGAGATATCTTGTGTTGAACTTGAGCAACACGTCATAGTCTGTGTATACCGACCTCCGCAAAGTGACTTTAGCCAATTTGAAAGCATTATGGAGGACGTCTTAAAACACTTAAGTTCCAGCAGGAAGTCAATAATCGTATGTGGTGATTTTAATGTTAACTTGTTAGAACAATCACCAACTTGTACTAGGTTAGTTAGTTTATTTATGTCATTTAATTTGAATGTTTTATTTTCTGAACCAACCAGAACTACCTCACATTCTTCTACATGCTTAGATAATATTTTTTGCAATTGTTTGTACTTAAGTAAAGTTGTTTTGAGTGACTTGACATCGTATCACTGTGGACAAAAGGTTGTAATTCCAACTAATACAACCCCTACAGTACAAAAAATCACATGTAGGCCTATGACCTCTGCTCGCCTTAATCGCTTTAGTGATGATGTTGCTGCTACGATCGCCAGCATTGACTTAACTCACGATGAATTATATATTTAAGTGGTTATTTGATGTTATTAAAAATGAGTACAATAAAATTTTTAAGCAGAAGACATTTGCCAAGAGCTCTAAAGTTAAATTTTGTAATTGGGCAACAGTAGGAATATACAAAAGTAGATCTAGGTTGTATGATCTGTATGGTATGAAGCAATACAATTTTAATCCTTCATTTATTGAATATGTAAGAAATTACTCAAAAGTTTTTAAGAAAGCATTTGCTTCAGCTAAGTCTATATTTATAAGTAATAAAATTAAAGAATCCAAGAACAAAATAAAAACAACTTGGAACATTATTAACAGTGAGACTGGTCGAGCTAAGTTAGTAGATAATAGCTATGAATTAAAATGTAATGGAGAAATAGTTACAAAGAAAATTGATGTTGCTCAGACTTTTAACAACTTCTTCATACAGTGAAAACAACCAAGTGTTTAGACTCATGCCCAAGCAAAGCAGAGATGTTAGTTAGGGGCAATGTGAATGAGTGTGATGTGCTGTTTAATTTTAAATACATTGACACCAATGACATCCTCAAGACATTCAAGACCATCAATATTAAGAAATCTATTGACTTATGGGGTATTTCAGTTAGTCTTGTTCGCCAAATCATTTTTAGCATAGCTCCATATTTAGCTGCAATATTTAATAGATGCGTGGATAAATGGGGTATTTCCTGATTTAATGAAACACAGCAAGGTGATACTACTTTTCAAAAAAGGATCCAAGAGCGACCCTAGTAACTTTCGGCCAATTTCTATCTTGCCTGCAATCAGTAAAATTTTTGAAAAGGTTATTTTGCATCAGTTAGAGAGCCACTTTCTCACAAATAATTTATTGCACAGTGAGCAGTATGGCTTCACTAAGGGTCGCTCCACCGTTGATGCCGGTGTAACTCAATTAAAACATATCTTTAACGCTTGGGAAAATTCGAAGGATGCTATTGGTGTTTTTTGCGACTTATCAAAGGCTTTTGATTGTGTTGAACATGATACACTTTTACGTAAACTCAACCATTATGGTATTCGAGATAGCGCACTCAATCTTGTTGCCAGTTACCTTAGAGATAGAGTTCAGTATGTAGATGTTAGTGGAAGTAGGTCTCAAGGTTTGCCAGTGGGAATGGGCGTTCCACAGGGCTCTATTCTTGGTCCGTTTCTTTTTTTAATATATATTAATGACTTGCCATTCTTTGTTAGAAATCTATGTGATATTGTTCTTTTTGCTGACGATACTTCACTTATTTTTAAAGTTGATCGTAATACAAGTAACATTGACAGCGTAAATAATTCTCTTGCGCAAGTACTACATTGGTTCACGACAAATAATTTGCTACTCAACTCTGGCAAAACAAAATGTGTGAAATTCACTTTGCCGAATGTCAAAAATGTTCTTACTAATATAATTTTAAATAACGAAACAATTAACCTAGTTGATTCAACTTTATTTTTAGGTTTAACTTTAGATTGTAAGCTTCAGTGGGGTGCCCAAATATCATGTCTGGCAGTCAAACTTATTTCTGCAGCATTTGCAGTTAGGAAAGTTCGCCAATTCACAGACGTAGATACTGCTAGACTAGTTTACTTTAGTTACTTTCACAGTGTAATGTCTTACGGGATTCTATTATGGGGTACGGCGGCCGATATTCAGACAATTTTTGTTATTCAAAAGAGGGCCATACATAATGTACGTTAAGAAAAACTTAACTCTTTACCGTAAAAATAGTGAGTTGCACAAAGTGAACACAAGGAATAAGCATAAACTAGTGGGCACTAACTACCGTCTACATAAAGTTCATAACTCATTTGCGGGACTCGGTATACAATTCTTCAACAAATTACCTCTGGAAATAATGAATTTACCTCTGCACAAATTTAAAACCACTACTAGGAATTTTCTTTTAAAAACCGGTTATTACACTATTCAAGAATTTCTAGATGACAAGACATCATGGGTCTAGTTGCTTTTTTTAAATTCACCATTATTGTTATTTTTATGACTGTGTAAAATACTCTCTTCTTAATTAGTAACATGTTAAGTGGAGGTGCCTCGTGAACACATGATTTTTGCAGGATTTGGATATTATTATGATTTGTTGAATGTAGTTTAACATTATTTATTCCTGATCATATCGTTGTTCACTTGTCACCTTCACAAAATTCTTTCTACATTTGCATTCCTTCACGCGGTCCACTGATTTATGTTAATAATAACGATCTGGAAAATGGAGGTAATTGGCGGTCATGGTCAGTATACCAATAGATTGTTTCTTACTGCCGGTTCGTATACCGTTATCGTCATGCTCACTAAAATGTAATTTCTTGTGGTGGCGTCGTGTGTCGGGTCATCCCTGTCCCTCTAATATGGCGAGAGGGATGATGGCTGGCACATGCGTCATACTCGTGAACGGGTGCTACTTGCGATGACTGGTCGATGACGGTCTTGCGGGCTGGTATTAGATTTTAATATTTAACTGCATCATTTCCATCATGGGTCTGATCACTTTCGCGGATTGCCTGCATTATTAGGTATATATAATGTAAGTGGATGCTCCTGTTTCACCATGTCTATTCTGAGGAGACTAACCAAATGAACATCAAAAGTATTATGCTTGATTATTATTATGTACAGTAAATATATACAAGTGATATAGAAGGTGTAACAGTTGCAGCACCTTACAAAATGTAAATTATGTGTATTATGCAAAACCTGGCGAAGAAAAAGAGTGACCGTGAGTTTTATTGCCCGTTCTTTCTCATGGTTCTACCTATTGCTTTGCGAACGTGGCAGTAAATGTAAATGTAGAGTCTTTAAGTAATTATTTTATAAATTTATTATTTTGACGTTCATAAGCGTCACATTGTGACCCAAATGAATAAACGATTTTGAATTTGAATTCAGTTCCAGCGACGGCAAACCGAATCCCATGCGGGCCAAGTAACCTATATACGCTAGTATAATAAATATTCGAATATAATCTTAGAAGTTGAAATGAGCAAAACCAATAATAGGAAGTTCCAAAGGTGAATACGCCGGCAACCTGTACTTAAAGACTTTCTTCAAAACGTTATTAATACCAGTAGCTACAGTGTAGAAAGTAAAGGTATTTCTCATTATAATTTGACGTAACGGAGACCCATAATTACACTTTAATTATTGTAATATAAGTTAGCCTCCCAGTTAACCCTATTCGACCCTAGAACCATCTCCAAGGAAACCCTTTCTAAATTAGTCGTAAGATCTCCTTTTACAGAGCAAAACGATATCAACTAAATTATCTTGTTCACCGCTGTTGAATTTGACATTAGCTATACACTCTAATTTGAATTTAAAAGGATAAATGTAACCATAATCAGTACAGTCCGATTTAGGCTTAGTAATTACCGAAATACATTACATTATTGGGAACACAAATCGACGTAATTACAGCCTTGTTACTACAATAGCCTTTCCAAATACGAGTAACAACACGATGATAATTTACTTACTTAATTTAAGCTCGAACCATTACATCAGCATTCGACAAAAGCACATTTTTCTCAATTCATTAGATAAACTTTTCCATTAGCGATTTGACATTCTCTGTAGCATTGATACATGTCGTATTTACTGCTGAATCAGTCACAAAAGCTGTATTGTAACAACGGTCACCCTGCCCTCGCATCTATATAGATGATCTCTTTGTGAGGTTACTCTATATATCAAAAACAATTGGCCCGTTCTTTGCAATTTCTTTTTCTCCTTTTCACGAAAAACGCTGGTTCACGCGATAAGCAGTCAACACATAAAATTAGGTTGTGTGTTTACAAAAATATAGCCATAAAATGCAGACAGATACGCAGTCTCATGTACGCATTCGTAAGTGCTTATTTATGCGCAGAATATTGGGCTTAATGGTAGCTTGCTCCGCGTTCGTGTCACTCTACTTAATTATTTCAATCGGAGTACTTGGTCGACCTCGGTAAAGACAAAGAAATCTTTTCTGGTCGTCAGTAACGACTCACATAAATTAACGCTTCGTCGATTAAGCACCTTTAGACAGTGCAATAAAATAAATTCACCCTTCCACCATCAACCGTTAACTTGAGCGAAATTTTTGATTTTGGTTCTTTTACATAATGACCTCGTGACTAATGCAATTTTCTAAAATATTTAGATCACCTGCCTTAATAACATTGTTTACCTTCACATAAAATAGTTACCGCCGACCCACTTATAATATTCAGCACGCCGATTATTCAACATTTTCTATCAAAAGTATTGATTACGGAAGACGGGTGTAAAAGCGGTACGGAGGAAACCTATAGGTCAACAGCTGCTTGCAATTTAAGATTTTTTCAAACAGAACGAACAGCTCAACGTTTGTGGAAACGATTCTATAAATATTTAAAAATCCTCTTCCCTGTAGCGACTCTTAAGACGATTTGGCGAGTCTCTATCGGACATTCCAACCGGTAGCATCGAATGGTATTTAGTTCGTAAGTACCTGTGTACCAATCGTTTAGTTTTGAAATGTTAAGCAGCTCTGATTGCTGTAATGGACATTAGGCAAATGAATTTCAGATTCATTATATGTTCCGATTTGACTGTTTCGTCCACAAGGCTTGTGTTTAATGCGTAATTATGAATAAATATACTGAGCTGATCAGAAACGATATCAATACCAAATATTTTAAGGCATATCAACGATGGATACAACCTACAGCGGATTACGAAAAGTGGAAATATTTGGTTTATTTAAAGTTGGCTGTAAGTATCATTAATGTTGGTCCAGAGTTGCACTGAGTAAATTTAAGCACTCTTCTCCGGTTGTCACTATCCTGCTGTTACAAGTCTCGGCAACTTTTAATTGGCCTGCCTTACAGATTGAAAAAAAGTCAAGAGCCCTTTTGACTTAATTAAATTTACTCTTTAGCCAGTGAAACAAAATGGATCCTGTTTCATTGAATGTTGTCTATTTAAGAGCGGACGTAAACAAAAACTTAATTAATGAATTAATTTGACAACCGGTTCACTTTGTTATTGTGAGCACTCGCTATATAAGCTTCCTCCTTTCAAAACCACTCCTTTGTACTTTTATGTTCCTTTTATTTCAGCTTAACTTAATGATTACATGGGCAACTATGTACAGCCTCTAGTTCGGCCTGTCTCGGCAACATCCTTGCTCATTTCACTTCTAAAAACGTATTCAGAACTCTATTCACAGTCACTTAAACTAAAATTTCGTTAAGTTAAATATTACAACTTTAATCCGAGGTGCGCACCCTCCCGCGGGTTCATAAAACGTTGAAATGAAAAGCTTATTTGAATTAAATCCTTTTGATACAAGATTCCGATTCAGCGCAGTAATGAACTTTGATGTGAAATGCGGTTCGGCTTGATAATAATTATTATTATTGGTCGTTAAATCAACGTCTTGTGATATTGATAGGATGTGAAGATTGAGCTTAATAGGTTTTGAAATTACTGATTCGTGTCAGATTGACTTTTTCTTAATACTTATTTTTAGTTAAAACCATAAAGTCGATTTTATCGGTTTAATTTTCGCATCCGGGAAATCGGTTAAAACTTGTTCGGAATTGAGAAGGTTAGAACACAGGTTGTTATTGTTCAATAAAAAAATATTTATTATTGTTTAAATTTTATACCGCCATGCTTATTATTGTAAAACAGGGAACTCGGTATTTGTGTATTAACTTGTACAAGCCATTTGCATAATTCTGCTTCATATGGGCATATCATAGTCAAAGTCAATAAACAAACATTAGCATTATTAAATCGTATCTATGAATATTTTGAAATACATCTCCCTCAAATAACAAAATTGCTTCATAAAATTGTATTTTGAATACATGCCGGAGAAAGCCAACAAGATAATGATGTTAAAAATCCAAAATGAAAATTCCTGAAAACAAAGCTTCTTAAAAGAAAGATGTTAATCAAAATAATATCAAGAAAGCGAGCGTAAACAGTGCAACCTCAAAGTGAAATGTCACGTAACCAAATAAACCGGCAGCAATGAATACAGATTTTTAAAATATCTATGCTCTATGCCGGCAGATAAGATCGAGAACTGAATGACTACCGCACTTGGAGCGGAATATCATAATCTACATTTAAACTTAATGTATTATGGACAAAGATACGGCTTCGACGTGCCCTGATGCGTACCTACTAACTCTTGTTGAATATTAGGTACTTGATACACTTCTTACACTTTTAGCCCACTAACACTATATTATACACTTCAATATTTCCATATTATATTATCATATTTACATGGAATATAAGCTTGTTCGGTTAAGCTCAGTATGGGGCCCTTATTCAAATTAGTTCCTATTAAGTAGAAACGCTTATTAAAATAAACAACACTGAAGTAACTTTTAATAGTAAAACGAAAATCCGAGTTATGTTTACTTTAAATTATTTTGATGAATAGAATACTTGTTAAAGGTCAACGGAGCAAATATTTGCTGGATCGTGCGCGCTTTTATGACGTCACTTAACCATAAATCAAATTACAAACAAAGGAAGTACACTCGTACAATGTTAATTTTGTTAAGAATCATAATTCATTTAAGTGCGACGGTTCATAGCTATTTCGGTGATATTTTTGTGGAGGTGTATAAAGCGGGAAACTCTCAACGGAGACGCTAAGTGAAAGAATATGAAAATCCTATTCTTTTATGAATTATTTATGTATGCCATGAGATAATACTATAAGAGAATAAAGGGCAGATCTTATTCAACGAATATGAAGCCTTCATGACTAGACCTCGTAATCCCGAGTTTATTCAGCGAAATTTAATATTTAAAGGCGAGAAGTTAATTTTAGTTCGCGTTAAATGTTATGTGAATAGCTTAGTACATACAATCGATTCGAACGCGAGTATTCTGCTTCGAATTATACATTGCTTTAGTTAATCAAAGTAAGATTTATGTGAACGCTGGATTCTCGTCTTTGGTGAATATGTCGGGACCCGCGTCGCTTACGTCTAATATATTGTAGACGTTTGGACATCATAACATACGAGCTTAAATATGAAGATATTGCAACATGAAGCCAAAATGCGACGATGCTCTCACTTTTATGGAAACTCATAAAGACATTTTCATATTTTAATACATTATGTATGAAACTGGATGTGTAAAATATATGGCACTTTTCATCCAGCTGGTGCGACTTGGTAATCTTAAAACATAATTATTACTTTGCAAGTGATGGCCAAGCTTATGTTATTGCAAAGATTTTTTCAATGTATTGTGTTTACTTGTTTTGGCCTGTGCGTGGCGCTTTTTGATAATTGAATTTTAAACGTAATTGATATTATTTAAGCAGTATATTTTATTCTTGATCATGACTTACGTCAAAAATAGGTATTGACTTCGCTTTGCGTTAAACTTGATACTGGTTATGTACATTACATTGCACACTGAACGCTCTTTTTACCCAAAATGTTATCATTATAAGTACCCATGGACATTAATCTTAAGTTGTCTTAAATGCAATCAAGAACGACACTTTTACTCTCGATGGCATTCAAAATACTAAATATATTTTTGTAATATATATTTTATCTTTTGTAACATGACGCTTTTAATATCTAGTCTGTAAATAGGACTCGTCTAATATATAAATGAACGTATAATATTGTCGCGGAACTAGCGTATAACAAGGGCCACACAATGGGGTGATTATACTTTCTTTTTCAATTTTTTTTCAATTCAATTTATTTATCAATAAACACAGATACATTAAAATATTATTTTTACATAAAATCAAACTTAAGGCTAAGCGGTTTATTAATAAATTAGAAAGAACACCACTCCTGTACTAGTTAGAAAACTGTATCACAGTAAGTGGATTCTCCCTTTACAAAAGTCTTGTTATGAATTTTAAAAATATATACGATAGAAAGGCAAGCGCCCCGCTCGAGCGGTTGCATAAAATGTATTCCTCTATCTACCAACAAAGACAACCCTTTTATTATTTTCTGTCGTCAGCGGCGGCGGTTGTAATTCTCGTCTTTTAACAAATGGAAGACATTATCGCTGTGTCTGACCTTTGTATAAATTCATGTCGAAAAATAAAAGTTACTAAAAAGTTAAAGCGCTTAAGTAGCGCTCGCATTTCAAACGTAACGGATATTTTAAAACGGACAAAAACTTCGCGCCGCGCGCTATGTGCGCAATGCAAACTTTTTCTTCGTTGAATTTCGAGTTTGTGACGTTATTTCTCATTATAAAGCATTGAAAGCATACAGGTTGGAAAGTTGGTTTGCAACCTGGCGCAACGGGGACATCATAATACGTGGTAAGGATTTAGCTCTCGTCAACAAACCTGCTCTATCGACATCTCCGTGGCGAGCGTTCAATCACGGCCTCTTCTGAAGTCATCGGCGCCTCTTCATGCGAACTCCTCGAACCAGCTAATAGTTCACAGTCCCCTCATTAAAATTACACGAGCCTCTGAGATACTATTGCTCTTGTCGAAAGCTAATTTAATGTTAGAAATTTACTCACTTCATTGCTTTACAAATATCTGATGAAACTATAAAACCGTAAGATTAAACATGAAAATATTCATGCAAGTATGTATCCGCCCCTAGTTGATAGGGGAGGAGGAATTGAAAACATGTGTAGTAGCGCAAGTTTGTAGCAAGTTGGTCGAATGGAGGCGAGGGCCGATTACGCAGTCTCGATGCGTGGTTATCCGACGGCGTTCAATTATAACAAAGCATAAAAGTTGCCAACAACGGGTGAGGCTGCAAGTTCTGACGTTCCTGAATACGGCCCTTATTTATCGCTTCACGTGAGATTACCATACTACCGCATAAACAAGGACACAGAATACCTATAATACTTTTGGACGCGTAAAATTTCTCGCTTTGCCCATTCTTATCGGGATGAAAAGTGTGTACAGAGAGATGTTGGGTAGTAAAAAATTTAGGTATTAAGGCGTATAAAAATACGGCTGGGAAAGGTAGGATGGAATTTTATAGGGGTTTACTAATAGCACTAGATAAGTACTTATAAAATTTTGCCAAACATATTCGTGGAAGTGATCTTTTACCGTTTCATGTAGCAAATAAATTTTGAGCCTCAACTAGGGTAACTAGAGAGTGTGAGAACAGGATACTTTCTTTATCGTAAAAAGTGTGAGTGTCCTTAGATTATGTAGTGTTTTTGTTGCGCGTAGGTAGGTAATATGTGTGTATAATCAAAGTGGCGGTAAATCAAAGGAAGTGGGGGCTTGTGACACATGAACGTAACGTCTGCGGAACAGGGAAACGGAACTATGTGCGGACGTTTGTTACCTGTCTACCTCCTGAATTAATCGACTCGCAGCCAACATACTCGCAGCCACATTTGATATTGTTGGCGATTGTTTTGTGCGAATAGTGCCTATACATAATCAGAAAATGTGTGTATCGCCGCTTATTTATGTTACGCAATGCTAAAATGCTGGTGACTTAAAGACCTTGTAACATATAATTGTGACACTTACAAGTTAAAAACTTGGCAAAGGTTTATTTTAATATTAATATAACGCAACAACAGCAACAACTTTTCAGTTTTCCTTATGTATATGCCAAATAACTTTCGGCATAAAGTACACTGACAACAAACTTAATATGAATGGTCAATAAATGTAGGAATGGTTGTTTGCATGTATGGAGCAGTGGTATATGTGGTCACCTCATCGTTAAGCGCTGCGTCGAGTGTTGTGGGTTCAATTTCCGATTGAATGTTTGTAAAGTCCCCTGCGACACAATTTTTATAGCACGTTACAAAATGAATGAAATGAATGAATGAAATTGTTTTTTATTTGCAACTCCAATGCAGTAGATACAACAGTATAGTGTGAAATGGACTATAGAAAAACAGTTTTTGGATCGCAAATAAGGTACCTGCGTCAGTATTAGTTGCAGAATCGGGTGAGACTGCAACACTGATCTTCCCGCAGGACCTACTTACTTACATACATATAAACTCTTAAAACTAGTTATAATTAATATAAATAGTACATACACTATAAATTAATATATAAATATCAAATAAATATACATACATAGATTAAATAATCATAATAAAAACAATATAGAATATAAATTCCTTATTATAAATCAAGATAAATAGATAACTTTTTTTATGCGTTTCCGAACGCTTTACAATCACGTCTGTCAAGTTGTCACACTTGACATGCACTTGACAGATGGTGTGTTCGGTCGGCTATTGCTTAATTGTTTTAATAAAATTGTACCAATAAAACAAATAACTAATACTAAACTACTACTATTAATACAAACTAATTTATAAGATACAATTTGTTTACATTATATTATACTACAGATGATGAAAATGTCATATATTACCCGTGTTTAATATCGATGAAATGTAAGTTACCGCTTCACTGTACAATACCTATGATAATGTTTGTCTTTGTAATAATATTTGCTTAAATTTAGTTTGGAATGTGTGTACTGTTTTCAGGCTACGCAGGGGAGGAGGAAGATCATTCCAACATTTCGTGGAAGCAAATCGGAATCCACCTCTGAATGAGGAAGTACGGTGCTTCAAGGTGACCAAATGAAGGTGCCTACGTGCAGTCATCTTCATGAAGTTCCCATTGTTCAAAAATGGAGTGACATGTGTGCGCGGTGGGATTTTGTAACAAAACCTAGCACATGCATTTTGTACTCGCTGAATTAATTTTTGAGTTCGTTTCAATATGCATGCACCAAATACAGTGTCTGCATAATTCAATTTGGACAAAACTAGTGACTCACAAAGTTGTATGCGCACATCTGTGCTGAGGTGATCCCGGATGCGGTAAAGCAATCTGAGACGGTAAAAACAGTTTTTTACAGATTCAAGGACATGCGTTTCAAAATGCAATTGTCCATCCATGATCAAACCCAAATTACGCGCTTCACTAACTTGCTGTATGGGACTACCATCCACCATTACTACTGGCTTGTGGGCCTGTATTTTATTAATGCATTTTTTAGAGCCGAATATAATATATTTCGATTTGTTAGGATTAAGCACTAGTGAATTGTTTTTTGCCCAGTCAGCTATCCTCTCTAAATCAGTATTCATTTTAATTTCAGCCTCATTGCTATCATCTGGACGAAAGGAGGTGTATATTTGGAGATCATCAGCATACATATGGAACTTGGTGTTATGAATATGATTGGTAACATCGGCGCAGTATAAAATGAAGAGGAGAGGGCCGAGTACAGATCCCTGTGGGACGCCCCGAGTCACCTGACAACAAGAGGAGCAGGCCGTAGTACCATCCCTGTTGTTATCCAGTTGGACAAATTGAGATCTGTCAGTCAGATAACTGTGGAACCATTTCACTGTTGCTGCGTCACACCCATAATATGACAGTTTTGCCAGAAGAAGAGAAATATTGATTGTTTCGAAGGCGCGCGAAAAATCTAGCAGTGTGAGCATAGTACCCATGCCCTGGTCCCTAGCCTCCAGTATGTCATCGACCACATCAAGGAGAGTGGTGGTTGTGCTGTGTCCCTGGCGAAATCCAGACTGCTTCTTCGGTATTATATCATAATTCTCTAGATACTTTCTCAACTGACTGCTTACCACCTTTTCCAGTACCTTTGATAAGCAAGGGAGCAAACTGATGGGTCTTAGGTCCTTGGCAGTGATGGGATTAGAGATTTTGGGTATGGGCTTAACAATAGCTGTTTTCCATACTTCAGGAAAGGTAGAAGAAGTGATGGATTTGTTGATGATTTCTGTGATGTATGGTAGACTATGTGGAAGAGTCATCATCAGCATGTCTAGTGAAATTTTATCAATACCGAGGGCATTTGATTTAAGACTTTTAATGTACAAATGAACTAGTTCTTCACTAACAGGCTCAAGACTGAAGGAGTGTGAGTGGAACCTATTTGTCTCAAAGTAAATCAGATCAGATAATAGAACTGTATGATTACCAGGAATGTTTAAAAAATGTCTGTTGAGATCGTCTGGATCATTAAATGTAAATGGCAAATCATGTACTTTTGGTTTGCCGATTGTAATTGTAGATTTCAGATTGTACCATAACTTCTTTGGGTTTCTGATATTTCTGTTTACATATGTCTCGAAGTAGGCTCTTTTTTCGCTTTCAATTGCATTTACTACAGTATTTTTCATGTCTTTATAACAAGTTTTGTGTATGGTAGATTTACTTAATTTATAGCGTGCGTGATACTTGTTACGTAATTTTACCATTTCTTTAATGGTATATGTAATCCACGGAAGAGATCTATCTTTAATTAAAATACTGGTTGTTGGTGCATGCATATCAAATAGAGTTGTAATAAAGGTGTTAAATAATGAAACCATGTCATTCACATTTTCCTGAACAGTTATATAAGCCCAATCTAATTTGTTGAGGTCAGCTTCAAAAACATTTGGCATTATGTGCTTTAACGGCCTATAGTTGATCCACTGTGGGGTGGGCTTGTTAATTTTAATTTGCAATGTCGCAGATATGATGGCATGATGACCCAATTCAGGTTTATGTTGGACTGAAATGTGGTTAATATGTGCATCAGTGCATACAACATCGATTAGGGTCTCACTGTGATCGGTAAAATGAGTTGGCTGCTGGATCACCTGATCAAGACTGATACTCTGTAAAAAAATTTTTAGTAAGATAGTATTGTTATCATTACTGATGAGCCAGTTTGAGTTAAAGTCGCCAAGAAGTACGGTTTTATCGGCTTTGTTAAATGATGTTAAGGAGTCAGTAATTGCATCCAGAAAGGTGTTCATGTCTAGCCAAGGTGGTCTATATGCTGTGCCAATTATCAAAATTTGCGAGTTAATCGTGAGTTTGAGCCACATTTGCTCGACATTCGGTGCGACTGGATGTGCCATGGTTCGAACCTTGAGGTCCCGGCGCACATAGAAGCCAACGCCACCGCCCCGGCCTCCCCGCACATTCGAGGGTCGAGGTACGTGACGAAGGCGGTAGTTTGAAAGTGTCGGCGCACGCCCATCCTCTCCTTCCCGTAGCCATGTTTCATTGATTGCCATGATGTCTACTGCTAGTTCATCCATGGCTAACAAAAATTCATCATGCCGTGTTCCCAATGAGCCAGCATTGAATAAACCCACCTTCAAGTATTTACTTCTTGTCATTTTTATTATTAAATACTTTTACTGTCCTGTATATACTTGTTAATGTAACTATTTTAGAGCTCAGATGTTGATATATTATTATTCCATTTGTAGATATAGTTTTGTAAATATTATGTTGTGTTATTATTATATGTAAGTAGTGTATGTTTGTGATGTATTTATATACATAAATTGTGTAAAATAGAAGCATTAATAAAATAAATATGTGCTTATAAGTCAATCTTATATGTAAATAAATAAATAATTTGTATAAATAATAAATATACATATTGATAGGCATATTATAATAATTTAACCCATTATTGCAACCTGGATACTTAGTTAAGCTATTCTTACAATAAGACTTCCCATCTTTACTAAATCTAAAACTTAATAATACTATTAATTTAAAAAAATAACTATGTGGAGCTAGAACTAAAAACCTGTTCAATGTCCGATTCATTTTTAATCGAGCATACTTTGTCTCCAGGCTTGTTTCGTGCAAAGATACGGCCACAATTGACCCATACGAACTTCCATCCTGAGCGCTGGCCGGCTTCACGCGCCAACCGAAACAACTGTCGGTTCTCCTTGGTGAGCCGCTCGTTGACGTAAAAGCGCCTAGGTGCTCCTGGGGCCATGTCGGCCGACATCGCTCCTCGACGAACTCTGGCGCTGTGTAGCATTGCATCTCGCTTTGCTCGCGTCGTGAAACGTACCGTTATGGGTCGTGGGCGCTCCTCGGGGCCCGCAGCGTCCGTCGCCACGATATGCCGTCCGCCAATCCGTTGCGCGCAATCTACGTCATGCTCTTCTAGGCTCAACCCGATCTTCGCCGCTATTTGCATTACGACATGAACGGGGTTCTCCCCGCTCACCTCCGGAAAGTTGGCTATCTCGATGTCATTAGCCAGCAGCTGTTGGTCACGCTCGCGGAGGTCATGCCTGAGCTGAGCGATCACTTCGTCAACGTCTTCAGTATGAGGAGGTTGCTTCTGTTCAAGCTTACTGACCCTCTCGTCTAGAGTATCGACTTTTTGTTGATATTTTGTTATATTTACCTTGATGTCCGCTAGCTCATCTCTAAACTCTCGCTTGCAGGTCTCTGTTTACAGAGCGTAAATTATCTCTGAAAATTTTAAGTTCTTCGTTAATATCTAGTGTCAACTCCTGGGTGGACTCGAACGATAAGTTCGTTGGCGAGTTGACGCTTAACAGGTCTTCAGGCTGCTTGCTGGCAGCCGGTAGGTCAGTCTTTTTCTTGAATGTCTTAGCCTTGATACAACCCGGCCATTGCCAGGATGGAGAAACGGTACCGGCAGGAGGCAGGGACACACATTTTAAATGAAAATATACGTCACAATGGCGACATCTCGCAGACTC
The DNA here is from genome assembly GCA_944739405.2 of Euclidia mi. Lineage (NCBI taxonomy): Eukaryota > Metazoa > Arthropoda > Insecta > Lepidoptera > Erebidae > Euclidia > Euclidia mi. The sequence continues at coordinate 59,401,499 of OX123188.2, read as the reverse complement.
GGTCGGCGACAGGAAACGACGACAACGCCCACAACTCCTTGACATGATTGTGTGATGATTGATTGTATACTACGTAATGCGGAAGACAAGTCAAAGATGGCGCTACTGTCGCACTCTTGAATTGATGGGAACAACACCGGCAATGTATCCAATAGACCAAACACGGACACAGAGATGGCGCTGTGCTTAGTTCCGTGAAAAAGGCTTTGTTTAAGGCTCTCGCGGCATTTATCAGCGCGCGGGTTTTAAAATATTCAGCCACTAACACCGCGCCAAGACCACATACACCAGCGATCACCAACACTGTCTGGTACCTCAGATCACTATTATATTTTAAAGAGTAAGGGTAGTTTTTAAGTCCTTTTAGATGTAAAGATTTTAATTTAAGTTTAAATAGATTTTAATAAACGAAAGACACTGCAAACACTATCAGTTCTTTATTGTGTCACTGTCCACAATCTCACAACCGTAGATTCGCGAAACAACAACTCGTTTATTTTTAAAACAACAATAAGACGGAGCGTATTAATAGCGTAATAGCGCCCGGTCTAAAATGAAAAATACGTTTAAAGGACTTCTTCCAAAATTCCTCAATATATGTAAACCTGAAAGCAAAAAATAAGTAAATAAAGATTTAATGACTATATAATGCATATGTGCTAGAAGTTTTTATTAACTAGTCCGGTCAATATAGACATTTGAAATAACAATAATTGCCGGAGAGCCAAATATTGGTGGAGAACTAGGGTTTACCATTACAAATAAAGTCTTAAAAGTCCCCATCGACCCTATGTGTGCTACAAAAGTTATTCGGGGCGAAACGTCAAAATTTAAGGTTTTTTTAATTTTTTCTCGAAAACAGTAAATTTTATCAAAATAAAACCTGAACAAAAGTTGTAGATCTTAAAATTTTCTACAAAAATGGTATTGATGACTTTTTCCTAAGAGTTACCATTCCTGAGATATCGCGATTCTAAGAGTCACATCATACATGATATGCATACATTTCCACGCCACCTGTGAGGTAGTGTACTCGGCGCGTTTTTTTACCTTGGTTTCCTCTGTAGGCCTACTCCACTAACTGTCACGAAAATTTTACGACAATTTAAGGGAACAATACCCATCACCTTCTAGATATTAGCTTATTATTGATATCGATTATTGCTTTGATTGTTGTTTTTTCGCAGGCTATGATAGGTTTTTGATAATTGTCATTAATTACGTTGGTAAGAACTCATTCATGGTCATCTAGCCAACAACACTACCCGACATATACAAGTATGCCGTTTCATACAAAAACATAATCAAAAAAATTAACTACAAATGTCGTAGTGTATATATCGATCTCGTAGCAAAGAACCGCAGGCCGTTCTTAATATATACCTAGAGCAGTATAAATATTACTCCTTTTTGATACAGGTAAAAAAATTAACACTTCGTCTATCATTGTTGTTTTACAGTAGATATCCGTGGCTTCAAACCTATCTAATATGGCGATGCCTAGTAAACGGCTTCTGTCACCCTCCGGCAATGTCAAAAATAACATTGTCCACTCTCGCCAAACCATCCCTACTAATGTTATAAATTCGAAAGTGTGTATGACCTTTATATTACTTAACCTCTCGATCTAACTTTTGCTCACTTTATTTGTGTACAGTCAACAACACAACTCGCTCCACACTTCAACATCTTTCCCGTGTCTTTAACGAATGAAAACTCTCCGATTATTAAAATTGAATCACAAATTATAATTCAGGTCAGTTTTCTTCGCCTAGAATCTTACAAGATTTTGAGAATTATAATTATCTGGGACAATAAAAACATTAAATATCACGTAAATGTATATAGACTTATGTAGTTGACTGTACATACATACACAAAAACAGAAAGTCTTGTATTTTGCAGTATATACAAAGGTGTTAATAAATGCAAAAGCTTACTTAGTAAGAACAAAACTTAGGTAATCTGTCTATCTGTATGTACTAAACTAGTTGGGTAGCGGAGCTCAGACGGCGGGCGTTTGTCAATATTGGCGCGCGCTGGAAGCTGATCCAAACGTACTTGTTAAAAAGCTTGATGATGATGAAAGCAAACAATACTTCAATTTTACCTTGTTCCATTGATAACATGAGGTTCGCAATTTTCCCTGCAATGTTCAGCGCTATTTGTACAGGAAGTAGTGCATTGATATTTGTTAAAGAGAAAAGGATATTGACGCTGTAGAAAAGCGCAGGTAAATACATACTACCTACGTAAACTACACGTAATGCGCTGTAAAATCAAACATGGCTATGGCACCTATGTTATTAAATGAATAGTTTACCTACTACTTGGTGACCAGGTAAGTAGGTATAAGTATATGTATATCTGGTTTTAAGACTTCGTTCCGTTCCAAAAAATATGTAGCAGTTCTTAATATTTTGTAGTTAGGGGGATCGGACCCATAGTACTAAAATCATTGCTAAAGAGCTAGATGAACACTACGTTATCCGTGCAGTCAAATCTTCTCTGTCAGTCATATAACACCAAAAAGTAAAACAACCATTGATCTATTACTGTTCATGTTACCTCAATGAAAATAACAGAACAAATTAAATACAAACTCAAACATGCCCTAAAAAAGGATACAGTTAATTTAACATTTCTAAGCGTAGTTAAATTACTTGATATTAAGCTATAAATCAAAATCATTGTTAACATTTTACTTACTATTATAATAATAGTAAGTAAAATACTATATTATAATATTTCACTTGATAACGAAAAACATTTTGAATTAATTAATTATCGCTTGCCTCGTGCCTCGGAGAGCACGTTAAGCCGTCGGTCCCGGTTCTCATGAAGATCTTTGACAGTCGTTATAGGTAGTCATTAGATACCTATCTCTGAATAAACTGACACTAGTCTAAACCATAGAATATCGCTATCCCTTTGGGTTGCGGAGGTCAGACAGGCAGTCGCTCCGTGAAAAAGCTAATATTCAGTCAAATCCTGTTAGGCTAGTAAGCGGACCCCGGGTTGAAACTGGGATAACGCTAGGAGAAAGAAAGAACGAAACACATTTTAGGAAGGTACATATTTAATTTAATTTGGGTATTCTTCTTCAGTTCGGTTAGCTATACCACTATTTTTACATATTTATGGCTTCCCGTGATGTTATATGGCCTTTAACTATAATCAGTATATGTATGTATCATCATTAGCCCTTTATACTGTCCCATTGCTGGGCACGGGCCTCTTCTCACTATGAGAAGGGTAAGGCCATAGTCCACCACGCTAGCCAAGTGCGGGTTGGCAGACTTCACATGTCTTTCGAGAACATTATGGAGAACTCCTAGACATGCAGGTTTACTCACGATGTTTTTCTTCAGCGATAAGCAAGCGATAATTAACAATTTAATACGCTCTTAACTCCGAAAAGTCATAGGTGCGTGCCGTGGATTCGAACCCGAGACCCTCTGCGTAGCAGTCTTTTGGTCTCTCCACTCAGCTATCGCTGCTTATTTAACTCAAAATAATTATGCAAATTGAACCAGTAGTGCCTGAAATTAGCGCCTTTAACCAGACATTCAAACTCTTTATCTTCATAATATTGTTACAGATGTCAATTTTTTTTATGTTTTCACATTCCTTCACATTACTGATGTTTTCAATAGCGTTGTAGGAGTTATGATCTATCTACGAATAAATATTGGCTTGAAGTTGCTTTTTATTCTTATAACCGATCGGGTTTATGACGTACCCTTGTCTGAGGGTTGTCTGTAAGTGGTGACTTATCGGCTTGTCGCAAAAGTGGTATTAAATTGACGACAAAATCAACAGCTTAATGGTGGCCCTTCAATCGGCTATTTGTGTTTGCGTTTTTATTAAATTTGACAAATTATCGCGAGATATATATGATAAAATGTCGGCTTTATTTGCGATTTTGACTTTATCGATGATACAACAAATATTTTAAGATAAAAATAAGGTGAGACGTGGTTGATGAGAGGTGTAACTTTTAATACGTGAAAAGAAAAATGCTGACAGATTGCAAGTATATGGTAAGTAGGTACTTATAATTATATTTGTGCCAACCTTGTGGTTAGAACTGTTGAGCTAATGAAGGAGACTGCGTCTGTTAAAGTAAAATACAATTAACAAAACTCTACAAACACTGTTACATTTCAAAGTTTATTTAAAGGTGAACTACGTAGTTAAATTCTCATCTCTGCAAGCACATACGAGCAAGCTGCTCTTGTCCACATAGGTACTCTAGCGAGTAATGTTATATCAACTTTAATTACTACATATAGAACATGCATCATTGCAAATTGCTGTAGGCAGCTTACTAGGACTTTAGGACTAATGTTTAGTATGACCATAAAACAATTTAAGAAGACCAAACATATGTCTTATCAATTTGCACGTGTCAGAATCAGAGAAGCTTCCTATAGTGTAGAGACAGTTTTGATAAATAAAAGAGACAACTATCAAATCATACTTTCATTTATTCAGTTTGGCACAAGGATATATCTTTAGATTACGTCGTGATTCTACATTTACATTTACAGCCCAGTTCGCAAAGCAAAGACATAGAACCAAGAGAAAGAACGGGCAATAAAACTCTTGATCATTCTTTTCAATAACTGTATATAACAATAATTAACAAACAGTGGTACAGCCAATTTATATCAAGTATCGATGGTGTGGGTAGTTTTATATTACTAGAAAGGTCTTTCTAACAACAGAACATAATAAGCATTATTTAGCATCAATACAATTTACTAAATGTTTACCACAGGTATATACCTAATGAATCTCATTGATACGACTTGATCCACAGTATATTATTCTATCCTATATTACAATCTATAATATCTCACAAACGATCAAACTACCCACAACACAATATCAATAAGATAATGATTACACTATCTTACATTGTTTCCTAGATGATGAAACAAAAGAACAAGCAACACAGAATATTGGAACACAGTGGCAATTAAATAGTCAGAACCATATCGTACCTGAGCCGTCGTCGAAGGAGAATAGGACGAGCTAGCCGAGCCTGTCGACTTATATAGGTACACCTTATTTACACGTTTGACAGTTTAACTGTCAAACGTCATGTCAGTGTAATTTAGTTGCCACTATCCTCTTACATATTATGTATAAATACTTGGATATCAGTAATTTCAGCCCAAAGCCTAGATATTATTACATATCTCTCACGGCCAGACTGACAATTACTTCGTCCTCGAAGTACAATAAATTAAATAACACTTTACTAAACAATCGCCCGACGGGCGCCCTGTATTATGTAACAATGAATTCTTACCATATTGATTAAAGCCATCTAAAAACTGTAGTATCGTTACGTCCGCTACGGCTATACTGACTTACGTCGTCATCTAAGTAAGTTCAATTATAAGAATAGTATCACAACAACAATCCATTTGTACGAAACAATTACACAAAAATAAACTGGACTCATATTTACAGTAATTAGGGTTTCATTTTGCGAGTCTAAAAATAAGTGTCAGCTGCTTTGATACCATTGTTACAAATTGTATTTACTATTCTATGAAGGGATCATTAACATTCACAATACACATGTTACATAGAAGTACAGTTTAATTTTACAATATTACACCACTGCATTATCCATCCACAAATTGACCTAAATAATATAGTACAAAAGGAGCCACTACGAAGCATAAAATTTAAGTACCTAAAGGTTTTAAGAATAAAAAAATTAAAATAGGCAATTCTGCTTATGGCTGATCAATAAATGAAATAAAATAAATAATTTAAATTCACAACCGAGTTAAATAATTAAATTCGATTTCACTAATTTACAAGTATACAGGTACCAACTTGTATGATAGCAGTAGTGTAATACTAAGACAATACTTTCATTCTAATACACTCATTGCCATTGCCTTTCCTTTCACATTAAATAGACAAGTAACAATGGTCGATCTCCTTGATACTATCTAGCCCCACACCTGCTGCACATGAGTCCAGGCTAGAACAAGGCGAAAGACTTCAGCAGTTCGTAGGCAATATGATCAATATCGTCAACATCAATATGATTATCAATATCATCAACATCAAAATGATTATCAATATCATCAACATCAAAATGATTATCAATATCATCAACATCAAAATCATTATCAATATCATCAACATCAAAATCATTATCAATATCATCAACATCAAAATCATTATCAAAATCATTATCAAAATCATTATCAAAATCATTATCAAAATCATTATCAAAATCATTATCAAAATCATTATCAAAATCATTATCAAAATCATTATCAAAATCATTATCAAAATCATTATCAAAATCATTATCAAAATCATTATCAAAATCACATCAACATGGTCATTATTGCCAGCATTATCATCAACTTCTTAACCATCGGTAAGTTAATCATCAATAATAATTCAATCATTGTCAACTATTTAATCATCAATGAATAAATCGATGTTATCACATTATTATAGATATTTACAGATACCTTTATATCATCACTGCTACCTACATTATCGATCCTTGTTTAGAAGAAGTTTATATGTAATGCTGTGTATGGTTATCAGAATCTCTAACCTATAGTAAGACCGCCCTTTTATTTTCTTTGTATATGTATTTTAAAATTTAACTTAAATACTTTAGTAAGAAAACTAAAAAATGTTATCTGTAAAAGCTACTATGTCATCAAAGAATATCTAAACGTTATTAATCTATAAATCGTAGCTATCTAAAAGTACAAAGTTCTCTATTATATTCCACAAAAATTTACTGTAGGAAAATCTATAAATGTAACTTATCATAATCAAAATTGATATCTATATTAATAATACACTAAAATGTTATTAATTTAGAATAATAAATGCAGCAGACCCTATTAAAGCATGTTACTATAAAACATCTTTTAACTATAATATATAAAATGTACCTAGGTATAATATATAGACTAATAAAGTATATTACTAAACTGCTCCTCTCTCCTAAAAGTGTTCCATAATAATTGTTTCCTAATTGTAAGTCTACCACCCGTAAATGTACAGTATGGAATGCTATAAACTGAATTGACCTGAATGTATTGCAGGTACAAACAGTACAAAGTATAAATAAATAACTAGTAATCAAGAATGAACCAATTTAGTTAATAGTTTATTTATGTTACCAATAGTCAGTGAACTGCCTAAAGTTAAACTAGACGCCAATGCCAGTAAAAGTACTCTTGGTGAGAAACGGTATAATAAATAATCGTGTAGAAAGTCAAACCAGACACTAGTTAGAATTCGGACCAGCCGGTTAATATTTCAATATCTATAAGTCAAATATACATACCTAGATTTATTAATTTAGGTCGCAACACTTAAAAACATCAATGTACTTATACAAATACTTATTATATTAAGCAGAATATCTTATTTAATTTAATCAATTTCAGTTTAATTTATCAATTGTATCATGTGATTGTGGCTATTTTCATTCCGTTTACACGTTTCATTATAATTAAGATTTGACGATTCGTAAGAGGTTTGGTATAAAAATAGTAAGCTAACATGTAAGTAGATATTGTTTAAAATAAATAAACAAAACCCTTCAAGCACCTAGAATGATTAAATACCATTTTAATCATTATTGCCATGGTCTCCTACAATTGAACCACACAAAGTACATGTACACATATATCTTTGCATAAAAAATATCTCTAAATAGCTTATCTATCGTAGTGTTTATACCAGAGATACTAAATTGATAAGATAGTTCATTACCGAGAGCTAATCCTAAGATTGATTATTACTATAATTATGGTCTAAATAGGTTTACAGTTTAACACATGGCACTTCATAATAAAAATACATAATTTCAATGAATAAAAGCAGATAAAAATAAATACCGTCTCATATTTTATTAATTTATTGAATTTATTTGTATTATTTCCGAGAATGGATAAATAAACTATGAGAATGTTTTCGAAAAAAAATCAGTGATGTAATTTGGAACTATTTTCAAATTGAATCAATTTAGTTGGATAGCTTATTTCAGATCCATTTAATTAGACAGATGTCTGCATTTATTACACATTTCATTTTAACTATTTTATCTGCTATTATCGTTATAAATAACAGGAAATTATCAACCAAAATAACACTACTTGAAAATATTGGATACACTGCCATCTAATAGTGCCAGACATAAGCAAAATGATGTCACTTTCTTTAACAAGTCAATTTAATCCTGTGTAATATAAAAACATTCTTCAATAACTACTTTTTAATAAAAATACCTTGAGCTATATATTTAGACGTAGCATATATGACCCCTCAGGCCTCAGGAGGATGAGGTATGTTTAAAAAATAAAAGGAAATAGTTACTAAACGAAACTATCATTTTATCGATATGATCTAGCTAGGCACAGACCCACTTGATATAATATAGAATATTTCTGTACCTACACACAAAAGTTCGCTTGTAGTAATAGTTATACAAAACTCATAGGTTATCTTTACAACATGTCATTCAAATGTGGTGCCTCTGAGACAAATGGAAGCTATTTGGTTTTGTTCTTCCGATAGAAGATCAAAGTGACAAAATCATAAGTATGTCTATTGCAAGTAAACTGGTGGAAATTATCTGGGTACATGTCAATTACTCACTACACAATTATAGAAAGTGCATTATTAATTGTAATTCTATACACAAATGTTTGTGCCATAAACAACTATTAACCAGTTAAAAATACGAGTAAGTATATTTCAAAGATATGTTGAAGATAAATATACAGTTTCGTATTCTTATGTCCAGGGCAACACATTCAAGAGCTAAACATTAAAATATTCTTATTTTTTTTTTCTTTCGTTATAGTTTGGATCCGATTTAATAAAACTATATAGCATGAACTGATTAATTTGGTAATTGTGGCGAAAATTTAACAACAGCTTATGGAACAGAGCTAAGGCACATTCCTACACCGCAATATTGGTCTGTATGTAATGAATACACAGCCAACAAAATTAATGAAGAAATCTCTGAAATGTATTCTACCTACCATCATTTCATATTCGACTTGTAATGAAAAGATTCTTCAGAGCACTTTTGGAATTCAAATATGCAGGACGATTACGCTAATCAGTACTAACACTAGAAATAGTTATCAACAAAGCACAACACAGCCAATGCTCATACCGAGTCTCGGTCAATCACTACAAATGTTGCCTATTTAAATTCCAACAGATTAGAACAATATCGGCTACTTTAAAAATCTATTATACATTTTGTGTAACTTTTTCGTTATTACCTACATAGTTTTATACTCAGATACATTTTTGATGAACATGTTAAAATAACCTGGTACAACAGTCATATTTTTCGACCATTCATGGCTATAATCCTGGTGGAAGTACATTACCAGCGTTTGCAGTTGGTTGTTGCTGTTGGCTTCAGCATACTGTTGCAGATCGTTAAGATATGTAGTCGGTACTCATCCACCGGCTTGCTCTCGGCAACGTTGCTACTGGATCGTAGGGCAATCGTTCTCCGTCGTCAGCTGAACGGTGCAGTGACGGGCTTAGGCAGAATCATGGCATCACGATGAGGAGACTCTGGAACTTGCAATTGGATGTATTAGTATTGTGGGCGCAAATTTATCCCACTTCTGATGTCAGAATCAGAGAAGCTTCCTATAGTGTAGAGACAGTTTTGATAAATAAAAGAGACAACTATCAAATCATACTTTCATTTATTCAGTTTGGCACAAGGATATATCTTTAGATTACGTCGTGATTGTACATTTACATTTACAGCCCAGTTCGCAAAGCAAAGACATAGAACCAAGAGAAAGAACGGGCAATAAAACTCTTGATCATTCTTTTCAATAACTGTATATAACAATAATTAACAAACAGTGGTACAGCCAATTTATATCAAGTATCGATGGTGTGGGTAGTTTTATATTACTAGAAAGGTCTTTCTTACAACAGAACATAATAAGCATTATTTAGCATCAATACAATTTACTAAATGTTTACCACAGGTATATACCTAATGAATCTCATTGATACGACTTGATCCACAGTATATTATTCTATCCTATATTACAATCTATAATATCTCACAAACGATCAAACTACCCACAACACAATATCAATAAGATAATGATTACACTATCTTACATTGTTTCCTACATGATGAAACAAAAGAACAAGCAACACAGAATATTGGAACACAGTGGCAATTAAATAGTCAGAACCATATCGTACCTGAGCCGTCGTCGAAGGAGAATAGGACGAGCTAGCCGAGCCTGTCGACTTATATAGGTACACCTTATTTACACGTTTGACAGTTTAACTGTTAAACGTCATGTCAGTGTAATTTAGTTGCCACTATCCTCTTACATATTATGTATAAATACTTGGATATCAGTAATTTCAGCCCAAAGCCTAGATATTATTACATATCTCTCACACGCGAAAAGGCCTCAATACATTTTCGACGCTACGTCAAATTCAGATGTAAATAAAAAACAGGTGAGCAACTTTCAATCCCTGCTCTCAACATCTCTAATCGGAATTATACACATTTCACCGCAAGAAATAAAACAATTTCATATTGTGACAGGTGTCAAGTAAAATAGCTATTTTTCAATGCCGCAAGAAATAAAACGAATAGAAATACCCTATTAGTTTTCTAAAACAAAACTATTTAAAACTCATTACCTATTGCTTTATTTTTATAATGTATATTTATTTTTAACCGACTTCAAACAAAAAAGAAAGGAGGAGGTTCTGAATTCGGCCGGTATATTTTCGATGTATGTACACCGATTTCGCCGAGGTTTCTGAACCGATTTACGTTATTCTTTTTTTGTTTGATGTGCAATAGTTTCGAATTGGTTCCATAAAAAATTGATTCATGTAGGCCCAGTAGTTTTTATTTTATGAGCATCTTTTTATGTACTTTCACCTATCTTTAAGGCTGAAATTCCTATGAATAATAATTGTGACGGCTAGTGTCATGTCAAATTGTCATCACTACGATCACCAAGGACTACTGACGTCTACACGACAAACTGGCTGGTCGTCAAACGTAATAATTAGCAAAAAGGTTTGAAGACTATTTGATTATTTGGAAATGACAGTTTTAAGTTAGATGACGTAAGCACTCTGTCAAGTATTCGCTAAATTCGCCACTAATTGATAACAAGGCGATGGCCGTGCTGATAATACATCCGCTTTATTTTCTAAAGGCGTGGGTTCAAATCCCAGTCATAACAGTTAGTGGATTTTGGTTTTTATGAAATTTGGAAAATGTTTATGAATATTGGGCAAATATTTTTATTTTTTATCTTAGGTAGACTTTAAATAAACTGAAGTATAATTGGTCTATAAATAGGATTAACATTATAATGTACAATAAAATAAAACTAATTATATAACTAAACTAACCTAAACTATAAAAAAGCAAAAGTATGAAAAGAAAAGTAAATAAAATACAATAAAAAATTAAATTCCTCCGCAACGCTGTCGAGCGGTAGCGTGCCCAGAAGGCTGGCAGCATTGCCACGTTGAATGGCAATGCTAATTCTCTCAGCGAGATATAAACCAGCCCTCTGCTCACGGGAAGCATCGACCAGCCTTCTGGCGATTTCTTTGTATAATGCGCGTGCACTAGGGCCCCATGGCCCCAGCGTTTCGACCCCAAACGGCTCAAAAACGTAATTAGCAGCCAGGTTTCCGTATTTGTGCCGTTTGAGGGTTTCCGCCGCTGCAGCAGCAGCGCCAGCATCATCAAATATTATTTAAATATTTCGAATAAAAATTAGAAAATTCTAGAAACTCCAAAAAGGACTGGACAGACTGCCTCGTTGGTCTTGCGGCATATATGTGCGCGTGGGATTGGGAGGTCTCGGGTTCGATTCCCGGGTCGGGCAAAGTGCTATTGGGTTTTTCCGTTAGGAAATTCTCAGTAGCAGCACGGAGTCTGGTAATGTACCCGGTACGGCAATAGGCTCGCCCCCTATTACATGGGACCTAAAAATTCATGGGAAATGTGGGTGTAATATTACACCTCTGCCTACCCCTTTGGGGATACAGGCGTGTGAGTCTATAAAAAAATATGTCAGACATCGGGTGTTGGGTTTTGTATACGTATTTAAATTGGATGACAATGAAAATTTATTATGACATAGAGCTGCTCTGATGATGGAATCGAAAGGTGGCCATAGGAATAATATAAGAACTCAGTAATTAATTGACAAAATTTTATAGAGTTTGGGCTCGTTCTCGTCCGATGAAGGAGTCAGAAGGTGGCCATACGAACTCAGTAATTACAAAAATCTATTCGAATTGCACAATGATGATAATGGTGACTTCAAAGACGTAAATCATGCGGTAGGTTGCTAGACACTCTTGGATCTTACCGAGTCTACAATTATACTGTTTAAGAGTTTCTTGACGTGAACGTGATTTCATATATGCTTTCCTGGTCAACAAACGTTTTTCAGGATCTTTAATAGTCTCACAAGAACGTAAAACTGTGTCCCGAAGAGATTTTTTACAGAGACGACTACTTTTATCCGTTTCCGTTTCTTGAGATCTATATTTTAAGGCGCGCAGCACTTTTTGTAGGTCTACCTAAAACTAGTTGACAATACAACAATAGGTTCACTAAAAAGTATTAAATAAAAATAACTAGGTTAAAAACAACTGACTTCAAAAACAAAAAAGTGAAAAATAATAAAGATTTAACATTAATTAAATACTACCTATTATTTATATGAGCTATTTACTAATTGGTTTGAAGTCGGTGCCAAATCAAATTTCAAAAGCCTTTAAATTAAAGAAGGCATTTCATAATTCACATGAATTCACATTCTGTTCAATACATTTTCGTATTAATTTTTTTCATTATTTTTCGTATTAACTGAAGCTGCTTATAATATTAAGATCAAATTGCTCATTATTAGGTTTATTTATGCATTTTTATCTTTATAGTAGTCATTTCATTGTATTAATTTGCTCGTATTCATTTAAGTGATTAAAATATTATTATTTGTTTAAGGCTTGGCACCGACTTCAAACGTATTAGTAAATAGCTCATATAAATAATAGGTAGTATTTAATTAATGTTAAATCTTTATTATTGCTTATTACGTTTTGTTTGTGAGATACCTATCAGAGTTATCTGCATATACCTTCACTGTAACTACTCTTAAATTTACAATTTGTGTTAACAATTACCTAGCCAAAATATCTAATTTTTGATGATATGGAATAAATTAATTTTCTGTCCCTGATGCCCTAGACACACCATGTTCATATCCATTTATACCCTGTCTTTTCCTACATCTTAATGTTTGTTCAGGCACCTACTCGCTGTGAAAATGTTTCAGATGCTATTTAATTCCGTCATACTCGAGGTTGAATAAGTGAAACCAAAAGAATTTGATGGACGGTCAGCGAAGCGCGAGTCAAGTCACTGATAAAACATTTCGACTGACCAAGCACCCATCGCGCGTGCCCCGTACACACAGCTATTTATACTAGTTATATTTAGGCATCGTGCTATTTTGAAAAAACAGGAGCTTTCAAGGATAACACCCTAATTACCCTTTCTTTGATGATATGTAGAATTTTTAGTACCTTAAACACCTTCAACTACCCCAAAAGTTACCTAAGTTATATAATCTGAAAATTGCAAACAAATTCTTCACTTTGCACCCGTTGATTTATGAAGCCAATATACGGTAAAATCAGAAAAAATATTGAAAATATTAGAAACAAAATAACAAAGAAATATTTCAATCGCTTCCCACACTTGAACTGCTTTAACAGCTTTAATAAAAAGTCATAACGATAACATGCTTATAAGAACTTGAAAAATATCAAGAGGAGCGGTTTGAACAAGTTTTCTTTTGTTACTTTAAGTCGTAAATTGTTATATTTTTTTGCTGAATACCTATTTAATAATTTCCTATTCGTGGGAATGCATTGAATTTATGTTAGAGACTTTGGAATATATTTTAAGGAAAATAATTTTATTAAATATCGTATCGTATTTCTGCAGATAGAAAAACTTAATTCAGATATCAAACTTAGCTTTAATAAATGTTACGGACCAGGATGGGTACAATACAAGAAAGTAATACCTAAGTGTTATATCGTACGTACGTTATTTACCTCGTACAAATCTGAGAAAAGACGACGCAAAGAAATTGAAACCACATTGAAAATCTGCAGCAAGCATCTGCGCTCCAAGTGTTTCGGCCATATTATGTAGAAGTGAGCGGAATAAGCCGCACTTTGTTACAAATCCGGGACTTGGGTTGGATTTGCCAGTGTCTGTTTTGTGCTTGTTATTCCAACGCTGCCAGACCGGGCGCAAGCTTAAGTGTAGCTCATACAGTGGATAAAAACTCGCTCCCTACTGAGTGAACTAAATCGAATACGTAGGGACACGTCGGACACCACAAAAAACGGATCAGCCTAACAGATAGCTATAAGAAAAATGTTTTGTCAGAAAAATGTTTAACAGGATTTTATAAAATACGATCAAAAGCATGTCCAGTACACGATACCAATATGTACTAAAGTTATTTTCAGTGAAACTTAACGACAAAATGTTAGACCGGCGTGGCGACGCAATAATATTCCTGGCAATATGAGAAAGCTCAGGTTATCCTTTTCCTATGTCCTCAAAGTATTTTAAAACATCAACGCTTTCAAAAATATGTGTAGGAAATAAGGTGTGATATTCTTTTTGAATAATGGGAAAATGTGCAGACGAAATCAAGTTTACTGGTCTGATTGATTGTCACCCGGCAAATATTCGGTAATTGTCGACTCTATTGCTTTAAGCAATGCTGGTCTCTATTCGCTTGCATGAACCAAAGTGACAGCTGCAACAACGCTCACGTTTTGCAACCACTTGTAAACAAATGCCTAAATTTTGAATGGTTACTGCGTGAACGTTTTCAGTTAGAGTGCGCCACAGTACACTCTACAGTGACTCTACAGTTGAGACGGTAGACTCTACAGTGTTTATAGGTATTACATTAGATAATAAGTTACAATGTGCACACCGCACATATAGTATGTCTTGCAGAAAAGCTCAGCTCAGGTCTGCTGCGTATGCCGTCAGAAAATTTAGACGAGTATATTTTAGCTATTTTCGTAGTGTCATGTCCTACGGCATTTTGTTATGGGGCAAAGATGCGGATATTCAGAATAACTTCGTTCTACAGAAACGAGCGGTACGTGCAATATACATACGAGTATTAGGTGCAAAAGATACTCTTAGGGAACGCTTTAAGTGCATAGGAATTCTTACAGTAGCCTCGCAATTTTTATTTGCATAATATAGATTTATTCACAACAAAAAGGGTTATACATAAAATAAATACTCGAAACAAGCATAAGTTATATGCCCCTTATCATCGTGTATTCGTATATATATTATAAAATACCAATTAGTCTTTTAGAATTACCATTTAGTTCATTAAAAATTAAAATAAAAGACTGTCTTATTAAGAAAGGTTATTATATATTAATGATTATTTCAGTGATAAGGATAGATGGTCATGTACACTAGACAATTCTTGATCTTTATACTTATTTAGAATTTATAGAGATACTTTGCATTTTTCAGTTTATCATATAACATTTCTAGTTTTTTTTTAAATAATTATTCATGTATTATTAGGTTATTAAACTTACTACATTTGCAATGTTGTTCCACTAATTTTATTATAATTCTACTGTATAATATTATTAGATGAAGATAACTCGTGATCATGGGCTGTAAACTAACGTTTTTTAATTTTGTGTATTCATATACCGTCACTTCTGTAGCATACATGTCCACCATAGTTCTGAACATGGTCGCGAGTTGCCTACATTATAAGACGTGAGTGGATGCTTCTGTTACACAATATTCACATTGGAAGGCTAACTAAAGCACTTAATTTAGTAACTGCATTAATTGCTTAAGTATTATGTTTGTAACTATTGACTCATCATCATCTCCCTAGCGTTATGCCGGTTGCATCCAAGACTTCCACGCCTTGGAGCCCGAGATCCGCTTACTGGTCTAACCAGATATGACAGAATATCAACATTTCCACAGAGCGACTGCCGTCTCACCTCCGCAACCCAAAGAAAGAAGAAAGAAAGAAAAAAACATTTATTAGACACACCAATATAAAACAGAACAACAAAGTTTCACGGTAATGACCAAAAGGAAAAGCAAAAAAGAAAAAAAAACACATACAAAAAAATAAACAAAAAGTGCAGTGTGTCCAAAAGGTCTCAGCTCAGCCTGTGCTACGGATGACCGCAGCGCTGTTTTTCAGCCGAAACCTAAGGGCTAGTCACGGACGAACATCAGAGTAGATAGGTACAGTAAATACTATAAACGATAGGCTAGACAAATATAAGATAACAGTAGTGTATATAGAGAGTATATAATTATATAGCAGCAGATATTATTAAAGTAGGTAAATAACATAAACATAATAAGCAATGTATAGAATATAATATAGAATATACAAATAAGAATATAAGGAAATCAAGGGTTACGCGCTGGATTTTTGTTCAGATAGGAACCGTTTCTTTATGAGACTTCTAAAGCTACCTACATAACCCAGTTTGCGCAGTGGAGGCGGCAAATTATTCCAGCACTTGGTAGCATTATACCGGAAGCCACCTCTAAATGCAGTGGTTTTGTGCCTAGGTATATGTAATGGTTGCCCAAGTTCTCTGCTAGCGTACATCTTGTTTTCAGCCATCCATTCTAACTTCTCGTACAAATATTCTGGCGTTTTGTCTTTGACAATCCCAAACATAAGAGTGGCCAAGTGTACATCCCTTCTCCACTTCATTTTTAATATACCGCCTGCGTTTAAAAATGGTGTTACGTGACCACGTTTCGGGATATCAAAGCAGAACCGCGCACATGCGTTCTGCACTTTTTGTATGAGGTTAGAGGTTTTCGCCAATAATCTAGGCCCGTACACCACGTCGAGGTAATTAAACTTGGAAAGAACAAGCGAGTCAGTTAGTTGCACACGTAGATCAGTACTAAGACATTGTCTTATTTTATACAATAGTTTAATGCGATAAAAACAATTGCGAACTACATCTAAGACGTGTCGCTCAAACCTCAACACATCATCCATAGTAAGCCCAAGATTACGTGCTTCCAGCACTCGTTCTATTACTGAACCATTCATAGCAATGTAGGGGTTTTCTTGGCTTACTTTATCGATCTTGTCCTTAGATCCCAATATCATGTATTTAGTTTTGGAAGCATTAAGAAGTAAGGAATGATTATGTGCCCAGTTAAATATTATTCAAGTCTGCATTGATTTTATCCGCAGCTAATTGCGTTTCGTGAGGTTTAAAAGATAAATAAATCTGAACATCGTCCGCATATATATGAAAATTACAATATTTTATACTATTTATTATGTCCGCAGTGTAAATATTAAATAAAATTGGTCCTAGCACAGATCCTTGAGGTACACCCCTATTTAAGGGTTTAGCATCTGACTGGGAAGTTGATCCATCATTATTGCGAGCCTCTACTAATTGAAAGCGGTTACTCAGATAAGAGTTAAACCACCGCACCGTAGATTGATCAAAACCGTAGTATGACAACTTGGACATCAAAAGTGATATATTTAAAGCATCGAAGGCTCTGGAAAAGTCGAGCAATACCAGTATCGTTGCTTGTCCTAAATCCTGAGCGGCTAAGATGTTGTCAGTAACGTCAAGCAATGCTGTAGTCGTACCTCTTTTCTTTCTAAACCCAGATTGGGATAGCGATATTCCATGATTTAGACCAGTATCACTTTGTTTGAGGGTACTGACTCCCCGTAACGACTATCAAAGATCTTCATGACAGCCGGGACCAACGATTTAACGTGCTCTCCGAGGTACGGGCCTAGCGATAATTACCAATTTTATACGCACTTATTCTTCGAAAATTCATTGGTGCGCGCTGGGGATTCGAACCCGATACCCTCTGCATGGCAGTCCGTTGGTATATATACTAGGCTATCGCTGCCTGTCTGTAACTATTGACTATTTACAAGTAATTAAGTACCTACAATGTGAAAAAGTTGCAGCTTCTTACAAAAATAAAATATGCACCATAATATTGGCGACTAGCTGTTTCCCGCGGTTTCACCCGCGTCCTGAGGGAACTACTTCGCGTTCCCGGTTAATTTATAGCCTAAGTTACTCCTTGGTACATCAGCCATCCGCTAGTAAAGGTCCCGTCAAAATAAATCCAGCCGTGCCAGAGATTAGCGAAAACAAACAGACAGAACGATAAAAATTGTAAAAATATTCATTTCGGTATATGTATCTACCGTGTATACATCCATATGCATATAGAAAAAAGCAGTTATTTTAATATTACAAACAGACACTCCAATTGTAGTTATATGTAATAGAGATGTATATATTTAAAAGAGTGGCCACGAGTTTTTTTGTCCGTTCTTTCTCCTCTAAATTAATTTATTTAGAGGAAATAAATATAATTAAAAGAAAAATTTTAAACATAAAAAAATAAAACAAGGAATTGATTGTTAATTGCCGCCAATTTCCGTATTTAATTTTTTTAAATACCTTTTTATGTTTTATATCTGATTCAAACCAACATAAGTTTCTTACCAGTTAGATTTCCAAGCAAAAGAACTATTTCCGATAAGAATCCGATAAGAAGTACTCTTACTGGAATGTGCACAGTTGTTTACTTTTTCCCGCCAAAAATAACCTGAATATCCGCAACATTTTTTGATAATCAATATCTCATGAATAATATGAGTATTATACATCATATGATAGATTTATTTATATACTCATAATAAAAAAATAACATAGAGCATAAATGTAACCTTATCAACATACATATGTTTTTACATTCAATAAAAAAGAAATGCCGTTTTTACGATAATTGTTTGTAAAAATCTCTTAAATTAAAGTAATACACAATATTTATTTTTGCTGTAACTTCAAAATTAATTAGTTTATTCACAATAAAAACAAAAGTATCATATATAATTATAATATTTGTTTACAATGATGTTTTTAATCCATAATTAAGCCCCGCGCGCAAAATGCAAAGTCAGCGATATAATAATTTTTTTTCACATGCTTATCTAAATAACTTTTCAAGCAAGTATTGCTATAATTTTATATATTTGTTAAGAAAATATCACCAGGTATATAACAAAACAAAAGGAACCAAGGTTTAACTCGTATTGTTATCACGATAAGCAATTGTTTCGAGTAAGTCGTAATTGTTTACATAGCATCCGGTTTGGCCCCTCGCATAAAGTAAACACTTCATTCAAACGTAGTGGGAATCAAAACGGGATTAACGGGATCATATGAAAAAATCATTCATTAAGTTAAACAAAAACATTAGTTGAGGCTACAGAGGTGAACAAGGAGCGCACAAAAGCTAATTTATCGACCCCGGGTGGTGTCAAGTGGCCGCGTCAGCTCGTCATTTGACACCTTGCGCGGTCGAAGCACCTTAGCAAATTATTTAGATCGCTCAAGCGCGGCAGAGGTTATGTAGGTATACTTCCAGTCTAACGTTAATAAATATTAACTGGAAAAAGCTTTCATATTCGATTAAAGTACTTAGGTACATATTTGCATAAAGAAAATATTTTTGATGCTAAAAATAATTACCTAATGTAAAAACGAGTCGCCTCACTAACTTCGAATTTTTATTTAAGACATCATTGACACAGTGGGTGAATTGCACTTGCGGCGAGGTCGTCGAGTTCAGTGCCATCCATTGAACTAATGACGTCGCGTGATCTGCTCTTCTCACTATAATTAATTTACGTAGTTGCAGAGGTTCACAAAAAACTTTATTTATTAGCAGCTCATATTTTTTAAATATTTTATATTTAAAGTGGCATTAAGAATAAAAAATATACATACATACATGTATAGACTCACGCCTGTTTCCCCGAAGGGGTAGGCAGAGGCATATTAAACCCCCACTTTTCAACTCACTTTTTTCCACGGGATATTTTGTTTGCCAGAGCCTCGTCCGTTGATCGGCAGGTGCACTACTTGCAGGTGAGGTTTGCTTGGGACCCTAAGTTCTTGGTGGGAACTCTATGCACCCTATAATAGAAAAGATGTTGTTAATATCTCAATTTAAGGATTAGTACAGCTAAAATAACTTAGTTAAATAATCTGTTTAATCTACTGTAAAAACCTTCTAAAATTATAAATGTGTATTAAAAGAAAATGTTGTATGTTAAGATAATAGGTAATCAATTATGCAAAATCAGCTGAACGGATCTCAATAAAATTTAGTTTATTACAGATTACATTTTTTCAT
This sequence comes from Euclidia mi, assembly GCA_944739405.2. NCBI lineage: Eukaryota > Metazoa > Arthropoda > Insecta > Lepidoptera > Erebidae > Euclidia > Euclidia mi. The sequence goes on along the minus strand of OX123188.2, from coordinate 59,381,119 downwards.
AGATATTTAGCTAAATATACTTCTAATAAAATAGTACCAAAAGCACTTTAATAAAATAAACGTTTAAAGTGAAATCTCCCCGCTTACTGCCATGCTGTTTCAACTGAAGCCTCACAATTATATCACCATACCCAACACGTCATAAAAATAAATCTGATTACGTTATCTTTGTTTAAGAAGGTTGCCAGAAATGTCATTTTTGTATTCCTATAATTAATTATTCAAAATAAAGAGGGTCGTATAAAAAGGGATGAAAAGGGCTACAGTAAATTTCCAACCTTTGTATTGTTTATGAAGAAAGACGATCCGCTTTTATTATCAAATTCAAACAATTTGTGTCTGCCATTTGATACAGTCTTTTAGATCGATTAAAAATATTATTTTGTAATTTGAAATACCATTTTCATACGTATGATTTACTCATTTAACTCATATTCATTTCACCCATTCAACTGTGAGTACCTGTCTCGAAATGGAAAACCAGATCAGCGTTAAAATCATAATATTCGAAAATTAAGTTTTTAATGAGCATCGAATTCAATAAAAGCAGAAACAATGGCGTGTGTGAGCGCGTATTGTGACTCTTTTGTTTTACGCCCAGCGACGTCATTATAAAATTCACCGCAACAGTCTAATGAGTAATGCTATGTAAATATGCAGCCATAATGTACCTACCTTCTAGTACATATTTAAGACTCTCACTGTGGTAGCGCCACTGCTTTATTATATCGTAGTTAAATCTTTTGCGTATAAAATGTCTTTCTGATGGGAACGCCAAAGATTCGAATTCAACATTTTGTAATGCAATCTGAGTGTCCGTCAGTTATGTGTAGATACCGCATTGTATGTCTTATAGTCGCTCAATGGCTGACAAGGTTTTTATATATATATATATATTTTTTACAGTCGTTGACACTCTTACAATTGCCCGAAAGCTACGAGAGGTAATTACATCTCTAGTGAATTTTAAATTTACGGGATCGTGGTAATGCGGAAGATTATCGCATAAAAAATTACTTCCGAGCTTTTTTAAAAGTGTAATAAGTAATTAATTATGTATTTATTTTATTGTGTTTATCCACCCCTACAGTGACGTAACACCAAAAATATGTGTTTTTACATTCAAGTTTAGGCTATTATTTATTTATAAAAATCGCATTTCACCAAAACAACATTTCTTCGGCAAAAACTCATTTTCTTTAAACTCTAAAGTAAATCAATTTTAATTTCCAATTCAACGACACCAGAAATTGATAAAAGCTATTTCTGACAGATCCGACACATTACACAACATTCAATAGTAAGAATATAGCATAACGGCAAAATAATGCAGACCCCTAGCGAGCAGAGATTAAGCTCTGCCTCCATACAGGAAATGGCTAACGCGAAGGTTTGGAGGGGTCACGGTATGATGGATATTTTGTAGGTGAATTTGGACAGGTCAACGAAGCAACGGCGAGTGCCGGTGGAGGAGGCATCGCATGGCACCGGAAATAATGAATGCCGCTCTGTAATTGAAACGCGCCGCTGCATTTTAGCCAATGACTCGTCTCTAGCTTTACCCCTTTTTCGAGTAAAAGTAGGCAGCCTCAAAAATAAACAAAAGTCGTCGACTACGTCATTAAAAAAATACGAACATTAATTAATTAAAAAAAAAATGGGTACCTTACGTTTATGTTCACAAACAAGAATTTACTCATAAAAGCTTTTTATAATCAAAAGAATTCTAACTTCAAATAAAACTTCATAGCGAATGAATAAGTTATATTATTATCGTCATGCTTTTATAGTTTCGTGCACCGCAGTAAGACATAAAACTTTATTATTGCTGGACACCTGCGTGTGGTTTAAGTAAAGAAGTACAAATTAATATGTCAAGTATATTAAATCCGATGGGTAAAATGTTTATGTGTGTTAAGGTTAAATAAAATGAAATAATAAAGGATGAAAAGAAGTATCAAACGTTTATACAGTTTATAATATAATTACTTCTGAAACAACTAAAGTTTGTCAAAACTTGAAGTCTCCGACGGTAAGACCGGAAGCGAAATACAGCTTGTGAATTAAAATGTAAAGAGTAACTAACCTTTGAAATTTAATAGTCGAGTTAAATATAATAGAAGAGTGAGGCACATCGGTAGGTAGAAAACGGGTCCATGTTTGCCAGAGACTGGGATACGGCTCAGCATGTGCAGGAAATAATGACACCACAGCGACCCGCCGCGCGTCGCTGCCGCGCCGAGCACAACTAAATTACAGCGCGGAAAACGATTACGTCCACCGGAAATTTACTAAAATAATTATTATTGCACTAATCATTCTCGAGCACACCTCCAGGGGACCGAGCTTCTCGTAACACATCTGAATATTATTCAGTATTATTTATTGTATACTCCCAAACTTAGTCAGGTTATTCTCAAAGGAAAATTGTACTTTGTTACTTCAATGCAATTTGCCAGTTGAAAAATAAACTGATTTTATTGCAAACTGAAATTGAGAAAATGCTCGTATACAGCGCCACTGAAGTTTCTAGAAGCAGTCTAAGAGAAATAAGATAGTTTTTTGATAGTAAAATAGCAGCTACATAACTGTATTAGGATGAAGCAGTCCAAACGAAGTCGTTATAAAATTTAAACCTAACGGGGATATTATTCTCGTTTTACTACTATGTAAGTTACACCTGATGTTCGATGCAATACCTACTTGCAATCGACCACGTTTTGCTGATCTAGCAACGTAATACGGCCGCATTGTATGAGCGGCGACATCAGTGCATATTCGGACAGCAAACCGCGTGCATTCGTACTTAGCAAAGCATTTATCATCCATTAGCATTTTTACATTCCCTAGCATACTTAGTAACAGTTTTAATAGCAATAAACGTCTAAAGAGTTATCGAAGTCTTTAATTTAGCATCAGCTATCACCGTCAGCCGCGTTCCCAACACCTGATTTTTAAGTTTTCCACTTATTTTTATAAATCTGGGTAATGTTTTCATGAATATCTAGACGGTAAATATGCAAAAGAAACATTATTATTATGTATTCAACGTTGAATTTCAGGTACTTAAATTATAATTGCTATAACATAATTACTATAATATTAGGGCTAGTTTCGTAGCAGGCTAAATCTCTCTCTGAAAGAACCAAAGGCGTTGTGCTGTCCACGTGTGGTTTGGCAGGTTTTGCCAAATATATTCAAGATTGTCTAGGAAAACATACAAACATTTCCTGGCAAGGATAATATTTTAAACAACTAGAAAATAAACAAAATGTCATCACATGCAGATTAAATAAGAAGGCTTTTCTTGACCTTAGTCTGTCACCATTTAATGGTTTTAAATTGTGTTCAAGAAATGCTTGTTCAAATTCCACTTTACCCGACAAGGAAATCAAATCTAAAACTTTAATTCGGCCATTGCGGTTGCACTTACGGTTACATCACTCGATCAACGATATTTTCTCGCTCCAAGAGCAGTCTTTTAATAAATTTTACGCGAAAAGGGGTGGCAGAAAACTACACTAAACTAGTTCGAAATAAAATTTCAAAAATTGCCTTCGTAACATACATTTTAGGTAGGCAGTTTACTAGTAAAAGTATGTTTACTGAAAGTTAAACACATTTGTATAGCTCACCTCCCTCAGCAGATAATAAATTCAACTCTATATTATTGCCACAAAACAACCCTCGAATCGTTAGAGATCATATTTAAGATTATAGCCACAGTTCATAAGTAAAACTATTTTGTACTGTAACTTAGTATTTTACAGTGTAGCGACTTTTTTATTCCAAGTTATAAAGAAAACTTGAGAGTGCGCAATAACAAGGCGGTATGGTTAATTCTCAATAATGATAACTTTGGACGTTATGTACTATGTATTACGAAGGTTTCACAATATTTGCATCTACGCAAACGAACCGATGTTTTGTTATTATTATCACATTCACACATTTATTTATAACTGCACCTCTATTCCTGACATAATAACAATATTCAACAAGACGTATTGTTTATTGACTTCGTGAAGTCTCTACCTCACCTTAAATAGCTAGACTCTCCTACATTATTTTATGTACCGGAGGCCCTATCCCCTATTCCTTCTCCCTCATCCAACTCCTCATCCTATCCCTTTTCCCAACCTCAAGGGGCGGCAACGCACTTGTAACTCCTGTGGTGTTGCTTGTGTCCATGGGCGGCGGTAATTGCTTACCATCAGGCGATCCGTCTGCTCGTTTGCCGCCTATTACCATAAAAAAAAAACAATGTAAAAAATGTAAATTGCTACAAATATTCAAAAACTAGCACTAAACTTAGCACCCCTTCACATAAAATGCAATAATTATTCAGTCATCGGATAGTTTAAGAGCGGAGCAATAACGAATCTGGTAATCGTGACGGGAGCCGCCCCCGGAGGATCAAGGCTGGGCCTTAAGAAGCACCTGATCCCTCCAAGCCTCCGGGCGCCGCTACGTAAACTTCTACAAACGAATTAGATGGAGCGCCTAGACAACGGGATTATCCACTAACTGTTTTACTCTACGAAAGTAGATTCGCGCCGTATTCTCTTGTTTGTAACGTTTAAGGTGTAGGCTACTCGAAAAGTTCGGAGTTGAGCAAACCCTTAGTGGCTGGATTGATCAACTGCTGAAACAGAGGGCAATACAATTCACGGTAAACTCCACCACGAGGGGCATAGTTGCAAAAGGCTGCCCTCAGGGAGGTGTACTCTCACCCCTGTTGTGGAACATTGTGGTGGACGATCTGTTACGTAACTTAAACGACAGACGATTCTACACGGTCGGCTATGCAGACGACATTACCATCCTGATCAAAGGTGACTCAGAAGACACGATCCGCAATCGGATGCAAGCAGCCATCAGGATCATGGAGGAATGGTGCAACCAACATGAACTGACGGTTTACCCCAACAAAACGGAGCTAGTACTTTTCACCAACAAAAGGAAAACCCATATGTGCAAAACACCAAAACTCTTTGGAACGGAGCTTACCCTATCGAATGAAGTCAAGTAATTGGGCGTAATACTTGACCATAAGCTAAACTGGGGTAAGCACATCAGCACTAAAACAACAAAAGCATGCACAATCTTCTGGCAATGTCGGAGAATCATAGGTAAGAAATGGGTCTCAAACCATCTATCACCCTGTGGATCTGCACTGCCATTATACGCCCCATGCTTACATATGGTGCAGTAGTGTGGTGGCCACGCACACAACTAAGCACAATCACAAAAAAGCTACAGAGCCTTCAACGCCTAGCCTGCTTGGCAACAACAGGCTGCATGAAGACCACCCCAACAGCCGCCTTGGAGATACTACTGGACCTAAGACCGCTGCACCTAATGATCCAGCAGGAAGCTGGTGCTGCAGCAATCCGTCTAGACAAGCTCGGGCTGTGGAGAAAGGATGATCGAATAACCCACGCACGCCTAAAAGGGACCTTAACCAAAGAGATCCCGATGCTAGAGGCCGCTTGCGATCTCATCCCTAAAACCTTTGTCTTTGACAAAAAATATCGCATCCAATTACAGGAGGAACACAAAGACAGCTCTGGTATCACGAAGTCAGAGTATATACAGATGGCTCAAAAACGAAGCATGGGACAGGTGCGGGCGTATTCTCCCATGACTTAAATATCAACATCTTAACATCCCTTGGCACTCTTAACACCATATTCCAAGCCGAGTGTGTTGGGATAACAAGAGCCGCAACAGCAATCGCGTCTAGGAACGTAAGTGACCTGTCTATACGCATTATCACGGACAGTGTCTCTGTACTACAAGCTCTCGGCAGCAACTGCTTTAACAGCGGCCTCATCATGGAATGCCACCTAGAGCTGCAAAAGATTGCAGAGAAGAGTCGGGTTACGCTGCAATGGATTAAAGGCCACAGCAACTCCGCAGGCAATGACGCCGCAGACCAACTGGCACGGCAAGGATCGGACACAATGATAATGGGACCCGAGCCGATTGTACCGATACCGGTAAGCCAACTCAAAACATGGCTACGCGAGAGAACCGCACATGAAGATGAAAAACAGTGGGCAGACATAAAAGAATGCAGACAAACAAAAGATGCTATCCCCCGCTTGAACAAGCGACTCTCGCACAAGCTGCTGCATTCTAACAGAAAAACTCTTAAGCATCTGACAGGCATAATAACCGGCCACTGTCCACTCAACAAGCACCTATTCAACATAGGCGTTACGGACAGCCCACTGTGCAGGGGCTGCATGGAAACCGAAGAAACACCCGCTCACGTCATTCTGCACTGCACAAGCGTGAGCGATCAACGGGCAAAGCTGTTGAACAACCCAAGAACCATGTGTGAGGCTTTGAACGACATCAGCCAACTAATGGCTTTCTGGAAGGAGTTAAGGTGGTATGAGTAGTCGGCGTCAATCAAGTCGCCACTTACGCACAATGGCCCAAATAAGGGGCTAAGTGCGGAAAACCCACGTCCAACTAAACAAACTAAACTAAGGTGTAGGCTACACTGCATTGTTTATCAATTACTATACCGACAACAGTTTTGTCAAACACAAGCGCATTCAACTCGATGTTAACAATGAAGGAGTTATCATAAATTATGCAAAGTATAAACAATTATGAAGATTTCTTCATGTTTATTTATGTCCGTTAGTAAGCGAAATACAAAGAAGAAGTATTTTTTTTATTCAAATGCACTTACGCGTTGTATAAATAATTAAATTGTCAATAAATATTTGTGGAAAGCTCATAATCACAAGACTTTTACGAGCGACTAAAAACTTATCTTCGTTCTAGTATTTAACTCATATACGAAGCCTTAATGTCGATACTGAGTGAGATAAAAAGTTTTGATAGTTTTCCAAACTAACTCATGGGTTCTTGTGAACTTGTATTCGAAGATAGCAAATACTTTAGCACTGTTGAAACTTTATTCTATTCTTCTTTCACTATCTTTGTGCCTAGAAAAATATAGGCTCAAAGTTAATTGGAAGTCTAAATACTACGAAAATACTGCAAATTTTCTTTTCGTTAATTATATATTTCCTTTATTAATAAATCTGATATTAATTGTAACTAAGAAAGCGAGCATTAGTAACTATATTTCTACAAATTCTCAAAATAGATGCAAAACCTAAGGCGTTGAATAAATGAGAGTTTACGGTAGGTTGTCTGTCTATTGTTTGAACATAAAGACATAAAGACAAAGACATAAAGACATATTTATTTCTGCATTTTGGTTGTTTACAACACTTATACATTTCAAAACCCTATTCTAGATGAAGCCGGCTTTTCCTAGCTAAATGACTTCTTGAGAAGAAAGGCCGAAACAAACTCAGAGTCATTGCTTTTTTTGTCATTTCAGAACAGAACAGAAAATTAACTTCTATATCTGATCTAATCTGCGCTCAACATCGTACAATGAAAAACACACTATACAACAATCCTTACCGGTGTACGTATTATCCAACTAATAGCTCTATTATAAAATCTAATTTGAACCTTATCCACTGCGTGTAAGTGTTACAATATCTTTTAATTTATATAATTAACTACTAAGAACCCGTCGCGTCCCGTGAGCGTTATATGTTTATATGTAAACAGAGAGTTTCATATCAACAAGTTACCGTAAGTACCGACCGCCAGCAACAAACAATCAAATAAAACTTTATGAACTCATGAAGGAAGGCTTTGCTTTACCGATTTGACTTGGGTTAATATATTATGGGCTACCAAAATCAAGGCACATTCTTTTGACCTCCGAGAAAGGTTTGCGTTTATTGAATTACGAAGGATCATAATCCTTCGTAATTCAATAAAATTGGCAACGTATGACAGACGTTTGTGAATAATATAACATGATAGGAACTATTGTCGATGCATAGCATAAGACCTATCATACTTAGGATAAATTGGAATGATGAAATGAAAACGCTAGTTTCATTTACAATATTTTATTAAGTTCTATGTATACCTAACTGTCAATAAGTTTATAAATGATCATTTACAACAATGCTTGGCTTATTCTCGTTGCAAACATTAATTATAAGAAGAACGTTCTACTTCCACGTACGAATTGTGTGGTAAACAAGTAAACATCAAAATAAACGAGTAAAGTCTTATTTGATGAATGTGTTTCAACCTTTACATCATATAATTAGATTTTATTTATTCAATTTAAGTATTTAAGTTTAAAACTTAATTGAAACTACAACGGAGCTGTTAGGAAAAACGTTTATTAAATTAATTAAACGGTACCTTCAAACATCAGTGAAATCTCATTTTGTATCTACAAACAAAGAGGGACGTTTTAATGCCTTTTTGAAAAGGAAACTGGAACATAGACGTATAAATTGAATTATTTTTATTATTCAATCTAGTGATACCTACTAGTAATCTTAAACGTTTAAAAATCCCCGGATTTATAATGTTATGAGACTGGTTTATTCTATGATTAAAGAATCAGTATTGCCGTAGATCGTGGTCATTTTATACTTACATTCGTCGTAAAAATATATATTCGTTGTTTGTGTCTACATCTGTTCATTAATTTCCACATAGCTAAATAAGCTGTGTGGAAATTAATGAACGTTATTGTCATGCAATTATTAAATTAACGGACAGCCTGAGGTTATCCGCTGTTATGCGGGACATTTTACAAATTGTTTGGATTTGGTTGACCAATGTGACACTAATTATTATCTATTAATATTATACCCAATTGAATATCATAATGATTTGTTTTAAAAAAATAAATTCCTATACTTTTTTGTTGGATTACTGCATTTAAAAATATTTAATTATTTTGTAGGGCTTTTTGTTTTTTTTTGTAAAGGTGATGTATTTTCGTATTTTGACATAACGAACTTAATTTATAATACTATTGACGGCGTATTTTGGACCTTCTAAGATATCTATTCATATTTCTTTGATACAGAGAGCTTCTATTCCGATTGCGAAATGATTTCTTGATGCACTCTCAGAGAAACTATTGGCTATTGAAAGTAGTAACGTCTGACTAATCAAATACTAGATAAGTATGGTACCGCACCAGTACCACTTATATCTTGTAATTGATCATAGTATTTACTAGCATTTATGATCATATACACGAGTATTGACTCCATAAATTGCAAAAGGCTTATTATGAGTAAGTTAAGAGACCGGAGATGCCGGGAGATACTGATGATTAGGTCTATGGCGCTTTACTCGCTAAGCGAAATACAGTATCGGTACCAAACATCTTTTGGTGAGGTTTTATGTGAAAAGTAGGTTCTTTTCCAAACCTGTCCATTCGTGCTGCGGCCACCAAGGTTTTCGTTAGATTTGCGATCGCCCCAATTGAATTTGAAAATTTCTTTTTAATTGATTATATGATGAATAGATGATTTTACCCTTATACAAGTTTATTTTACAAACGTTGTAAGCGAGTCGAATTGCCAAAAGAAACTGAGGTACTTATACAAAAAATAACTTATTTATTAGATAAAGAATTACGGTTCTTAATCTAATAACTAAGCTATTTTATAATATTATTAGCTTTTGCCCGCTGCTTCGCACGCGTAAATTACGATGAGATAAAGTATTTTGTACAAACACCCCTACCCTCCTCAAGGAACATACATGCTTAATTTAACCTTCTTGCGGCCAGTAATTTCGGCTGTAATGTGTTTGTCAGTCAGTCAGTACCGCAAGGACTTTATATACACAGGTTGAAGTGATTCCATTGAAAAAAATAAAAGTTTTTACACAAACTCTGAATCCCTTTTCCACCCTCTTAGGTGAAAATTCCCAAAATAAATGTCTTTATGTTCGCTAACGTCATTTGCGGATACAATCAACAAAGTATGAGGTTCTATGCAAATTATGACTTTCCTTTTTATTCACTTAGGGTAAGAATTTCCAAAAAGACTTTCTTAATGTTCACTAACTTCAATTGAGGAACCAATAGGTATACAAAGTTTGAAGTTCATCCATTGCGGGAATAAAAACACAACCAGTTTAACTCCTGTAGGGTAGGAATTTCCAAAAATCCTTTCTTAGTGTGCCCCTACACACCTCAAGGAACATACATGCTAAATTTCATCGACTTGCGCTCAGTTATTTAATGTTCTTGCGCTCAGTTGTTTCGGCTGTAGCATGTCTGTAGTTCAATCAGTAACGCAAGGATTTTATATACGGACAGATTACATAAATAAATAATATTTGACTGCCTCAGTGATACAGTGGATAGCGTATGCGTCTGCAAAACGGGAGGTCTCGAGTTCGATTCCCGGGTTGGGCAAAAGTATTACTGAGTTTGGCCGAATTCTCACTAGCAGCACGGAGTCTGCCAATGTGCCCGGTAACGGCAATAGGCTCGCCCATTTTTACGTGGGACTTAATATGCAACATGGTGAAATGTGGGTGTAATATTACATCTCTCGTACATTCTGTGACACAAAATTCTCACTGGAGAAGTTTTTAGTTTCTACATTCACAAGATGGCGGACGGGACATTTTTAATAAAATTAATATGGGTATCATTTTCGGGGTTTTCATGCATTCTGATCACGAACGGGTATAAAGGTGATTTTCCACCAGAGCGGCGAGACGAGGCGAGGCGAGGAGAGAATTGAAATCGCACTGACCCTTTTCCACTAAAAATAGCCATCGCGAGCTCGCGCGAACTCGTACGAGATCGCGCGTGACCGCTGCGCCACCCATAGGCTTCATTAGATAAAGATATAGGTACAGTGATGTTTGAGTTCGTCATAGGTATAGTGATGTTTGAGTGTCGTTTCCACCACTCTGGTGGAATATCACCTTTAAGGTGATTTTCCACCGAGTGGTGAGACGAGACTAGGCGAGAAGAGAATTGAAATCGCACTGACCCTTTTCCACTAAAAATAGCCATCGCGAGCTCGTGCGAGCACGCGCGTGACCGCCGCGCCGGCGCCGCCCGTAGGCTTCATTAGATAAAGATATACTGGTACTGGTTAATTTATACTCTATGTTGGAAGCAATACGGTTACTTTTTACACAAACAAATATTTCAATTCACGCCTCGCATATTCTCGTCAATCCACACTGTTTCCACCAAAGATGCGCTGGGAGAGAATTGAAAATTTGCCATACAAATTTCAATTCTCTCCTCGCCTCGCCTCGTCTCGCCACTCTGGTAGAAAATCAGCTTAAGGCCCTTCGGGGATACAGGCGTGAGACTATAAAAAAAACAAACTGTCTGTAATCTCAAAATAACTGTATTGCATATTTTTGCTAACCCGATTCCAGTACCCCAATGACTTATTTAGATTGTTTTTCTGTCTGTCTATTTATTCAGGGTAATCTTAAAAATGGCTGAATCGATTTGGATGTGTATTTTACTAATGGTTCATGAAAACTGTCGAACAAACTATGAAAATTTCAATTAGGCGTAGCTGCTTGCAAAAGCTAGTTAAAATTAAATTAGTTAAGGATTCCATAGCAATATACATTTTTATATCTCAGCGATATTGTAAAAAAATGTAAAATAAATTATCCAAGTTAAAAAACCCTTTCTTAGTATTTTAGGTTAAAGAAATGAGAGAAGCCTTGGTCAGCAGTTGGACAAAGCAGATAACTGATAAAAAATGCTTATCTGCTTAGAAATAAATAAAAATAGCAAAATAATGGATCTAAGTATTTTGGCTTTTATTGGTCATATAAAGAACCATCCTATATTTTAGTTAGTGACGATGAAGAGCGCTTAGACTCATCTAATAATTTAAATTTATGAAAATTAAATGCACATCAGGGACGATGAAAAAAAATGAAGTGAAGGAATTAAAAGTTTCATAGAAACTGGGACCCCTTTTTGAACTCCCCGTTTTAGTGGTAAATTCACTAACGTCACTTAATGAACCGATATACAAAATTTCAAGTGAACCCATTGAAGTTTTTTTTATATTACAAAATGGGACACCTTTCCTCAAGCCCCATAAATACTTCTTCACTAACGTCATTTAAGGAACCTATATACATAGTTTGAAGTTAATGTAATGAAGGAATAAAAAGGTTTTATATAAATTCCGACTCCCCTTTTTAGGGTACAAAATTTCAAAAAGATTTTCTTAATGTTTACTAAGATCATTAGAGAAACCAATATACAAAGTTTGAAGTCAATCCACTGAGGGAATAATAAGTTTCGTTTAATACACATTTTGAACCCCTATCTAACCCCCTGAGGGTAGGAATTTTCAAAAAACTAATTCTTATTGTTCACCATCGTCGTTTGAGGAACCAATACACAAAGCTTGAAGTCAATCCATTAAAGGAATAAAAAGCTACATACAAAGTTTGACCCTCAATCTTACCCTCTTAGGGGCGGAATTTCCGAAAAAAAATATTCTTAGTGTTCACTATTATCATTTGAGGAACCAATATACAAAGTTTGAAGTCAATCCACTGAAGGAATAATAAGTTTCATAATCACTTTGACTCCCTATCTTACCCGCTGAGGGTAGGAATAAAAAAAACTAATTCTTAGTACTATCGTCATTTGAGGAATCAATATACAAAGTTTAAAGTCAATCCATTAAAGGAATAAAAAGTTTCATACAAACTTTGACCCCTATCTTATCCTCTTGGGGTTCGCAAAGAAACAAAGTCTTAGTGTTCACTATCATCATTTGAGGAACCAATATATACATTTTGAAGTCAATCCACTGAAGGAATAATAAGTAACACACTTTGACCCCTTTGTTACCCCCTGAGGATAGGAATTTAAAAAAAAAAAAACAAATTTTTAGTGTTCACTATCGTAGTTTAAGGAACCAATATACAAAGTTTGAAGTCAATCTATTAACCGAATAAACAGTTATATACAAAATTTGATCCTCAATCTTACCCTCTTAGGGGTTGAATTCCAAAAAAAGTAATTCTTAGTGTTCACTATTATCATTTGAGGAACCAACATACAAAGTTTGAAGTAATTCCACTGAGGGAATAATAAGTTTCATACACACTTAGACTCCATAGCTTACCCCCTGAGGGTAGGAATTAAAAAATAACGAATTCTTAGTGTTCACTATCATCATTTGAGGAACCAATATATAAATTTTGAAGTCAATCCACTGAAAGAAAAATGACTAACACACTTTGACCCCTTTCTTACCCCCTGAGGATAGGAATTAAAAAAAAAACAAACTATTATTGTTCACTATCGTCGTTTAAGGAACCAATATACAAAGTTTGAAGTCAATCTATTAAAGGAATAACAAGTTACATACAAACTTATACCCTCAATCTTACCCTCTTAGGGGTTGAATTCCCAAAAAAAATATTCTTAGTGTTCACTATTATCATTTGAAGAACCAATATACAAAGTTTGAAGTCAATCCACTGAGGGAATAATAAGTTTCATACACACTTTGACCCCCTGTCTTACCCCCGAGGGGTAGGAAATTTCGAAAAACAAATTGTTAGTGTTCACTATCGTCATTTGAGGAACCAATAAACAAAGTTTGAAATTAATCGATTAAAGAAATAAAAAGTTTCACACAAACTTTGAACCCTATCTTACCCCCTTAGGGGGGGAATTTCCAAAGAAATAAATTCTTAGTGCTCACTATCATCATTTGAGGAACCAATATACAAAGTTTGAAGTCAATCCACTGAAGGAATAATAAGTTTCATACACACTTTGACATCCTATCTTACCCCCTGAGGGTAGGAATTAAAAAATAACAAATTCTTAGTGTTTACTATAGTCGTTTAAGGAACCAAAATACAAACTTAGTTTGAAGTCAATCCATTAGAAAGATAAAATGTTACGAACAAACTTTGAACCACTATCTTACCCCCTTAGGGGAGGAATTTCCAGAAAAATACTCTTAGTTCAAATCAGAGTCGACAATTAGTTCAAAATGACAAAACGGGTGTTGTACTTAATTTATAGCTGTAATATGATATGATTAAAAGATACTCAAGGACTACGACTACTGGGTCAAGCCGGTCAAGTAAGATATTAAATTACAATTTAGGCCAATTAGACAAAGTACATCAGATATTGAAAATTGTCAGTTTTATTCAAAGGAATACATTTTTATCTTAAGATCGGGGAAATTGGTGCATCCTTAATTAAATGCATGCAGCAGTATGCTAAGGATAAAAAGTACGGTAGCGATTTTGATATTTCACTATTGCTAAGGACAAAAAGTATCGATTTTAATATTTCGCTATTTGTATACGTCATAAATACAAGTATATTATCTTAATATTTAAAATCCTTGCGTTACTGACTGACTGACAGACACGCTACGGCCGAAACTACTGATTACAAGAAGATGAAATTTAGCATGTATGTTTCTTGAGGAGTGTAGGGTAGCACAAAGAGAGGATTTTTGGAAATTCCACCCCTAAGGGGGTAAAACTGGGGGTCAAAGTTTGTATGAAACTTTTTATTCCTTCAATGGATTGACTCCAAACTTTGTATATTAGTTCCCCAAACGACGATAGTGAACAAGAAGAATTAGTTTTCTGGAAATACCTCCCCTAAGGGGGTAAGATAGGGGGTCAAAACTTGTATGTAACTTTTTATCTCTCTAATGGATTGACTTCAAACTTTGTATATTGGTTCCTTAAACGACGATAGTGAATACTAAGAACATGTTTTTTTATATATTCTGAACCTCTGGGGGTAAGGTACGGGTCAAAGATTGTATGAAACTTTTTATTCCTTTAATGGACCTCAAACTTTGTATATTGGTTCCTCAACGACGATAGTGAACACTAAAAATTAGTTTTTCGAAAATTCCTACCCTCAGGGGGTAAGATAGGGGTTCAATGTGTGTATGAAACGAAACTTTTTATTCTTTCAGTGGATTGACTTCAAACTTCGTATATTGTTTTCTATAATGACCTTAGTAAACATTAAAAACTTTTTTTGGAATTTCTTACCTTAAAGGGTTAAAATGGAGAGTCGGAATTTGTATGAAACCTTTTTATTCCTTCATTGGATTAACTTAAAACTTTGTATATAGGTTCCTCAAATGACGTTAGTGAACACCAAGAGAGGAGTCTTCGAAGTCACTCTCCTATGGGGCTTAAGAAAGGGTGTCCCATTTTGTAATATAAAAAAGAACTTCAATGGATTCACTTGAAATTTTGTATATCGGTTCCTCAAGTGACGTTAGTGAATTCACCACTAAAACGGGGAGTTCAAAAAGGGGTCCCAGTTTGTATGAAATTTTTAATTCCTTCACTTGATTTTTTTAATCGTCCCTGATGTGCATTTAATTTTCATTAATTTAAATTTATGCGGCTGACTCTCATCTAAGCGCTCTTCATTTTTACTAAAATTTGGGATGGTTTTATAAATAATGACCAATAGAAGCCAAATACTCAGAACCGTTATTTTGCTATTTTTATATATTTTTAAGCAGGTAAGCACTTTTTATCAGTTATCTGCTTTGTCCAAATGCTGACCAAGGCTTCTCTTATTTCTTTAACCTAAAATACTTAGAAAGGGTTTTTCAACTTGGATAATTTATTTTACATTTTTTACAATGTCGCTGGTATATACAAATGTTTACTGCGACGGAATCCTTGACTAATTTAATTTCAACTAGCTTTTGTAAGCAGCTATGCCTAAATGAAATTTTCATAGCTTGTTTGAGAGTTTTCATGAACCATTAGTAAAATACACATCTAAATCGATTCAGCAATTTTTAAGATTACCCTGAATAACTAGACAGACAGAAAAACAATCTAAATAAATCATTGGGGTCCTGGAAACGGGTTAGCAACAATATGCAATACAGTTATTTGGAGATTATAGACAGTTTGTATTTTTTTTTAAAGTCTCACGCTTGTATCTCTGAATGGGTAGGCGGAGGTGTAATATTACACCAATATTTCGCCATGTTGCATATAAGGTCCCACGTAATAGGTGGCGAGCCTATTGCCGTTACCGAATCAAACTCGAGACCTCCCTTTTAGCAGGCGCATACGCTATCCACTGTACCACGGAGGCAGTCAAATATTATTTATTTGTATAGTCTATCTGTATATAAAATCCTTGCGTTACTGACTGACTGACAGACACATTACTGCTGAAATTACTGGGCGCAAGAAGGTTAAATTTAGCATGTATATTCCTTGAGGAGGGTGTTTGTACAAAATATTTTATCTGATCGTAATTTATGCGTGCGAAGCAGCGGACAAAAGCTAGTATTCGATATGTTAATTTTAAGAATTATGTCAAACATTACAAAATTATGAACTACCTACATTTACATTCTTATGTCCTATCGTCGAAGAATTCTTTCAAGCTATAGTAACATTCTTGTGTTAAATATTGTGTTGATTTATATTTGAACATACTATAGTTCGAGCAGTCTTTAACTACTCTCGGTATTTTATTAAATATCTTTATTGCCATTACATATGGGTCCGAACGAAACAGGGCTAATGTTGACAAAGGCAGTGCCAGTCTGTTTTGATGTCTTAGATTGCGGGGTTGCTTAAGGCAGTCTTTTACCTGGGAGAATATATTCGAGTGTTTCTTGGCAAAAAGGCAGATGTTTAGGATATAAATTGATGTCAGTGTGAGAATTTTGTATTTTGTAAAGTGTGGCTTGCAACTTTCCATACTATCTATATTTGCCAAGATACGTACACACAAGTATAAATATTGAGTTTGCCTCTGTACTATTTCCCCATAACATTATGCCATACCGAATCCATGGTTGGGCGTATTTGTAATATGCAGTTAATGCCGAAGTTGTATTCGTGGTCCTTTTTAATTTCAGCTCTGTTTTACCACCTGTGGCATTATCTTCCACTTAAACGCAAAATAACAATGATATTTATCTAAAACTAGGGAATGTTCGCTGCTCAGCTCTTACATATTATATATATTTTTAATTTAACCATTTCATCTTGATCCCCAGTAATTTTGGGATATCCCTTCTTAGTGCACATCTACGCTACCCAAGGAACAGCACTTTCAGCTTCTTACACCTAGCAGTTTCGGCTATACGCTGTCTGTCAATCACTTACGGAAGAATGTTACATAGAGACCTCTTAGATCTTAGAGCAAGGTCTTTGTTCTTTTAGTTCACCTGAAAGTCGCTGATGATTTCTGCAAACGAAGTAGACATAATATTTATGCATTGGATATTCGGTTATGCTATTTCATAATAAAAACATTCGAAAACAATGAACTTTAATAAAAGACAATTACGTCTGTATCAACAAGTTTCAATCTCGCTTTGTAAATTAATGAACTTTTTCGTCGCTCTTCTAAAGTTTTGCGAATCATAAGCCGCCTTAATATTCTCAAGTAGTTTCTCACATACATACATTATAGAGACTTTGTTAAAAAATGCGTCGCTTGAAAACAATGGAGATAGATAAATATGTGATCCTTTATGCAAACTGTATTAGGTACGAAGAATAACAAGAATGAAGATGCTGAGGCTAATGTATAATGTCCAAGTCAAAGTCAAAATCATTTATTCAGCTAGACCATAAAATGATGCTTATGAGCGTTAAAATTGAAGTTAATTACTTAATGATTCTACATTTACATTTACTGCCACGTTCGCAATGCAATAGATAGAACCACGAGAAGTAACGGGCAATAAAACTTATGGCCACTCTTTTCAATCGTCAATATACTAGTTATGCATTTTAATTTTGTAATGAGCTGCAACTAATAAAATTTTAATAACGATTGATATTATACCTAGCAGAAAAGCAGCGATAGCTGAGTGGAGAGACTGACAGACTGCTACGCAGAGGGTCTTGGGTTCGAATCTACGGCACTTACCAATGACATTTCGGAGTTAAGTGCGTATTAAATTGTTAATTATCGCTTGCTAATCGGTGAAGGAAAACATCATGAGGAAACCTGCATGTCTGAGAGTTCTCCATAATATTCTCGAAAGACATGTAAAGTCGCCAACCCGCACTTGGCCAGCGTGGTGGACTATGACCTGAGCCTTCTCATAGTTCTCAAAATGTTCGTGGTATTAAAACAAAATTACATAGATGGAGAACTAATATGTCACTTCTGGATTGTGATATTATTGTTGCTACTGAAACCTTCTTGGATTCTTCAGTGGAGAACTCTGAGGTTGTGTCCACTGGCTGGAATGCAGTACGCCGAGACAGAAACGGACCGGGAGGAGGGATCATAATAGCTGCTAAGCCGGGAATTGTGCCTGTTCGAGCCGGGGACTTGGAAACTGCTGACGGAGAAGATCTTTGGGTCAAGCTGACCGTTAGAGGAATTAGTGTATATATCTGTGCCGTCTATATTCATCCAAGTGCCGCAGATTCTGTGTATTTTGAGTGGTTCTGCAAAGTGAAATCCTTTGTGAACAATTTTAAAAGTAATATATTTATAATTGGTGATATTAACCTCAACAGTGCTTCAAAATCTGTCAACAGCCATTTTGCATACTTCCTTTCATTTTGCTCGATGTTTGATAATAATAATATACATAATGTTTTTGGCGGCAAATTATATGTCGTCCTATCAAGGGATATTGATTGCGCTGTGCAAGTTCAGCCCGCTGAGGCTGGTGGCATTGTAAACGTTGACTCATATCATCCACCCCTTGACATTAATATCAAACTTCTTACGACGTTGAGCAGAGAGAAGATCGGTCCGAGTAACCTCGACTCAACAACCGACTGGAATTTTTGTAAGGCTGACTTTCGTTTACTTTACGAACTCATGTCACAGACTGATTGGAGCAGTATCACTAGTGCGACAGATGTACCGTCCGCTGCTGGTGAGTTCTACAGAATACTATATAACATATTTGATATTTGTGTACCAAAAAAAAGAGATCTATATCTAATAGAAAACGTTATCCCGTCTGGTTTTCCTATGATATCATTAGAGATATAAAGCATAAAATTAAGCTTCACAGACAATGGAAACGTTACGCCGACCCTAGTGTGTATTTTGCATTTTGTAATATTCGATCTGACTGAAAAAAACGTATTGATTGTGCATACAAGCAATATATTGCATCAACTGAAAAGTGCATTAGACATAATCCACTTCAATTTTGGCAGCACATCAAAAGTCTTCGGTCCAAAGGTGGCTTTGAGCCTACAATATCCTACGATAAAAAAACCTTTACCGGCAGTGACGCAGCGAATGCCTTTGCTAAGTATTTTTCTAGTGTGTTTTTGCAACAGAACCCCAAACTGGATGCTGATAACATATTACCTGTCGCAGCTACAACTCACGGAGGCTACATACACATTACTAACTTCACTATATCTCAGGTTAAGGCCGGCATTCGTAAATTAAAACCGCGGAGCTCAGTCGGTCCAGACATTGTTTCACCATATATATTAATTGGCTGTGTGGATTTTCTTGCTTTCCCACTTACTTACATAATTAACTTGGCCCTTCAAAGTGGCATATATCCGGATCAATGAAAGGTATCCCGCGTTACTCCGATCTCGATAACCAATAATAAATCCTCAGTTGAGGAACATCGTGCAATTGCGGTTTTGTCATGTCCAGCCAAGGTGTTCGAAACAATTGTGCATAAAGAAATTTACCACCAATTAAAAGCTTACTTGTGTGATGAACAACACGGTTTCTGACCCGGTCCTTCAGTGGAAACAAATCTGCTGTCGCTCGTTGATTACATCTCGAAGGGCCGAACCCTTCGTAGGGGGCATGAAGTAGATGTTCTTTATTTTGATTTTAAAAAGGCGTTTGATGCCGTAGACATCTTACTGAGCAAATTACAAGCCATAGGATTCACACCGAAGCTTCTGCATTTATTCGCTAACTATCTCTTGAACCGGAATCAATTTGTTGCTCATGGATGTTTTCTTTCAGGATCATATCACACGCGATCTGGAGTGAGCCAAGGATCATTTCTTGGTCCATTACTTATTCTTTTAATGATTAATGATCTTGTCAATGTAGTACAATATGCCAAATGCCTGCTTTATGCGGACGACTTGAAGTTAGTACTCGAAATTACTGAGAGTCGCACTTGTATGGATCTCCAAAGTGATATTGATCGAGTCTTACAATGGAGTCTAACAAATAAATTGTTTTTCAACACCAGTAAGTGTTACATTATGACGTACAGCCGTAAATCACGACCTAGTCAAACTGTGTACAAATTAGGTGATACTGAGGTAACTCGCGTATTTAACATGCGTGATCTTGGCGTGATGTTCGATTGTGGTCTGACATTTCACCAGCACATCTCCGCAGTGGCCGCCGAATCATATAGGAGACTAAGTTTCGTTTTGCGCAATGCACGTGATTTCCGTGATCCCACCATCATCAAAATACTGTATAATTCCCTTGTTAGGAGTAAATTGGAATTTGCAGCTTGTGTGTGGAGTCCATATGAATCAACATACACCTTACTTATTGAAAAGATTCAAAAAGCCTTCCTACGCTACTTATACAAGAGAAATCATGGGTATTATCCATTTATGTACCCTACAGATTTCTTGCTTGGTACTTTAGGATATAATTCCCTAGCTGTCCGGCGCGCGGCGGTCTCAGACGCAGGTCATCACTGCTCTGAAAATACTGCGAAATGTGATTGATTGCCCAGAATTACACAATATACTATGTGCGATTTATGTCCCCGACAATTATCTACGCCACCGGCCCAACCGCCGTCCCAGACTGTTTGCGACCGCACCCTGCCGCACAGTGTCGCGTGCGCATTTCCCATTGTGTCGCATGCACAGCGCAATCAATGCCCTAATTCTTGACCTACCCGATTGTGACGTGTTGACTGATAGATTCAACCAAATTATTATATCATGTTTGAAATTTTGTTAAAAACATTGTATCTGAATAGTATTGTATGAACTAATTATTATTTGTAATTTTAATAGAATGTAATTTTAATACGACTGTTGTAATTTTAATATGAATGATAATGTAATCTATTTAGTACATAAGAAATTGATTAATTAATTACTGTTATTGGTGTATAACCATTGTAATTAATATAAATAAATAAATAAATAATTAAATAGTGAGAAGAGGCCTGTGCCCACTGGGCACGAGCCTCTTCTGGGCTGATGATGATATCATACTCAAGCAGTAAATTATATTGATTTGGTTAGCCACATAAAATAATAAATATGGTGAAACAGGAGTATCCACTTCATCATCATCATATCAGACGAAAGACATCCAATGCTGAACATAGGCCTCCCCCAAGGCTCTCCACTTGGACCACTTACGTCTTTTTAATTTGTAATAATAGTGAGAATATTTATGGTATTTTTCATTCCCTGCTGTTCAGGTTTACATTAATACCTAATAGTAATATATTCAGAAACAAGGAACTAGTACTAAATAATTTCATATTCATAACATCTTTGGCAGTTTGTGCAGCCCATTGCTAGACATAGGCCTCTCCTAATTTGCATCAAATCAGATATTAAAAAAACATACGCGTTGAATAGAAAACCTCCTCCTTTTAAAGTCCATGTGATGTAATAAAGTAGATAGGTATGTTTTCTATCATTCTTCATACCTATCAAACTACATATTTTCACGTCACGAAGTCAACAAACACAAATAGTTATAAGGAGAACGTGTATATCCTCAACAAATATAATATCCTACCGAAGCCAAAGCGGTATCACTATTAATATAACAAAGACGAAAGTTTTGTTTATCTGTTATTGGTCGATACAATGTTCTGAGCTTGACACAATAAACACACAATAACGGTTTACCTGATTGATTGATCTTTCGATATCTTATATTTATAGGGCACTATTTAATCAATGGTTTTCTATTCAGTACGGATAATGCCAAATAGATAATGACTCCATTAGGGATGTCATCTTTTATAGAACTCCATAAAGTCGTCAATGTGACTACACATAAGAAAGATGTAATTAAAAGCAAGCTTCTTGAGATCGCTCTATGTATTTTTACTTTCTGCTTTCATAGATGCTACATGAATATGGTCATGTGGCAACTAAAATACTAAAAATCCTAAAACCAATAAGTAAATTTGGCCAAGAGCGGAAACTATTACACTTAACACGGAGCGCTTGTTGAAGAAGTTGTGGTCAACATTCAACAACGATAATTGAAAAGCTGCACATAGCACACTGCGGTGATTGCTGTGGATTCCATTTCTTCACGGGAGAAAACTTTATATAACGTACTAATTGTTGCTTCGTGTTTATATTTTCTTTGTACCACTTGGTTACATTTCTGTACACTCCGCTGCCCTTATCGGATTTTTTCTTAGTGAGCGACATGTCATTTATGAATAAATAGGTATATTAACTAAATGAAAGGAGCTAAAAAGATCGCAATTCGCAGTTTAACTCGTTTTCATAACCAACTAGTCATAGAGAGACTTCCGAGAATTTTAATACACTTAAAATGACAACTTTTAATCTTTAGACGACTTTATAAGAGCAGTCTGTAAAAAAACTGGCCAAGTGTGAGGCCACCTCCCACAGCCAAAGTTCCGTTCATAATTTAAAGTGAAATAAAATATTAAAGAAAATAAAAATTACGTCATGCTGACAAAGAATAAATTACATTATATTGTATTCTAGCAAGGTACTTCCTAGCTTCTATCATATGTCATGAATCTTTTTTTTGTTCTCTCGGTGGAAACTAATCCGCTCGCTACCCGTCCCTTGAGATGATGATATGAGTCGAGGTTGGCGGTGAAAGCTTATAGGCACACAGTGAACGGTGGCTGCTCACTAAAAATAAACCGCGGTTTCCTCGACATCCCGTAGCGGTGTGGTCACGTGAAACTTGGTTAGCATACTTTGCCCGACCCCATCGTGTTCTACTCGCCGTATGTTGCTGGTAGGTCTCGTAATTTTTTTGTTTAATTCTAGGCAACAGGATAACAGATAGAAGCCTTTAGTTTTTTACTTTGAAACTATTAGCATGTGTTCCCTAACATGATATCTCTTTGTGAGATTGACAAATTGAAGCAAGAAGCCTTATGTGTTTCCGGCACTAATAGATCAGAGACTCATAGATACAAATATTTTCAATTCGATATCTTTTTGCAATTCTGAGAGAAATAGTGTTTGAGACACATACATGGACTTAATGTTTACGGACAGCAAAGTGAATCACTTTGTAATAATTAATAAGGGTTCCGTTTTACCCCTTTAGTTACGGATCACTAAAAACGAGCGGTACTGTAGTAGTATCATTTCATAAGTAGGTATCTTATTAGGTACTTATGAAATGGTACTACTAAACTAGCCAGAAGCTTTATTTATAAAGCTTCTGGGCTGCCTTTTATATTTTGATTCAATTCGTTACGTTCCTAATTCCAATAAATAGTTTCTACCTACTCACATCAAGAACCTATCCACAACAGACTATAAATCATTAAAACGCTTACGTTAGATACAAAGTGTGATAATATGATGACTTGGTGACATCTATGTCGTAACACTAACTGGAGCTATAAAAAAACATTTAAGAAAGTCTTCAATTCCATTGAATCTGTGTTAAATAATCCATGCTGCAACTGTGTTTTATAAGTGGCATGCACTGTATGCGGCTGACAAACATCATTATGACAATTAAATTAGATTTATTGCATTAGATGGCATCACGGCGCAGGCAATCAACAATTATTCACGAATATAAACGTCATGTCACACTGGAATTGACTCTGTTAGCTCGTAAACATGCCCTGACATTGATTTATTACATTAATTCCAGACTCCAGGCCATAATCATTTAGAAACAAGTATTTACATAAATCACTTAAAAGTAAATAAAATTGTTTACCACTGAGTGTTACATAAACAAGGTAAGTTATTGTAAGAATTTATTCAAAATTGTCTAGATGTCATATTTACAAAGCACTTAGTTCAAGACATCTCTCTCTAGATTAGGTGATCACATTATTTCGTTTATTTTTACTTAGCTGACAAATTTCTTTTTTACGTACTAAGAAATTTTACACTTTATAAATGTTGGCTTTTAACAGTCGTATTTGTTATTCATGAGCATATTAGAGTTTATACGAAACAATCTTCATGGAGTCAGAGACGGCTTCTGAGCTCGGCGAGTAGTCTAAAGAAATAAGAAAAAGTAGTAATAAGCAAGTCGATAATATTAACTTTGGCAAAAGAAGTGGGCCATACATCGATGTCAGAGTCGCACCGGGGCCAAGAACTGATTTTCAAACGAACTCGACGTTCAGGAATGTTAAACGATTCTCAGGCAAGACTTCGCGCGAACTTACATCGAAGAGGTGTTCCAGCTAATTACTGCCACCAAACGTACAACCATTTCAATTATTTTACACTGCTCGTTTGCTTTTATTATTTTGCAAAGTATTTTGCACAGTTAATATAAAATCACAACCATCGTATCTTTTTTTAAGATTTTAAAGAATTTCTGTTCATTTACTTCTCTCTAGCTGCATAGTTTGATTTATAATTTGTATTGCTAAAATAAAGCCTCGTGCACACATGGCAATACTTTTAATACGGTTTCAGTATATTCTTCTTGTCAGCTTGTGTATTACTATGAAGTAGTGTGTTCATGAATATCGTAAGTAAACAGAGCTATAAATATAATGCTATATTCACATAAATCAAACATTTTAAACCGTCAGCATTATGTCAAGCACGAGTATAATGTACAAAGTCTAATCCTAATTGTAAAGAACAAATCAACCTGTAAAACAGAAAACATAAAAGCATTGTCGCCTTGAAACGTTCACGTTTTTGCCAAGGGTCAAACTTTATTATTTGCAAACTTTATTAGGCGCATTAAGGTCGCGGTTGAATCCTGTTTATGTAATCGCCGCTGGTGACCTTTAGCAGGACAAATATTAACTGAAAAAAGAACACACAATGTCACCCTAAGTAAGATTATCTTTATGACGATCTATATCTAAGAGGGTGGTCAGGGGCACTCAACATGTCAATTTAAGCGAAATGACGAGACGAGAACTCACATGAAACATAGCAGCGGCGCCCACTCGTAACACAAAGATAAGCATTTGATTGTGACTGTGATAATATGTACTTATTACGTTTCGGCCGGATTTTGGATTGCGACCCCAATATTTATATTACGTCTTATTTATGGAATACATTTTTCTTGAGAAACGTTGCTATAAACAAACAAACCGTAAAACTATTACCCTGAAGATGCTCGTTTGGAAGAAGCAATTTCGAGTCGGAGGGGTATTAGCGAAATATGTTTAATTGTCTTCTACAACATACTTACATAGGTAGAATTCCGACAATGATGCACTTAACATCTTTGTTAAATCATACTCCAGTAGGCACTGTACTTTATTCAGCCGTCTGCTCCGTGCTTCGTGGCACGAATAAGTTCCTTAATATTGCTCTGCGAAATCTTATTCAAATAATCAGAAGTTTGCGACTCCAATCCGCCTAGAGGCAAATTGCATGCAGACTGCTCAATTAACAGCCTAGATACTGCATAAGCTCATCTCATAGCAGAATCCATCCTGCTTCGCTGATTACGTATACAATTTATGCTATTATCTGATCGTGACAGTTGCGCATCAATGGCGACATTAGCAAAAATATTAAATTCATAAAATACAACAATACGGACAAGAGTGATGTCGACGTAAAATATTCCCGCACACGCAGTACATCAACAATAGTATACATAAGTTTTATATAAATAAACAAAGCGACTGCATAAAAGATGGGATTGTTATTGCAGCGGTACAGGACACACACACACAAGTGATCTGTCAGGGGGTGCCGCGTCTTGCGAAGTCGGGTTTACACGGATTTGAGGGGGCAGCCGTCTCTCCGCTTGACTGATGTGCAATCCTCTACCACATTTCTTTCCCACTTTAAATTAAATTAGTGACTGGACGATTAACGAATACCGATATAGTTTGCCGGTACATCGCATTTCATGGATAATCTTGGTGCCGACAATATTTTGGCAGCTACGATGTCAACGGGGACTTTTGTTAAGTATAAGCGAAAAAACGTATTAGGTTACTAATGTAGCATTTACTTTTTTAGTTATCCAAATAGCAAGCTATTAATAATGGTAGTGGTGTACCACTACCATTATTTGAATTGATCGACTCACTTTTACCAAGTAGAAGAAAATTACATCAACAAGTAAATATATGGTAATATTTAACCTGAAACCGTTTTTTGTAATTTGAATAAGTATGATGATTAAATGTAGGTTATTTAGACACAACAATGATATTATAATCACAATAATGGCTGACGAGTCATGGCGTGCCCAGGGTGGGAAAGCACTACACACTAATCGCGAATGGTAGACCAACGCACCACTCGCATGACGTGTGCGAACCTTTAACTATCGTAAATGTATATCTTTTGGCCACAAAAATATAAAACAACAATATATATTTTTTATTTTTACTATATATTTTATATTTTTTAATTCTGAAATCTAGATAACTTTATTTTTATATGTTTCACACGAATATAAAAAATGCGGTGAGTAATTAAAATATCATTATACCTAACGTTATCAGTCGTCATTAACAGAGCTGTTATAAAAAGCGGTTAAGTACGTGTTGGGTGTTACTCAAATACACTTATAGAGGTTCCGTATTTGTCCATAAATGTAAAATAATTTTACCTTAATCGAGTATTACGCGTCAATTTGTAAACTCTGATTAGGTGTCAGAATTTCCTTGTAAGTTTATTACGTATACATTTTGAATAATTTACACACACATCGAAATAGGTAAAAGTTTAGTTGGTTGAATGTAATGAGTTTATTGGTTTATACTTAAACAAAAATTGCAAGCTGATCCCTCTTAATCTTTGCATTTATGTGAGTTATGATGAGCTATCAGCAAAAAACATTTTTGGAATATTTTTTTGGAGACGTGCAGAACCTTGCTAAATTTCGGCTTTTTAGCAACTATAACCATGGTGATAAGCCGCGCACGCTCATGTTTGGTCAAATTAAACTTTTTGAAAACTCCACGCAGATATATGAATGTATAAGAAACAAATGCATTTTAAACAAGTACCTAGATAGCATTCATATTCAATTAATTCTGATATATTCAGTTGTATACACAGTCATACTCAAGTATAATAACTTCTTACAAATCCTAAGTTACTTTATAAAAGACTGGGTACTACATCTTCATTATTATTCAGTCGTAACTTTAGTAACTCTTATCACTACACCTTTATAACTTTAACGTATTATATGAATGAAGTACGAAGTTTCTTTGTTTCGTTATCTTTAAAGTTTTGTAATACAATTAATTTTATTCTACGTCAAAAGTAGCTTTCAATTAGAGCAATTTATTTGCTAGCTAAAGAATCACTTAGTTAAATATTCTACTAGTATTACAAGCATGACAGCTTTGATATGGTGTTGGTGGATGAATAAATGTTTGTTATTATTTTACGCAAAAAACTGCAGACCAGTAGGCCATATCCACGTAATTATATTTGTTCAAAATTCATTTTTGATCTAGTTTCGGTATCATACTTATCTAAATATACAAAACGGGAAATTCGAAAATATGTGCGTGCGAAGCCGCTGGCGTCGACTAGTCTAAATGTATTCTCGTATATTTTCTGATACTTGAATGAAAACACATCACGACTGAATAGCAAATTGAACAAAGCGTAAAACTATGGGTCAACTTCGATCTATATATGTCAAACTAGAGGACGCCAGCAGCTACGCCTGCATTTTTTTAAATTTACCCGTTTTGGCCGATCCCGTGGGAATTTCAAGTGTCGTAAGAGCCGACAGAGGGAGCATATTATGCAGAGAACAGCACTGTAAGAGAAGGAAAACTTGATACAAACCCTATACCAACCCGTTTGGCCAGCGTGGTATAGTAGGCCAATTCCTCCTTTCAAAGGAGAGGCCTAGTCCAGAAGTGGACTGTAAAAGGCTGATGATGATGATATTGATAAAGCGTAGCGAAATGCCAATTCTGAGTAAATTCAAATTTATCAAATCGCATTTTGTGAAAAATATAGTTAGGACTTAGGTGTCCGATAAAATATGAGAGCCTTCAGCTTTCGATGAAAATTTGCAGCAAAATTGCTTATCCAAAATAATATGAAAAATGCAAATAGGCTACGTTTTGTCTCAATAACAAGGTTAACCCAAGGGTTCCCACCAAGAACTTAGGGTCCCAAGCCAACCTCACCTGCAAGTGGTGCACCTGCCGATCAACGGACGAGGCTCTGGCAAACAAAATATCCCGATAAGTGGCAATAGGCTCGCCACCTATTACGTGGGATCAAAACACTGGCGAAAAGTGGGCGTTTAATATGCCTCTGCCTACCCTTTGGGGAAACAGGCGTGAGTCTATGTATGTATGTAACAAGGTATTCTCTCGTTTTCCATAAATTCATTTGCACTAATATTGTTTGCCATAATCATCCCCGATCATAATATTTACTTGCACTATTATCATTTATACTAATAACGTTTGCCATAACAACTCAACAGTGATAACTTTTATTTGCCATAAAATGACTTTCGATAACAACATAAATCATAATAATTAGTTTTCATAAGTAACACATCTCATAATTGAGTCTTGACATAATCAAAATTTGATATTATTAAGAAAATAATACATAATATTGTTTGGTCGAAATTAATTATCGTTAATACCCCGACTCAGTGCAATCCGACTCGGATAGGTTAGGTTAGGGTTCTCTTTTGACCCTTAACCCAAAAGTAGGAGCCCTGCGAAGCAGGGCTCCGTCAACTTAGTCCACATTCTTCACACTAGTTTAATAAACTGAAGTTGAATTAATTATCGTTAACACCTCGACTCAGTGCAATCCGACTCGGATAGGTTAGGGTTCTCTTTTGACCCTTAACCCAAAAATGGGAGCCCTGCGAAGCAGGGCTCCGTCAACTTAGTCCACATTCTTCACACTAGTTTCTATTTTCTTCTTAGATTATTGAAAACTAAAATTACAGCAAATACATTTATGGATTTAAATTATTATGACCCTTGATCGACTATGGCTAATTAAATAAGTGAAAGTCATTTTATGTCATTTCACGATAATGACAACTGAAGCGTTATTTCTAATGAAATTATGGCAAATACCAGTATGGCCTATGAAATTATGGCATTTTAAATTATGGCAAACATTAGTAAACCATGTAACAAGTACCCAAGTAGAACTGAGGGCAGACATTAGTTCTTTCTTTAAAAGTACTGAGAGAGAACAATGAAAATTAATCAATTTGTATTTTTACGTTAAAACAGCATAGATGCGCGACACCCGATTCATGATTTAATTTGACGCCCTCTGTTAGCTGCCTGTAGCGAAGATTGTACCCACACCCACTCCGTACACCGTGGGTTGGTGTTGGGTTTTGTTCTGTGAAGGATAAAAACCTAGTTCTTTTTACACTTTTCTCAGTAGAATTAATAGCAGTGGACGACTTTTCAATAATTCAATTAACGACAGTAATGAAATGTCGTATTCTAGGTTTATTTAAATATTATTTAACTTGCCTGTTACTCTAGTGGTTTGTGACTTGTTAAGCCGGCGATCCTGGATTCGATTCCCAACCAGTACGAATTGCATGATATAGCCAAGGCCACCAGACCTGCCGTATTTTGCAAAAGTTGCGTATTTTTTATGCGCTTCTAAGTCTGGCACAAGGTACTAGCCTGGTACTATCAAATAGATATTTGTTAATATTTCGTATATTATCATATAAAAACAGAACTTCAAAACCAATAGTAAATTATATTTCTGTCTAACTTTTCTGCCTCTTTCAGTTATCTGGACGGCTTATCAAGGTAGCGACTATGCATTCGCTCATAAGTAGGTACACATAAACTTATCCATCAATATACGTCTCGTAAATTTCGTTACTTAAGAAACAAATAAGGTCTCTCTGTTCTGGAAACTTACTCTAATAAGCACGTTTCCTTCTATTGTGTCTAAGGATATTTTGTCCTTATTATGGATGGTGTTACGAGTGTATAGCAGTATAACGTTTGTTTATTAGTTATCTCAGCTGTATGGTAACTAGGTGTTACAGGATATACTTTCCATTATAATTCATATTATTACGCTATGCACAAGACTCCCTTTTTAGAAAATTAACAAAAATATAAGACATACTTTTTATTTCAACTGATCCAACAAGTTATGTTATCAATATCAAAAGCACGATTAATGTTAAAGTTTAAAAAGCAGGTATACAAACCAAACAAGGATGCAAACGTATAATATAGATTGTAATATGTAAGAGTTGTGAAAATCATCTGACTTTCACCTCATACACTGTAGAACTGAAATAGAACGATATATTTATTACGTGAGCAATCCAACCACAACAAGGTTAGCAGTGTCAGAACGAGAGTTGACAAAAACACGTGTTTATCTATAGTTGTGAATATTTTACAGTTGACGCACGAATAATTCATTATTTACATCCGAGATTCTTTAAATTTACATTACAAAAACTCATTCTAATTTCAATGCATATGTGATGAGACGAACAATATAGTAAGTTTGAAGAATTTTCGCGGGATCATGCTGAATCTTATACGATTTATTATTTAATACGGGATCTTATTTTGGCAATGTTATCCGAAGTTGTTTTGTACCATGTTGTGAGAGAAATCTCTGACGGTATGACGTAATTTTCATTTTCTTTTTAAATTACTTATCCCTTCAAAGTCTTTGTAAATGCTGATCTCGCTTTTTAAATGTACTCACAGTTTCTAAGAATTTCACTGATAGCAATAAAGATCTTCTTTTTAATATTAGCAAAAATTTTCCACAATCACAAAGACACCTTGATAATAATTTTATTAGGTATAAAATTACTATTTAGATTTGTTTCACTTCTCTATGTTTTAGAACACATTTGCCACAATGGTCTCTTATGGGTTGACTGAGAAAAGCCCTGTGGCGTTTAGTCTGCCGTGTGTTATGTATTTTGCAGAAAAGTAACACATAACATAACATAACATATCTTCACGCCTTTTATCCCCGAAGGGGTAGGCAGAGGTGTATTACACACCCACACTTCGCCAGATATGTTTCGGTCCCAATGTAATACGAGGGTCAAACTGAAAGTTCTTAGAAAATCAAAAACTGATTACATTAGCCAGTTATTAGTTTTATTATATCTTTTCAAAATATTGTCCATTGACGTCAATACACCGCTGCATGCGATGGAACCACTGGGAAAAGCACTTTGCCCACTCGTCCTTAGGGGTCTCTTCAATGGCATCGCGATACGCAGCCACCGCTTCTTCAGCATTCATAAACCGCTTTCCTTTAAGTTTTTCTTTAATTTTTGGAAATAAATAAAAATCACAAGGCGCGAGGTCGGGGCTATACGGCGGGTGACCCAGTAATTCAACGTTTGATGTCGCCAAATAGTCGATCGTTCGCTTGGCGGTGTGCGACGAGGCGTTGTCGTGGTGAAGGAGGATCCTACTGCGAGGTCGTTTCTCTCGAACTTTTTCCAAGACAAGTGGCAAACAATTGGTAGTGTACCATTCTGCAGAAACTGTTTTTTGATCCTCTAACACAATTGTTGCGAAATGACCTATCCTTCCAAAGAACGAGGCCACCATTTTATTTTCCCGCACTTCGATCTCTCTTCACTTTAGTTGGCAACTCCTCGAAAGGAAACACCCACTGAGCAGATTGTCTTTTGGTTTCAGGATCATAACAGTAAATCCAGCTTTCGTCACCTGTTAGTATGTCGAACACAGCATTTGAGTCACCTCCGTTAAATCTTTCAATCATTTTACGGCACCAATCCACACGATGGAGTTTTTGAGCCTTAGTCAAATTATGAGGTATCCACCGGGCGCAAAGCTTCCTGACCGCTAAATGTTCGTGGAGGATTTTGTGCACTTGACTCATACCGATGCCTAAGCTTGTCCGAATCTGCTGATAGGTCACTCTTTTGTCAGTCTCTATCATACGCCGCACAACACAGATGTTATTTTCAGTCGTCGCCGTAGAAGGCCGTCCCTCACGTACATCATCAGTGAGATTAGTGCGACCACGTTTAAACTCATTAAACCAGTTGTAAACAGTCGCACGAGATGGGGCTTCATCGTGAAAGGCCAATCGTAGTCTATCATAACTTTCTTGTTGACTTAAATGACATCGAAAGTCATAAAAAATCATTGCACGAAAATTTTCTCGTGTTAAATTCATGTTGACGTGACACAGACAATTTTCAATTTGCCGCCAAATCGTAAAACAAATGACAAATGAATGAAATATATACTCAGTAATATTGGCAAAGAGTTCTATTTTCAAATTTTAGAATATTTTTTTATTATATTGTTTATAAGTGGCCAGTTCTAAGAACTTTCAGTTTGACCCTCGTAGGGGGCGAGCCTATTGCCATCTACCGGGCACATTATTAAGCGAGCGATAATTAACATTTTTAATCCACACATAACTTCGAAAAGTCAGAGGTGTGTGCCAGAGGTACCTGGGGATCAAACCCGAGACCATCGTCTCGGCAGTCCGTTACGTACACCACTGGGCTACCGCCGCTTTTTTTTGCAGAAAAGTTTTAACAAAAAAATACAATTATTCAGCATACATACAAACATACATAGACTCACGCCTGTTTCCCGGAGGGGTAGGCAGAGACTACGGAATGCCATTTGCGACGATGCTGACATATCTCTCTAGCTTCATTCACTCTCATCAAACTGATGCATGCTCTTCGGTTAATGGTAACTACTTCTAACCTGTGTATTCACCATAACCTATTATGATAAGTTAGTTTATACTTTTATGTGTCGTGCTAACAGTGTTGGACGTAAAATTCTGTGGTGTCAAGGTAAAAGGGGATGAGTAAAAAATTCAGAAAAATGAGCTAATTACACAGTTGAATAAAGTAGATCACTAAGTTTTTAATGTATCTGCTGCTTTGAAACACACGGTGTATAGGAAAAAGACACATACAAATAGGTGCTTAAACGGTGAATTTCACCACCATCTTAAACAGTTAGCTACCGTAGGAATGTCTTTGTTTCAGAGAGCCCGGGGGATCTGTGACAAGAAACACCTGGACGCCGAGCTTCAACATGTCAAGCAAGTTCTACAAGACAACAAGCTCCGACCACCGCCCCAACGTCACAGATCCCCGAAGAACAAGCCAGCCACAGTAGAGAGACAACCTGCTGTCCTCCCATACATCAAGGGCGTGACCGACAAGATTGTCTACATCTTGAAGCGAGCTTCAATCAGAACTTTCTATAAGCCGCCAACGAAGATAAGCCAATTATTACCATCTGTCAAGAGTCAGTTACCCTTACAAGAGGCCGGGGTTTACAAGATAGACTGTGAGTGTGGGCTCTCATACATTGGACAAACCAAGAGAAGCATAGGCATTCGACTAAAGGAACATATAGCTGACATTAAACACAAACGCTCGACGAAGTCTGCTGTGTGTGAACATGTAGAACAAGGAACCAACCATTACCTGCGATTTGATAAACCACAGATACTCGCAAAAGAACACCGCTTTATTCCAAGAATGATACGTGAAGCTATTGAAATTAAAAAGCATCCTAATTTCAATAGGGAAGATGGTTGGAATGTACCTCCAGCTTGGGACCCTGTTATCAGGCTAATGAAACCCAAAAAGGACAAAGTCACCAGAAGACATCAAGACACAGTGAGCACATTCTGCGTTGATAGTAACACCAATAGTTGAAAAATGTTCGGGTACTTTGAGATAACTTTTAAATTCAAGACAAAGACAAATATCACCTCAGTCAGTGAACATGAATCCTGTAAAGAATTCGAAACGTCGGCTACCTAGTAATAAAAATGTAGTTTCTGGATCTTTCGGTTTAAATGTAATAACAAATAACCAGTGAAAGTAATATAACGCGATAAAATCCGTAAACTGTAGTTTAATTTCAATGTGTAACATTTGCGTACACCCAAGAAAATATTAAATTGAATGTATTTTGATTTCGTTAATCTCAAATAACAAAATAGAGTCTAGTCATAAATAGCAAAAAATAAAAAGTAAAAAGGAGTTATGTGTACTCATCTCCTTATTACATTCGTTATTCTTTACTTATAACATTGAACAATGGGAGATAAGTCGACTCGTGCCTAAATTAGTATTATAGTACATTGTAATGTTAAATTTTTTGGGCTTAGCGTGCACTTGTCAGAGGACGCAATTTTTTTTCATAGATGCCAAGAGGGGGTTAGTGTAAAGTTAAATCCAAGTTTGTGGGGTTGCAGCCTTTGTCCTGCGGCTAACATCTTGTAATGAGTGGTACAAATGGGTTTTCTAGTAGGTATATCTGGCAAACTATAATTTTCTAAACTATAGGCCGCACAGAAAAAAATCAAAACATGATGAGATGCAAATTAAATTCTCTACATCTAGAAAAACGTTGTACCTAGGTAGTCGTAAAATAAAAAATAACAAAGTTACAGACGTACATTTAATGCGATTTTTGCAACAATTTTTCTTTTCAATGTTTTCTTTTACATATTTTTTTTATTTATAGTCTCACCCCTGCATCCCCGAAGGGGTAGGCAGAGGTGTAAATATTCCACCCACATTTAGCCATGAATTTTTAGGTCCCACGTAATAGGGGGCGAGCCTCTTGCACATCACCAGACTTCGAGCTGCTGCTGAGTATTAGAAAACACTTTTGCCTGACCCGGGAATCGAACCCGGGACCTCCGATCAGCAGTCGCATACTCTATCCACTGGACCACGGAGGCAGTATTTTCAATGTGTTGTAGTTTTATCGTCCTCAGTAACAAAAAATTACATTTAATTTGTCTTTACTGCCTCCAAAATAAGAGCCAATCCTTCAACTCGAGACTCCGCACCATAAGGTCCAATTTTTACTCATTACAACGATCATGAAAACAGGAGTTGGCAAAATATGGATAAAATTCTAAAACTACGGCACTCTGCGGGCTTCTGAAGTTGATGTTCCACCCTTGCAAAGGAAACTACAATGTTCTGCAGCATCTCAATGGTCTGGGGAGAGATGCAGCAAAATAATTGGAAAATTAATGGCAATTATTATGTTTTTCGGACAAAATGCGGTTTTTCTATAGTTCTTCATCAATAATTGAATGCCAAGGCTCTATTAGATCATAAGCCACAGCCTGGCTCATAAAATGACTAAAAATGCAGTTATCATGAAGACACTGGTGGTGAACCTGAACCAGGTATTGTTCAATTCAAAATAAAATTAGATAATTTGGCCGAGTTTAAGGAGATTTCTTTCCGTCGAAGGGGCAAATCAAGTGACTCTTTAAGGCGCTGTTATACCTCAGAAGCCGTGAAACACCTAATTTTTCGTCGCGCATCTAGCCATAACGGTACATATTACAAACTAGCAAAAATTAGAGCTTAAAGTCAAAAGTCTGAACAAAAGACTTTTGAAAGAATTTTTCATGTACGTAAAATAGAATCACGGTAAAAAAATCACAAAATCGAGGCTTAAAATAATCTTTCGTCTCACTGTTTGCAATATTTTGATCGTAAGCTGTCATATTTTTTTTGATAATATAGTAGGAAATCTAATGAACTAAAGAATTACCCTATTTATTTTCATATTATACCTGTATATTTTGTAAAATTTAATAAAATCTGCCAAACGTCTCTGATTTTGATGCTCGGTAGATCCCATCAATATCAAACGCTTCAGCAATTTAAACCTTATTAGCATAAGCGGTGTACTGAGTGTCAGTTGCTAGTTTACGCCCCGCCCAGACCTCATCATTCGGCTATGAGCCCTGTGAGAGATAGGTCATGTCGCTTGCGTCTCCGCTGCACGAAATTTTACGTAAACCTGTTTGTTATTATAATACGCCGATTTGAGTTCGTAATTTCATGTTTTATGTTATAGACTGAATACTTTGAATCAAATAGGCTTTTCATGTAACTATGGGCACATATAATTAGGACCTAAGTTTATACTCTTGTTGCGTTTAATGTGTTATTGTTTCTGTGCTCATAAATATATAATTAGAAGAATAAAATATGGACAATTAGAGAAATGAAGTTCTACGAAGGATTTGTACAAGAAAGCGTCGTAATAAAATAGAAATTCATCCATGGCCAAGTGATTATGAAATATGTAACATTTTTACACAAATTATTTTCATAAGTCTTTTATGACTAACTATGTTACTTATATATTATCGATTATGCATAATATAATTATATAAATTATTCTCACAATATATAGCTGCCACAGTTTTCAATTTTTGAAAGAGTAATAACATAAAATCGAATCATTTTATGTACCTATATTTCAAATTCATTAGCTTGTCAGAGCGCCTGGAGCGCTAAGATGCCGCCAAGGCGAACAATAATGATGACAGCGCTAATATGGCGCTCCGCAATCCGCACATAAGCGGTAACGAATGTTGTATTATTGTGTTTTGAACATAAACCTTTTTAGGTACATCGGGTAGAACTTTGATTATTCATAAACTATTAGGTACGTCTCAGTACATATAATACCTTTTTAATTTCTAAAATCAATCATTTTTAAGAAGGTGACTTCTCTGTTTGCTATAACTATATTTTGATATAGTATTTTTTTAATAATAAAGTACGTAACTAATTATCATTATTGTAATTACAGTGAAGTTAAAGATAACAGTTCTGCAACGTCTTACACACATTTGACTTCAGTCATTCCTATCACGATCTGTTCAAGAGCTAGCCAAGAAATGCCAAACAATTTTTTAACAAATTTGACTCAAATTCCGTAGTGATAAGCAAAAATTACAAGAGGGATAGCAGTGACTGGTTCGAATTGCGTAAGAATATGTTGACAGATT
This sequence comes from Euclidia mi, assembly GCA_944739405.2. Classification (NCBI taxonomy): domain Eukaryota; kingdom Metazoa; phylum Arthropoda; class Insecta; order Lepidoptera; family Erebidae; genus Euclidia; species Euclidia mi. The sequence goes on along the minus strand of OX123188.2, from coordinate 59,344,294 downwards.
GAAATTTTTGTATAGTGGTAAAAAGAAGAGATAACAGCAGTAAAGCCAACTTAGTAAAAAATATTTTGTACAAATAAAATATTTGCAATGTAAAATCAGTTGCGCATGGAATCTTAAATGAACAACTGACTTTGCAACAACTGGCGAAGCAAGAAAATGTAACAATCGAGCCTTGTGGATTATTCGATTATTGGTGCCACGCCAGATGGATTAATAGGTCCAAACACGATTGTGGAAATTTAATGTTCTAAAGTTGCCTATAACAATGTCCTGGAGAATAGTATACGAGCAAATAAAATACAAATATGGAAACATGATTAAAAAGTGAACTGACTAGTCTAAACAAATATTGTAATTGTTATTACCAAATTCAGGGGCAACGCCACGTTACACGCAAACAAAAGTGTTTATTTGCTGTGTGGAGTGGTGAAAGTATACCACTAAAAATAGAAATTATAGAAAGAGATGATGTTTTCTGGGAGAAGCTTGTGGCGTTTTATAAGAATTGGCAGTTGCCTGAAATTGTTGATTCTCGTCAAGCTCAAGGGATGGCATTGCGAGATCACGGAGAGGAAAATGTTTCATCAGTGCTTGAAATTTCCACAATACCAAGCCGTAAAGGAAAGTAAATGAAACTGTGCCTCGTGATCAACAGCAAATAATAAGTATTGAAGCCTTATCACCTCACACACTGCCTTTAACATTCGATGAGAATAAAGAAAACCTGCCGGGTGTTAGCAGACAGCTAACTTTTGATGAGCTGTAAACTCTGTATTTCGTTAATAAATTATAAATGAATATAAATAAATATCTTTTAATATTTATTTTCTTTGAAACAACACATATTTGAAGCGAAAGAATTTTTTTATATTTTCCATACAAACATGTATGACGAGAGCTAACGAAAAAGCAGTAACTCAAATTCTAATTCTATAATTTTCTAAGCGACATAGCAGTATCTCATGAATAAGGTATATCCACATATATTTTTGATGTTTCATCTATTTTGAAAAATAATAATGGGTTGGGTTTCGAAACGAGTCGCCTGAATTTGAGGGTATTGGTAGTGTAGGGGGCTTAAGGTTGTTCGTTTTAATCCTCTAAAAGTAATTTTGACTGCCGGAGTTGCGTCTAAATATTTTTAAATTGTCCAAAATTTCATAAATACTTCGGCAATTATGCAAAACGGAACATAGTTTTTATACTTTAGTACAGTTTTACAAATGTAATTTTTAGGTTTTATGTGAAAAACGTGAAACGAAACGCAAAACTGCCATCTTGGAATGATCATATTGACAGCTAATGTCAAATTTGTGCGTCATTGCTTTCGAGTGCCTTGGGTTAGGTGCGACTGTAATAAGTAAATAAATAGGTTATGTTAAGTTCTTTTTTGACCCTTAATCCGAAAATAGGAGCCCTTCGCAGGGCTCCGACAACCTTAGTTTATTAAACTAGTGTGATGAATGTGGAAGTTGGCAGCGCCATACACACCGATGTTTGGAGATTTTTTTTTTCAGAGGAAACCAAGTATTTCCGGCAAGTGAAAATGATGAGGGGGGTTTCAAGACCTCCCCTGCTCCCTCTCCAATCACTCACAACCCCTAAAAACGGCGACGTATTTCGAAACCTTTGCCATAATAATTATACCTATAATAACAATAAACATCCATAAATAAATAAAAGAAATCAACTTTTACTAAACTTCAATTACCTCGTAACTCGCTTTAGTTGAGATACGGCTTTTGCACTTAGTAGAGCAGTATTGTGTTTTTTAGGGTACCGTAGCCAAAAATTGTAAAAACGGAACCCTTATAGATTCGCAATGTCTGTCTATCTGTCCGCCCGTATGTCACAGCCAATTTATTGCAAAACAGATTTGAAAACTGGCAGGAATGGAATTAGATGTAGGTATTCTATGAACTGCTTCACTATTTTTATACAAAAACAAAACAAACATAATAATGGTCTCTCCATACATGGAACTGACTTAATTATTTTTATCATCTTACGGCACGTAGGTATTTACCTACTTTCGTCAACATTTAATACCTGTAACGTCTAATGTAAACCAGTTTTGCTCATGGCTGCACTGAGAACAAAAATTGCGCTATGCCTATATTGCACAAACAGATTGATGTATGTAATATGAATTTTAATATCAGTATCTCAATTCAATATGCTAAAACGTTTTGCTTGCGATTTTGAAATATTGGAATACGGATGTCGCCAGAATACGGCCGCACGCGACGAGAATGAAGGGGGGCGCCCCGCAGTAGACGGAGCTAAGCTCCCTTCATCTCCCCTGCTTCACCCCCTCATTTACCAAAACAGTCGCTTAGGACAGCGCCTTAAATCCTGAGAAATGCTATAATGGTCAAGTTCCTATAAGTCAGGAAAAAAACTAGATCTTATTAGTATTCTCCATTAAATTGATAATACTTGCCATGGCTTCTTCTTCTTTCTCCTAGCGTTATCCCAGTTTCAACCCGGGGTCCGCTTACTAGTCTAACCGGATTTGACTGAATATTAGCTTTTCCACAGAGCGACTGCCTGTCTGACCTCTGCAATCCAAAGGGATAGCGATATTCCATGGCTTAGACTAGCGTCAATTTATTCAGAGATAGTTACTGACTCCCTATAACGACTGTCAAAGATCTCCATGGTGTCCGGGACCGACGGCTTAACGTGCTCTCCGAGGCACGGGGCAAGCGATAATTAATAATTCAATACGCACATAACTCCGAGAAGTCAGTGGTGCGCGCCTGGGATTCGAACCCGATACCCTCTGCATGGCAGTCTGTTTTCTGCTTTTGACTTGAGAGAGACTATGGCCCATCATTGTTTCATGCATGAAGAGGTCGATGAATGTTGTGGTAAAAGCTTTGACTGAAACGAAGCAATTGATCTGCCAAAGTCTCTCTCGAGTCAAGTGTCATGATTTATGTAAAAAAATAAAACATATTAATATTCAATACATAAATAACTAGCACATAAAGAGACGAGTCAATAAAAGGATTTTAAATTAATTTTTCTTGTTATGGAAAAAAAAAGATACTTATGTCCATTATTTTAATAATTATTTAATAATTTATTTTTTTGATAACATGTAAAAGACTACTAGATTGTGAAATGTCAATTAAAACAAATTTGTATTAAGTATATTATGTTCACATTTTTGATTAAACAGCATTTATCTTATAAAACAATTAAGCGATTTTTTTAAAAGCCCCTGGTGAAAAATTGTACTTTTACCATGATACCACAGAATTTATGTTACTAAGTGAGCACGCAAACTACTGTACTATATATACTAAGTTATTAACACCACGAATAAAAAATATCCGCCAATTACAATCACAACTGTGAGAAAACACGAAATTCATCGTAGTAGCAAAGCAAACATAGGCGTCGCCCTTTCAGTTTACTGAAGAGTAATGTTAGTGACAGGTACCATTTGTGAGGTAACTGAAGTCACATTTACGCTCGTTCACACTCCCAGACAACTTTTTCTGGTGAAGATGTGACTGTAAAAGTTTGAGCAGTAAGAAAGTTTTAATTGCTACTGAATGGCATTTGCCGTGGGACCTGGCGGGGTTCATTTCCAAAGTACCTATTTTATTTGTACAGAGGAAATAATTTACCAGTACATATTTTAAGTAAACAGCGTGTGCTCAACGCGGAATGTTAATTAAGATGAACATACGCGTTTTTATTATTCATATTTTATTCGAGTTCAGCTTTTTCCGGTGACTGTCGATTTGTACGTAGTAAATGTTTATCGGGCTCGTTACACAAATTGCTATAAATGTATTTTTGATTTAAACTTTTTATAGTAATTTTTAATGAAAGTAGGGTAAAAATAAATATAGCGGCACAAAACTAGAGCGCCAGGCAACACTCAGTAATTGCTTTCAATTTTTACCTAAAATAGATAAGAAATTTGTAACATGTTTTATAATCTACTTTTCATCAAAAATCTATACATTTACTTATTAGAAGTCGGAAATACGCGATGTTTAAAGTTATATTGAAGAAAAAGAAAAATAACTGGGTAAGTTTAGGTATTTTACTTGTTTATCCCTTTTCTTGGTCACAGACAGAGTTACTATGATTAAGATTATAGATAATAATAAACTATACTTTGTTGTGTTTAGATTCACGTAGATCAGTTTAAGAATAATATAATACATCAAAAAATTATATGTAGGTACATATATAATATTGTAGTCTTACGCCTCTTTTCCCGAAGGTGCAGACATTCATATACGACATATAATAAAACAAATAACGAAGACAGGATAACGATTACAGGCGGCTAGAGATATAAATTTAAGAATAATATTAGACCAACTATCACCAAACTAGTCAGAGCCCGTGCTATGATAGCGACACTGTATTATGAAGTTGGCTTTTCACTAGAATTACTGAACTCCTCGGGCTGTTGAATTCATTTTTATTACGTCTACCTATGCTGTTCATTCTGCTTGTCTTACGAGCCTGTGCAAATTAGTTTTAAATGCAATTATTGTTAAGACTACACAAAATGCTACAGGTATAGTGGTTCATGTTTATTATACGAAAAAATCACTATAAAATATACACACATTTATTTTTTCACCTTGACAAACCAACGAAATTATTTAAAATCAACGTTTTTCACGGCCTCGTCCGCTGCGATCGTAATGTGGCCCAACGGTCGTACATAACAGATACAAGTTCTGTATCGCACAGATCAGCATATTTCTTACTACATTTATCTGTAACAGATATATTATATACTACTTTTTTAAACCTCTCCTAGTTGTAGAAAAACATTTTAGATATTTCTTTAAACAAACTTTGGATAAAAAGTATTTCTAGTTTTTAACCGACTTCAAAAAAAAAGGAGGTTCTCAGTTTGACCTGTATGTATGTATGTATGTTTGTCCGCGATTATCTCGCGTTTGGCTGAACCGATTTTGATGCGGTTTTCAGAAAAATATTTGTTACACTTAGGAGAAAGTTTTAGGCCCTTAACCGACTTCAAAAAAAGAAAGTTCTGAGTTTGACCCGTATATGGAAATTTGTCCACGATTAACTCGAGTTTGGCTGAACCGATTTCTATGCGGTTTTCAGAAAAAAAGTATTTGTTACACTTAAGACAAAGTTTTAGTATTTTAACCGACTTCAAAAAAAGAAGGTTCTCAGTTTGACCCGTATCCATATATTGGTTCTTAGTATGTTTGTATGTATTATGTGTGTGTTTGTACGTGTGTGTGCGCGCGCGTGCGTTTCTGTATTTGTATGTGTACGAGTGTGTGTGTCTACGTGTCTATGTCTCTGCGATTAACAAAAATCAAAGAAAGTCGGTGAATCTATTGCGAGAGCATATTTCTCATTCTTGTCATTTCGGATAAGGCTCTGTTGTCATGGGGATGGTTGAGTAATTTGTTCGAGTCAATATCACTTAAAGCCATGCCTTTTAGGGATTTGACCCGCCTCAAGGCAACATAGAATTGGCCTATAGCAAAGATTTTAGGCTCTAGGTCCGCGGAACTAAGTGTACATCCTTGCAACTTGTGTACCGTCACAGCCCAACTCAATATGACTGGCAACATACGGCCTCTCCATATCCCCATAACCGCGATTGCCTTGATAGGTCGCTGGCACTGGAGCTATGGAAATGTATCCATTATTATCTTTAAGACGCAATGCTATGGATGGATCATCAAATAATATCAAAATGGCATCAGGCAGTTCACCTGGCTCAAGTTGATCTCTTCTTAGTGCCGGCCATTTAAATCCTTTAGGAACACCCATTGCCCCGTTCGCTAAGGCATCCGTTATTGACATATTTCTCCGGAGCATAATACGAGAGCTCACAGCCAATTCAATAGTATGTACAAGTCCACCGCATTTGTTTGGATCAGCCGGAGCAGCATTTGCGGAGGGCGTCCTTCCGTATGTGTCTGATTCCCTAGACTCATCTCTCTCTTCCAGCTTCAAGCCTAAGTCCATAGGCACACAGAATAAAAGTAGGTACCTATGTCAAAGTCATGATTACAGACTGATACTAGCAGAAAACTTATCAATAAAATAATTGAATCTAACTATAAACAAACTATTAATTAGCCCAAAACTTAAAGTAAATGGAGTACCTATCACTAAAAAGTATGAAATAAATAAAAGAGTAGTTAACACAAAACCTGAAGTAAACGAACGAGGTACCTAACACTAAAAAGTATGAAATAAAAATAATAAGAAAAAAAAACAAAACGAAAATGAAAACTTAAAAATCGCAACAAAAATGTTAACTAAGTATTTAGTTTCTTTTTTTAAAAAAGAGAACCGCCTTCAAAAAATTGACCCACTGAAAAGTACGAAATAATTTTTACATACGCTAATACATAGTATATAACTTATACAATATACTTCGTTTTTGAAGTCGGTGCCAAACCAAATCCCTCTAAAAGCCTAGTTTTGTTTTTTTTCTTATTATTTTTTACTTGACATTTATCTTCATAAGTTGTAAACAATCCGGCACAAGTTTACGAAGCAAAGTTTAAAACTAGCTTTTAAAACACAGACCTTGTAGGCGGACATTATTTCAAATTCAGTTTTCCTTACAAAAATAAAAATAAGAAATTACCTGTATAAAAGAATGTATAGCGAACAAACTTAGACCAGTTGATTTTGTTTGTAATAACACACTTTAAAAATTAACTTTAAAGACATGTTATTTTGAAAATAAACAAATGTTGTTTGCTTAATTCTCGGTCAAAATAACTAAACTATAAGCATGCTACGGAGTTGGTCTAAGGCCAGATGGAGTTTGGAGTTTCAGTCATTTTACAGCGCTCCCCTAAAATAAAATCACTAAAGAAACACGTGTTGTGTTTATCCTCGACTTTAGCGTCTCCAATCCTCGGTGCCTGGAGCATGAGCTGTTCGCTATGTGGACGGATCGGCCCTGTTTACGAAGATTGTTGCGTATATATACCAGAACTGTCATTACCTTTGTTACTTTTACTTTGCCGTCAGTTTGTTATAACACCAACGTTACTTGAAGGTCTTCTCAATTCATTGAAGCTGAACGCTATTACTGTTATTAATGGAAGCCTCAGGTTCTCAATAAATATCAGGGTTCTTACGTCATAAACGTAAACACTGCCTGCAACCTGCAAAATTTCCATTGGGTAAATACATTTAGCTCGGATATCTAATATCACTTAGAATCAGGTGATCAAATAAACCAAATGCAGTTGTACTGTTGACTACTAAAAAAGATAAAATTTGTTTAGTAGGTACATGTTTACAACCACGAACTAACTGTCAGAACTAGTTTCCAAAAGATTCGAGATAACAGGCTCTTTGTTAACTACCTGGACAGGTAAAGCTTTTCTACGTATATTTATTATACTTGACTTACACAATTAAGTCATATAACTTAACTCTTTCATCCCTAAATTCTGCCAAAAACAAAGTCGATATTCACAAAGTTGCCTAAAACAGTACGAAAATAAAAATCAAGATACGGCACAAACCTGAAGGAAAGTAAATACGGATTGCGTTAAGACGTATTCTTGTACACGTTTTATTATCACCGTAATATTAGTCGAAACACGTGATCGAATATCAATAAACACTTGGAGAAAAGTATGAGACAGCTACGCTTGAATAATACAGTTTGCAGAAGCCGGATATAGACGTACCTAATACTATACACGCCTCCTACATTTGATTTGTATTCAGAGCTCGTTAACTCTGCTCGCAATGATTACCCTGAGGCAAACGCGTATCTGAAGCGAACATACATGTCTTATATTTACTACACGTCTAGTAATATGTTGTACATTATTACTCAATTATGCTAAATTATTACTTTGATGAGATTGAGGGCACAAGTTATTCACGTGTTGTTTAATACGTAGCACGGATACGGCAATGTTATCCAAATTGAATAATTATGTATGACAAAGTAATCAAACTCTACGAACAATACTTATTACTTACCTACCTATATGTATAAGACACTAACGTATTAAGTACTTGCATTTGTTACAATTTCCATTCTTATAAACTTATAAAGTATCCCGTTGTGAAATACATGTAGGTAACTCTCTAACTATTTTAAAATACAAAGCATATTTATAAAGCGGCCGCCTTTGTGGCCAGTCTAGCCTTTTCACGTCCCATCGTGAATTCTGCCACAACATATGACGGTGACGTAGACGGGACAATAGCGGTGCAGCTAACGTGTGTGTCATGATTTACGCGGTTATGTGATGTCAAAGCGGTCGATGCGCCAAACAAGCTGCCTTCTTGAATTTTAACTTTTATTGATTTTTATGTATCATCATCTCCTCCTCTTTCCTTGTGGGCAGCGACGAGGTTTTTCTTTGTACTATATATTTATAATTATTCTCGAATTAGGCAGAATATTAGTCAGATATTTATCTTTGTAACAGGTATCTTATGTTCTTAGTAAAGCTTCGAATACTTTGTAAAATGTTATGGAGAGTTTCACGAATTGGTCCTTAATTGACTCGTCGCAATAAATCAACATTTCAATAATAAATAAAATTGATTTCCAAAAAGACTTTCTTATTTATGTAAGAGTTATAGTATCCTATTTTTCTTAAATTATAGTACACATTTACTACGGAATTCAATATTCGAATTATAGATAGATCTATAGATTTTAGGTTCGTATTTGACAGTTTTTGACATAAGCTCCATACAAAATATGTCAAACATGAATCTAAAATCTACAGATCTATCTATAGTTCGAATATTGAAAATGGCCGTTAATAAGTAACTCATGAGCCGCGCTTGCCACATGTCCAGTCCCATCGAAATTAAACTAGTCGATTCACTACCGACCGAGACAATAATTTTCCGTTCGAAAACTGGCCTAAGAAACGTTGCATCTCTGAACAATTGATAAAATTAACCACTGATCCCTTTTTTACAGATCGAATGTAACGAATGACACGTCCTTGTAGTAGTGACTGACACGTCTGACCAGTATTGCTTGCGCAAGGTTGTACCTACAATTAATACTGCGCAATATTTGGTAGAAACTGTAGCAGACGCTAACAACAAAGCGTCGCTGATGGTTTTCCGAATTGCTTTAAATTTTGGCATGCGCAAGCCAGACCAGGGCATTTTTTGCAATACCCATATTTTTGATAGCTCAGGACGTTTACGCCTTGCCTTTTTATGTTTATTTTTGAAATAAAACTGTTGAAATTGAAATTATTTTTTTACTCTAAAATAACCCGGCTGTTTTAAATAATATAATGCGGACACTTTAACTTACATGGTCAGAACAAACAGTTATCATATTCTTTTTGTGTTGTTATGTTTATGCGATTCAATTGATTTATCTGTTATTCTGCTCTTATATATTAGCAACTGATGCACATTAAAAAACAATTTAACTATTTGCTAGCACAGACGAGGGTTAGTGGACCCATCAATGAGGCATTCACCTATCACTTGACAATATTATTTGTCGCAGCCACAATAAATATTCACAATAGAACTAGGTACCTACTATTACAAACAAAACAGGGTTGTCTAATGCTATTTTAAAAGTACATACATACATATATACATATCGTCACGCCTTTTATCCCCGAAGGGGTAGGCAGAGGTGTATTTCTACACCCACTCTTCGCCAGATATACTTTAGTCCCACGTAATAAGAGGCGAGCTTATTGCCGTACCGAGCACATTTCCAGACTCCGTGCTGCTACTGAGAATTTCGTGACAGAAAAACCCAATTACACTGCCCGACCCAGGAATCGAACCCGGGACCTCCCGATCCCACGCGCACATTTATGCCGCGAGACCAACGAGGCAGTCGTATAGGGTTTGATGTCGAGTTTTCCGTCTCTACGCAAATATGGTATTTGCATCGTGTTATCCCTTAGTCGCCTCTTACGACACCCACGGTAAGATGGGGTGGTGATACTTGTATTTTATGCCGTCAACCACACGGTCTTTAAAAGTATGCTGTATTATTGCAATTTAGAGTACGTAACGGGACCTCACTCTTAATACCTTGGATAACTTTGAATCTTTAATGTACACATTAAAACAGCGTAAATAAAAAATCCCTACTATAATATTATAAATTCGAAAGTGTGTACATATGTATGTTTGTATGTATGTATGTATGTTCCGTTTTCACGCGAATCGATTTTGTTGAAATTTAATGTAGAGATATATTGGACCATGGAGACGGACATAGGCTACCATGTGTTGCAAAAATTAGACTGGGAGGGATTGTAGGGAGGATAGAAGTTTGTACGGCAGAAATTTACCTCTTGGAAGTAAGAACGCATGCGCGAATAATTGAGTTCTGCGCATGTGCTATCTGTCAGTACTGTCACATCATACATATTGTCATATTGTGTACGGTGATTACATTGTTCGCATCTTAGGTGCATCTTAGACTGCCTCCTCAAACCCAACCATGGCGTCCATGTCTAACATCCGACATACGCGGGAGGTTGACACGCGACTGTGCATATTACTGGCGTGACTAACATGGCTAGGGTACTGTCTGGGTGGCCTATGGCCACACCCCAGGACGGAAGCCTCCTCTCCACATGTCCCTCAGCATAGTCAGAGGTTCTGTGGATGAGCTGGGCTGGCTCCGAGGGGCGACGGGACTGCCGTTGGTTACGATGCCGATGGCGGCTACGGCCTTAAAAAGGCAACCGTTCGGCCCGACCCGCAACCCTGAACAAACAGGATCGGGAGTCTTTCTCCTGGACGTGGGGAGGAGACAGACTGCGAGGAAGAAAACCTCTTTAAAAATAACCCGAACCTCAAGCTCTGGCGCCCGGTGAGTAGGTGCGTGGCTGGGGGGAACCCAGTCGCTAGGGCGCTACCAGGGGAGCTCCCCCTTAAGGAGCAAAACTAAAAATGGCGACGGATCAAAAGAAGATATTACCCCAGGAGGGTACCGCCCGCTTAGCAGGCGGAGAATCCCTCGGCACTCCGGTGTCAGCCGTAGTGTCCAGCCCCTCGTATTCTGGGGGGGGCAAACCGCGCCAATACCCGAGTTCGGGTTCTATAGATGCGGGCCTGCACACGCCCAGTTTTGTGCGCCCCAAAACGCCTAGTTCGGCGTCGTCCCGTGTCCAGTCGGGCGAAAGGGACACAGATAGGAGTAGGCAGACTACTCCAAACGGAGAAAGAAGGCGACAGCGAAGGGTATCGGAGGACAGTGACAGTTCATTCATGTCTGTCTCCTCGCTGTCGTCCCAGACCCCTAAGGAGAGAAGGGGACACAAGAGAAAGCCAAACGGCCCGGCCGATGTAAATCTGCCCAATAAGTTGCCGCGGTCCAAACGGGTTCCTAAAAGCACCAATATTGGGAGAAGCGGAACGGAAACAGGAACGGAGACAGAGCGCGAGGACGCGCTTGGCATAAAAATCACCTCGGGCAGTGAACAGTCTCGCGCGGAAGAAGTTGCGGTCGAATTGCGGGACCAGCCGACCGCCGATGTAGGCTCCAAAGTTTTGGAAGCATTGTCGGTGGTGGAAAAGGTTTTAGAAGGAACTAAAGGTTTCAGAGGCCAGAAGAAGGTATCCCTGAGAGAGGCAGTTGCGGTCGTCAAGGTCGGGGTGTCGGAGCTCCACGGAAGAATCGACCCGACAGCCTCGGCGTCCTTGACTGGGAGGTTAGAGAAGGAGAATCGCGAGTCGAATCGATCCCAGCTAGCCTCCTTAGGAAAGCAAGTGGCTGCCTTGACCAGGGAACTGGAGGAGCTCCGCCGTGGAAGCCATGAAAGGCTCCCGTTGAAGCCTGCAGAAGGGACCAGCGCGGCTGCTTCACCCCTAAAAGGTGAAAGGCCAAAGACGCGACCCGGGTTGAGCCCCATATCTACCCGGGACCAGTATATATCCTAGGTGGACCGCGTGCTGGCTGAGGTCCGTGTAGAGGCCCTGGCCCGGAAAAATCCGACGGGGGCCTTCAGCCTTCTCAGACCGCGGTCTCAAGTGGAGTGACCGATATAGTTACGCCGGCCGGGAAAAGGGCACGCAAGCGAAAGAAACAACGACGAGCGGTGAAGGAGCCGCCAGCGTCGGTGCCCAATAGCCCTGCTCCAACACAACCACAGTCTGTCCCGCCAGCCGCCGCCCGGAGGTCTGGGCCACGGTCGTTAGCAGAAAGACGAAGAACAGGGATGCCAGAACAACGGCTGCCCATCCACCGCCCAAAGAAAAGGTTGTACCGCGGCCTCCTTCGACTGCAGCCATCACGATTTCCTTACCCCCTGGCTCGGAGATTTCAATGGCTAAGGTAATGGAAACTGCCAAGGGAAATATTAAGCTAGCCGATTTTGGCATTGCGGTTGGTGTACGCGTCAAGAGGGCTATCACCGGGGCTCTGATTTTACAGGTTCCTGGAGAAGGAAATGCCGCTAAGGCGGACGCGCTCGCGGAACGCCTGCAGCAAGTCCTCTCTGGCACGGGCGCGGTCATAGCACGTCCGTGCAAAACAGGCGAAGTACGGGTTATGGACTTAGATGAGTCCATCATCCCAGCCGAGGTTGCCGAAGCTGTGGCTGCGGTAGGTGGATGTCTTGCATCCGAGGTAAAGGTTGGAACCCTTCGTGTCTCCCGATCGCGGCTAGGTACGGCCTGGGTTCGCTACCCACTTGCGGCGGTTCACAAACTAGCAATCACCAAGTGGGTTCAAGTGGGATGGGCTTCGGCTAGGGTAGAGGTGCTGGCAGCTCGACCGTTACAGTGTTACCGGTGCCTTGAAATGGGACACGTAAGGGCAACGTGCCCCAATGAGACAGATCGCAGCGCACGGTGTTACGTGTGCGGTAGCACAGGTCACGTGGAGCGTGCATGCACCGCTTCCGCGCCGAGGTGTCCTGTCTGCTCGGATCTTGGTCTGCCCGCGGACCATCGGCTGGGGAGTAAGAAATGCTCACCACCTAAAAACAAAAAAAGAGGGCGAATAATTACGTCAGCCCCAGCCGCGGGCAGCTCAGACTCACCGCTGGCTGTAGGAACGTCTCAGCCGGCTACCTAACCGGCAGAGGAGGTAATGGAGGCCTAAAATTCGCGCCCCCCCACAGAATTTTACAGGGCAACCTAAACCACTGCCGCGCAGCACAAGATCTGCTGATGCAGACACTCGCGGAGTGGTCGGTTGCCTTAGCGGTGGTAGCAGAGCCATACTCCATCCCGGACCATCCCCGATGGTTTGGATCGGAGGATGGCACCGCTGCCGTTTACTGGACAGGAGGGGAAAATGACCTCCATTGCACTCTCCTTCAGAGGGGGCTAGGGTTTGTGGCAGTAGAGTGGAGTCCACTGGTTATAGTGGGCTGCTACATATCCCCTAATTGCGGCCTCCCCGCCTTCGAGGCGTATCTAGATGGTCTTAGAAGTTGCGTGTGCGGCTACCTGTCCCGTCCGGTACTCGTTCTAGGCGATTTTAATGCCCGTTCTACTGAGTAGGGCGATCGCCTAGACGATGTAAGTGGAGGTACACTCATCGATTGGGCGGCGGGACTGGACCTCGGCATTTTAAATCGGGGTTCGATCAGTACCTGTGTACGGTGGCAGGGGGAGTCGATCGTCGACCTGACATGGGCCACTCCAGACGCCATCAACCTGGTGACAGGATGGAAAGTGGCAACGGAGGTGATCACTCTGTCGGACCACCGCCACATCATGTTTGATGTGGCCATCCGCCGCCCTGGCGCTTACCAGAACCGCCGCAATGGTAGCCTTCCACGTCGTTGGTCCCTCAAGCGAATGAATAAAGACATGCTTGTCGCCGCAGCCACCGCCGCGGCCTGGCAAGAGGAAGAAGTCTCGTCTGATCCCGAAGCACAGGCAGCCTGGTTCCGTCGCGTCATGACAGACGCGTGTGACGCATCGATGCCACGGGTTCGGCCAGGAGGGCAAAGGGGCTCGGTATATTGGTGGTCGCCCGAAATAGCGCAATTACGCACAGAGTGCGTCAGGGCCCGTCGCCGATATCAGAGAGCCCGACGAAGACGGCGAGTCACAGCCGAAGAAGTTGTCGTTATGAGGCGGGAGTATGGAGTCGCTGCAAAGGCGCTCAGTTTTGCGATCGCGGATGCCAAGGCTCGATCCTGGAAAGAGCTTATAGAGGGGCTGGACATGGACCCATGGGGGCGTCCGTACAAATTTGTACTGGGCAAGCTCAGACCATGGGTCCCGCCGCTGACACAGACTCTGGACCCGCAACTCGTGGAAAGAGTGGTAAAAACCCTCTTTCCCAGAATCGAGGATAATCTCACAGACCTCCCGATATCGCCGGCGACCGTGAGGTGGTCCGACGACTTTGAGGTGACGGCGGCTGAGCTAGACCAAGCTGTGCGTCGACTCGCGGCCCGAAACACCGCTCCGGGTCCCGACGGGATCCCAGGCCGGGCGTGGGTGTACACTGTGGAGGTCTTGGGGGACAGGTTGAGGCGACTGTTCACCAGCTGCCTCCGGTATAGCGTATTCCCCACTGGCTGGAAAGAAGCCAAGCTGGTCCTCATCAATAAACCTGGCAGAACTGCTGACTCTCCTTCGGCGTTCAGACCTATTTGCCTGTTGGATGAGGTGGCGAAACTCTTCGAGAGAGTTATCGCCGCCCGTATCACCGAGCATCTGTCACGTGTGGGTCCCGACTTATCGGATAGCCAATTCGGTTGCCGGCAGGGGCGTTCGACGCTGGACGCGATAGAACGCGTTCGGTCCCTGTCGGAGGAGATTGTTCGTCGGAAGGGAGTGGCTTTGGCTGTTAGTCTTGACATAGTCAACGCCTTCAACTCCCTTCCGTGGCAAGCCATTAAGGAGGCACTGTTACATCATAATGTGCCTCCATATCTACATAAAATCGTTGGGACGTATCTGCGCGACAGGTCCATTACGTATATGGGTCGGGACGGCTTTGAACACCGGAGAGAGGTCACGTGTGGGGTTCCCCAGGGGTCAGTGTTAGGACCCCTGCTATGGAACCTCGCATACGATGCGGTTCTGAGGACCAGTCTACCCCCCGGCGTGAGTGTCGTCTGCTATGCGGACGACACTCTGGTATTAGCAAGAGGCCATGGCTTCCCTGAGGTAATTCGGCTCGCGGAACTGGGAGTGGCTTGTGTCGTCCGACAGATAAACGGGCTAGGGCTACAGGTAGCGCCTCATAAGACCGAGGCGCTGTGGTTCCACAGAAAACATCAGAGTGTGGTTCCACCCAGCTTGTTTGTAAGAGTGGCTGGTGTGGAGGTTCAGGTAGGTCGGTACATTAAGTACCTCGGCCTTGCCCTGGACAGTCGCTGGAGCTTTGAGGAGCATTTTGAGCGGATAATCCCCCGAGTTCGTAGGGCAGCGGGGGCCCTTCAAAGGCTGCTGCCGAACCTCGGGGGTCCCAGGGAAGAAGTTCGCCGCCTCTATTGTGCGGTCGTACGATCCATGGCCCTCTACGGAGCGCCTATATGGGCCACACGCCCAGCGGCGTCCTCCCGCTGCAGGGCTAAGCTCAATAGTGTGCAGCGGGTAGCGGCCATTCGGATCGTACGAGGATACCGCACTATATACGTCTATAGCCAAACTCGCCCAGATCGTCGGGAAGCGTATGGGGACGGCCAGGACGTGCTCGAAATGCGGCACAATGCTCACCGACAGGCTTTGCAGCAATGGCGCGCGCGGCTGGAATTGCCGCAGAATGCTCGCCAACGCGCTGTCGGTGCCATTTTGCCAAGCCTTGAGGCGTGGGTTGGACGCAAACACGGCCGCGTCACCTACCGATTCACTCAAATACTCACCGGGCACGGGTGCTTCGGTGAGTATCTGAATCGAATAGGACACGAACGGACGGCACAATGCCACCACTGTACAGGCGACCAGGATTCCGCCCAGCATACGCTGGAGGATTGCCCGGCATGGGCAACGGAACGTGAAGTTCTGGTCGACCAGATCGGACGAGATCTGTCGCCGCCAGCAGTTATTGCTGCCATACTGGCGAGTGAGGAGGGCTGGGACGCAGTGGCCTCCTTTTGCGAGTTCGTAATGCTCCAAAAAGAGGCTGCTGAGCGGGATCGGGAGAGGGCTGATCCCGCCCGAAGACAAGGACGACTTCGCCGAGATCCGCCAACGGGGCCGCGGGCCGCCAGAGAATGGGGAGCTCTGGTCGGCGATTAAGATTCGTTGCTCCGGGAAGAAGTACGGGCAGGTGAGGGCGTGTAGCCTTCCCTGAGAACGGGTTCCGTTGAACCTGGCGCCATGGGAGGAAGACTGGACAGCTTCTGTACCCAGTCTTCCTCTCGATGGGCGTCTTTGGTTGGCAGTCGAGGTAGGTGCATCTTAGACTATATTATTATATCTCATATCTAAACTAATAATTATAGGTATACTACGCTCAAACGGCTGAAACGATTTCCTCTACCTACTAAAATTATAAATGCGAAAGTATTTAAAGATATATATTGGACATGTATTGAAATATGGCTTTCACATTTGTCATGGGTATTGACCGAGTTACTTGGTACCCTATAGAGCTTCTGACTCTTTCGAATAATCAGGAGTGTCTTCACACAACTTGAGACTAAAAGTAGATATGTTTTACCCCGAATTTAACGCGCGCGAAGCCGCGGGTAAAAGATAGTATATTTGTAAAAAAAGAAAGAAATTGCTTATAGTCCGTGCCACGAGAACATAGAATTTTTGTAAACAAAGAATTTCTACTAAGTGACCTAGCGATAGTTCTGTCAAAAACTAAATGTCAAATCCAATGAGCGCAACGCGCAACGGTACATAGATACCTACGTGTCATTGGAAAATAATATGTCAATGGATCGGGTTTTTATCGATATTATGCGCTGTCAACAGGATTTTTTGATGTTTTGAGGTACTGACGCCTAGAATGTCAACATTTGGCGTTAGTTCATTGAAATGTTACATTCTTAAATTTTTATGCAATTTACTAGCTACTTATCTATAATATTATTCATTGTTGATCAATAATTTAATATTTTAGGATAGTTAGGCTACTTTGCGAATGATTTATGGTCTATGATTGAAAAAATCATGTCAGTAGTCAGTATAGAGTAACATGTATGTACTCTATCATTTATGTACATGGTATTCTATTTTTCCTTAATTAACAGAATAAATTACGTGTAAAACGACAAAAAAATCGGCAAAATTATGAACATTCAGACATTTAAACACAAAATCAAATATTTTTATTTCAGTAAAATTTAACAATATAAATTTAAAAGAATAGTGGCATAATTAGGCATTGAAAAAAAAGACTGATCAAGAAGTATAAAATCTAAAACACAACTGTTTGAAAAAAGGTTATGAAGCCCTGAATGTTTTTTTACAAAAAGTCTATCTTCTCGTGGCACCAACTATAGGTAACAACATTAACATGTCTTATCAATCACGGAGAGAATGTCAAAGAAACGTCAAAAATAGGTTACAAGATTTGAATTTTATTTCAAAAGAAAATTCAAGTTGTAAACGACGTCAGATACACGTACAAGTGACATCGACAAGAGCTATAATGGCTCATACGGTGTGCTCGTAAAATTTTATAGGCAACTTGGAGGTACAGGATGTATCCCCGGAGGCATGCTACCCGACCTCGCATTATGCCTCCTCCAGACACACTTATCTAACCGTGATTAATTTGTTTTATCTACTAGACGCCATAAAACATTTATTTTACTCGAGCAACTTCGATGTCGCATAGAATTCGATTAAGTTTATGTTATCTGATTCAATATCCAAATGTTTTAGCGATTTAGTGTTTATTCACCAGAATGAATGAGACAGTTTTAATGCAACATTTTCGCTTTCATATTTTAATTGTCCGCTGTGCGTTCTTAATTAACCTAATTAAGCATACGCCACGCAGTGATACTATTGGAATTACTTTATTCGTGATTCTTAATCGGTCATTCAACCGTACCAATTAGTGTATTGAGGTGAAAATTGCTACTACGATGAATTTCGGTACTCAATAGTTTACAAGATGCATTACTTAGTACTTAATTAACTAATTAAACTGAATGGGATATTCCACCGTTTCCCAAACTTTCCTCTTTCGCTTCGATCGCTGTCATGGAGTCATTTAAGTGTGGAGCATGTGATTAAGCCTTGTCTGATGGAGTACACTGCACAGTATGCAATAAGGAACTACATTTCCACTGTGCCGGAATAACTGAAGCCGGATACCGTAAGCTTGGTGACAGGAAATTCAGCTGGCGCTGCAGTAAATGCAAACTAACCAGTTCTATTCAGCCACCATCGTCGCTAAGACCTGATTCTGACTCATCATTTATTATTCTCAAAGAGATCAGAGAAATCAAAGATAAATTGGCACCACTGGAACATCTTAGAGAAAAATTTGCCGTGCTCAGATCCGAATTTACCGAAGTCAAGGCCTCTTTGAGTGAAACTAACCAAGAATTAAAACAATTTAACTCCAAAATCAAGGAAATGGAAAATCGATTAGTGGAGGTGGAGAAAATGCAGGAGCAGGTTAACAGCCTACAAATGAAAAAAGACAACCTAGAAGAGGAATCACACGCTAAGGACCAATGGACTAGGTTGAATAATATTGAAATTAAGGGCCGCCCACAAACGGCGAATGAAAATCTTTTTGACATAGTTGATAGGATAGGTGCAAAAATCGCTTATCCTGTTAACAAAACACAAATCAACTTTTTAACCAGAGTGCCCACACGAAAGAAGGACAAAACAAAGCCAATTATACTGTCTTTCTGTAATCTTTAAGTAAAGGAGGACTTCATAGCTGCTGCCAGACTTTGTTTCAAGAACGAAACAACGACGACTGGGTAGGTTGGTCTACCAGGGAATCAGCGAATTTACGTCAATGATCATCTGACCGAACTTAATAAAGCATTGTTATCGAAAACGAAGAAAGTGGCAGCCGAACTGGTTTTCCGATATGTTTGGGTCAAACACTCAAAAATACATTTACGGAAAACCGACACGTCCCATGTAATTATATTGAAATCCGAAAAGAACCTCACAAAATTAAAATAGACTTAAATATAATTCAATTTGAATGTCCAATTTTGTTACAAAATGGCATCAAAATCAATGTTTTCATTCACACTTAGTCCAATGATAATATTCAAGCGTCGTAAAAAGGTTGAGAACCGTCCACTCGGGAGTGCTGTTAGTGTATTCCAACAGTTACTGTGCTGTTTAATTGTTCTGTGCATACATTTTATGAAAATAAATTCGCATTTTATAAAAATAAATTCGCATTTTATAAATTTTTGCCGAGCTGAATTAAGCCAAACTGCCCTATATTTATGTTTCGTTTTCCATTGTATCGTGTTCGCACTTATGACTAATCGTAAGCGCGCAGTTCCTTTTGTATCTATTCACTAGCTGACCCGGCGAACTCCGTATCGCCTTTTTAAGAGTTTTTATTTAATTCCCTTTTTTCCAAGGCCCTTTTCCAAAGTTACCATTGACTTAGCACTTAATCTCTTATCATTTCAGAGTCTATAAATGATGAACAAACAAACATAGATTTTTATATAATACTAGCTGACCCGGCGAACTCCGTATCGCCTTTTAAAGAGTTTTTATTTAATGCCCTTTTTTCCAAGGCCCTTTTCCAAAGTTACCATTGACTTAGCACTTAATCTCTTATCATTTCAGAGTCTAAATGATGAACAAACAAACATAGATTTTTATATAATATTGAATTCCCCATTCCTTAAAATATCGGATACGATACCCATATCGACTTTAAAAAAATCCCGTCCGCCATCTATAATTTCCTATCCGCCATGTTTGATCACGAAATATATGTTGTATTTGGATTCTCCATCCCTTAAATCATCAGAGACGATACCCATATAGATTTTTAAAGAATTTCCCATCCGCCATCTTTGATTTCCCATCCACCATATTGAATCATGAAACAGATGTTGTATTTGGATTCTCCATCCCATTTAACATCGCAGACGATACCAATATTGATATTTTTAAATTTTCCCACCCGCCATCTTTGATTTCCCATCCGCCATCTTTGAGTACGAAATAAATGTTGTATTTCGATTCCCCACCCCTTAAAATATCGAAGACGATACACATATTGATTCTTAAAAATGTCTCATCCACCATCTTTGATTTTCCGTCCGCCATCTTGGATCACTAAATAAATTTCATAATGTTAATCAGCGTCCCGAAAATCTCGACAACGATAGCCATATAGATTGTATCCTGTTCGTTTAGCCTTTTTTTTTCCTTTGACCCAACCCTCCCCCTTCTCGTTTGACCATTTTATTACTTTTGTCTGGCCTCTAAAAATTGTGGAGTAATTTTATATAGCCTACAGCCTTTCGGAATAATTGGGCTATCATAGGCAATAACAATTTTTTAAATCCGACTGCTAGTTCCTGAGATTACGGGCTAATCTCAGGAACTACCGGTTGGATCTGAAAAATTATTTTTGTATACGATAGCCCAGTTATTCGGGAACATAACGCTTCAACTCTTTGGGGCCGGGCAAAAGGCTAAAAAGGCTTAAATATAATGTCGGCTAATCTCAGGAACTAGCAGTAGGATTTAAAAAATTGTCTTCTTCTGCCAACTTCCAAGAGGTAAATTTGTGCCGTCCAAACTTCTACCCTCCCTACAATCCCTCCCAGTTAATTTTTTACAACTAATGGTACCCTATATCCATCTCCATGGTCCAATATATGTATCCCTATATTGAAATTCAACAAAATTGGTTCAGCCGTTTTAGCGTGAAAACGGAACATACATACATACACAATTTCGAATTTATAATTGGTTCGGCGTTACACCGAAACCGTAGGTTTTAGGCGACTTGGAGAAGGAAAATGGACTGTATCTAGAGGATGGCGAGTTCTGCTCGCCTAGAAAGGATAAGGGAAGGGGATTGTGAGTGGGTATAGGATATTCTAAAGGATGCTGAAGGATGAGGCGCACCTACCATGTACGTCAGTCCTCTTTCCTTGCAAATGGCGGCCTCCTGGTGTCTTCGAGAATCCTGAAGCTGTTTGAATCACTCCACTACACAAATCACTTTCACTCGCGAGCGGGTCTCGAGTTTTTATAAGCGGTAATAATTATAGCGGTGCGGTGCGGTATGGCGGACACGTTTTTGAGCTTTTCGAATGTTCTGGCTGTCTCTCGCGTCGATGATCGCGGCGACCAATCCGCGAAAGGCGTGCCCCTTCCAGGGAATGGGATAGACAGGGATAGAAACACAAGGCATCGCTCGCATTGGCCAAGCAGCGACGAACCATTGACGTTGATGTGATTAGTTTCGATGGAAAGGTAGATGGCGCTACCATATCCCCCCGGCCCTAAAGGGTTGCCTTTAAAAGAAATAGAATTGAACTTAGCTATGTTGGGTGTACTACCGCATAACCCATCAATAGGCTAAGACAGCGATATGATAATAAAATTAATCTAAATTAACTTTAGCGAAAACTACAAACGCAATAACAGCGAAAACTACTAACTAAATACTTAAACTAAGAGGTAGATCCAACTTCAGGCTAGATCTCACTGAGTTGGAAGCGGACAGAGACGTACAACAGGGCGCACGTAGCTCCCCTTAGCGGTTTTCACGGTAACAACGCGGGTTGTACCGTCCTTGGAAGTATGCAGTTTCTCTACGATGGCTAACGGACATGAAAGCGGCGGAGCATTATCATGTATTATGACGACCAACATACCCTTCTGTGTGAGGGATGCAGGACTATTCCACTTGGATCTAGCCTGAAGCTGGTGTAGATATTCCGCGCGCCAGCGCCACCAGAACGACTGCACAAGTTTATCCAGCAGAGTATGTCTCTGGAGCAAACTTGAAGAGTCTGCTTCAGGAGCCGGAAATGACGATAATGGCACTGTGTTCAGAAAATGTGCAGGGCTTAACGCGGATGGTTCTGCAGGGTCACTACGCAATGCCGTGAGCGGACGCGAGTTGATCAGTGTCTCGACTTGTGCAAGGACAGTTAAAAGCTCTTCGTAAGAGAGGATCTCTTGGCCTATAACTTTGAAGAGATGCGTTTTAATTACTTTGACCATGCTTTCCCAACATCCACCGAAATTTGGTGATGCTCCAGGTGGAATAAACTTCCAGTCAATATGATTTATGGAAAGTTCTTCCTGAAGACGAGTACGATATTCTTCCCTGAGAAACTTATAAAGGTCGCGTAAATAAGAGCTTGCGCCCACAAAACAAGTGCTGTTATCCGTGTACAAACACTGTATAGGGCCGCGCCGTGAGAGAAATCGTTTTAGGGCTAGACTTGAGTCCAAAAAAACAACATTGAACTGATACACGGATAAAGGTTCCTTATTGTCAAAACGATAAAAAATCCGTTTAAATCTACGGTCAGATTTGCGAACGCCGATATTGAGAAACATTTGGCGGCAATCAGCTGACAGAGCGATTTGGTAAAGACGAAACTTTATTATGATGTTAAATAAATCATCCTGTAGATTGGGGCGAACCAAAATTCAGCGAAACCTATTAAGTTGATGGTATATCCATCTACCCACCCAAGATGACGCAGAATAGTAATTTGATTGAGCGCGGTAAGCTCAATACAAAACTGGCTCCAAGCAGCGACAATATGGTTAGGGGGTGTTTTATCCCACTCACACTTTGATAGCCAAAGCTCTTTGATCAAGAGCTTGGCGTAAGTACAAAATTGTGGGCAGCCACAAAACCCATTATGTCCCATAGTCGAGCCACTGTGGACAGCATAGTGCGTTTGGTGCACTTATCATCTGGTGGTGAGACGACAAACCGAAAACTATCGCAGGATTTGTCCCAGCGTAAACCGAGAACTTTGTGCGGTACAGACTTCTCAAACTCAATGTTTGGAGAAGCTTTATGAGAATCTGGTATGCGTGCGAGAACCTCCTTAGAGTTACTTGTCCATTTGACAAGATCAATTCGGCCTCGCTTGAAAAGCTGAATAAGCTCTTCACAAAGCGAAATTGCTAGCGGAGCGGATATGACACTACAGACAATGACATCCATGTACAAAGCGGAAGTGTAGTAAAGTATAGTGTAGCATAGCATAGCGTGGCATAGCATAGCGTGGCATAGCATAGCGTGGCATAGCGTAGCATAGCATAGCATGGCATAGCATAGCATGGCGTAGCATAGCATAGCATGGCATAGCGTAGCATAGCATAGCATGGTATAGCGTAGCATGGCATAGCGTAGCATAGCATAGCATGGCATAGCATAGCGTAGCATAGCGTAGCATAACATAGCATAGCATAGCATAGCATAGCATAGCATAGCATAGCATAGCATAGCATAGCATAGCATGGCAGAGCATAGCTAATTAGTCCTTTATCTTACACACAGTTTTAGCACCCACCTTGATCTTTTGACGAACAGAACAACAACAAGACGTAATACAATGAGAAGTATGTAACGTAGGTACGGTACCCATAATCACATACCCAAATACCGTCTCAATAGCGGGCGGTAAATCATATCGCTCACTACGTACTATTTTAGTTAGTAGCAAATGCGGAAATATTGAAGCTCCGATCAAAAGATCAATGCCTGCTGGATTCGTAAACTCCGCGTCTGCCAGCGGCAATGACTCGAGGTGAGTGAGTGATGCTACGTCTACTTTAGCGTTTGGCAATGCGTCCGTGATATGCTCCACGATAAGCGAAGAAATGTTAAAATTAATGTCTCCATCAAAACGCGAATGTATTTTAATATCTACGGAACCCTTGCAGTGTTTTCCTGATCCGCCTATCCCTTTGACGGTTGAGTTAGTATTTTTAAAGTTATTCCGCAATCCGAGGCGTTTGAAGCATTCCGATGTTATTACATTGGTCTGAGACGCGCTATCGAGTAGACAACGTACCATGTGCGGCGACCCATTAACATCATAAACGATAACTTGCGCTGTCGCTAACAGAACAGTCTTAGACGTCATACACTGCGTTTTGGCCCTGCGCGGATCATTATAGATGCGCGAGTGCCATCCTCGCGTGCGCGTCGCCCGCGCAATGTACGTCGTACTCAACGATACTTCGCCCTGAGGCGTGGAGGGGGAAGTCACCGTGGCCAGCACCTGCGACATAAGTGTGTCAAGGTTAGCGGCTTGGCTTGACAACGGGTTACCTTTATCGAAATGTAGCAATGAATTATGTTTTTGATTACATGAGCGACACTTTGTCTTACTAGAACAATTACTTGTTTTATGTTTTATGCTTAAGCAATTAATGCAAGCTTTGTTATCTTTTACGCACTTGAAACGAGCAGTCGGATTTAGACTATTGAAGGCGGGACACTTATAGAAATGGTCGTGCACTATATTACTGCACAGACACTTCTGTGAATTATTACTATTAGATTCCGAGCATGTTAATTAAGATTGTGGATTAGGGACCGAGTTATTATTACTATTTCGCGATTTATTCAACCTTTGTTTGTTGCTGTTAGTGTAAGACAGGCTAGGTGAACTAGACTGTGTATTATGAAATATTCGACACTGATCTTTGATGAACGAAATAAAACTATCTAGTGTAGGTATTTTATTATTGCGTTCCGTCACCTCGAAAGCACGAATTGTATCAGTGTCAAACTTTTTTAAAGCGAGTTGAAGCAACATAAAGTCGGAAAGATCTTCTAATTTTAAGTTCCTAAGAGAATTAACCGCGGTTACGAAGTTATCTATAAACAGCTGGAAATTCGAAACAGATGCGGCACTGGACAGTTTAAGATTTAAAGCTTGGTCAAAGTAAGTAGACGCTAGGACGAGCGTATCTTGATATCTATCGAGTAGTGACTGAAATATGACCTGATAATTCTCAGCACTGGGTGTGACACCTGCAAATATGGACTGGGCCTTCGGTGACAGCTTACCTTTTAAATAGTACAACCTGTCAGCATCTGTCAGAGAACCATTATCGTGCACTGTAGACTTAAAACTCGCATAGAATAGCGGCCAATTTCGTATATCTCCGTCAAACGACATAATCTCGATTGGCGGTAATTTTGGCTTGCGAGCCGCGGAAACGGGCTGTGCCGAGTATTTACCCTCTAATTGCGATTGTATACGCTTAATCTTAATATATAAAATCCTTGCGTTACTGAGTGACTGACAGACACGCTACACTAACGAAACTATTGGGCGCAGGAAGCTGAAATTTGGCATGTATGTTCCTTGGGTACCGTAGGGGTGCACTAAGAAGGGATTTCCCGAAATTGCCACGGGATCGTCTAAAACGGGATTTTAAATTTTTAAAAAATGCAGGGGTAGCTGCTGGCGTCCTCTAGTAATACAATAAAGATCTTCGAATGAGGTGTACGCCTGATAATTCGGTTGTTCATCAGGTTTGATAGAAAGTAATCTTGCGTTATAATCGTCTAACAACTTATGAAAATCTGTTCGAATATTATCCACTGTCATACAATAGCTAAGGAATGATTCCCTATTACTGTCAGACGCGGCTGCGGTCTTTGACTGCTCGTAAATGTTTTAAATGCGCTCAAATAAAATATAACGTTTTGCTTCTAAGATTGTCATCTCTTTGTCTTCCGACACGCGTGACTTCTTTTGTTGTGACATGCTTACGTAAGTATAAGCTAATGAGACCGAAACAAAATAAGAATATATAATGTACCTATTATTTTACCTAAGTAGGCTAAGTAGGCAACACTTTAGAGCTGTGGAATTAAAAGTTGCTCGAAATATGAGATTTACAAGACAACTATGATAGTTCTAGAAATAATAATTGAGTAAGTAGGTAGCTACATAAAAGTATATTACCTACTGAAGCGGGCGGAAACAACCATGTGACGGTTATGTGAATAGACTAGGAGTATAGCTAGGTGCTATAACTGCCTAGGTATAGCGATATAACGTATAAAAACGTAAATGAATCCGACTTGTATGGATAAAAAAAATGGTTCGGCGTTACACTGAAACCGTAGGTTCTAGGCGACTTGGAGAAGGAAAATGGACTGTATCTAGAGGATGGCGAGTTCTACTCGCCTAGAAAGGATAAGGGAAGAGGATTGTGAGTGGGTATAGGATATTCTAAAGGATGCTGAAGGATGAGGGGCACCTACCTTGTACGTCAGTCCTCTTTCCTTGCAAATGGCAGCCTCCTGGTGTCTTCGAGAATCCTGAAGCTGTTTGAATCACTCCACTACACAAATCACTTTCACTCGCGAGCGGATTTCGAGTTTTGTATAAGCGGTAATAATTATAGCGTTGCGGTGCGGTATGGCGGACACGTTTTTGAGCTTCTCGAATGTTCTAGCTGTCTCTCGCGTCGATGATCGCGGAGACCAATCCGCGAAAGGCGTGCCCCTTCCAGGGAATGGGATAGACAGGGATAGAAACAAAAGGCATCGCTCGCATTGGCCAAGCAGCGACGAACCATTGACGTTGATGTGATTAGTTTCGATGGAAAGGTAGATGGCGCTACCAATAATATTAAGTAGTGATTATCAACGGGTTCCTTCTGACATGAAGCCCGCTGGGCGGCAACACTGAGACTTCAGGTCCGGAAATCTGTCAAAACTGCCATCAAACAAAAACATATATCAACGCGCACGCGAATTTGAACTTTATGCAGTGGTAATAAATTACGAATTGACTCTACGTTTTAGTTAGAAAACGTTTGTATGGGAAAAAGAAAAGGGCTGTTTTTAGGGTTTTTCTGGAAATTATAAAAAAATTTCTTGCCGTAAAAACCATCTTTGAACTTCAACGAATATTTAAAAAAAAGAATTGGCCAAATTGGTCCAGGCGTTGTTGAGTTATGCGCTTACCAACACATTTTGCGATTCATTTTTATATTATAGATTACCTACCTGTGCCGATTTCGAAGTTGCGTGTCATTAGTCACTGTGCACTGCTGTGTTTTGGCTATTTAAATAAGTTTTTAGTGATACCTACAAGATAACTTTTAATATTAGAACTTTCTCGTATTTTCCTAAATATATCCGCCAAAAAAAGAAACCATATAAGTTTTGTTTAACGAGTCCCGGTAAAATAGTAAACTTGTAAACAAGACAAATGATTGATATATACTTTCAAAACGTACGTGGTCTACGCACAAAAACAAATAACTTTTACCGTAACGTTTGCTTGAACTCGTATTCAGTAATTATAGTAACTGAAACTTGGTTGGTAAACAGTATCAGTAACAGTGAGCTATTTGATGGTCATTATCTCGTCTGAAGGCGCGACTGCGACTATTGTAGAACCTTGCAAACGCGTGGTGGTGGAGTGTTAATTGCAGTAAAAAACGATCTGACTGAGGTGGAAAGAAATGACTGGCGTTCGACTGCAGAGCAGATATGGATAACTATCTCGTTGAAAAGATCCTCATCCGCTGTAAGTTATAATATATATATATATATATATATATATATATATATATATATATTTGTAGTCTTTATTTGTGCCGAGAAAATATTGGTTATTCATATACAACTCAGTTACATAATTAACATAATAAACTAAATGATTAGGTGACTAGCCATTCTTCGGACACGTTTATTCTATGTGGGGACTTTAATTTTGGTAACGAAGTGGGCTGGCAGTGCGTGGTTGGCCAGAATGACTTAGTGCCTACGTGATTATCTTCTCAAGCGTTATTGGTTTTTTTTTTGACACTATTAATGTATGTAACCTGTCTCAATTTAATAGTGAGTGAAATATGAATGGTAACGGTAATGGAACTGGACTTAATTTTTTCTAATACTTCATTATGTGTAAAGGAATGTGAGCCGCTTGTTGTCCCAGTCGATGCCCATCATAAACCGCTTATTATTTCAGCTCATTTCGTTTAAACGCATCAATACTTTGAAAATCGTTCCCTTAAATATTTGTTTCATAAAGGTGACTATACGGCAATTATATCAGATCTTGCACACGTAAATTGGAATCAGATATTAAACACTGATAACTTAGAAATGGCAGTTAACGCTTTTTATAATAAACTTTATGAGCTGAGAGATGCACATATTCATACGAAATCTTCGACAAAATCATCACATCCACCGTGGTATACTAAGGCGATAATTAAACTGTTAAAAGATAAATGTAAACACTATCGTAGGTATAAGAAATACCGTAATATACATGATCACCATTCATTCTCAGTATTACGGAACAGGACAAAGCGCTTAGAGCAAGAATGCTTCGCATCCTATATGGAAAATATTGAAGCTTCAATCTCAAAAACCCTAAGTTATTCTGGACTTACGTCAAAAGTAAAATGAACAGCAATACTCTGCCTAGCGCGATGCGGTATCATGATACTAGTGCAACCACTGGCGAATCTATCACGGAGCTGTTTGCGTCGTATTTTCAATCCACTTATTGTAGATCTGATTCAGTCGGTAGTGTAGCCTTGGATTATGACATAAATAGTCAAGTTAGCTTGAGCTCTGTATACGTTTGTCCTGATACGGTTTTAAAGCTATTGAAGGATTTAGATCCTTCAAAATCTGAAGGACCTGGTTTATTACCTCCTATCTTCTTCTTCTTTTCTTTTGCCTGCCCTGTTTCCATATTACTTGGGGTCGGCGCAGAATGTCTTTCGCTTCCATTCTCTCCTATCAGACGTCATCTGATTATTCACTCCCTTTTTATTCATATCATTCTTCACACAATCATCAGGTTTTTGTGGATCTCGAAAAGGCATATGACCGAGTACGGTCATATGCCTTTTCGAGATCAACAAAAACCATGTGCATGTTTTTGTGTGCACTTCTGTACTTTTTGCATAGTTGACGAATCGCGTAAATGGCATCTGTTGTACTTCGACCAGGCATAAAACCCAATTGGTTTTGTGAAATTACACTCTCCTCTCTCAATCGTTGTTCAATCACTTTCTCCCACGCTTTCATACTATTTGAAATTAGCTTTATTCCTCTATACTTATTACACTCCAGCACATCACCTTTGCTTTTATAGATGGGCACCAGCAAACTGCTACACCAGTCATCAGGTATGGCTTCTTCCACCAACAACTTATGAAAGAATAAAGCTAACCACTTCCATCCGTCTACCTGTAGTATCTTCCATACTTCAACTGGTATTCCATCCGGCCCCGCAGCTTTTCCATTCTTCATTCCATTTACTACTACCCTCACTTCATCCATACTTACTATTCTTATTAGCCCCTCATTCACAGGTATATTCTCAAGCACACCACTCCAATCATTTTCTTCATTCATCAGTCTCGCAAAGTAATTCCTCCATCTATCCCTAATTTTGTCATCCGCGCAAAGTACCGTCCCATTTTCATCTTTTATACACTTAATGTTACATACATCCCTTGCTTTCTTTGCTCTAGCTTTAGCTAGCCGGTAAAGTTGATTTTGGCCCGCCAGGCTCTCTAAGTTATTATATAAGCTTTCCTCGGCTTTTGCTTTTGCCAAAGCAACGGCTTTCTTAGCTTTCTTCTTTATCTCATCATACTCTACCTTTTTTTCTTGTTTCAGGCTAACATTCAATTCATCCACACAATGCCATTCCTTGAATTTCATCTTCTAATCCTTCAAAACCGATTGTCCATCGTACCTTTTCCTTTTGATTCTCCTAAAATGTCTTTCGCTGTACTAATGATACACCCTGCCATTTCACTCCAGCATTCATTCACACTTCTACATTCCATATCGTCCATCTCTATCATTTTATTCACAACTCGCTCTCTAAATCTCCTTTCATATTCTGGCCTTTCCAAGAAGTGCCACTTAATTTTAGGGGGTGGTCGCTCTTCGTTTTTGTTGCGTATTACTTCTATAGTAACTTCCATAATGAGGAGCCTATGCTGCGATACTAGATCTTTCCCGGGTATGATTTTGCAGTCTTTGACGTATTTTAGGTTGTTGCGTCTGACGAGGAAGTAATCGATTTGAGTCGTGTGATTGCCACTTTTATATGTAATTAAAGGGCTACTTTTCTTCTGAAACCATGTGTTGGCAACCGCCAGGTCAAAAGCAATTGCCGATTGTAGCAGACTTATGCCCTCGTTATTGCGATTACTAAATGCCCATCCCCCGTGCACTCTTTCATAAACACTATTCATTCTTCCTACATGCCCATTAAAATTGCCACAAACATACATTTCCTCGTGCACTGGAATATTCATCAAAACACTGTCAAAATCCTCCCAAAACTTCTCTTTCGCCCTTTCATCACATCCTGCCTGTGGGGCATATACACTTATAATATTCAGCATCACATTTTCTAACATAAGTTTCAGCACTATCAGTCTATCATTTACCCTATTAACTTCCATCACTCTTTCTTTAAAATTACTGTCTAAAACAATTCCCACACCATTTCTTTTTCCATCACTGCCGCTGTAGTAAAACGCTGTTGTATCCCTCACCAATCTCTCTCGCCTTTGTGCCTTTCCACTTAGTTTCCTGTAAATACGCCACATTTATCCGTCGCCTTTTAAGTACATCCGCTAACTCTCTGGCTCTTCCACTCATTGTCCCAACATTCCAACTAGCATACCTCATGCGCACTTGCCGGATTAACTTCTTACGTTGCACCCTTTTGCCTTGGTGTAACAACCCTTGTCCATTTCTCACCGCAACCGGGTGCTGCCTCGGCGCGTCGCCTATGGGGTACGCCCTAGCACCTGGTTCCATGTGCCCATTAGTCGCTTTTTACGACACCCCGGGAAGAGCAAAGGGGGTGATGCTATTCTTTAAGTCCGGCACCACACGAACAAATTATTACCTCTTATACTTTTAATAAAATGTGCGGATAGCTTGGTCACACCAATTTGTATGTGGTTCGTGAGATCACTCAGCGAAGGATATATCCCTAAAATATGGAAATCGGCTTATATCACACCAGATTTGAAAAAAGGTGACAAGGCAAACGTCTAAAACTATCGTCCCATATCAAAGCTGTGTCTATTAGCCAAAGTCGTAAGAAGTTTACTCAGCAATGAGATGCTATTTTAGCAATGAGCAGCATGAGTTCAGTAGAAAACGGTCAACTACTTCTAATTTAATATTGTCTTATGAAATTATAACTGATGGTATGGACCGTGGGTACCAAGTAGACGTAATATATACAGACTACGTGAAATGTTTCGATCGTATAGATCATCGTGTACTCTTGCAGAAGCTTTTGGCTACAGGAGTGCACGGTGATCTGTATCGATGGTTCTCGTCATATATGTATAGACAATCGGACGCAGGCAGTAGTACTTAGAGGGTACTCTTCGGCTTGGTTTTCAGTACCATCAGGGATACCCCAAGGCTCAATCTTGGAACCGTTACTTTTCACCTTATTTATCAATGACGTAAATAGTTGTTTCATCAACTCAAAGGCACTTGTTTATGCAGACGATATGAAAATACTAAAGCTAGTTAGTAGTCTATCTGATGCTGATCACCTTCAATCACACCTTGACAGATTTATCCGTTACTGTAATACTAATAACCTGCAACTGACAACAACAAAAAATGTTTCCAAATTACTTATTCTCAACAAAAATCCACCATAAATTCTGTTTACAACCTGAATGGTCAAATAATAAACAAAATAAATAACATCAGAGATCTAGGCGTGGCTCATGATAACAAACTGCTGTTCGATGCACATATTGATACCACTATAAAGAAGGCTTTAAAGCCCTGGGCTTTATTATACGAACCTGTTCAGAGTTTAAATCTTTGAAACCTATCAAAATTCTCTTTTGTTCCTTTGTGCGTAGCCACCTGGAGTATCACCTCACAGGTCTGGAATCCCCAATACGAAGTTTATAAAAATCGCATTGAAGTTATTCAGAGAAAATTCTTACGATATTTGGACTACAAAGCACAGCAATGCTCATATGACTATGACCACCGTTGCAAATGATACCATTTCCTACCATTAGAAATCAGGCGTGAAACTAATGACATATGTTTCTTAGTTAATCTGGTAAATGGTAGTGTTGATTGTGCCGAACTGCTCAGCAAACTGTATATACGTGCAAAACAATGTAATCTAAGAAAGCGTCCGCTGTTGGACGTACCTTTTGCTACAACAAATTATCGTCAGAATGCGTTTTGTATACGTAGCGCTAAAACAGTTAACGAAATCGATCTCGAAATATGATATCGATGTGTTCTGTACGAAAGCTCAAAAAATAAGGCAAACAATTACTCAAGATTATTTTAACAGCACAGGCTAATAATATACTAAACGTAGACTAATGTATTATAACTGCACAGTGTCCCTTTCTGTTTCTCTGTTTTTATAATTGTTAATCATTTAGGTACTCTCGGTGTTTTTGTATTTCATATGTTAAATGTCTTCCTTTTCGGCAATATTTGAGTTTTATATCCTCAGTTATTTTTCCATAATTTATTTACCTTAGAATAACCCTAACTGTGAGGGCTTGTTATTAGCATCTAGTTACTCATATATTATAAGTATTTATAAGTGTTTATGTGTCTGTAAACCTTCCTAAGATTAAATAAATAAATAAAAATTTACCAAACTAGTATATTTTAAAAACGCTACAAACACATAATTCATTAGTTTATCAGTAAAAGATAACACTAATAGTTCTATAGATTATGTTTACTGATTTGATTTATATTTTTTTACAAGCCCTCCATTTCGATTCCTGTCTAATTTTCTACACATAATTTTTAATCAGACATAACAGTTTCGCCCCTGTTTAACATATTTTAGACTATAATTTATCTTTACATAATATTTATTCGAATGAGTTTTTTTAGACAAAAAGTCGAACGCGCACCTGAAATTTCTTGATTGAGTTCTGAATTGTTTAACTTTTAAGAAGTTACTTGGTATTCATCGTTTCTTAAAGTACGCTTTTCCTTTGCCAATACAAAATGTTTTACGTTAGGCATCTAGACTTGGATAACACTACGAGATACGGATACGTCCGTGCATGCAAAACCGACAAAACTTTAGTGTACTATGAAACGCGTTTGAACGTACACACATTAGCAAAAGTGATCGTTTGGCCAAAATCAATAGTTTTATAGCTCGTCTCATGGTTTAGTTTTATTTATTTGTTCATTTGATTCACTAGTAGTCTTTTTAAAATAGCTGCATCTGCTGAAAAGTTAAAATAAAATTAAAGGGTAATGGCAGGAATGTATGGGCGTTTAGTACCGGCCTGAGACTGCATGGTAGGCACTCTTTTTGTATTTATTTGACAGGTAATAACATATGTAATTACTGTTTAAATTATGAGATTTTTAGAACTTTGCGTTCAAAAGTTATTTCAGTTTGAACTTTACTAAAGGCTGTAAGTTGATAGGTCCAGTGACTATTTACCTATGACATTAATGACAGCTACGACACAAATGACTTGTTGATTTTTGTCATGTTTATATACGTTATGCAAGATAATTATTAACGTTAATTAGACAATATATCCTAATTAAAGTGGCAGCGATAGCGATAGCCTAGTGGAGATACCAACAGACTGCCATGCAGAGGGTATCAGGTTCGAATCCACGGCGCGCACCAATGACTTTTCGGAGTTATGTGCGTATTGAATTGTTAATTATCGCTTGTCCCGTGCCTCGGAGAGCACGTTAACCCGTCGGTCCCGGTTGTCATGAAGATCTTTGACAGTCGTTACAGGGCGTCAGTACCTTCTAAATAAACTGACACTAGTCTAAACCATGGAATATTGCTATCCCTTCGGGTTGCAGAGGTCAGACAGGCAGTCGCTCTGTGGAAAAGCAAATATTCAGCCAAATTAGCGGTTAGACTAGGAAGCGGACCCCAGATTGAAACTGGGATTACGCTAAGAGAATGATGATGATCCTAATTAAAGTCCGTGCCACAAGAACATAGACTTTTTGTAAACAAAGAGTTTCTGGCCGGTGTTCACCCACACTTTAACAGATGTTTAAATTTGTAACCAACTGTTTAGTTCAATTTTAACCGAGTCTCGCATCCATGTTTAACGCGTTTAAACGTTGGTTATCGCTGTCAATGTGACATTTTGTTTACTAGTTAAATTTATTTGTCAACAGCACAGTTTCTTAAAAAGACAAAATTATGTCTGCATTTAATTTAAAAATAGATGGTGAATATAATCACTCAAAATATTTATTTCATTAAAGCTCAAATTGCTGGTACGGTTCCTATCAGGAACATTAGTAAAACATGCCTGTTTTACTAATGTATCTTATGAATCAGAAAGTAATAATTTTATGTGCTCAGCGATAACTTTCCACGTTTTAAAACCTCTTTTGAAATGGTTATGGCATTTCTACACAATAAACAATTACAATAACAAATGTCATAAAATGAATCCTGCCAAAAGATGTCGTGATACTCCTAAATAGAAAAGTCACGAAAAATACAACGTCTGAACTTGTCTGCATTATAATATTATACGATTGTTTAAAAGAGTTGTACAAGTAAACGTGATTTGATGTTGTCATGGTACATTTCCATTTGGCAATGTTACATTTCTCACTCATTTCATTCAAAAACGTCCGGTTTTCTAACCGGCACCCAAACGGCACTGGTGAACAGTAAAAAAACGATCTCTGTTTATCTTGATGTTTAACTTTAAACGGTTGTTTTTGTAATCGCCGGATATATCGTTGTCGGTGAACTTGGGTCTAAGTGACTTAGCGGTTGTTCTGTCAAAAACAATTAATGTCAAATCCAATGAGCGCAACGTTACATAGATACGTGTCATTGGAAACTAATATGTCAACGGATCGGTTTTTTATCGATATTATGCGCTGTCAACAGGATCTTTTAATGTTTTGAGATACTGACGCCTAGAATGTCAACATTTGGCGTTAGTTCATTGAAATATTCCATTCTCGGGCCTAACATGCATTTATCAGAAGACAATTATTTTTTTTGTCAAGAAGGGGTAAATGTAAAGTTAAATACAAGCTTATAGGATCGCAACGTATTCCCACTGCCGGCATTTCAGAATAGCAGATGGCAAACTATTAGTCACGCAGAAAATTATTTATTTATACCTAAAAAAGAAATTGCGTTTTCAGACTACCGTAACTTCTAATGGATTTTGTTCAAGCTATTCTGACGATTGCATTCACAGACAACGTAAAATTTCATTAACTAGAAAGTTTTATGCAATGTATTAGCTAGTTATCGGTAATTTTATTCATTGTTGGTCAATAATTTAATATTTTAGGATAGGTAGGCTACTTTGAGCAAATGACTTATTGTCTATGATTTGGAAAAAATCATGTCCATAATAGAGTAACATGTATGTACTCTATCATTAACATACATGGTACTCTATTTTTTCTTAATTTACAGAATATATTACGTGTAAAACAACAAATAAATCGGCAAATTTATGAACATTCGACCATTCAAACACAAAATCAAATATTTTTTATTTCAGTAATTAAATTTAACAATATAAACTTAAAAACAGTGGCATAATTAGGCATTGAAAAAAGGATTGTTCAAAAAGTATAAAATCTAAAACACAATTGTTTCAAAAACGGTTGTGGAGCACTGAATGTGTGTTTACAAAAAGTCTATCTTCTCGGGGCACCAACTATAGACAATCTACATAAATCTTTCTTATGTCCGTTTTAGATAGCAGCTATTCCTTCGAGAATGTGTAAACGTTTGTTCCAGACAGAAGTGTTGGTAGTTTTCTCAAACATCAAAGTATCTCTCTGATGTCCTTAGTCCTTCACCAATAAATATTTTTAGGATATTATGGAAATTAAATGGAGTTGCAATTTATGCATTGCATACTGCATATGCAGACTGGACCTAGTGTTACACACTAACACTATCAATGCCGTGACTGGACGAACCGGAGCTCAACTCAACGTATCGACGGATAGATAAAAGTTAGCAGAAACGCTTAGATTGACCATACACCACAATCCAAATCAATAGCAAACACGCCATTGATAATCGCCGCTTTGTTTACGACTTTCTCGTTCCGTCAAAAAAATATTACCATATCAATTTTTTTTATCGATATAAATAAACGATTTTGTCAAAATGTTTATTTATTTAATAATGCTTTACAGTTCAGTCCCGATTGGTGTAATACTTATTATTAATTACAGTATATTTGGTCTTAGCTTTTGAATACGAGAATGACCCAAATTAATAACAATTGATTTAACTAAATGGATTTTTTAACAATTTCTTATTTACATATGGCAAGTTTTTGTTAGGAATACTGCGTTTTGTTATTAGCATTTGCACGTTTAGTTACTGCAATTGTAACAATTAATCAAACTAGATTTTCATACTTTTGCAAAGTTCTAAAAATATTATAATTACATGAAAATAGTTAGATTAATTTACTTATAAAATGGTACAAATCTCAACATCATCCATCATATATCACTATGGGTACCAAATCTGCCGCTCTCCTTTACTCGTACACATTCAACTTATTTGCAATCAAATTAAAACCAACTATAGCTAAGTGACTATTTACACATAAAATAAAACAATAATTTCTATACGTAAATAACAGTAAAATAAAGGAGATGCATTAAAAAAACAAAAAGAAAGGAAAAGGAAATTTAAAGGGCGTCATGGAAATCCTTCACACCGCTGTCAATTGGAAGCGTGCCTAGAATGCTGGCAGCATTGCCGCCTTGTATGGCAATGCTGATCTTTTGCGCCAAATATAGGCCAGCCTGCTGTTCATGCGAGGCGTCAACCAGTCTCTTCGAGAAATCTCTAAACAGAGATGGACCCCATGTCCAAGTACGCGATCTCTTTTTAGAGATCTCCCAGTCCCAACGTTTCAACTCCAAACGGCTCAAATATATAATCTCCTACTAGATTTATGTATTTGCGCCGTTTGAGAGTCTCCGCTGTAGCTGCAGCAGCGCCTGCACAACACGCTGTGCTAGGAAGATGAGATGGCGCAAGGGCGTCGACACAAGTTACGTTCCACACCAAAGGCCTACCCAGCTTCCATGGCAGTAAAGACATACCGTCTGGTCTTTTGCCATCGTCGCGTGCCAAGCCCTGAGGTTCAAGTTGGGCTGGAACGCCAGCGGTGACAAGAGCCCGGCGAAGTATGTCATTGAGGTTGGCGTGTCGTGGAATTCGACCTGCGCTCCTGCTGCATGACAGACCATGGTGACCAAGGCTGTCGACGGCCTTTCCACAGTGACAGCGATGTGGAGAAACTCGTACATCGTACAATATAAAGAACAATACCAATAAAAAGAACTGTTGGATACGTCCTTTGATGTAAAATCACATGTCTTAACTGACATATCATCGCTGAGACCAAATTACTGAAGATTTTTTTTACTTCGTCGGACACAGTATAAGTAGGCCCGAACGCTTATACGTGAGAGTCACAGAGGTGTGTGACTTTCCCCTGTTTGTGAATTCAACCGTTATGTTTAAGCTTATCAAAGTGCCTATTTTAACATTACATCGCTCTCAAAAAGATTGTGTGTAGTAGTACAAAATACATTAACGCCGTTTGGTTTTGCCGCGAATCAATATGAAGCCTGAAAAATATTATTTGTATTTTAATATACATCCTTTAGTCAATAATCATATATGATAGCGATAATGGTATGTTTTGAATGTAATAGAAGTTTTTAAATATAATGCACCTTTAAATAGGTGCAAGTTAACTTCAAAATAAGAGTTTTTTTATTCTAAGGTGACCTTAAATTGAACTCTTTATAAAATGAGCAAAAGCTTTACGCGCGATATTTTCTTATTGAAATTCTTGCGTTACTGACTAACCGACAGAAAAGATACAGCAAAAATTACTACAGAAGAAGCTAAAATTTGGCATGTACGCTCCATGGAGATTGAAATTCCTGCAAGGTCTCGCATAAACGCTAAATAAAGAAAATAAAACCAAAATAAATTAAATATACAACATCCAATACGATTTTTAGTTCATAATTAACGAAGAAATTCGGGCTATATATATATCGAGGGTTCACGGGCAAAATGTATTAAGCGACCTTTTTAAACTTTACAGGAGAGCGTTTTAAATTTTCAATTTTACGAAAAAAATCGTTATAAAAAACGTATAAGGTTATTAACGAAAAAGTGACCGAAGTTGATTTTCATGACAAAAGCTGCATAATTGAGTATAGTTTTCATTTCTTTTAAGCTACTATTAATAAAAATAAAAGTCGCTTAATACAATATTACCCCAGTTTACTTTTATTTAGAAACAGGCTAAATGATATAAGTGCCTTAAACTTCACAATACAGGTATAGGAAAAACGATTTAAGCGATACTCTGGTATTATTTTGTGTAAGGCTAAATATATGAACAACCGTTGGAATACTAAAATAAAATCAGGCTAATCGGTTTAAACAATTGAAATATCATAAAGTAGTTGCAGATTAAAATGATTTATGTAGCACTTTTCTCTAAAAGTAAATTGTTTGAAATAACAATTTATTTGTATGTATAATTAGGATTGGCTTGGTTGATAACAACAAAAAAAGGCTTTTCTAAAAATAATAATATTATTTTAACTTCTACTAAACTATTAAATTGCAACCGAAACATAACTGGTGAAAAGTGGGTGTGTAATACACCCTTCGGGGATAAAAGGCTCACGCCTTTTACCCCCTTTAGTTATGTTATCAGCATTTATGGCTTGATGTTCTAGCGCATCGAGTCACACAGGCTTGCTGCTTAGGGATTGCAGGACTATGTTCTAACTCCCTACCCGCCTCATGACTAACTAGCCAATTGCTTGGTTGAATTCGATAGAGCATAAATAATAACGGAATCGGCGCCTCAATAGACAGATATCTAAGTCTCTGACCTGCGATATCCGCCGATAAAACACCAAATGTGTTCAAGAGGCGATCGAGCGGAACAAAGGCTCTAATGTATTCTAGAGAAATCTTTCTATCGGGCAAAGTCAGCTAACAAAGCTGAAGACGGAGGATGGCAGTGTTGTGTCATCCAGACCTCAATTCTTGGAGGAGATCGAAAGATTCTATGGAATGTTATACACGACCCCGCGACCACACGCGACCCTAGAGCTAGATTGACCCGACACCATACTAAAGACATCCCGGACGTCAGCATGCACGAGACTAGAGTGGTCCTAAAACAGCTCATAAACAACAAGGCACCGGGTGATGACAGAATTACAACAGAGCTTTTGAAAGCTGGCGGCATACCCGCTTTGGAAATTCTTCGTAAGCTTTTTGATTCCGTCATACACGAAGGTAAATTGCTACAGGCGTGGCACAAAAGTGTGGTTGTGCTGTTCTTCAAAAAGTTCCACAAAACCCTTTTAAAGAATTGCAGACCCATCTCACTTCTGAGCCACTTCTATAAGCTGTTTTCAAGGTTCATCACGAATCGTCTCGCTTGCAAGGTACACGACTTCCAGCGTTCTGAACAAGCCAGTTTCCGAAAAGGATAATAGTGCTATAGACCACATACTGAACACATATAGAAGCCCGAGGAGTATAACGAGCCTCTATGCTTGGCGTTTGTAGACTATGAGAAAGCCTTCGATTCGATCGAAATCTGGGTGGTGCTGCAGTCTCTCCAACGGTGCCAGATCGACTATCGATAAGACGAAGTGCTGAAGTTTTTGTAAGAAAACTCCACCATGTCAGTCCGCCTCCAGGACCAGAGCTCAAAACATATTCGGCTACAGCGAGGGGTGAGGCAGGGAGATGTTATATCTCCGAAACTCTTCATCGCTGTGCTGGAAGACATTTTCAAGCTTCTGGACTGGGAAGGACTCGGTATCAACATCAGCGGCGAGTACTGCATAACTCACCTTCGACTCACTGACAATATCGTAGTCATGATTGAGACCATGGTAGACCTCGGCACAATGCCCGGTGGCGTCTGTAGAGTCTCCCAACAAGTGGGTCGAACAAAACGAAAATCATGCATAACGTCCGTGTCGTACCAGCTCCTATAGATGTCTTCACGTCTGATATCCCGCAGTGTCTCAAGACGAAAGCCTTTGAACAGTGTGTGTTGCCAGTGTTGTCACTCAAAGGGCGATGGAGAGAGCTATGCTCGGCATTTTCTTGCGAGATCGAATCAGAAATGAGGAGATACGCAGGCGAACCAAAGTCACCGACATGGTTCTCCGAATAGTCATGCTGAAGTGGCAGTTGCAGGGTACATAGCCAGGAGAACCGATGGTTGGAGCAGAATGGTTCTGGAGTGGCGGCTACGCACCGGACGTCGTAGCAGAGCTAGGCCTCCTGCAAGGTGGACTGACAATCTTGTTGGGAATGCCCATAATTTTCCAAGTAAAATGTCCTATGTTTGTTCTTGTGTTGATTTATATTGTCATATCTCGATTTTATATTGGAAGGAAGCATATAATGTTACTTTTGTTTTTAAAGTCAAGGTAGTAGAGCCTTGCTGATTTCAGCATGAATGGGCCGGCTCGACCGGGGAAGTACTACCCTCTCACAGAAAATCGACGTAAAGTAACAGTACCTAAACTGTTGCGTTTTGTTCGGTGAGTGAGAGTGCTGGAGGCCCTATCCCCTATTCCTTCTCCCTGATCCCACTCCTCATCCTATCCCTTTTCCCAACCCCAAGGGGCGGCAACGCACTTGTGACTCCTGTGGTGTTGCTTGTGTCCACGGGCGGCGGTAATTGCTTACCATCAGGCAATCCGTCTGCTCGTTTGTCGCCTATTATCATAAAAAAAATACATGTGCAATGAAAAAATTATTAACTACGTATTTTTTTTAACATACGATATGTTGTTTAAATGAAGCAAATATGTTTTTTTTTCCTTCTCTAAAGTTGTCAAAATTGAGATATTACCGGTTGCCAGTCCACAGTCGATATGTCTTACCCGACGACGGATAAACGATTTATACAAAATTTTGACTATCTTAACGAATATAGATTTCCTAATTCCAGTAGAGTAAAAATGTTTTAACTTCCACCACTTAGAATACAATATGTCTGATGAGACGAGTCTTTATTAATTCAGTTTAAAAAGAAGGATTTAACCGCCGAGTAAAAAGATTTTTAATTAAATATGAAAATGATTTAAGCGCCTGTATGTATTAATATCAGACGCACGGTAAATGGTTTAAGCGACATAAGGTATGGATTTCAGCAGCAGGCTAAATGTTTTAAGCGATATCAAGTATGAATTTCAGGTGCAAGCAAAATGCTTTAAGCGAAGGTATGTATATATTTTAGGCGCAGGCAAGACGATTCAAACACCTTATCTTACCAAACATATGCCGGGGAAAATAGCTCAAGTCAAAAACACTAAATATTTCGCCTGTATGAAGTCCATTTTTTCTTAAATTGTAAAAAAATGTTGTCGCTTCAATCAAAGCTACTCGGAACTGCGCCTAAATTTACTATTGTTTTAAGCGCCAAAAAAGTGCTCAGATCAGTACGAAACCGAGTGCAAACGACGCAGAAAAATCCGGCGATTCCGAATATGTATATAACTCAATATCGGCCAGGACGTCGCTTAATACATTTTGCCCGTGAACCTTCGATATATATATATATATATATATATATATATATATATATATATATATATATATATATATGATTCATTGAAATTATGTAAACATACTTAGGTAACTTATGCCTAATTATTTATTTTATTAATGTTTAAATTATGTGTTTTGTTTTCTTAAATTATTGGTTAATTTATTTTTGTCAGAGGGAATATGTAAGTGGCACCTTGTCACTAAACTATATTGATCGCTACCGCGTCGATCTCGAAATACCTTCAGTTTTCATTTTATTCACAGAGAGAAATAAGAGTTGAACTACAAGAGATTACAGAACAATCTGAACATCTTACTCTTTTTAGAGTTCCGTACTTCGAAATGAAAAAACTTAACCCTTATAGGATCACTTTCTTGTCCGTCCGTCTGTCACTACTGTGCCTTAAAGCTGTAAAAAAATCTAACTTCTAAGCCAACGCAATCAAAAACTACAGCCGTTTATGCTGCTACGCAAATATTCAAAACTCAAAACTTACAGAGTACTTCCCGTGAACTTAGAATCTTAAAATTTGGTACGAAGCAATGTCTTATATCATACATAAAGGAAAAATTGCGAAAGCCGTAAATATTTAGTTACCTCATATCTTAAAAATATTTTTAATAATTTTAAAATTATTACCATTTTCTTATGAACGCGTATAGGTATTAAATTGAAATTCGTATCAAATACTCAGGTCTATAATAGCTTCCCCCCCATAGGATCTCCACCTTGTCGTGGTGGGGGGCTCAGTAACCGTGGGTGAGGTCCAACACCCACGGTGAAGCTAAGCGGGATCCCGGGAGGGGACGCTCCGCGTGGGCTTGCGTGGGGCCTGCGTAGGATGCGTCCCAGGATGCGGGTGCGGGGGACTGTTCTGTCTGTCCCTCGCAGTCGGGTGCGGTCGCGGGAGGAGAGGTGTGTCGGTGTTGCGTTGCCGCGCGCCCTATCTCCCGCAACCAACTGTAACAAAATCAAACTTCTATGTCAACGCAATAAAAAGAAACCGCCGCATATTTTTCGCAACTAATCGCAAGGGAATCAAAACCTACAGGGTACTTCCCGTGAACTCAGAATCTCGAAATTTGATACGAAGCAATGTCTTACAGCACAAATAAAGGAAAAATTGCGAAAGCCGTAAATTTTTAGTTACATCATATAAAAAAATATTTGTATTAATTTTAATGTTACTACCCCTTTCCTCATGAACGCATAAAGTTATTAAATTGAAATTCATATCAAATACTTGGGTCTGTTATACCTATAAGCTGTAACAAAATCAAACATCTATCTCAACGCAATCAAAAGAAACAGCAATTTTACTATATTTTCAAACTTGCAACTACTGGTAAGAGAATTAAAATCTACAGGGTACTTCCCGTAAACTAAGATTCTTGAAATTTGGTACATACCAACGTCTTATAGCACAGATAAAGGAAAAATTGCGAAAACTGTAAATTTTTAGTTACATCATATAATAAAAAAAATAAAGTTACTAGCCCTTTCCTTATGAACGCTTACAGGTATTAAATTGAAATTCATATCAAATTCTCAAGTCTATAATATCTTTAAGCTGTAACGAAATGAAACTTTTATGCCAACGCAATCAAAAGATACAGCTGTTTATGCCGCAAATTTTCGGATTTTTTTTTAACTTACAAGGGAATCAAAACCTACAGGGTACTTTCCGTGAACTTAGAATCTTAAAATTTGGACGAGGCAATTTCTTATAGCACAGATCAAGAAAAATTTTCCAAAAATGTAAATTTTTAGTTTCATCATATAATAAAGTTTAAAATTTTTAGAGTAACTTACTCTTTCCTCATGAACGCGTAGTTATTAAATTGAAATTCATATCAAATACTCAGGTCTATAACACCTTTAACTTACTTACTTACTCCGATGGCTCAGCGAGCCAAAGTGTGTCTTGGCCTCCGTTATGAGAGCTCGCCACTTCACCCGATCCTTCGCAGTCTCTTGCCAGTTAATGGCTTGAAACTGCCGAAGGTCCTCCTTAACTACATCACTCCGGCGATATCTGGGTCGACCAACCGGGCCACGTTCAGTTGGTCGGCCGAGATATG
The DNA here is from genome assembly GCA_944739405.2 of Euclidia mi. Taxonomy (NCBI): domain Eukaryota; kingdom Metazoa; phylum Arthropoda; class Insecta; order Lepidoptera; family Erebidae; genus Euclidia; species Euclidia mi. The sequence goes on along the minus strand of OX123188.2, from coordinate 59,300,714 downwards.
ATCTCTTTACGCTGCGATCCTCTCCCATTCTTTCTAGGTGGCTTAGCCATCGTAGTCTTTGCGTTTTCGCTTCTCCAATCACATTGGGTTCAGCCACCAGTTCTTCGATTTCGGCGTTTCTTCTAATTCTCCAACACCTATCAGGTCTTTGCACAGGTCCTAGGATCTTTCGAAAGATCCTCCTCTCCGCTATCAGAAGTTTTCTTTCCTCTTATAGTGTTAGCGTCTAAGCTTCACATCCGTACATTAGTATTGGTCGAATAACGGTTTTGTAGATTCGGGTCTTGGTGCTTCTGCTGAGGAGCTTGGACGCTAGCACTTTATGTAGCGCGGCACTGCATCGAAGCGCGTTTTGGATGCGAATATCTACATCCTCTTCTCTTGTGTTCGTGTCTGTCACAGTACACCCTAGATATTTAAATTTAGCAACGCCTTTGTACACGGTATCTCCTACGCGTAGGTTGTTGCGTTGGACGCGCGTGTTTTTGTACCGTTTCATAAGGAGATATTCTGTTTTGGCATAGTTTATTTTGAGTCCTACTTTTCCAGCTTCCGTTTCAAGAACCTCTGCGGATCGCCGAACTTCGTCCTTGATTTCTCCCAGTAAGGCAAGGTCATCAGCGTACCCTATCACCCTATGCCTTCCATTCAGTTTCAGTCCAACATCTAGTGTTTGCACTCTTTTGAGGACATATTCTAGAACTAAATTAAAAAGCATGGGTGACAGGGCATCGCCTTGCTTTAGTCCAGTGATTACCTCAAATTCTTCTGTTAGCTCGTCCTCAACTCGGACTTTCATTCTGTTATCTTTGGTGGCCACTTGGATCATATCTACTAGTTTTTTAGGGATATGAAACTCTCTCAGTATGACGTACAAGGCGTTTCTATTGATGCTGTCATAAGCATTAGTGAAGCCCACAAACAATGAGTGAACACTCTGCGCATATTCCCATTTCTTCTGTATTATCTGCTTAAGGAGGAAAATCTGGTCAATAGTAGTCCGCGTATGGTTCCAGTCTCTTTAGTAGCACGTAGGACAAAACCTTGTACGCTGTTGGTAACAGAGCTATTCCTCGATAATTCGTGCACCTCTTTTTGCAGCCTTTTTTGTGGATCGGACAGATCACTCCCACGTTCCATTCGCTTGGTTGTTGTTCTGTTTCCCAGATCTATAGTAGGATTTCATATAATTTTGGTTGGGCCGCACCACCTCCATACTTCTACACTTCCGCCGGTATGTTATCAATACCCGGAGCTTTATTGTTCTTTAGCCTAAGAATGGCTTCTCGAACCTCTCGGATTATTATGGGTTCTACTGGGACTTCCGTGTTATTGTTAGTGCATGGAAGTGGATCGCTACATGGGCTACAGTTGAGCAGTTGCTGGAAGTAGTTGCGCCATTGGTTTTTGATTTCCTGTACCCTCCTTTCTAGGTGTTGTCGCTTTTTTTATTTGGTAGCCTTTCTTCATAGCTCGCACTTCTTGGTAAAAAATTCTAGCCTCATTAGCTTTTATGAGAGTTTCCATTTCCTGTACCGTCCTTTCTAGGTGTTGTCGCTTTGCTCTTCTAATTACTGTTCTTGCTTCCGCTTTGATTTGATTGAATTTCTCTAACCAACGAGGCTCTTGCTCTGAAAGCATCTTATATTTCCTTCTCTCTTCTATTATGTTTTCACAATCCTGATTCCACCATTTGCTCTTTTTTTTTCCTTTCTTAAGCCCAAGTACCTTGCATGCTACGCTTTTTATGGAGTCTTTTATATTTGCCCAATTGTTATCTTTATTATCGTCTACAACTAATTGTTTAAAACTGTTACTGAGTTCTAACTGGAAGTTACTTCTTATTTCTTTAATTTTTAAAATTTTCTGTATTAATAGATTCTAGCTTTTTAATATATTTTCTGGATATTACTCGGATCTTGGCTTTAATTTTTACACCTAAGAGGTAGTGATTGCTGTCACAGTCGGCACCTCTATAAGTTCGAACGTCTTGTATGGTACCTCGTATGTTAGCTCGTCCTCAACTCGGACTTTCATTCTGCTATTTTTTTTGGTGGCCACTTGGATCATATCTACTAGTTTTTTAGGGATATGAAACTCTCTCAGTATGACGTACAAGGCGTTTCTATTGATGCTGTCATAAGCCTTAGTGAAGCCCACAAACAATGAGTGAACACTCTGCGCATATTCCCATTTCTTCTGTATTATCTGCTTAAGGAGGAAAATCTGGTCAATAGTAGTCCGCGTATGGTTCCAGTCTCTTTAGTAGCACGTAGGACAAAACCTTGTACGCTGTTGGTAACAGAGCTATTCCTCGATAATTCGTGCACCTCTTCTTGCAGCCTTTTTTGTGGATCGGACAGATCACTCCCACGTTCCATTCGCTTGGTTGTTGTTCTGTTTCCCAGATCTATAGTAGGACTTCATATAATTTTGATTGGGCCGCACCACCTCCATACTTCTACACTTCCGCCGGTATGTTATCAATACCCGGAGCTTTATTGTTCTTTAGCCTAAGAATGGCTTCTCGAACCTCTCGGATTATTATGGGTTCTACTGGGACTTCCGTGTTATTGTTAGTGCATGGAAGTGGATCGCTACATGGGCTACAGTTGAGCAGTTACTGGAAGTAGTTGCGCCATTGGTTTTTGATTTCTTCCTTAGATGTTATCAGGTTGCCATCATCGTCTTCAAGGAGTTGTGTTGTCGGTTGGTAGCCTCTTCTAATTACTGTTCTTGCTTCCGCTTTGATTTGATTGAATTTCTCTAACCAACGAGGCTCTTGCTCTGAAAGCATCTTATATTTCCTTCTCTCTTCTATTATGTTTTCACAATCCTGATTCCACCATTTGCTCTTTTTTTTTCCTTTCTGAAGCCCAAGTACCTTGCATGCTACGCTTTTTATGGAGTCTTTTATATTTGCCCAATTGTTATCTTTATTATCGTCTACAACTAATTGTTTAAAACTGTTACTGAGTTCTAACTGGAAGTTACTTCTTATTTCTTTAATTTTTAAAATTTTCTGTATTAATAGATTCTAGCTTTTTAATATATTTTCTGGATATTACTCGGATCTTGGCTTTAATTTTTACACCTAAGAGGTAGTGATTGCTGTCACAGTCGGCACCTCTATAAGTTCGAACGTCTTGTATGGTACCCTTGTGTCGATTGTCTATAAGAACGTGATCGATTTGATTTACCGTTCTACCATCAGGGGACTTCCATGTGCCTTTATATATGTCCTTGTGGCAGTACATTGTGCTCTTTATCACCATGGCTTTTGATGTTGCAAAGCTTATTAGTCTTAAACCATTGTCATTAGACTGAATGTGCTTACTATACCTCCCAATGGTTGGCATAAATACCTCTTCTTGTCTTACTTTAGCATTAAAGTCGCCTATCAGTATTTTGGCGTCGAAACTTGGTAGCTGATCATAAGTTGACTCCAGGTGGTCGTAAAAGTCATCTTTTTTGTCTTCGTCGGCTAATTCTGTGGCATATGCATTCACCATTGAGATGTTACAAAATTTACTTTTAATGCGAAGTATACAGAGTCTGTCTGAGATCGCTTCGAACCGAATCACGCTTCCGACTAAGTGTTTTGATACCATGAATCCAGTGCCATTAGTTTGGTGTCCATCGTCACTACCACTGTAGAACAGAATTGCTCCATTATCAACACTGCACTCTCCTTTGCCCGGCCACCTGACCTCTTAGGAGGCTGCGACTCCGACGTTGTATCTTTGGAGTTCATTATTGAGTTGATTCCACGAGGCTAATCTAAAATCCAGGATGCCACGCCGAGGGTCGTTAGTTTTGGGATCAGATCGTTTATGCTCACTTATCGGTTTCGTAACTTGAATTTTTTTTCTGTGGGAGGGTTGTTAGCCCGCCGCACAACCCCCATGATGTTGGAGGACCACACCCGTCGTTGGTCACCGAGTCCTTTGTACTTAGCCGGAAGCGTAGCTAGGCTGTAGTACCGACCATTCCTTCATCCGCCACCTGGAGGACGCATACGATAGCACACTGCGCCGTGAGGGCCGGCGCGGCACGTCACTGAGTTTTATGGGGTAAATAGTGGGGTAAGTGTTCCCCTTCTTTATTCTGCACCGCAGTATCCTGTCCGTGTTCGCTAATCTAGCTGCGCACAAAAGATAACATAACACCTTTAGGCTGTAATAAAATCAAACTTCTATGTCACATAATCAACAGAAACAGCAATTTAAGCATATTTTCAAACTCGCAACTACTCGCAAGGGAATCAAAACCTACAGAGTACTTCCCGTGAACTCAGAATCTTGAAATTTTTCACGAAGAAAACTCTTATAGCACAGATAAAGGAAAAATTGTTAAAAAAAATTTATTAAAAATATATTTGATCTAGAATCTTGAAATATGGCATAAAGCAACGTTTTATAGCACATAGGAAAAATTTTGAAAACCCAAAATATTTTGTTACATCACTTAAATTTTTTATTAATTATAATTATATACCTACAGGTTTGTACGGAACCCTCGGTGCGCGAGTCTTGACCGGTTTTTTTATGCTTTAAACCCAATGCGTACAGGAGGACTTTATTTCGTGGTCCATAAATGTGAAAAATAAGTATATTCATACTTTCAAAATAACACAGTGCTGGCACCTATTTTATCGTGCTTGAATCATACATCTTCAGCCCGCATCATTTGACGCCTTGATATAGGCCTACGCCACTTAAATAGCTTCCTGTAATATGCCTCTGCCTGCCAATAGACAGAACATATCCATTCGGGGTCAAACAGGTGTGAATTTACAAATGTATGCTCCGCATGCTGTTAAATCAAATAATGATAATGTTACTGGGAAATTGTCGCGTAGTGAAGTTGCATAGCACAAAGAACACATTTTATAACATGTTATCCTCTTTTGATCATTTGACAAAGCGTCGCGTGTCCGCGCGTCGCGCTTCGGTTCATTTATTTACACGCACTAATGGCGCTGACAATACATATTTACTGCTCTGTTTACTGCCACATTTAGATATTGACTACTAAAATCAATATGAAAAGCATCCATCGCAGAGGAGACAGTACCTATCGCCGTATTTATGAAACAACATTTCCAATCGCACGATAAATACGCCTATTAATTTTATTCAGCAATGGGCAGAAATTGATCGGCAATTTTCGTTAAAATTACACACTAAATCTAAGGTAATAATAAGCGTGGTCCTTAAGTTGAGTCTACATCTGCTAATTGCGTCCGAAGTTGTTTTTGAGCATAATTTTGGCTAATTGCAGTCGTGCACTCGGCGTCACGCCAACTAAATCCAGGAAAAGGCACCTTATTCACACATTTATAAAAAACGTTACGTGCATTCAGCTGTGATTTGTTTATTCAACCCACTTATTGAAGCTTTTGATGCATACGTTACTCGAACGTCCCATTTCTATTTTAAAGAATAAAGTAACAATAATTGTTTTGTTGTCTTAAATTGTAATAAAAGGTTTCAATTACGACATTGAATCTTTGAATTTGAGTTATCAACGTGAGCTTAATATGTACCTCAAGCGGGCTTGGTATGTTCTACCTTTTTTTTTTTTTTTTTTACGAGGTGGAAAATCCCTTCGGATCTCCGACTCTTGGGGGAAATAAGAGCCGGAGTATGTGGTGTTTCCACTAAAAACCACCTCGACTTCCGCCATGTACCCGTCTGTCGGAGGGTGGGGCATCACCAAAGCTCTCGTCGCCACCCTCCAACGGGTATTGGCCCGCCAGATGGTCAGGCGGGCCCCGAACAAAACCCCCTTGGCGACGGATTAAGGTGTTGGACTCCGCCGCCAAAACGCCCAGCGGCCGCAGAGGATAGGGAGGACGGCAACGCAACAACGCATCTCCTCTTCCTCTGCGGCCCCACCGCGACGCATCAAATGGTGCGCCCCCATTTGGTCGCGGGAGATAGGGCGCGCGGCAACGCAACACCGACACGCCTCTCCTCCCGCGACCGCACCCGACTGCGAGAGACAGACAGAACTGTCCCCCGCACCCGCACCGTTGGACGCATCCTGCGCAGGCCCCTCAAAGCCCACGCGGAGCGTCCCCTCCTGGATCCCTCTTAGCTTCACCGCGGGTGAGCAATCCACGGTTACTGAGCCCCCCCACCACGACAAGGTGGAGATCCCACGGGGGGGTGGTATGTTTTACCTAGTGATTAGATATGTTGTCACAAGACAGTAAGACTTCAAGAAGATCAAACTCTATTTGTAGTCTTTGTACTTTATATTTATTAAGTTTATTTTAGCCTGCGTTTAAGTTTTAACAATAGCAATAGGTAGCTAAATTATTTAATAGAGACTAAAGACGGTCACAATATTTTATGAATTCTAAGTAATAAAATATACGTAAGTGTGCACCCACACCGTAATACACATACTAAATACTATTAACGTCATAAGATTAATTATTTTATTAGTAATTAACCCTTCAATGGTATCGGGGTCAAAATTGACCCCAATGCTTCATATTTTTAATCACACCTTTTCAGTAAAAGCACCTACACTCTTGCGCATCGGGGTAATCTCATTACGCCGCGGAGTGCGGCGAGAGACGGACGCGCGTCATTTAAGTGCTAGTGAGAACGGAGATATGTACACTGCTGGGGTCAAATTTGACCCAGATACCGGAAGCGTACATTTTATTGTATGATTTATGTTATAATTTTTCACTATTTTATACTTAATTTATATATAATATTTACGTGACGGTGAAATCTCACAGCTTTTAGAAGATTAATACGAAGAATCTGGCTCTGAATTAATTCAGGACGCCACAATAGCTGCTTGTGACCAGAAAATGATCAGCGTTTGTGAGGAACAAATAGATTAATTGTTTTACATTGTCATCTTTTTTATTATTCGTGATCTCATAGAAAGTTCCTATTTTTTATTATATTAGTTATATACAAAAACGAATACAAAATGTTTTCTTGTATTATATTTTCTTTTTATATATAAATAAGAATACCTAAAGTAGAGTCTTGTCAAATAAGAAGATACTACCTGTTTTATTTATTAAATATGTGATCTCTTGTTAGAACATGATACAAATTTAATAAAACATTACATTGTAAGTCCTTTTTTACTAAATAAAAAAAATATATAATGTACAGTTGTATCATTTTATATTACTGTCTGGGGTCAGTTTTGACCCCTATACCACTTACGTTGCCTTTTTTAGCGAAACCAGCTAAGGGTTAATTATAAACTAAATCAAAACTATCTCTAAGATCTCGATGAGACCATATAGCGCATATTTCTAAATTACACCGTTAGCAATATTAATGGTGGTAGTTTGGACACGTGGAGCGAATGAGTGAAGAAAGAATGACGAATCAGATAGGTATATAAGGCAAATGTGTGTGGGCAAGTCGGTCGTGGCAGACCTCGGCGGACATTCGTCAACCAAATTGGAGACATCCTAAGAAACGGAAAGGAGCGAAGTACCCGAAACCGGCGAGCATGTATGAAAAGAGTAATGAGTGTAGAGCAAGCGCGTGAGGTTTGTGAGGATAGGAGCAAGTGGCGTTCTTTTGTTTCTGCCTACCCCGACGGGAAAAAGGCGTGAGTATATGTGTGTGTATGTATGCAATATTAACTAACTAAGAATCAGGGGGCACGGCAGTGCCCCCACCAAGTCGAGCAAAAAAAGCGGCACGGCCGTACCATCCTTTTCTCGAAGCAATTCAGGCCATTTTCGACCCCCTATAACTTCGTTATGGATAAAACTAGAAGCCTGATTGTTTATTAACCATGCAGGCATTGTATAAAGATGGGTGTATGTCAAATTTCATTCAATTTGAACCTGTATTTTAAGAATTATAACGAGTCAAAATTCTTAATTTTGTCACTCACTTACCGATCATCAAAACTCTAAGGCACTTCTAGCAAACGTAGAAGCTTCAAATTTAGGAAACTATTAGTGTTTAGTGTACGAACTAAGGAAAAACTAAAATATATTTTAATTTCGGTCCAGTTTTCGAGATACATCAACTGCATAAATAACTTTGTAATCCCATATGAATATAAAGGATTACAAAATTATATTTGCAGTTAGAGCTTTAATTAAAAAAATTCGTTGTTGGTGTACAAGAAGTAGAAGGTACCGGAAAGGACAAAAGTAAGACTATCTACAAAAATAAATAAGATCCAATAAAAACAATACTTGTCAAAAATACCAAGTATTGCGACCGTAAAAAGTTGTGAGATCCATGTAGTACCAAGTCGGTTAATTAAAAATCTTTAATGTTTTAAATAAATATTATTGACTTGGCAATCGCATTAAACAATCTTATTTATATATGTATTACTTATGAGATATATTGTGTTTCCATGCGATGGCCGAATCAATCTATTTATTTAAAACATTAAAGATTTTTAATTAACTGACTTGGTATTACATGGATCTCACAACTTTTTTACGGTCGCGAGACTTGGTATTTTTGACAAGTATTGTTTTCATGGGATCTTATTTTTCTTCAGCTGGCTTTTAACAAAGTAAAATTTATAAACACTGAAAATTAACATAAAGAAAGCATTTTACGGCCCGACCAGCAATAATATTATCGGGATCCTGCCTTTTCGCCGAATATTGTTTGGCCGATTATCACTTGCCAACCAACGTTTCGCCTATTTTTCACTTTGTCAACTAACGATTGTAAAATTTTTGTATGACAACGTTTCATTTGGTAGAATTATTGTTAAGCTGATTATTGTAATCACAAAAAACGTTTGGGGCATTTATCTTTTGTCAAATTATTAGGCCAGACAACTTTTAAGCCTGTAATACATGTTGGACGAGCGTCGCCGAGTGAACGCCAATACCAACGTATAGACAGTATATTTGCATTGTCTTGCCATCGCTCGGTGTCGCTCGCCTAGTTAGCCGAGTAAAGTCAAGCGCCAACGTGTATAGAACTCATTTGGCGTAGCTTGTCACAACTTGCGATCGCTCGCGTCCACTTGCCGCACTCCGGAGCGCTGTCGATTTTTCTGCACAAATCAAAGGCGCTCGCCCGCACTCGGCCAATAGTGTCCACATGTTTGTCAGCGCGCCATTACGCCCTTGTTCTATTTTTGTAAATACTCAACATCCACCACCTTATTTATCATATTTTCTTTTTCTCAACTTAAGTGCGGTATACACTGACATAAAAAATATAAGCACTCATTAAATAAATAGCAGCAGCTGCAATAACTGCTACGTCGTCGTCATCCATCTTGTTTCAATTCACAATGCAAACTGACGGAGCCCAACGTGTGGGCATCTCTTCAAAATTCGTCTGTATTGGCCATTTGCATTGGTTTTCGATATACTTGCCAAACGTGTAGGCAGTAACACTTGACTTGTATTCATTTGCCTACGCTCGCGTTGGCCTAAGCTCGACCAACATGTATTGCAGGCTTTAGACGAATAACGTTCCGTCTGTTCAGGCGATGTTTCGGGAAGTTCAGGTGAAATCGAAAGGAATCGGTTAGGTTAGGTTAGTATGTTGATCAACAATGCACGTCAACTGAAACAATGGCTGGTTAGGTTAAGTTAGAACTGCGACCACAACGCACGAGCCGGGCGAGCGAAGCGAGCATGCCGCGGCAGCGGACGGCGAAGTGCCAGAACCAAATCGCTTTTATTTCACTACACAAGGCATTTAAAAATGCTCAATCGGTTAGGTTAGAACTGCGACAATAAAAGGAAGACCAAACGTAAAGTTGGCAACCTCACGTTGGGGAATAAAAACAAAATTATATCACAAGTTGGCAAATGATTATTCTGCGAAATAAAATTCTGCGAAACGTTAGTTGGCAAGTGATAATCGGCTGAACAATTTTCGGCAAAAAGGCAGAGATACAATATTATCATTACCCGTGACGGTACCATTTGAATACTTAGAAAATAGCCCGTAAATGTTAATTGCCGAGCATAGGCGATCCCCAAAGCATCATACCTATAGTAAAAGCTCTAGCCGCAAGTGCTATAATCGGTTAGATTCATATATATTGTAATGTTATCAGTAAAAACAGATGTTTCTGCTCAACCGAGTGGCATAATCTCTGCGCTGCCTTTTGCTCTGCACTTGGCAAGTATATCATTAGTAATTTAGACGAATGCACGTGCCACGCTGACTCAGGTATTGGGACTTTCGAGAAACATATGCATCAAAGGCTTACTTGACTTTGATCTAATTGCTCTTAAATTAATCACATGACTTAATTTATTAAGATCCAATTAATTCATTATCTAAATGCTTAGGTATGCACTTGTTGTGTTTCAGAACTGAATACGTAGAATACCTATTAATGACTTTAATAACAATACTTTAACCAAATTAATTTACATGAAATGATTATAACAACAAACTCTTAATAGCATGATGATATATGAAAACGGACAATACATTTGCAAGGATTAATGACCTCAAAAAGTTTGAAGTAAAGAAAATGACAAGGCGTTGTCTGTGAGTGCAACAACGAGAGGGCGGCGTGGTGCGGTACGGCGCGGGAGGACCGGCGGTGGCGTCGCGCGGCGCCGATCGTCGAGCGACCAGCGACGGGCGGTTGCGCCCTACTCCTCTCTCCTCTGAGGAAATTACTCTGGAATATTGTTTTGTATTGCACTTGTGACAGACTGCACCCCGACACCGCGCGCTCTGCTGCGCTGCTAAACTTCAGACGGATTTATAGAGTACACACACGACCTTGCACCATCTTATTGCTACGTGGGACTGCGACAAATGCTGCCTTTGGTTGTGCTTTCTGCTCGGTAACAAAGACTCGTAACTGAGCCACTAATCCAATATATCTCGACAACACATATGACTATATTTCTAATTGAGGACAAAAAACTCAAGCGATCGTCACGAATCAAATGGTATTTTGCGGCATGTTTCAAGTAATTGGCTTCCATTGTTAAAGTCTATTATGAAAGTTATTTGTTTCAAATGGGCTCAATTCAAATTCAAATTCAAATTCAAATTTTTATTTGTGTGAAATTGGGTACAGTATAGGTCTTAAAATTAATACAGCGGATCTCCAATATCTGCCTGGCGGCTTACACAATTTCATTACAATACATGCAGGCATTTCTTTTAACAATGAATTAATTAAGGTATCAATAACTGAATAAAACGAGATGCAAATATTAAAATGTCAAACAATTAGTAACATATTCAAATTTTAGGATTAATAATGAGAATAATTAAATGACAAGATTAATAATACAATGAATAAAATATCAAGATTAATTATACAAATAATAAAATGTCAAGAATAATAATACAAATAATAAAGTGTCAAGATTAATAATACAAATCATAAAATGTCAAGATTAATAATACAAATAAAATGTCAAGCGTAATAAACAAAATCATAACATGTCAAAAATAAATGGATATTCAATATGTGCAAAAGAGAATTAAAATTGAATGTATTTTATAATTTGTCATTTAAGAAACTGTCTATTGTGTAATAACTTTTGTCTATTAGAATTTTTTTTTAGGTTATAGTTAAATTGAGAATTATTTAAATCCTTGATGTAATCTGGTATTTTATTATATATTTTTGGCCCCATGCAAAAGACGCTTTTGTGCATCAAGGATGTTTTTGATTCTCTTAAGCATAATTTATGTTTATAGATGTGCCTGGTCGATCTCGATTGGTACTCCGATACTTTTTTGAATAAATTTATGTTTTGTCTGACAAATATAGCTACCTCGTAAATGTATATGGATGGAACTGTTAATATTTTTAAGTCGGTGAAATGTTGTTTGCAACTATCTGTTATTTGAAGTCGACATATGGCTCTGATGCATCGTTTCTGTGCCTTAAAAATTATCTCCTTATTGGTAGAGTTGCCCCAGAATATCACTCCGTAACGTAATAAGGCACCGACGTAACCATGGTAAGCAGTTACCACTGCTTCACGGTTAACTTTTTTGCGAAGTGAATATAATGCGAACGCGAATTTACTTAGCTTTTTACTCAGTGTTTCTATATGCTCTTTCCAAGTTAATTTGCTGTCAATGATTAGGCCTAAAAATTTTGTGTAGGTAACTTCTTCAATTATTTTGTTATGAAATTCTATAGGAGTTTTTAAAGGGGCTAGGCGTTGATAAAAGTACATTATCTTTGTTTTGTTAAGATTTATTAACAGATTGTTCTGTTCTAACTATTTGACTGACTGATTTAAAGCAGTTTTGACATTTATATCGAGCTTTTTGTTTGGTTCGTGTTCAATCATTACCGTGCTGTCGTCAGCAAACAAAACCATAGGAAAGGCTACATTTTTTGGAAAGTCGTTTATGTATATCAAAAAGAGTAAAGGTCCTAAGACACTTCCCTGTGGTACGCCGTATGTAATAGTACGTTCATTCGAGGCATATTTTAATTCTCTTTTAGTCGTGGTACATATATTTCTTATTTCTACATATTGTTTTCTATTAGTTAGGTATGATTCTAAGACAGCCAAAAATTACCACGAATGCCGTAGGCATTCAGTTTCAACAGTAGTAATTTATGATCCACAAGATCAAAGGCCCTTGTCATATCCATAAATATGGTACATGTCAAAGATCTTTTATCAATATTTGTCATAATTCTATCCAGAAATTCGTAAATTGCCATATTAATAGTTCTGTTTTTTCTAAAGCCCTTTTGTTCATTTACCAAAATATTATATTTTTCTAGATAAGAATATATAGAATCATACAGTATCCTCTCAAATATTTTCGAAAAAACTGGTATAAGAGCAATCGGTCGGTAGTTTTTCATATCTTTTTTATTTTCCTTTTTGTACAATGGCTTTACTATACTAACTTTTAATTTCTCTGGGTACACTCCTGCACAAATACTTAGATTAATAATATAACTAATTGGCCTTGATATAATATCTGCTACATATTTGATAGGTTTGGTTGATATACCATCGTAACCAATACTAGATTTATTTTTTAAGTTATTAATTACATGTCTTATTTGATCAGGTATCGTTGGTGGCATAAAAATTGAATGGGTGCATATATTTTGCATCGAGTATTTAGACTTTTGAGTGGCAGATCTTGTAAGATTTTCTGCTTGGCTAATAAAATAATTATTGAAAGCATTAGCTATATTTTTAGGACTGCTAATTATAGTACCATTATGTTCTATCTCTAAAATATTTTCAAAGATGTCTGTTACGTATGTTTTCATTAATAATCGCCCATGTTGTTTTACATTTATTTTTAGATGATGAAATTCTATGATTATTTTTTGCATATTGAGTGAAGTTGATAATTTTTCTAAGTCTAGTTGAATATTGTCTTAGTCTAGTATGACTACTTCTACTTGGCTTTAATCTATGCATCCATAATAATAGTCGTTTCCTTTTACTACAACATTTTATGCCAGGTGTTATCCATGATGGTCTTTTTATGTTAGTTATGGATTTGTTTAACCAGGGAAAGCATAAATTATAATATAGTGTAAAGGTTTTCAGAAAACTGTTATATGCTATATTTGTATCATCTGTCATGAATACCTCATTAAATGAAATTGAGGACAGACATTCTTTAAATTTATTAAGGTTTTCTTTACTAAAATCACGATATTTTATACGCCAGCAATGTAATATACAGGCTTTTTTAACAGGAAATCAAAAAATTTGAGCTGTATGATCAGACATATTCAAATCCAAAACAGAGTTATGACATTTCCCTAAAATATTATGAGCAAAATTATCAATACAAGTGTTGCTTGACAATCTGGTGGGCTGATCAATTTCCAACTTAAGGTTATAGTTCAATAAAAAGTTATGGAATTCAAGAGAGGCTGTGTCTTTTTTTAAAATGTTAATATTAAAATCGCCACATATGATTACTTGTTTCCGTGGTTTATAACATATAGATTGTAAAACCATATTAAATTGCTTATAAAATATTTCCAAATTATGCCTAGGAACTCTATACACACATACAATAATAACATTATGGTTCAGTAATTCGATTGCACAGAATTCAACAATGCCTTGGATAGAGCATTTTTTAACATCTAAAATTTCTTTATATTGAATTCCTAATTTTGTGAGTATACATGACCCTCCTCTTCTCACGTTTCTCGAATAACATGCTGCTAATTTGAAATTGGGTAATGCTAAAATTTCTTCTTGACCGTTTACAATAAAGTGCTCGGTTAAGCAAATTATATCTACGTTTACATTGTTATTAGAAAGTTCGTGAAGGTGTAGGGTCAATAAGTCAGATTTATTAATTAGTCCCGCAATATTCTGATGTAATATAGTCATTTGGCTAAAGAAAAAAATTGTCTATGTTTTGGTCTTCTTTACTGTGGTCATCTTGGATAATATATTGTTTATTTTCGATCTCTATTTCAGTCATAAGCTTCTCTAAGTTATTAAACACGTTCCTCATACCTGTGTTATTTAGGTGGCCCGTTCGGCCTGAGAACATAGAAGAATCATAAGCGAGGTTGAGGTTAGAGTCCAAAATGTAGGCATATTCATGTGTCAAATTATCTAAGTATAGTAGATTGTTAAACATTTCTACTCTGTAGTTGTGTAAGGCTTTCAGTTCACTGTTTATAAATGTTGGTAAACATATGATGACATTAGTGTGTTCTAGTTCATTTAGTGTATTTCTTATCAGAAATATGAGGTCATGGTAATTGCCTGTTCTTAAAAAGTCTCTTTCGCCTAATAGTAATACACAATAGTCATTCTTGTTAAAATATTTTAATTTATTTCTCATGCCATTCATCAACTCCTTAATACCGCCGTTATTATACAGGTAGTGACAGAAATCATAAGTGTTACCAAAGGTTGCCTCAGTTATTCTGCATATATTATTGCGTGAGTTGTTACTTATAATACACAGTTTATTCTTTGTGGGCTTACGTTTCACAGTATTGGTAAATGGATCTATAAGCGGTGTGTTTGAGACGCTTTTATTATTCGTTTCCTCTAATGTTTTGTTTAAATTGCTGGCGATAATATTTTGTTTACGAGTTATTTTCGGCGTAATATTTTTTTTCTTCGGTGTTGGTTTTATCTCGCTAGTAGTAAGCTTTTTATAGATGTTCTTTTTCTTTGTGAGATCTTCTATAGTTTTCTTCAAATTATTATTTTCGAAGTTGAGTGTTTCGACCTCACGATGAGCCGATTGCAACTCTGAAGTTAATTCCTTTATTTGCCTTTTTAACTCAGATATTTCATCGCAGTCTTCGTCTTCTGTTAAAGGCAAGCTACAATTCATACTAGTAGTGCCCTCTAGATCTACCTTTGAGTCATCTTCGCTATTTGTAACAGAGTGAGTCCGATTGCGTCGGAATGTAATATTTTCTATGAAATTCATCGTAGAATATTGCTCAAGTATTAACTTTGAATTTTAGCTTAATAATATTTGTATTAGGCAGTTATATCTCAAAAAGAACACTTGGCTCCTCGGATTCGATCTTGAGATATTATTATTCTCAAAGTACTCAACTGACGCGATGTGCCACGGTATCAGTGACCAAAGAGTTGAAATTGTTGTTTCTATGTGGCAGTAAGCTAATGACATGAATATTGTCGTTCACCACGGGAAGATAGATGGCTCAGTATTAAGTTGTTTGAAGTTTTAGTTCACTAATAAGGTTGATCGTTCAACGCTTCGTCGATAGATGGTGTTTGACAGAGTCACATAGTTTCAAATAAAAAACGGAACACTTAAAACTTCAAACTTGAATTCACTTGAATTTAACTTGTATATTTGGGATACAATTAGGTCAATTTAGGTTACGATAGTTTTAGAGTCTGTTCATACGTACTGTGATAAAATATTGACATTTATCCTTGAAATTACATGTCATTCTTCATAGTATGTTGTTAACACTATATTTTTGTTATTACTAGTTTTTAAGCGTCACTAACATTCTCACACGTGATTCATGAGTCAAATATCACTTTTATGCACTGTTTATTGTCCGGTTTTATCTTTAGAATATTTTAAATAATTTATTTTACGAGAGCGCGTACACAAGCAATGTTTACATTTAAGCGCCATCTAGCGGACAGTCAATGAAGCGAAGCGAACATCAATGAAGGTAGTACAACGAGAGTAATCTTAATATATAAAATCCTTGCGTTACTGACTGACTGACAGTCATATATTGGGCGCAGGAAGCTGTAATTTGGCATGTATGTTTCTTGGGGACCGTAGGGGTGCACTAAGAAGGGATTTCCCGAAATTCCCACGGGATCGGCAAAAACGGGTAAATTTAAAAAAATGCAGGCGTAGCTGCTGGCGTCCTCTAGTAATAAATAAATGAAACGATTTATTTGGTAAGCGCGAACTTTTCCATTGTGTTACCTTTTTGCTGCGGGCCGGAATTCGCGTAGCAAAACATTGTGATCGCTTCACGGGTCATGTTTTGATAACGCCGTGACATTGTTATCTCGTTTGATGAATGGACTTTTTGTTACAAATGGACGTGGTTATTTCGCTAATGAACTCGCGCGCCCCACCTAAATGTTTTTCAAAGCGCGAATCGTTGAACACTCAAATATAGTGGTTACTAATATTAATCACGACTCTCAGTGCCTGTTCGTCTTTAATAATTTCTAAGAAGTGGCAATTATGCCATTTAAAAATGAAAATATATTTAATTACAAATTATTTTTGCACAGTTGCCTAGCGTTTATTTTGTAGGAATGTTTGATTCCTAACACAAATTAATTAGTTTCAGCAATGCCAGAAGTATCAAAGAATATAAATAAAAGTACCATAAAGTGAAGTTTCTTAGACAAAAGGTTATCCATAACAGAAGACGATGAAATTGTATGATGTGAACTCATTTGAAACAGTCTTAGAAACAGATTCGAGTTAAAATTGGCATGCTGGGAATTTTACTCCAGTGGAGGATTTGAGCGGAGGAAATGAAAATTGTTGAGGAAGTCTGAGCATCAACGGGCTCGTTTAAGAAAAAGTGTCATATAGCTATCGCTGATATTGCCTGCGCCTTTTATTGAGTAAAATAATCTCGTACCCGGTATTCATAACGTCCCGGCTCTTTAATAAACACTCGCGTAACAAAAGTACGGCTTGACGACTACTTGAAATTGAATTTCCACAATTCTGCGAATAGAAATTCTCTACAAGTAAACATTAAAGACGAGTCCAGTACCAATAATAACATATACCTACATAAGTACGTAAAAAATAATTTTCCCCAATCATCTCCCCACACCACATTTCTATCTACACCTTTAGGATTCAATTCCACGTGACAGCTGACAAATCGCACCGCGCGCCGCTTTTGGCCGCTCCAATTTCCGATGACAAGACCTACATTAACCTTAAGGGTCACCCGATATAATCTATGGCGACACATTTCAGCGATCAACAATCCATTCTGTTGCAACGATAATGCCGTAATCCATTTATAATAAGCTTATATCGGCTAGTTATCAGTATTATTCGTAAGCCACAGCAATGAGTACCATTTAAAAAACGCCCAAGGAAAATATTTTTTTGTAATGATGTGGTTTATAAATATGCGAAATATGTCTTTGTTCTTCATGAACTAATGATTTTAGTTTGTTATTGATAAAACACACAACATATAAACTGAGTTTGTAATGCATGCAAGTATACCTAACCCTTTGATTATAATTAAAGGTTTAAACCTTTCTTTTAGCTTCGGTGAAAGAAAATCTGATGATGGTAACAAAGGCCTAAAAATATATTCAAGCCACTGCCTGTCGTGAGGCAGGAAAGAGGGAAATTATATTGAGGAAAGGTATAAAGAAAATTCACAAAGAGATCTTTTTAGTTATGACTATTACTTGTTATATAAAAGTAATATTCTTTTTCATTAATCTATGTTGAATATATGCATGTACTTTATAGTTTTCTTCGTTTATACGTTTTATATTTTTATACTGCCACACGACAGACCTTACGCAAGTTTGCCTAAATTTACAAATAGTTGGATTTTATCTACATTAGAATAGCTATAAAAAAGCTAAAATCTAGCTATTCTAGACCTTCATTCACACGTTGCCATTTATGACAAATATGAAAATATATAGAAGGCCGAGTAGCAGCAATAGTATCGTAGGAAGGATGGTCAACGTTCTGTTATCATTTTCTTATAAATACGCGCTGTAACCAAGGTCTTTATCAAGACTTCGCTGGACCGCTGACCTGACCTTAAAAGTTTCGGTCGCCGTTGAATTCGTAACGAAACATTCATTGTGGATTGATGTTTACTCATTGCGGCAGCGCGGTACGTAGGTATGCACACAAAGATGTAAGCTTACCACACTATTGTTTCTCAGAATCATATTTGTACATAGTAACCAGATATGCTTGAGTAGAATATCATCCAAATCAATAGAAGCTCAAATTGATAACAATATTGGGTTAACACCGCAGCTACGTTGCAAAAGGCGTGCAAGTCAGCATACTTATGTGAGCAAGCACTCTGCGACAGTTAATGAGTCCACACGACGTCGCATACCAACTTACATCATGATTTATTACATCGGCATCATCATTTCTGAATTCTTTGACATTATGACTCTAAGCTCGTTTTCGTAGATCCCGTTCGTAAATGTTCATTGTTTTCACAGTCAGCAATAGTTGCCTAATTTAAACTTACTGGAAAATTTGTGTTAAAATACCGTTAAAATAGCATGATCCATGAAGTTATTGATTCACACACAATTTAATACATTCTTGCTTTAAGTCATTCAACTATATAAGTGTTTAAATTGCTATATATATTGTTTCTATAACATTCATTTTTTATTAGTTTCTAAGTATTTACTAAACATAGATCACGTGGTGCTTCATAAGCATCAGCATGACATAGTCTAGTGCTTGTACCTAAATAACTCTATCCCTGGAATCTTTTTATTAACAGTTGTTCACTTGCCAATAAAATAAAAAATATCAAGAACATGTGAGTTTTAAAGACCTCGTAGTTAAGGAGCCGGTAACAAAATAGACCACAGTCATCTTTTCTCGGAAAGCTATACTTTATGATTTTTTGTCATAAACTTTACGGTTTGAAGGCAACCTCTAAGCGGTTCCATAACAATTAATTTAAGTAATGTAGATAATTTTAATTATTAATTTTTGAACATGACTATTAACTTACATCATTTCTGTCCATCCGCGGTTGCCTGGAAGAGATCGCTCTATTAGCGATAAGGCCGCCAATTGCAAACTAGTTTTAAGGTATATATGTACTTATGTAAATACTTTGTTTGTTTTGGTGTTCAATAAAGTGTAATCTATCTATGTATCTATCTATAATTTTGAAATTTCCTGGAATTGATCTTTTCTGTTTTCGAACATTTACAAACAAAAACAAATAGCAGGGCAATTAACAAATAGCAATTGTTTTTAAAAGAAGATTTTCATCGCACACGGCTACAAAAAAAGATTTGTAATGTTAAACGCTGCAGCCTCGTGTTCTGGAGTCAAACCTGGACACATTTGTCAATAAGAATGCTTTGTCTTCAGAACTGAACCAAAATCAGCTACAAACGAAGTCTACTGAAATAAAATCTTGTGAGAATATTTTTCCTTGATACCCAAAGCTATAAAATTTCGAAGAATGAATGAAAAAGTAAATATACGCTTCAACAGTATCGTCTCAATTAAATTCACATGAGCAAATTTCGAGTAAAAAATGTTTTATGACAACGCCTCACACTTTCTGCAATCATTTCTTCTACGTGGTTTACGAAATAGTTTAGCGATATAAAATTTTCGGCGCCATGATTTTATGCCAAATTTTATGATATTGTCTTTGTAAATATTGTCCGAGTTTAATTAGCCACTAAAAAGCGGAGCTGTGGGTACTGTGATTATATTGGCAATATATACGAGCCTCGTTGATAAAATCCTGTTTTTATACCTAAAGGTGAACACAATATGCAAATGAAATCAGTGTGATGGATCAGATTAAATTTGGTTTTTAACAAAAGGTCGATTAAATCATGGTAATGTGTTCAATATTTGATATTTTAAATTTATTATAATAAAACAATGTGGCTGGCATGTTGCTGTTGGTGCAAGTGAATTAATTAAGTTAAAAAGTAAACAAAACATTGCTGTGGAACTTTTGTTTCGCTCACCGTGCAATCATCGCGCACAACACTGCACTGAAAGCAACTCTGTATTCATGCACTTTTGGAGCATACTCATTAGCTATATATATATTTACCGCTTTCAATGCCTCATTTGTTCAAATCTCTTATAATATGAGTTTTAATTAGAAAAAGGTGTAACCTAAAATAACTAAGATAACTTCTTACTTATTTTAATTTTCCTTTCCTACAGTAAAACTGTGCATTTTATTAAATGTTTTTCATATTAATCACACAATACAATTTTATCGCAAAAGTTTAGGTTTCAATATTCGCCACATTAATCACTTATGCAGGTTTAACCCAAAAACCAACTCCGATTGAAGAAATGAATTGCAAATAACATGTAGACAACTAACTATCCCGTAGTAAACCAATGTACATGAGAGGCTTTGGTGAAAATTGGTAATACGTTTATTTCTGTAATTCAAAAATACATGTTCAAAATAAATTTACAAAAAAATATAGCTAATGTTACACGAAGTTCGCTGTCATTGCTTTGTGGATATTTTTAACGTATAGTTACAATGTTGGCGGAACATTGTCATAACGCTTGTCCAAGTACATGTCAGGAACATGTTAATAATGAATGTGAACAAGTTGAAAATCGTCATGAATATAATAATATGTTAGATATAATGAAATTACGTTATCTTTGTGGATATTTTTAACGTATAGTTACATTGTTGGCGGAACATTGTCATAACGCTTGTTTAACCCCTGGTATGCCGGAACGCAGATCTACGCGAGACACAATAGCTTTTTAATTGTGTCTGGTATTCCGGCATACAAGAGGTTAAGTACATGTCAGGAACATGTTAATAATGAATGTGAACAAGTTGAAAATCGTCATGAATATAATAATATGTTAGATATAATGAAATTACGTTATAAATTAATTTCAGCATAAAGTGATGTTTAATAGACAACTACATAATTATGTGTGTTATAAAGTAGTATATAGGTATGTAAATACGTTTTGAATTAACGTACTCATCTACTTCTATGTATATATACATGACTACACGATATGGGCATAAATAAAATAACCTAGCTATGGCAACGTGTATTTATATAACAGGTACAACACGGCTTTGATAAATGGCACACCAGTAATTGTCAGGGTAAACGGCTAAAGACTACATGAGCGAGATTGGCAAGGCACCACCGCTAGTGTAGCACTAGCTTGGATGCATCTCGTAAATATACATCATAATGTCATGAAGGCTTTAAAATCTCATTATGTCGTACAGTGCATTAGCCAGCGACATCGGCAGATATCAAGTGAGTAAGTGCAATATGCATCGGACACATAAGGTTCTCGTAACTCCTGCAAACGCAGACTAACCGCACCGGCAGTACATTCGATTTCAGAATTTCACGGTTCCGTTCCTCCCAATACGTACGGTTATAGGTGAATGCGAATAGCTGCGTGACAACACAACGGTCGCATCTTTGTCAACGGACTCGACTTGGCTTAATCCCAAATGACTGAGAAAAGGTAACATATCTCTTTATTTACGTTATATTTATTATGACAGTTACAAATGTCGTATACGTACATACACGGCTTCACGCTCGTGTCTCTTGTTATAATGACAATCAGAACAAAGATTAAGTACACATACATAGTTTAAAATCAAAACACGTGTTTATAGCATGTAGAACATTGGACGAAACGAAATCTAAAAGGTTTAAAGATAAACAACATTAAAAGTATTATATAGTAGGGCATATATCTTCAAAAGCGAGTTAGTACCTCCGGTTTATTGTTTGTAATGTGGAAAAGGGCAATAGTTATAGGCTTTATTCAAATGTTAGACATATTTTTATTTCAGACGCGACATTTATGTACCTATATGTATACTGTTTACAATTATCAACAGCTCAAAGGGAAATCTTTAGTAGAATACTCGTATGGCCTTTAGAAGATATTATTGTATCTGACACAAGAAATTTATATTCTTTTCTACACGAATCTAATTCTGACGATAATAGGTGTTAATTATATTTTCTTATTGATCTCGTAAATTTTTGTCATACTACTGTAATTAAGAATAATATCGATAACTAAATAGGTACGTTCTCGATAATCACATCTCAGATTTTTCTTATCGAGGTTTATTTTTTGTAGATAAATTATAACAACTCCACGCCGTGGCAGTTTTACCCTTAATTGGTGTCTAGATGACAGATTAAGGATGGGAAAGCAGTGACGTAATTGACAGTCCAATCTGAGCGGCGGTTTTGGTGATGGATCTCAGTATGTTCATGACGATGAAACAGCCCGTGCCTTTCCCTGCCCACCTATACCCACTCACTATATAACATTATAAATACCTTTTCGGGAACAGAGGATCGCAATCATTTTTCAAGTTGCCTACGTTTTGATTTAGTATATAGAGCCGAAAATATCTTGACGGAGGTAAAAACGGGACTTCTTGGTGACAGTCTTGGTTATTCAAAGTCAAATTTATGAGAAAAGAAAGATGGATTGCAAATAAATGATCTGTAAAAAAAAGGGTGAATGTTGTCGTAATATATGTATTAATCAGTATCCACAACTGTTATTTTAACGTGTAAATGTCGTTACCGTCCCACCTGAATGTAGCGTTAAATTAATTGAGACAAGAATTCAAATTATAAAACGAAACCTCGAATACCTACTGGGAACCGCTTTGACTAACTGTAATATAAACTGATGCAACAAAGCGTTTGTAAACAAACCAAACAAAAGTAAAGTGTGTAAAAGAATACCATTACAGGAGAAAATTCCAAAAAACACTTTGCAACAAAGGAGGGATGAAGGAGTAGCTGAGTTCCGTGTTGAAGCGTTTGATATAAGGCGGTCTGTGAGGACACGCCTCAATGGACAGTGCGCCTAACTTAAACAATAATCGCAAAGCTTAACTTTTTACGTCTCAAGGGACGGCGCGTGGCGCACAAGGAGCCGCCGTCATCGCGCCTGCCCTCGTTAAATATTCCGTTATGAAAATTCATAAAAAGCCCCGTCAAAACTTTTTTCGTATCGTCCACAGGTCGATTCCCCCGATCTCGTCTTTTACTTCTCGCGTGAAAACTACTCCGAAGAGTTATTGCTTTAGGTATGGCGCAGTAAGTCTCTATTACCCACGCCGTTAGAGTCGCGTGAATGAAGGCGAACGAACGTGGTGGGAATCCACAAGCTAACTCAATTCTCACCGTCCCGTTAATACATCTAATATACCAACCGGTTTTTCTTTGTTCCCCCTACGTTTCATTAATTTCAGCTTATGTTGCGGTACTTGGGGCAGTAGTCACGATATCTAATCATTTCAACAAACGTTTTTATAAGCGTCCGCACAACGTTACAAATTACAAAAAGTTACTCACATTAGTACGTCAGCTGTATAGTTTATTTTTGCCTTTTATTTTATCGCCTGAACTACTTCTTTCGTTACCTACATGTGATTTGTAGGTAATGTAAAACGAGCCCAATTATGCTGAACCTATATAAGCAACATAATTGTGTAACACTAAAAACTTTTGAAAAGTGAAGCAGAGTGTAGAGGTCACGCTTATTGCCGTCTATCAAATACAACTGCATGTTACCTACCTATTTCTAAAAATATTGATTTCTGGAAACCCCAAGAATCGTTCAGAAGCACTTATTGGCTCAAGCTTCGAACTTCATACTCAACTTGCAACAATAAAAGAAAGATCAAACTTCGGCTGCTGGATTTATTATGGGTTAGGTATATTAGAAATCGTTCACTTATATTTTAAATCAACGCTTAAGTTATACATATATCATACACAGCAATTTTACTCATCCATCATTAAGAGATACAAAGTTAGTTGAAAATTGTAAATATAACAATTGGCTTCGCAAAAACGTCTTTATTTTTCTTAAAAATGAAACCAAGTTTTAAGTACTGTTCACAATAGTCCAGACAGATAACAGTCACAATAAAAATTGATTCCCACATTTATTACCTAATAAACATAATATCAACAGAGAACAACTAGTTATAAGAAATAACGTTATTGAAAAGTTTTGTATGAATGTTAAAATAAAATTTCCTAAAAAAATTCCAACAATTTTTCTAGTCGTAGACGATTCTTGCCCTATAACGACATCAAAATAAATCATATTTAGTAGGTAGGAGTTGGAAAAAAGCTATTTATATTATGAAACCTACCCTCAAGCTTATCCCATACGCTAGCTAAAGATCTACAGACCTATCTCAAATGGCTATCTTTACCTAAGAAGGCGGGCGAATGAATGGGATTTAATTTGTTCACTAGAAGGATCCCGCTGGCCGCTATTCAGCTGATACTACACTTTTGTAGAAACGCTCCTCGCAAGTTCTTATATTATGTTAGTCTATGTTGAAGTCCGACTTCACCAAAACTTATGTCAATTATCCTCGTTTGACTCGTGAAAACTACGTATCGATTGCTATTACTGAAATTCACAGAACGTTATAAGATCAGTGTGCACGCAAACATTAACGTCTTTATGATTATGACGTAACGCTAAGTACGTATGTTATTATTCAAATCTATGTACGTAACGCGAACGTACAGCACGAATTACTTATATTGTGGTTTGTTATAGTACGTCCATTCAACTTATTCCAACTCTACAATGCTTCTCATAAAATTTAATGAGGAATCTTCCATAAGCTTTGATTGCACGATCAGTAAGGTAGATATCTACGTATGTAGATTGATATTAGTTATTATAATAACTTTGTTACTGTATGTTTATAAGTATGTCAGTTCGAGTTTGTGTTAACGTACGCCCTACATTACAAGTAGGGTAACGTTATGTACCGATTATGTTACAACTTACTCAATTCAGGCGATATGAAATGTAATAATAAGATTCTTACGGCTTATTGAAATTATAACTGCCTTTTACAGCCTTTGTGGGTAGTGGGTCTAGGTTAGCGCACCTCTGATCATGAAGGCTACCACAAAGCGATTGAAAACAATGTGGTCGAGTTTCAATTAATATTCAATTTGTGAACCTATTGTAATTTATCTCGAATAAGCGTATTGTCCTTTAACAAAGCCAACATATCACAAAATAATTTTCAAAATGAAAAACAGAATGCCGGCGTAGTCGTTGGTTATTTCCTCCCTTGCATAAACAGTCTCAATAAATTCTTCACGTTGATCCGAGGATGAACCCTTGTGACGTTTGAAAATGGAGGTTGTGTACGTGGCATCTCGACGCGGCGGCGGCGGCGGCGCGCGCTCCCGGTGATTCGTCGTTACCCGTCGACGCGGCCACTGCCCACACCACTCCACATCGTTTGCTACCAACGAATATCTCACTAAACATGAACTGCTGTAGATTTTTTAAATAATACCCCGCATAAATCGCTACGTAAACAAATAAAAAAATGTTTATTTTTACTTTGCTCTATTGAGAAGTGATATAAAAACAAAACAACCCGAGCAGCTACATAGCAGTGTATTCCTTCTAAATAATATTGAAGATTGAATTGCTATTTAACAACCCGGATATAATAGCGAAATGGTGAAGGTGGGTGCTCTCAACGTGTCTGTTCTACAAATACTATCTCATGTGTCCCGTACTATTTAGTACATTTAAACACACCAGTTAAAAAATTATCCCCCTTTTTTATCCGTCTTATAAAAACGTCTTAGGAACCAACCTAATTAAATTCGATCGAATGCGGTTTGTACTGCTAAGACTGTTTAAAAACAACACATTGTCAGAGGAATGCAAACCATGCAATCGTGGGGTTTTTCATTTTACGAATAGTCAACCAACTAAGCATTAGAAAAATCTATATTAAGATTTTCAATAACTCAATCAATCCATCATGATATTGAAATACTTACAACCGGCGTATCCGTGTCATCATCTCTCGCCGACCGCGCGCCGCGTTCTCAGAATTTGACGCATACCGGATATTATTTTATACCTAAAAAGTATTCATTGCAAAAAGTACTTATTATAAATTGAAACCACTTCAGATAGTCACTATAGAAGTACGCCACGAATATTGCAAACAATTCAGTATGAAGTTTAGAACTTCACGTCATATAAGTTAATGAAATAGGTAGCTTAAAAAAACTAAAGAGTGCTCTGACAGTCTAGACAGCATAAGTATGGGCTAAGTAAAATTCGATGTCAGTATTCCATAACACGTCGTTTGTAACTGATTTGGTAGCGTTAAAAGCACATAAGTTTCAGTTCATGTTACTTTTTCCAGATTAAGTTCTCACAGTGCTTGAATGAGGAGTCTGCAGTAGATTTTATTATTTAACTTGGACAGAAAGGGGAAACAAAGACAGTTTTGGAGAAATTGATCAAAAGCTTTGATTGTATTACGTACACTCCACCCCGAATGCTTGTTAATCTTTCGGCGGCGGTACACTTGGTGTACACTTTTTTTTACAAACTTCTGATGCGACAGCCCTTTAACAAACTTTAAGAAAGTTGCGACAAAATTTAAAGACGTTTTAAGAATACCTTTATACGTGTAACGCTACGTCTGTAATACTTTGTATTGACATTTTTTGTTTAGTTTTATTTTTGCAAGCACTTTAATTATTGTAGTTATTTTTAGAACAAATTAATAATGAACTCAAATACTGATAGTGTCAACACATCAATATACGTCTGAGCTATATAAGGTAGTGCAAGAATGTAGTGGTGAGTCGTGATGTAAGTCTGGGTTATCACATGTGTGTGATAACCCAGACACAATGTTACAATATGCGTGAGTGGCTTGGCTGGGATCGCGGTTGGCGCCAGTTTAATTAATCTGGATTTGATGAGGGATTAAGTTTGCGTGACGCATGACGGATCGAGAGCTCTATGCGTCCTGGGCTTTCTCTTTCGTCCTTTTTAACCACAATAGACGATACTGTGTTTTAAAACGGATTTACCTCTCATTTCGCCCCCGCACAATTTGTACACACGTTCAAGAAGTGTAATTTGCCTTACTCACTTATTAACGGGAATGGTGATGTATGATGTCATATTTGCCAGTTTTTGTATACGCCGCTTTATGAAGGCTTGGAACATTTTAAGCGTAAAGATAGACAGCGATATTTATATGAATGTACATTGTATTGTATACTTCTGTTTTACATATACAAAAAATAAGTATCAGTTGTCCGTATTAAATAAAAAGGCAACTGCATTTTAATGTAAGAAGAAATTGTACCAAATAAATTTAAGCTTTGACAAATATAGTACCAGAACGCGAGTCATAATAAAAACAACAGTACGTATTTATACACCACGAAAGGCATACTTGCATAAGCCTTTGATTGCCTTTGAAGCCCATACATGTACATTAGGTATGAGCCAGTGTGCACAAGGCACCTTAGGGACACTTCGTGTAAGATTTTCAGGTGATGTTTCACAAAGCGACAAGCATTCTGACGTCCATCCACCGCGTAGTTTTACAATGGAATTACTGTTCAAGCACTCGGCTATTATTTAAACTTATTTACTTATTCACACCGTGGAACTAAACAAATAAATGCATTTCATTGTTTAGCGGGAGGATGCCCGCAGCTGCGCTCGCACATTTTAATTATCGCTTGCTAAACAGAGAAGTAAAACATTGTGAGGAAACCTGCATGTCTGAGAGTTCTCCATAATGTTCTCGAAAGACGTGTGAAGTCTGCCAACCTGCACTTGGCCAGACAGTTTACCTACAGGGCCGATGATGATGAACCGTTTCAGATTGCAGGTCCCGTGAAAATTTCAGAAAATGCCTTCTTAGTCCTACAGTTCCGCTACTTGAGCCCAATAGTTTTAGTTGTGCGTTTTGTGTCGGTCAGTCAGTAATGCAGGAATTACCAATATAAATCAACAAACAGTAACGCAGGAATTACCAATATACACAGACAGATAGCTGTTAATTCTGACTTGTTATTTTATTTAAATTTTCTAACTGACTGTCCAACCGTTAATAATTAAATTGACAGGCAGAGGTCGAAAGTGAACTCCGTCTTTATAACCTTTCTTTGATTTTATCGGCGTCATAGTTTATTATCACACAAATGGCGCCTGATGTGTAACCTAGTTATATTATAAAATAATTAAAAATATATTTATTTTATTAAAAATATGGTAATTGGGGTTCCGTTCCTCACAAGGTAAAAAAACCGGCCAAGTGCGTGTCGGGCCACGCGCAATGTAGGGTTCCGTTGTTGCCCATAATGACTTGATGCAAAGGGTACTCGTATTAATGTACAACAAATCCGACTGTTTATTTTGCTGAAAAAATAATTTTAATAACACTATTATAAGAACCTAAATTTTGTTTTGAAAAATACTAGGTATGTATCCAGTTATGTGTTGTAAACATAAAATGTGGTTTCCAAGGTATACTACTACTATACATACGTAGTACCGTAGTACATTACATACCAAAGTACGTATATCTTTAAGATTAAGCCAGCGCGCCCAATGTTAACTCACAGAAATAGGTATTTATAAGTTAACCGACGATTACTCGTAAACTAGTGATATCTACTTAGCCGTGATAGTTTTCCTTTTAAATTCGTTATATGTACTACATTTATGATTTTTTTCACCTCTTCCAAATTAATAGTTTAGCCGGCAGAAGGGGGGGACACTTGAGTCTAACAATTTTTTTCACTTCAAAGCTTGATATTTGACAAACCAATCACTTGATCGAAAAATGATTTGAGCAAACTAATAATATTTTTTTAAAACCTATCCAATGATACCCCACATGATGGGGTATTCAACCAAAAAAAAATTCAACCCCACTATATATGTAGGGGAGATACCCTTACTAGCACTAGGCGTCTTTGAGCTAGGCTGCGGACGGACAGACGGACGGACATGACGAAACTATAAGGGTTCCTTGTGGACTACGGAACCCTAAAAAGGAACCCTTATAAGATCACTTTCTTGTCCGTCTGTCTGTCCGTGTGTCACCACCGATTTTCTCAGTAACGGATGGACCTAACAAATTGAAATTTATACCAGATACTGAGGTCTATGGTTCCTAATAGGTGTAAAAATCAGGGTCCTGGGTCAATCCGATAAAAAGATATGGTCAAAATTAGATTTTTGCGAAAACTTGTAAGTACCAAATTAACCTTAATTTTCAACTTCTTTTAATTTTCGGAATTTTTCCTTTACTTGGGCTGTAAGACCTTGGTTTTAACCAAAATTGACAATTCTAGGTCAACCGTAAGTATCTATAATAAGATATAGAAAACCTATATGGTAGTTCCCGTTGAACTAGAATCACGAACTTTGGCCAAAAGCAGGGTCTTTAGGCACAAATAAAGGAAAAATTACAAAAAATCTAAAAAGTGGAAAATTTAAGGGTGTCCCCATAAATAACATAGAAGACTCCATTTAAGATTCTCCTCCAAGTTGTAGGGGCGCTCATACAGATTTAGAGGACTAGCGTAATTAGCACCAACCTCAAATAAGGTAAAATGCGTACGGAACCCTCGGTGCGCGGGTCAGACTCGCACTTGCCCGAATTGTTTATGTAATTAAAACGCTTTACGATCGTTGCCACTGTATACACTATATCATAATTTTGGGTTTCCCTCCGCATAAAAGACATGATACTCCGCTGAATACTTTCAAACTTTCGCGATTTGTACACATACTAATATTTATAGCCTCCAGGGCACCCGGTGACGACATCTGCTGTATCTCACGACGAAACGTCGGGGCGACAAAGCAGACGTTTCAAATTTATTTTCAAATTAATTACACGATATAAGTTGTTTTTAATATATCTGTTATAAATTAAAAAAAAAACATGAATAGATAAACAAATAAATGGATAAACTATGAAAAAAACATACCCGATTGACTCGTTACAATATCAAATTAAATAATTATGTATTACCCTCACTCCCCGCTGGCAGAAAGCGGTTAGTCAGGTGTAATTCTATAAGAATTAATTTATATTAAAGTAATAATCAAACTTACGACAAAATTATTGTCCTTATTGTTAGAAAGGCAGCTTATTAAATTCTAATACGTACATCATTTCTAAAACTGTTGGAAGATGATATATACACAATGAATAATTATCAATGTGACGCCAGTGATGTAGCACCGACGAAGAGAAATTAAATTGCGCACACAATCCTAACCATTATAATGTGCTAAATAACATACGTTATTCTATACACGAGTTTGGCACATTAGCTTCTCTGTGCTACGTCGTAGAGCGGCTACGCCGTAGAGATGCTACGTCAAGTGCGACGCGCTAGTCTGTAATATTAAGCGCGTTATTGCTTTCTAAACAGTTTACACCAATCGTGAGTTGTTCTAATAGTATTGGTAGAAGCTTTCAGTAGCAAAGCCTTCCAAGAATTGGTGTAGCTGAACGAACTACTACAATTATTTGATTTATATTTTATATCATAGCCGTGTACTTACTACAACAGTAGCAAAATTATATCCATTTAGTATATTTATATACTATGCATACAAAGAAATTGCTCTATGATAATCGTAGTGACATTTTATTTTCCCTTTTCCCTAACAAAATAAGTTAGTAGCTATGCAACATACTATGATGAAATATTAAACAATTTAACATTTTATTATTAAAATATTTTAAAGTTTTTAACGTAAATATAGCTCATAAATCTTATTTATTTATTTATTTAAACTTCCTGCAATACAATTTGCACAAGGCGGACTTAATGCCAAAGGCATTTTCTACCAGTCAACCTTAGGGTGATGCAGAGATGATAGTGGCAGGTGGGCTTTAGAGACTAAAAACAAGAGAACTAAATATAACAATAGAATAATGGTAATACATATTTTCGACTAGAAACTCCTTATACATACTTACATACATATGAATAAATATACATGTTTAAATATATTTAATATATAAATAAGTATATATATATATATATATATATATATATATATATATATATATATATATATATATATATATATATATATATATATATATATATATATATATATATATATATATATATGTATATATATATAACATATATTGTTTGAAAGAGTCTCCTCGTGATCCCATGGTCGTCTACGAGCTCAATACTAATACGTACGGGTTAAGGTCAAGCCCCTACTTGGCAATACGTTCTCTTTGGGAGCTCGCAGACCGCGAAGGCTTACGTTTCCCACGAGCCTCCGCCATCTTGAAGGACGATATTTACGTCGATGACATTTGCTCGGGCGCCTCCACAGCGGACGAGGCGATCCTCCTGCGGGACGAATTGATAGGTATTTTGGCCTCCGCTGGTTATGAGTTGCGCAAATGGATTTCCAACTCACCAGCGCTTTTGGAAGGCTTGCCAGAAGAAGCAGGATCCACATTTGTTTGAGATTGTTGACAACCCCGCCATAATGGCTGTTCTCGGCGTTCAGTACAGACCAGTCCAAGACATCTTTACGTATAACGTAGACTTGAAATTGCCTTGTTCTTGGACTAAACGTCTCGTGTTGTCTACTGTCGCCAGAACCTTTGATCCGAACGGTTGGATTTGTCCTATCATATTTTGGGCAAAATGCTTCTTGCAGAAGCTTTGAACAGCAGGATTGACCTGGGACGAACCTCTACACGGCACTCTTGTTGAGGAATGGACCTCTTTTGTATCCTCACTTCCTGCCGTCAACGAGGTCTCCTTGCCTCGTCCCATCCTTCCTCCCGGGAAGTACAAGGCCACCCTTCACGGGTTTTGTGATGCTTCGGAGCGTGGGCACGCGGCCGTGGTGTACTTGCGCACAGTTAGTGCCTCAGGTCAGGTGAGGGTTTCCCTTATCATGGCGAAGAGCAAGGTTGCACCCCTTCGGACATCTCTGACCATCCCAAAATTGGAGCTCTCGGGAGCAGCCCTACTTGTACGCTTATTGAACCACGTATCCAGTACTTTGGGTAAAAGCATTTGTATTAATGGGACCTACGCCTGGACAGACAGCCAAATTGTTCTTTGTTGGTTGAAGGTTTCTGTCCACACCTTGGAGGTATTTGTCGCTAATCGCGTTTCCCAAATCCAGAAATCCGAAGTCAAGCTTGTTTGGAGACACGTGCCAGGTGAGCTCAACCCCGCTGATTGTGCTTCGCGCGGATGCTTGACGCCTAGTTTGATAGGTCATTCGCTGTGGTGGGGTCCGGAATGGTTGAGTCGACCAGAAACCGATTGGCCTCGAACGCCAGTTTTGAATACTTCTAATTTGCCGGGTCTACGAACACTCGCTCTTGAGAAGGAAGAATGCGCCTTCGACCCCGATTTTCTGTTGAATCGTTACAGCTCCCTCGACAAGTTGTTAGGTGTTACTGCTTGGATAAAGCGTT
Source organism: Euclidia mi (assembly GCA_944739405.2). Taxonomy (NCBI): domain Eukaryota; kingdom Metazoa; phylum Arthropoda; class Insecta; order Lepidoptera; family Erebidae; genus Euclidia; species Euclidia mi. Next base: position 59,268,218 of record OX123188.2, on the reverse strand, counting down.
TTGTTTTTAATTTTAGGCACCCACAACAGAAACGTCTGACACCGTTTCTCTCACCACAGGAACGACAGGAGTCCCTCACCTTTTGGGTTCGTTCTGTGCAATTGGCCCATTTTGAGAAGGAGATTGCTATCCTTAAATCAGGGAGATCGAAATTATATATATATAAATTGAACCCCTTTTTGGACGATACGGGTCTCTTGCGCGTTGGAGGGCGTCTCAAGAACGCCAACCTCCCTTACGAGGCACGTCACCCCCTTTTGTTACCTAAGGACGGTCATTTGGTACGCTTGTTGGTAACTGACCGTCACCTTAAAAATTCGCATGCTGGTTGTAATGCGCTCTTGGCCATTTTGCAACGCGAGTTTTGCATCTTGTCTGCCCGAAAAGTTATTCGGAGTGTAGTCTTTCGCTGCATCCCTTGCTATAAGCTCAAGGCTTCTACCATGCAGCCCTTGATGAGGGACTTACCAGCAGATCGCGTAACTGAAATCAGGACATTTGACGGTGTTGGCACGGACTTCGCTGGTCCCTTCTTGGTGAAAACGTCGACACTTCGAAACAGCAAGACTGTTAAGGCCTACTTGTGTGTTTTTGTTTGCCTCTCCACAAAGGCCGTTCATTTGGAACTGGTCTCCTCGCTTACGACCGAGGCGTTTGTAGCCACATTTGACAGATTTGTATCCCGCAGAGGGCTGCCTTCCTTGATCCGTTCTGACTGCGGCACTAACTTTAAGGGCACCTATAATTATTTGAATGATGTTGTTAATTTCCTTGAAACCAACAAAGCTGATATAGGTGATAGGCTTGCCCGACGTGGGATAAATTGGTTGTTTTCCCCACCAAATTGTCCACACTGGGGTTGTATATTTGAGGCCGCCGTAAAATCGGCCAAAACACACTTGCGCAGGACAATCGGTGAATCTGTCCTTACATTTGAGGAACTCGCAACTGTGTTTTGTAAGATCGAGGCCGTTTTGAACTCTCGGCCGTTGTGCCCGATCTCCTCAGATCCGAATGATTTGGAGGCTCTTACGCCGGGCCATTTTTTGATTGGTCGCCCACTTGTCGCCTTGCCTGAGTACCCCTACATTGATACGAGACCTGGTCGTCTCTCGCGCTTTGAATTGGTACGCCAGATTACTCAGAGCTTTTGGAAACGCTGGAATTTGGAATATTTGCACATACTCCAGCAACGCGTTAAGTGGACCGACAAGACTGATCCACCCAAGATTGGTGACCTCGTTTTGATCAAGGAGGCTAACCTTCCGCCACTCAGATGGCGCAGGGGGCGCATCCTTCGTTTGGTAACTGGGGCTGATGGAGTTCCCCGATTTGCTGAGGTCTTGGTGGACGGTTCGATTCTGAGGAGAGCGGTTGCAACATTGTCACGTCTACCAACCGATTAGCGGACCGGTAGGCCGGTCCGGGGCGGGTGGATGTTTGAAATAGAATTAGTTTTTATTATAAGTCAAATCGATTAGATTGATTGAGTAACATTTTGTTTAGTCTATTGAAAATTTCTGACAATGGTCACACTGAACTGTCACTTCCGTTGCCGCCTTGAAAAATTAACACGCCGTTTGCACTCTCGCGTGCCTTGTACCTAATTAATAAATTGATCGCCTTTTGAATTAACGCGAATTGAATTAACTTGCAAATACTATAAACTGCCGCCTTTGGTTTGCCCGGCAAAAGTTGAGTCGAACATTGACATTTGCAAAACTGAATTGTGAATCCTGTGAACTTGCATCGTGCATTGAAGACGCTGCGTTGGAGTCTGGTAAAGTAAAGATAATTCACTTGCTAATATTGGCCAATTTTAGTCTCGTGTGTGTCTAACTTGCCTCCAGGACTCCACTCAAGAACATCACCAGGAGATATTTGGTAAGACATTTGTTTAATTCTTAGCGCCAAGAAACTTGGTCCATGTGTTTAGATCCTTTGCCTTGGGCTAAGACTGGATGAATTAATCGCTTCCACTGATCTCTGTTAAAAAAATACCCATTCTTAGCCCAAATTCTAGACATATATACATATATATTATAACCATATTTTTTACATACACATGAATATTACAATAATGCAATCTGCTAATACATAGGTAGTAAATGAGTACTGCTACTGAGAAGTTACCGATTGTCCACGATATAACTGACGACCCTTGTACTTGAACGTTTCACGTGTATTGGTTATCCTAATTTCAGGAGGGAGAGCATTCCAAAGTAGGATATGTTGGATATAGAAAGAAGAATGAATTAGATTAGAAGTGTGGGATGGACAAAGAAGAAGAAGATTATTAGATGATCGTAAGTTCTTAACATGGTTGGAGAAAGATATTGAAAATAAAGCATTAGATAAGATGGGGCATTAGTGGAGTGGAGAAGTGAGTATAATGTGGTCAGCGTACGCAAATTTTGTCGCTGACGTATTGGTAACCATTTTAATTCACTACGGAATTTCGAGACATGATCGAACTTACGAAGATTAAAAACGAACCGAATGCAATAATTGAGAAGTCGGTCAAGTTTATTGAGCAGATCTGCAGATCTGCATTCAGGTCGAGATAACACACATCACCATAGTCAATTATGGGGAAGATTAAGGTTTGCACAAGCATTGCCTTAGTTTTTGAAGGGAGAAAATTCTTAAGGCGATAAGGAGAGCGAAGAGTCCCGAAAACTTTCTGGCTAACTACTGCAATTTGAGTCCGCCAATCAAGGGTGCAAACCAAGATTTTTTCAGTTGTGGTAAAAGGTATTACACATCCATTGAAAATGACAGGTGGCAGACTCGTGTGGTCAATTCTAGCAATCATACGCGAGCTTTCATGCATTCACACAAAGACCGAATTGATCAGACCACACCTTTATCGCTTGTAAGTCATAGTTTACTTTGCCGATTGCATCTGACAGCTTCTCTACCCGTGCCTGAGAGTAAAGCTGCAAGTCATCTGCATACAGATGATACGCACACTGAAGTTCACGAGTTATGAGATTGATAAACAATGAAAATAGAAGTGGAGAGTGGATTCCGCCTTGTGGAACCCCAGCAATCAGATCACACCAATTCGACGATGTTTTATCAGTGCGTAATGACTGCTGGTGTCCACGAAGAAATGAAGAGAACCAATCCCGAGCCTCAGATGAAATATTAAGGTGAGAAAGGACAGCCAGTAGAACATCGTGACTGACGATATTAAAGGCGTTTGAGAAGTCAACCAAAGCTAACACGGTTAACTCGGCTTTCTCCACGCCCTCCCTAATATCGCCAGTCACTTTGAGTAGAGTGGAAACAGTACTGTGCCCAGGTCGAAACCCGGATTGGAGAGGACTAAGGATGTTGTTGGAAAGGATAAATCTGGAAAGCTGCTTGTGAACACAAGCCTCTAGGATTTTGGATAGGAATGGGAGGATGGATATGGGTCTATAGTGGCTCGGCATAGAGGGATTGGAGACTTTGGAAAGAGGACGAAAGTAAGCTTTACGCCACATGTTGGGATATTGGCAGCAGGACAAGGAGAAGTTGATGATTTTTTTTTTTGATTTGATTGGATTGCACGGGCTGTTTCCGCAACTCCACGTCTTGGCGCGTATTTTGCGTGCGGGTGGGAATGGTGTCTTCATTCGAGCCACCCCAGCTCTTCGAGGAAGGCCAGCAGACTCTTGATGTGGCCCACTGCCTCCCTCAGGGTGCTGTATCTCGTCAGGTACTGCTGCCTGTACTGTGCGACCTCAGGGCAGTCGAGGAGCAGGTGGGCTGCCGTCTCGTCTGCTGCCATACAGGCCCTGCACAGCGGGCTGTCGGTGATACCTATAGTAAATAGGTGTTTATTAAAGAATCCGTGTCCTGTGTAGGCGGCCGTGACCGTCCGCAGTTGTTGTTTGGACAGCCGGAGAATTTGTTTGGCTATCTTACCGTCTACTGCGGGAAGAGCCTCCTTGGCCTGCCTACATGTTTCAATACCAATCCAGGACTGGTTGTGTTGGGTCCTGGTCCTATTTCTTACCAGGTTGCGATAAAAACCAGAAGGGAGGGGAATGATGGGCTCGGGTCCCACCACCTCTAAAGTGGCCCCTCTTCTGGCAAGTACGTCGGCTGCGTCATTCCCTCTTGAGCCACTGTGGCCCTTGATCCATTGCAGTGTTAATTTGTTTTGTTTACCTACCTCTGTTAGTTTCTGGTGGCATTCAAGCGTGAGTGCCGAGGTGATAGTATGGCTTTTGAGGGCTGAGAGGACCGCCTTACTATCTGAGAGGATCCTAATGGATCGTTCCCTTACCTCACGTGCCATGATTGCTGTGGCAGCTAGGATTATGCCAAAACATTCGGCCTGGTAGACCGTGTTGTAGGCTCCCAGTGGTGCTGCGATGTTAATGTTTAGGTCCTCGGAGAATACTCCTGAACCCGTACCTGTATCCGTCTTAGACCCATCTGTGAAGATCGTGAGCTCGTTGTGATTAACCGCTCCTTCGTGTAGATCCTCGTACAGTTGGATTTTGTACTTCTTGTCGAACACAAATTGTTTCGGTATTTGGTCGCCAATGGCTTGTGTGAGAGGAACTTCTTTAAAAAGTGTATTTAAATTGCTAGTGTGCGGTGTGTAGGTGTCTTTCCAGAGCTTCAGAGCGAAGTTGATGATATGGGAGATAGCGGGAAGGAGTTGGTCGAGGACAGTGGTGATCATGCGATGACTGATCTTATCGTAGTCCACTGCCTTTGACTTGATGGATAGGATAGATTTTCTAACTTTATCTAAGGTAACGGGAGAAAAATTGAAGGAATTAATATTTAGAGAAGGCCATTGTGCAATTGAATCAACCGTTTGACGCAGGGTTAGACGATCTAAAGTATTTGAGGTGACGAAATGTTTATTTATATCGTCCAACCCAATAGCCGGCGGAAGATTGCACTGATTCGACCTGCCTATCCCTAGATTCCCCAGAAATCTCCAGATATCACCTGGCGATCCGGAGTCAATATTACTAATGATATGTCGGCATTTGGCATTGCGTATCATCTAATTGCAGCGATTTCTTGCAGCCTTGTAACAGGACCAGTTTTCATCCAAACGATTTCTTTTAAATATTCGGAAAGCCCGATCTCTTCTCTTCATCGCCATCAGAACCAACCTGGACTTCCACGGTGCTGGTGGTTGTTTCACTTTGATTTTTCTTATGGGCGCATGGTTGTCGTATAGCTGCATAATAGTTTTATTGAAAATTTCAACTTTGTCATCGATCGTAACTGCAACCATCAAAGGTTCCCGATCGATGGATGAAGCATCGGAGATGAGTTTCTCCACATTCATCCTACCAAAGCAACGCATGTGCAACACCTTAGTTTGGGGTTTACAGGGTTTAATATGCAAGGAAAATGAGGTCGTGGTGGGAAAATCCGGGAGCGGGATATTGACCATGGTATACAACTAGAGAGGGATTGGAGGTTAACATCAAGTCGAGCCAGGTATCATCACCAGTGATGTTATGGTGAGTAGCTTGAAGCGGTAAAACATTAAGGTTGGCTGACTTGAGGATGTGAAGGAGTTTTAGTGTGCGAGGAGATTGGATAGATAGGAGGTTGGTGTTGAAATCACCCATAATGACATGGTGCTCGTACTCAGACCCTAAAGATTCTAATACCATTTCTAAGTCGGTGAAACAATCAACAGTAGAGGGACAATACACTACTCCAAGGACAATCTTAGTCCTCCTGACCCAAACCTCTAAGAAAAGAAATTCAGCAGGACTTACAGTATTATTAGAAGAAGCGGCAAGAATTTTATAGGTGTTATCGCTTCGTAAATAAATTGCAACGCCACCACCCCGTTTACCTATACGATCGCTTCGAGTAAGAATATATCCTGGCAGAGGGTAAGTAGTAGAAAGAAGTTGAGGTTTGAGCCAGCTCTCTGAAATTAGTACGGCGTGAACATCAACATCAGAGAATGCGTCAAGGAGATGCACTGTAGTGACTTGCCACGCTTTGAGCATTAATGTGACACACGTTCAGTTATTTATTTTGATTGTGGTTAAATGTATTACTGACAAAGTCACCTAGCGACACATCGTTAATGGAAGAAAAACTGTCATCAGCAGAGGAAACTAAAGAACTATTAGCAGACATAAATTTATCATTATCATTAGACATATATATAAATATAATATAAATTTATCAATAAAATAAAAAAATATATTTCAACGTAATAATTTAAAATCTGGGTAAAAAAAGGCAATATCATCACTGCACCACCCGCGAGCAGAATTTACACATCGCACGTACAACTAAAATAAAAAACATATAAAACAGAAAAGAAAGAGACCCTCCAATTCCTCGATATACATCAAAATTAAAAAGTTAAATTAGAACGCATACAAACGTTTTGTTAATGCACTAACTGGGTATTATTTATCAGTAATGACACTAATGACAAATGTTATGTTTGTTTGACAATTACATAAACAAGCGAATGATAGCAATAAAACTTTAGTTATTATTAATATGTGGGTAAATAAGAGTTAATGCATACTTGAAAACAATGAGATCAAGTTCTAATAAATGTACAAAATAATAAACATAGCAATAAAACTACAGATAGATAAACATAATTATGAGTGTGAAGAAATACGCTGTTAATACCTCATTTCGTACGCGAAACGTTCTTGCCTGATACTCCTGTAGAACTGGCACTCCCGGCAGCGCTTGTGGTCGCAGTTGAAGTACCTTCTGTGCGTTTTGGATACCTGGCCATCAAGGGATTCAACTCTTCCATGCTGGTGATTTTAGAACGGCTGCCATCCGGAGCCTTTACCACTATGATGCCGTCTTGTGTCCAACAGGACCGCATGCCGAAATGCTGACGAGCACGACCAAACACAGATTGTCGAGGCTTAGTGAGGAACTCCTTGACGGAAACTGATGAGCCCTTGAAAGCTTTCTTCGCCCTCCAGACGGCCAACTTGTCCTCGACACTGTTAAAGCGCACCAAAATGGGACGGGTGTGGTCTTTACTCGGGCTACCGAGCCTGTGGCAAGTCTTTATGGAAGCAACGGAGAAGTTTTTCAGACGCAATGTACTCTGTAGGCTCCCAGCAATAAGAGCACTGCAGTCCTCTCCGGCAGCCTCATTAAAACCTGAGAAAACAAGTGCCTTTCTTCGATACCTCATCTCCATTGTGTCACACATCTTGACACACTCCAGGATCTGTTTTCTGAGTATGCCAAGCATACTGAAGGCAAGTTCCCTGAAGGACCTGAACTCTTCAGCTACCTTAGCGAGGTGTCCTTGCCCGGCCCACTACTTTGTATTTGAGCCTCCAACTCGTCCATTCGCTTAGCAAAGCAGTCTTCAAGGCTCTTCTGTGCTGCTTGAATCTCCAGTAATTGAGACATGTTGATTTTAAGTGTTTAGTAGTTGTGGACTGCAAGTACTAATGTGCAGTGATCAGCTAGCAGGTGGTGATGTAGCTCAAACTAATTTTCTTACATGTACAAACGTGAGTATAGGTTATTTATGATGTTATATATGCTCTCACTTAAACAATTCTATTAAGATTTACTTGATTAAAACTTATTAAATCAAAATTTTCAAAATTTGAAAGCTGTTGTACTTTTTAACACTACCGCCCAAAAAAGTATAAATATTCCATTAAAACTATCAGCACATCACATTTCACAATGCACATTACACCGCATTACTGAACGCCGCATAAATTTTTCGTTTAAAAGTCAAAGTGAACATGCGGTTCATTATTAAAATACTTCGCGGATCATCAAATATAAGCATCAACCGAGGGAGAAAACAACAAAAATGTTAATGGACAAATTAAGCAGATTGTAAAATATACGATAACTTCCGCAACATGAAACAAAACCCATTACATTAATGTTAAAGACTTGGTTAAAGAAGAGTAACAATACGTCACTGTCAGGAGCGAGGAGTGGGGCCGGGAAGTGATTTCAAAGGCGGAATGCCCTCAACGTGACGCGACTTCGGACTACATCCACGTCAACTACATTAATATCGCCAAGAATTTAACTCTTCCATCGAATTTTAACGCAAACACTTCGATTCAATTTCATCGTCGCCCACTGTCGACTTCAAGCCTCCTAAATGTTGGTGTGGAAACATAACAGCTAATAACGCAATGCAACGCTATTTGAGACCGGTTATAGATTTTCTTTAGATGAGCTAAAATTTTGTAGTATCCTTTTATCCTTGGCGTGTTGAGTTTGCCAATTTGGCGTTACTTAAAATATTTTTAAGACACTTAGACATACAATGCTACAATTTTAAAATAAATGTTTAAAGCTTATTATAGAACTTTCGAACACTAAGTATGTAATTCTATAACGGTACATAAAAGAACGCGTGGGTGGCCCCGAACCGTTATAAAATTTCTTCTACATCAATCTCGACACGGTACTAAAAATAAACAAAGCCGACATCGCTTCATGATGTCGTAAATTGGTTTAATATACATTGTAAAGATAATTCTGCCACAATTTGATCTATTTTAGATATGACTGAATAACATCAGAGACTAAATTGAATATTCTCGTTAAGTTCAATAAAATCGACGTCTTCCCTATTTTATCTGTGCCTACATTTTACCGCAACATTTGCTGTATGACACCCCTTAAACACGTTCATATGTAGAACACAAACATTTGATTCATTAAGTTTTGACAATGTAAGCTCAATTATAACTTAATCTATAATAAAGATTACTACACTGAAACGAACACTTTGTTACCAAGATTTACCTGCAGGTGTAGCGATGAACCGAGTACATTCTCAATAATGTTTAAAAAAAAAAAAAAAAACAATAATGTTATTATAATTTAATCATCACATACCAACACGAGTTCCGCAATGCAGATGAACAAGACTGTTTAAAATATACAAAATTTTATCACGGGAATTCAAGTTAATTCATGGACGTAAACAATTTTTACCGCTACGCTTATATACTCTTGAAAATTGATCGCATTGTAATGAGAAATATTGTGTACAAACTACTTAGTTTACTAATGAACCTATTTTATCAATGATTTAGAATGGTATCATTTTGAATTCTTGCTTCAAAAACTAGTCATCTTAATAACCGACACTTACGTGTATTATTGATCAGATATGTCATACTGTACTCGCAAAAGTCAAAAGTCAAAAATCATTTATTCATCTAGGTCACAAGGTGAAGCTTATGAACGTATTTTTTTTAAGTAAATTACTTAATGCTTCTACATTAACATTTACTGCCTCGTTCGCAAAGCAATAAGTAGAACCACGAGAAAGAACGGGCAATAAAACGCAAATACCTTCACTGTATAATCGTATGTAATTTTCTACAAATATGTTGAGTAACTGTGAGACACATACGGTATTAATATAGAGTACAATAATACCGTGAAGTTATTTATAGTATGACACACTCGAATTACATACTTAAGCCTGCCAGATAAGAGTAATTTGAGTAATCATTTAAGTGCATACGTATACTACATATTCAAATTATTCGAATATTATTTCTGTTAGCTGGCCCATGGTTTATATTTTGATAATAATGTTGAACGCGCATAGCAAATACTCTCGAGCAGTTTAATTATATTTTAAACCTAACTGATCTCCAGAAAACAGAAGCACATAGCATTAGCAGTGGAATAGGGACAATAATCCCGCGACATATGTACATACGTATAGATGTGGATATGTAACAAAAATTTTTAAGCTGGAGCTTAGTCAGCGGGGTTCAGAAATGATCGGACGTAATTACAAGACGCGGTACATTTAAACTTTACTCATGTAGTAAAACAAACGACTTATACAAATGGTTTTGTTGAGACAACAACGAATGTTTCAAATTTAAATTGTTACGTATATTTTATGTTACATACTTATGAACGAAGCAATTTATTATTTTTTACAAAGCTTAATATTTATATGCGTTCTACCCGTAATGACCTACGGGGCTGAGACGTGGCCACTCACGGTACGGCTTGTCCACCAATTCAAGGTTGCTCAGCGAGCTATGGAAAGAGCTATGCTCGGAGTTTCTCTAAGGGATCGAATCCGGAACGAAATCATTCGGCAGAGAACTAAAGTAACCGACATAGCTCAGCGAATAAGTAAGCTGAAGTGGCAGTGGGCAGGTCATATATGCCGCAGAACCGATGAACGCTGGAGCGGTCAGGTTCTTGAGTGGCGACCGCGTCTCGGCAAACGTAGTGTAGGGCGTCCTGTAGCTAGATGGGGCGATGATATTCGAAAGGCAGCGGGCAGGGATTGGAAGAGGAAAGCTGAAGACCGAGCTCATTGGCGCGCCATAGGAGAGGCCTACGTCCAGCAGTGGACTGATATAGGCTGATGATGATGAATATTTATATAAACAAAACCTCAATAAAAATTGTTGAGCTTTACATACTTTTTTTTTTTTTTTTGGTGTCGGGTTGGAAAATCCTCATGGAGTCCCTGCGCCCTGGGGGAAGAGCGAAGGGGACTGTCAGACTCTTACTGACTAAAAACCAACCCGTGTTCCTTTCCTCAACAAGCGCATATCAAAAATGCTTTTTACGAATATCATAATTTGGCTATTTTATTAGGTTCTCTAATAGTCAAATTATAATATTCATTAGGATTTTTTCATAATTTAATACGAGATTTTTTTTTTTTCATAGATTGAAATACATAGAAGACAGAAGTGCCAAACTCAACTCTTTGCGTATACATGTTTCAATACCATATTGTGAAAAAAATACTTGGTACAGATATGCAGTATAATACATTTTTAGAAAGGTTATTTTATGTTTTTTGCGATACAGCTTAATGATTTTAAAAGTAAATAAAAATATTTCAGTAATTACTTAAAAAGTGACATACCTTATTTTTCACTTTTTTTTTTTTTCGTCGAAGGTTTTCAGTGTTACCCACGTTTGCCCAAGCGCTACTTTTTATGTTAACTAGTAGTCTAACTGTTCATAAATAGAATGCAAAAAGAATCAGCTGCGGATATTTGCGGTTTTAGAAGATATGAGAAAAAAAGTGATAAAAGTCAGAGCCCGAAAATTGGTATCTTTTGCGGTTTACCACTGACACCATTCACATGAATAATATGGAACTTGGCAAAATCCGGTACCTTCATCTGTTCGTTTTTACAGACCCATTTCTATTGAGTTTTGTAAGGAAACGCCAGAAAAAAGCAAGGCAGTTGTCGATGATATTAAAAAACAAATTAGGACTGCACAAGCATCACTTATAAACAAAGATGGTGTTGTAGTAAATGTGAAGCATGAATTATTTCTAACGATGATCGATGGAAAGGTGGCTCAGGTCCTTACAGATACTCCATCTGGTTCCACATGCACGATATGTGTACTCCACGGCTAATGAATGACCTATCGAAAGTAACTGCCTGACCTGAAAACGATAACGCCTACCAATACGGATTGTCGACCTTACACGCCTGGATTCGCTGCATGGAAATGATATTGCATAATTCCTATAATCTTTCGTTTAAGACTTGGTCTGCTTCAACTGAGGAAAGTAAGAGATAAAAAAAAGAAAAGAAAGAACTTGTTCAAAAACGTTTCAGGGAGGAGTTGGGATTAATCGTCAACAAACCTCGGCAAGTTAGCGGGAATACGAACGATGGCAATACCACACGAAGATTCTTCTATAATAGCACTTGCTCATCGGAAATAACAGGTGTAGATGAGGCATTGATTAAACGCCTATACATTATCTTGCAAGTTCTTTCTTCTGGAATGATGATCGACCCTAAAAAATTTGGGGAATATGCAACAGAAACTGCAAGAATCTATGTAAGTAATTACCATTGGTATTATATGCCATCCTCCGTTCATAAAATACTCATACACGGGGAAAACGTTATCAAACATTTTGCGGTGCTTCCTATTGGACAGCTATCGGAAGACGCACAAGAGTCTCGCAACAAAGACTACAGAATCATACGACTTCACCATGCCAGAATATATTCCCGATCTGTTTGTTCCCAAATCAAGATGTCTTTAACACGCTTTTTACACGTCAGATCCATATATAACAAGTTTGAGAAAACCGTACGTAAGAAATGTGAAAGAACTTGAAGAAGAGGCACTTAGTCTTTTAAACGTGGCGCCTGAAAGTGAACCCACATATACTGACCCTGATCCTGAAGTGGTATAAGTTAAAAATAATATTTATATTTAGTTATTACTTATATTTGTACCTAGCTACATCATTTCCTGAAGCGAGAGTATAGGATGTACCTATTAGTAATATGATTTTAATTTAGTAAATTGTTTTCATATACATATATTTTGTTTACTTTGCTTGTTGTAATTAACCATGGTTTAATCTTTTTAGTCATTATAAACTTGTATTCCACTTGAAATAAATTTTCAACAATTTTGTCGTGATTTTTTCCCATTTCTTTCATTCTATGCAAAAAAACATACATAGATATACAAGAAAACACTATAAACTACACATCATTCGAATTTCCAAACCTTACTGCATATTTGTGCCAAATTTCATTACGATACGACAAAAATTCATGAAGTTACAGATTTTTGATCCGATACCGACCTATATTTTCCATAGTGCTCCGTCAAGCCCACGCGGAGCGTCCCCTCCTGGATCCCTCTTAGCTTCACCGCGGGTGACCAATCCACGGTTACTAAGCCCCCCCACCACGACAAGGTGGAGATCCCACGGGGGGGAGCTTTACATACTTATTTTAACATACCTAGTGCCATGTTATGTCTTGGACTTTATGAACCAGTCTCACCCAAAGGTCAAAGTTTAATGTATTTTAATATATTTTGCATCATAACAGTAAAGTAAATTTAAAACTTATCTATTCTCTCAGTTATGGCCTTATTAATCACCAATTCATCACTAATTTCTTCTTTAATACGGTTATTTGAAGTTTGATTTGTTGCAGTTTGGAATATTTCTGTATGAGAGACCATTATTATTTTGCGAACCATTAATGGGTTATATCAGCATAGTTACTTCTATCTAAACAATCTTAGATTACATTCGTAATGTAAGTATAACTCAGAGTCAATCATTATCTTGCTTTTTAGTTTAAACAAGAACTCTTTGCCCTGTTTCTGGGAACAGTTGCACAGAACAAAGGGAACAAAGAGGATAGCTGTAGGACGTTACCACGAAATAGTGAGAAAAGTCCCGATGGAAATTACTTTAATCTTTATTAATACAGAAACTATGTTCACTGTGTTTTTGTCAATATTTATAGACATTGTATAAATTTATGCCACAGTTTTAAACTCTCGGTGTTACAAAATGTACACAACATGTTCAACACGAAATATATATTACCTTAATCTGCATTTGGTTGTTTCAGTTTTGAGTTAAACACATCTGTTTTATGAGTGGTTTCAAACCGCTCTGATTTTTAGAATAATCTATCCAAAATTATTTTAAATCTAATATTATTTAATTTTGTTACTCAGACAATGAATACAAGAAAACTAAATGGTATTCATTCTAGCATCATACAAACATTCCCAAAATACCACGCGAATGCAAATTAAAACGATGCTTGTTCAGTGGAAAATTAAAGAAAATCGTCGGAGCAAATCCTCTGTGTCAACTAGCTTATAACTGCAACGAGAACAATTTGTAAGTACGTGTCTACGCATATCTAGAGCTCGTACTGAAATATCGGCCACTGTTTCGCCTTGGCACGAACGCCAAAATACAAATACGACATATTCAAATACAGTGCAATATCTGCGAGTAATTCATCTTTTGAAAATAGTCACTTAATTTTGGCTCTAGAGCGGACGAATATTGGCTTCGGTGTATTCGTACACGACAATGTTGCACTTTGGAATCATTCTTTGTACGGATTTTATCATGGCGTTTTATTAGTGCTTGTTGGTATGTTTTATAACTATATTACTTCAATGATCATCATTCAGTATCGCTTCATACACATAGATTGAAGTTGCGAATAACATGTTCTGCTCTTACCTATAGTTGCAGATACCTACATACGTTCAACGTAAAAGAATTTGATTTATCGAAAGCTGATCGTGAATAATCTTATAATTAATACTCATTCTTGATACTTACATACATACATAGACTCACGCCTGTTTCCCGGAGGGGTAGGCAGAGACTACGGAACGCCATTTCTTCTTTACTCTTGCTTCATTCACTCCCATCAACTTTCTCATGCATACTCCACGTTTTCCTTTTTTTTGGATGTCTCCAATCTGGTCAGGGAACGTCCGTCTAGCTTGATATTTCATTTAATTAATTAGTGGAACCACACTGTTCAGGTTACATATTCCAAATTATCTATACCAAGGTTCTCTGGCAGAAATCGCCGAAAGTGATATTTGTATTGTCCATTACATTGTACATCCACACGTAAGGTCAATATAACACATTAGGTACGTAACGCCTTTATCCCCGAAGGGGAAGGCAGAGGTGTATTACACATACACACATCACCAGGTATGTTTCGGTCCCAATGTAATAGGGGGCGAGCCTATTGCCATCTACCGGGCACATTACTAAGCGAACGATAGGTAATTAACATTTTTAATAAACACATAAGTAAAGACACACATAACTTTGAAAAGTCAGAGAAGTTTGCTTGGGGTAAATGGAGATCTAATCTGAGACCATCGTCTCGGCAGTCCGTTACGTACACCACTAGGCTATCGCCGCTATTACTAAGGTCAAATACACAAGAAGTACGGATTTTCTAAAAGTAGCGGGTATCCTCCACCACTCAAATCTAATCCACCTCAAACTTGAGTTAAAGCTTGATGGAGGGAGTATATGTGACTCCTGCAATAATTTCAGCTCACGTATTAAACATTATTTCTTTAAAAAAAATGGCTAGCAATTTATCACAGTGTGGTATACCTAGCGTGTACGACCTCGCCGAGGTTCAGTGCTCCGAACCATGGCTTGCAACAAAATCGAACGACGATGTCGAAGACATCTTCGACATCGATATAGAATGCCTATAGAATGCCCACTTTCAATCCCTTTGTCAGATGGATAGTGGAAAAGATGACGCTTCTCCAGTTATTTATTTTTATCGGTAGTAGAGCCTTGCTGACTTCAGCATGAATGGGCTGGCTCGACCGGGGAAGTACTACCCTCTCACAGAAAATCGACGTAAAGTAACAGTAACTAAACTGTTGCGTTTCGTTCGGTGAGTGAGAGTACCGGAGGCCCCATCTCCTATTCCTTCTCCCTCATCCCACTCCTCATCCTATCCCCTTTCCCAACCCTAAGGGGCGGCAATGCACTTGTGACTCCTGTGGTGTTGCTTGTGTCCATGGGCGGCGGTAATTGCTTACCATCAGGCAATCCGTCTGCTCGTTTGCCGTCGATTAACATAAAAAAAGTTACCTACTCCTCCAAATAGGGTCTTAGCGGCAAGATTGTCTTAAGAGGTCTACCTCGTACAAGTTTATATATCACGTCTTAATTGCGCTAACTAACGCGTTTAAGATAAATAATTTATTATTCCCGGACGTAACAACCGGCCTAACTCAGTTGACTTATTTCTATGGTATTGAGCTATTTTTTATTATTTGACATACATAACATTTATAAACTACTTATTAATTGTATTTGTTCAGTTTGGAAAACTTATTCTATTTATTGTGAACATATGCTGCCTACTATATGACAATTTGTCTAATTTTTGCATGCCGTTAAGGTTGAATATGGCGATACCACAGTCTAATAATCCATACAGTCGTTTGATTGACGAACGCGTCTAGACAGGTCAATCGTGCGGGGGGCAGGAGGTGAGACGCGGGAAGAGCGCTACCTAGTTACGTATGTCGCCTTAGTTCGTAACTAGGTACATGTTTTTTGGGGCTGGCGCGTGCTTGTTTTTTATTCGTTACTTATTTATTTGCATATGAATATTAATTAAAATGGTGCATAAGACTTGTGCTGTGAGACATTGCAATTATTTATGCTGCTTAAAGATTTAAATAAATAAAGATTTAAAAAATCTGCGATTTCGTCAATTTACTTATACCAATTTTTTTTTATTTTGAAATGTATATTATATACCTATAACCACTTAAAATAATGTGCAAGTACCTACTAATCTACTATTTACACTTTCTCATGTCTGGCCAAATCACAGAATAAAGTAGTAATTACTGTACGTAAACAACATGGCAGTAATATTCGATTCAAGCGTGGTTTTAATTTCATGCAATAAGAACCTATTACCTTCGTATTAGGTAAATACCTATCAAATATTATAATGTATCTTGGTAACGGCAAGTCCTAACTCAAAAATAACCATATTTTTGGTCCCCTTTTATAAATCCCACACATGTACTCCATAACCTCATAGCCCGGTCGCCCATCCATAAAATGACCGTGAGGTCTATTGCTTCACCTAACGTAGTTGGCACGAAAAAAAATCTACAAAATACTTCATGTTGTTCGATGAATTAAAATTTCGGGGCTCCATCCTCTTTTCCTTGTATAATGCACATATGACTCCCCTGGTGTTGCATGGGCGGTGGTAATAACTTACCATCAGGCGATACATCTGCTCGTTTACCTCCTATTACCTACATAAAATATAATATAATATAGCTACTCCATGCTGACGAAGTGCAGACATTGCGAAAATAAATAAAAACCAACTGAGGATAGGTGCTGAAACCTGTACTTCCACAAGACGGCGCTGAGCTCTTACCAGTCTCACTGCGACCACAATCAGGGCGAGACGATCGAAGCGTCGGAAACAAATAGGTATTTATACCTTAAATAAGTTATTTTTACGCGATTAAGACCCGCAAAATTATTTTTTATGATAGCTACTCCATATACTACAGTATCAAAATCATAGAATAAAGATAAAGCTCACCCAATCGATCTATTCTGGTCCATTGCTAAACATAATTCTCACCAAAATGCACCACATATTCGGATTGCTGCATGAAATGTATTCCAGACACATTCATCATCATCGGCCCTATATATAATTTGTCCAATTGCTGGGTGCGGGTTGGCAGACTTCACATGTCTTTCGAGAACATTATGGAGAACACTCAGACATGCAGGTTTCCTCACGATGTTTTCCTTCACCGCTTAGCATGCGATAATTAACAATTTAAAACGCACATAACTTTGAAAAGTCATTGGTACGCGCCGTGAATTCAAACCCGAGACCCCCCTGCGTAGCAGTCCGTCTTTCTATCCACTAGACCTGATTCTGGGATAGCCCAGACACATTACACTTGTTGTAATAAATAAAAATGCTACCTGTAAATGTGCTTTTCCAAAGCTTTTGAAATAAATATATTAAAAGAACTGGTGGCAAAAGCTAATTTTAAATAAGAATGCCAACGAAATGAAATCGGGCATTTCGATTAAATCGGGACAGTTGGCAACCTTTATTGTAGGCTAGTCGGAAAAACAAGACGGGAAAACTGTTGGTGACATTCGATTGTTTCTGTCATAAGTTTGAGAATGGTAGCGAGTTGCAAATTGTAACGGTTTTGTGGAACGGATGACTTTACAGAGAGTACGCGGAGAGGACACGGCGCAACTGCGACCAATCCCGCGGTACGTGACGTTGAATAACTCACAGCGGTAATACCGGCAACTTCGCTCGCTCACTGCTCTTGCCGGAGAATTTATGCGCATTATTATAACGGCTTACTTACCTACGGGCCGCGCTCACAGCCACGCTGGAACTCAATCCTAAATGTCTTTATGGCCCAGCTAAGACGATGCCATTTCCGCTAAAACAACTAATTTATTATAGAGGTAGTTGAGTGTTAGTGGTTCAACTCCGCTATTTCGCGGTGAATACAAAGCGATGTTTATGTTATCTGTATTATAATGCGAATAAGTACAGACATGAAACAAAGTAAACAAGGGATTTGAGGATTCATTACAGACTTGGAGTTAGTATCGTTAAATAAAGTTTAAGCTATTTGTTTGAGGAAAGTAACTTTAAACAGTAAAGCCACGTTGCAGTGAAGGCGCTTAAGAATTTAAGAATAATTTAATTTAAAATGTTTGTAATAGCGCAATATAATACTCGAACCGTGATTAAACTCATTATATTCAAAACATGGAGCGGCCGCCAGCTGTTTGATTATCTTCGATGGAGCGCAAAGGAAAAAATTTAATTCCTTAGACGTTACAGCGAAGTGAACGGTACAAACTAAATTGTAGAGCAACCTTTTATTATCAACTAGTTTTTCAAGCCAATGACGACGGTTGTTGAAAAACGTACAAATCGAAAGGACATTGGCTTTCTAGTACTAAAAAAAAAATTGTAAAAACTAAAATCTAACATTTCGAGAAAGTTAGTTTTATTTGTTTAGTAAGGCGGTGTGTAGAAGAATGTATGAAGTTAATCTAGACGAATTGCCTCAGTTCACCTAAAGCGAATACTAATCAGTTATAAGTACTAATAATTAAGTCCCTTGTCACCAGCAACGCAGCTCTCGTTGCTTAATACTTTAAGCTGTTAAAACGCAAACTACAACACTACACAGCATTATATCCTCTTAACGAGCTCTTTTAGAGGGCTTACTTCGAATTGAATTAATGGCGATTCAGTAAAAATGCGGCACCAGTTATTAACATTAATTAATTTTAGACAAAATGTATAGCTACGAAACAATTTGGAAGTGAAAAGCCACAGTTTCTATACGAAGGGTTATTTATTTAATGAACTTGTATTAGGACAGAGTTTTTAAAGCGACTACCGGAATATACAGTTTCAACGTTTACAACAATGCCATTATACAAGTTTATAACAAAAAGGATACTTTTGTTAACTTTTTGTCCACAGAGGAGTTTTAGCAGTGTCAATGTATTTGTTTATTTAGTTTCTGTAAAATGCAAATGTCCTAGTCCCCAACACAGTCCAAAATTAAATTTCTACTAACTTCAACATGTCGATATAACTGTTATAGAGGCTATGAAAGCCATATACTACGAACGAAAAGATTGTATCATAAGTCGATGTTAAATCGATAAACGAGTATTTTATCACAGGATCAATACCTTACATATGTACATATAATGTAAAATATAGTTTATGGTAAAGAAAAATTTTGTGTTGGTACTAGACAAAATCATGTCGTTTACGTAAAATCCTTTAATCTTGTCTGAAAATAGTTCCAATTGCAAATAATTACACATAAAAACCCAGCAAAACTATATAATTAAATACATAGTTAAACCACAAGGCTAGCTTATGTAAGTAAACGTCTTGCGGAAGCGGCACTTGGTCTTTATCCACCACAAACCGCCACATCCCAATAGTCATTCTTGTTAAAATATTTTAATTTATTTCTCATGCCATTCATCAACTCCTTAATACCGCCGTTATTATACAGGTAGTGACAGAAATCATAAGTGTTACCAAAGGTTGCCTCAGTTATTCTGCATATATTATTGCGTGAGTTGTTACTTATAATACACAGTTTATTCTTTGTGGGCTTACGTTTCACAGTATTGGTAAATGGATCTATAAGCGGTGTGTTTGAGACGCTTTTATTATTCGTTTCCTCTAATGTTTTGTTTAAATTGCTGGCGATAATATTTTGTTTACGAGTTATTTTCGGCGTAATATTTTTTTTCTTCGGTGTTGGTTTTATCTCGCTAGTAGTAAGCTTTTTATAGATGTTCTTTTTCTTTGTGAGATCTTCTATAGTTTTCTTCAAATTATTATTTTCGAAGTTGAGTGTTTCGACCTCACGATGAGCCGATTGCAACTCTGAAGTTAATTCCTTTATTTGCCTTTTTAACTCAGATATTTCATCGCAGTCTTCGTCTTCTGTTAAAGGCAAGCTACAATTCATACTAGTAGTGCCCTCTAGATCTACCTTTGAGTCATCTTCGCTATTTGTAACAGAGTGAGTCCGATTGCGTCGGAATGTAATATTTTCTATGAAATTCATCGTAGAATATTGCTCAAGTATTAACTTTGAATTTTAGCTTAATAATATTTGTATTAGGCAGTTATATCTCAAAAAGAACACTTGGCTCCTCGGAT
The DNA here is from genome assembly GCA_944739405.2 of Euclidia mi. NCBI lineage: Eukaryota > Metazoa > Arthropoda > Insecta > Lepidoptera > Erebidae > Euclidia > Euclidia mi. Next base: position 59,248,173 of record OX123188.2, on the reverse strand, counting down.
TCGATCTTGAGATATTATTATTCTCAAAGTACTCAACTGACGCGATGTGCCACGGTATCAGTGACCAAAGAGTTGAAATTGTTGTTTCTATGTGGCAGTAAGCTAATGACATGAATATTGTCGTTCACCACGGGAAGATAGATGGCTCAGTATTAAGTTGTTTGAAGTTTTAGTTCACTAATAAGGTTGATCGTTCAACGCTTCGTCGATAGATGGTGTTTGACAGAGTCACATAGTTTCAAATAAAAAACGGAACACTTAAAACTTCAAACTTGAATTCACTTGAATTTAACTTGTATATTTGGGATACAATTAGGTCAATTTAGGTTACGATAGTTTTAGAGTCTGTTCATACGTACTGTGATAAAATATTGACATTTATCCTTGAAATTACATGTCATTCTTCATAGTATGTTGTTAACACTATATTTTTGTTATTACTAGTTTTTAAGCGTCACTAACATTCTCACACGTGATTCATGAGTCAAATATCACTTTTATGCACTGTTTATTGTCCGGTTTTATCTTTAGAATATTTTAAATAATTTATTTTACGAGAGCGCGTACACAAGCAATGTTTACATTTAAGCGCCATCTAGCGGACAGTCAATGAAGCGAAGCGAACATCAATGAAGGTAGTACAACGAGAGTAATCTTAATATATAAAATCCTTGCGTTACTGACTGACTGACAGTCATATATTGGGCGCAGGAAGCTGTAATTTGGCATGTATGTTTCTTGGGGACCGTAGGGGTGCACTAAGAAGGGATTTCCCGAAATTCCCACGGGATCGGCAAAAACGGGTAAATTTAAAAAAATGCAGGCGTAGCTGCTGGCGTCCTCTAGTAATAAATAAATGAAACGATTTATTTGGTAAGCGCGAACTTTTCCATTGTGTTACCTTTTTGCTGCGGGCCGGAATTCGCGTAGCAAAACATTGTGATCGCTTCACGGGTCATGTTTTGATAACGCCGTGACATTGTTATCTCGTTTGATGAATGGACTTTTTGTTACAAATGGACGTTGTTATTTCGCTAATGAACTCGCGCGCCCCACCTAAATGTTTTTCAAAGCGCGAATCGTTGAACACTCAAATATAGTGGTTACTAATATTAATCACGACTCTCAGTGCCTGTTCGTCTTTAATAATTTCTAAGAAGTGGCAATTATGCCATTTAAAAATGAAAATATATTTAATTACAAATTATTTTTGCACAGTTGCCTAGCGTTTATTTTGTAGGAATGTTTGATTCCTAACACAAATTAATTAGTTTCAGCAATGCCAGAAGTATCAAAGAATATAAATAAAAGTACCATAAAGTGAAGTTTCTTAGACAAAAGGTTATCCATAACAGAAGACGATGAAATTGTATGATGTGAACTCATTTGAAACAGTCTTAGAAACAGATTCGAGTTAAAATTGGCATGCTGGGAATTTTACTCCAGTGGAGGATTTGAGCGGAGGAAATGAAAATTGTTGAGGAAGTCTGAGCATCAACGGGCTCGTTTAAGAAAAAGTGTCATATAGCTATCGCTGATATTGCCTGCGCCTTTTATTGAGTAAAATAATCTCGTACCCGGTATTCATAACGTCCCGGCTCTTTAATAAACACTCGCGTAACAAAAGTACGGCTTGACGACTACTTGAAATTGAATTTCCACAATTCTGCGAATAGAAATTCTCTACAAGTAAACATTAAAGACGAGTCCAGTACCAATAATAACATATACCTACATAAGTACGTAAAAAATAATTTTCCCCAATCATCTCCCCACACCACATTTCTATCTACACCTTTAGGATTCAATTCCACGTGACAGCTGACAAATCGCACCGCGCGCCGCTTTTGGCCGCTCCAATTTCCGATGACAAGACCTACATTAACCTTAAGGGTCACCCGATATAATCTATGGCGACACATTTCAGCGATCAACAATCCATTCTGTTGCAACGATAATGCCGTAATCCATTTATAATAAGCTTATATCGGCTAGTTATCAGTATTATTCGTAAGCCACAGCAATGAGTACCATTTAAAAAACGCCCAAGGAAAATATTTTTTTGTAATGATGTGGTTTATAAATATGCGAAATATGTCTTTGTTCTTCATGAACTAATGATTTTAGTTTGTTATTGATAAAACACACAACATATAAACTGAGTTTGTAATGCATGCAAGTATACCTAACCCTTTGATTATAATTAAAGGTTTAAACCTTTCTTTTAGCTTCGGTGAAAGAAAATCTGATGATGGTAACAAAGGCCTAAAAATATATTCAAGCCACTGCCTGTCGTGAGGCAGGAAAGAGGGAAATTATATTGAGGAAAGGTATAAAGAAAATTCACAAAGAGATCTTTTTAGTTATGACTATTACTTGTTATATAAAAGTAATATTCTTTTTCATTAATCTATGTTGAATATATGCATGTACTTTATAGTTTTCTTCGTTTATACGTTTTATATTTTTATACTGCCACACGACAGACCTTACGCAAGTTTGCCTAAATTTACAAATAGTTGGATTTTATCTACATTAGAATAGCTATAAAAAAGCTAAAATCTAGCTATTCTAGACCTTCATTCACACGTTGCCATTTATGACAAATATGAAAATATATAGAAGGCCGAGTAGCAGCAATAGTATCGTAGGAAGGATGGTCAACGTTCTGTTATCATTTTCTTATAAATACGCGCTGTAACCAAGGTCTTTATCAAGACTTCGCTGGACCGCTGACCTGACCTTAAAAGTTTCGGTCGCCGTTGAATTCGTAACGAAACATTCATTGTGGATTGATGTTTACTCATTGCGGCAGCGCGGTACGTAGGTATGCACACAAAGATGTAAGCTTACCACACTATTGTTTCTCAGAATCATATTTGTACATAGTAACCAGATATGCTTGAGTAGAATATCATCCAAATCAATAGAAGCTCAAATTGATAACAATATTGGGTTAACACCGCAGCTACGTTGCAAAAGGCGTGCAAGTCAGCATACTTATGTGAGCAAGCACTCTGCGACAGTTAATGAGTCCACACGACGTCGCATACCAACTTACATCATGATTTATTACATCGGCATCATCATTTCTGAATTCTTTGACATTATGACTCTAAGCTCGTTTTCGTAGATCCCGTTCGTAAATGTTCATTGTTTTCACAGTCAGCAATAGTTGCCTAATTTAAACTTACTGGAAAATTTGTGTTAAAATACCGTTAAAATAGCATGATCCATGAAGTTATTGATTCACACACAATTTAATACATTCTTGCTTTAAGTCATTCAACTATATAAGTGTTTAAATTGCTATATATATTGTTTCTATAACATTCATTTTTTATTAGTTTCTAAGTATTTACTAAACATAGATCACGTGGTGCTTCATAAGCATCAGCATGACATAGTCTAGTGCTTGTACCTAAATAACTCTATCCCTGGAATCTTTTTATTAACAGTTGTTCACTTGCCAATAAAATAAAAAATATCAAGAACATGTGAGTTTTAAAGACCTCGTAGTTAAGGAGCCGGTAACAAAATAGACCACAGTCATCTTTTCTCGGAAAGCTATACTTTATGATTTTTTGTCATAAACTTTACGGTTTGAAGGCAACCTCTAAGCGGTTCCATAACAATTAATTTAAGTAATGTAGATAATTTTAATTATTAATTTTTGAACATGACTATTAACTTACATCATTTCTGTCCATCCGCGGTTGCCTGGAAGAGATCGCTCTATTAGCGATAAGGCCGCCAATTGCAAACTAGTTTTAAGGTATATATGTACTTATGTAAATACTTTGTTTGTTTTGGTGTTCAATAAAGTGTAATCTATCTATGTATCTATCTATAATTTTGAAATTTCCTGGAATTGATCTTTTCTGTTTTCGAACATTTACAAACAAAAACAAATAGCAGGGCAATTAACAAATAGCAATTGTTTTTAAAAGAAGATTTTCATCGCACACGGCTACAAAAAAAGATTTGTAATGTTAAACGCTGCAGCCTCGTGTTCTGGAGTCAAACCTGGACACATTTGTCAATAAGAATGCTTTGTCTTCAGAACTGAACCAAAATCAGCTACAAACGAAGTCTACTGAAATAAAATCTTGTGAGAATATTTTTCCTTGATACCCAAAGCTATAAAATTTCGAAGAATGAATGAAAAAGTAAATATACGCTTCAACAGTATCGTCTCAATTAAATTCACATGAGCAAATTTCGAGTAAAAAATGTTTTATGACAACGCCTCACACTTTCTGCAATCATTTCTTCTACGTGGTTTACGAAATAGTTTAGCGATATAAAATTTTCGGCGCCATGATTTTATGCCAAATTTTATGATATTGTCTTTGTAAATATTGTCCGAGTTTAATTAGCCACTAAAAAGCGGAGCTGTGGGTACTGTGATTATATTGGCAATATATACGAGCCTCGTTGATAAAATCCTGTTTTTATACCTAAAGGTGAACACAATATGCAAATGAAATCAGTGTGATGGATCAGATTAAATTTGGTTTTTAACAAAAGGTCGATTAAATCATGGTAATGTGTTCAATATTTGATATTTTAAATTTATTATAATAAAACAATGTGGCTGGCATGTTGCTGTTGGTGCAAGTGAATTAATTAAGTTAAAAAGTAAACAAAACATTGCTGTGGAACTTTTGTTTCGCTCACCGTGCAATCATCGCGCACAACACTGCACTGAAAGCAACTCTGTATTCATGCACTTTTGGAGCATACTCATTAGCTATATATATATTTACCGCTTTCAATGCCTCATTTGTTCAAATCTCTTATAATATGAGTTTTAATTAGAAAAAGGTGTAACCTAAAATAACTAAGATAACTTCTTACTTATTTTAATTTTCCTTTCCTACAGTAAAACTGTGCATTTTATTAAATGTTTTTCATATTAATCACACAATACAATTTTATCGCAAAAGTTTAGGTTTCAATATTCGCCACATTAATCACTTATGCAGGTTTAACCCAAAAACCAACTCCGATTGAAGAAATGAATTGCAAATAACATGTAGACAACTAACTATCCCGTAGTAAACCAATGTACATGAGAGGCTTTGGTGAAAATTGGTAATACGTTTATTTCTGTAATTCAAAAATACATGTTCAAAATAAATTTACAAAAAAATATAGCTAATGTTACACGAAGTTCGCTGTCATTGCTTTGTGGATATTTTTAACGTATAGTTACAATGTTGGCGGAACATTGTCATAACGCTTGTCCAAGTACATGTCAGGAACATGTTAATAATGAATGTGAACAAGTTGAAAATCGTCATGAATATAATAATATGTTAGATATAATGAAATTACGTTATCTTTGTGGATATTTTTAACGTATAGTTACATTGTTGGCGGAACATTGTCATAACGCTTGTTTAACCCCTGGTATGCCGGAACGCAGATCTACGCGAGACACAATAGCTTTTTAATTGTGTCTGGTATTCCGGCATACAAGAGGTTAAGTACATGTCAGGAACATGTTAATAATGAATGTGAACAAGTTGAAAATCGTCATGAATATAATAATATGTTAGATATAATGAAATTACGTTATAAATTAATTTCAGCATAAAGTGATGTTTAATAGACAACTACATAATTATGTGTGTTATAAAGTAGTATATAGGTATGTAAATACGTTTTGAATTAACGTACTCATCTACTTCTATGTATATATACATGACTACACGATATGGGCATAAATAAAATAACCTAGCTATGGCAACGTGTATTTATATAACAGGTACAACACGGCTTTGATAAATGGCACACCAGTAATTGTCAGGGTAAACGGCTAAAGACTACATGAGCGAGATTGGCAAGGCACCACCGCTAGTGTAGCACTAGCTTGGATGCATCTCGTAAATATACATCATAATGTCATGAAGGCTTTAAAATCTCATTATGTCGTACAGTGCATTAGCCAGCGACATCGGCAGATATCAAGTGAGTAAGTGCAATATGCATCGGACACATAAGGTTCTCGTAACTCCTGCAAACGCAGACTAACCGCACCGGCAGTACATTCGATTTCAGAATTTCACGGTTCCGTTCCTCCCAATACGTACGGTTATAGGTGAATGCGAATAGCTGCGTGACAACACAACGGTCGCATCTTTGTCAACGGACTCGACTTGGCTTAATCCCAAATGACTGAGAAAAGGTAACATATCTCTTTATTTACGTTATATTTATTATGACAGTTACAAATGTCGTATACGTACATACACGGCTTCACGCTCGTGTCTCTTGTTATAATGACAATCAGAACAAAGATTAAGTACACATACATAGTTTAAAATCAAAACACGTGTTTATAGCATGTAGAACATTGGACGAAACGAAATCTAAAAGGTTTAAAGATAAACAACATTAAAAGTATTATATAGTAGGGCATATATCTTCAAAAGCGAGTTAGTACCTCCGGTTTATTGTTTGTAATGTGGAAAAGGGCAATAGTTATAGGCTTTATTCAAATGTTAGACATATTTTTATTTCAGACGCGACATTTATGTACCTATATGTATACTGTTTACAATTATCAACAGCTCAAAGGGAAATCTTTAGTAGAATACTCGTATGGCCTTTAGAAGATATTATTGTATCTGACACAAGAAATTTATATTCTTTTCTACACGAATCTAATTCTGACGATAATAGGTGTTAATTATATTTTCTTATTGATCTCGTAAATTTTTGTCATACTACTGTAATTAAGAATAATATCGATAACTAAATAGGTACGTTCTCGATAATCACATCTCAGATTTTTCTTATCGAGGTTTATTTTTTGTAGATAAATTATAACAACTCCACGCCGTGGCAGTTTTACCCTTAATTGGTGTCTAGATGACAGATTAAGGATGGGAAAGCAGTGACGTAATTGACAGTCCAATCTGAGCGGCGGTTTTGGTGATGGATCTCAGTATGTTCATGACGATGAAACAGCCCGTGCCTTTCCCTGCCCACCTATACCCACTCACTATATAACATTATAAATACCTTTTCGGGAACAGAGGATCGCAATCATTTTTCAAGTTGCCTACGTTTTGATTTAGTATATAGAGCCGAAAATATCTTGACGGAGGTAAAAACGGGACTTCTTGGTGACAGTCTTGGTTATTCAAAGTCAAATTTATGAGAAAAGAAAGATGGATTGCAAATAAATGATCTGTAAAAAAAAGGGTGAATGTTGTCGTAATATATGTATTAATCAGTATCCACAACTGTTATTTTAACGTGTAAATGTCGTTACCGTCCCACCTGAATGTAGCGTTAAATTAATTGAGACAAGAATTCAAATTATAAAACGAAACCTCGAATACCTACTGGGAACCGCTTTGACTAACTGTAATATAAACTGATGCAACAAAGCGTTTGTAAACAAACCAAACAAAAGTAAAGTGTGTAAAAGAATACCATTACAGGAGAAAATTCCAAAAAACACTTTGCAACAAAGGAGGGATGAAGGAGTAGCTGAGTTCCGTGTTGAAGCGTTTGATATAAGGCGGTCTGTGAGGACACGCCTCAATGGACAGTGCGCCTAACTTAAACAATAATCGCAAAGCTTAACTTTTTACGTCTCAAGGGACGGCGCGTGGCGCACAAGGAGCCGCCGTCATCGCGCCTGCCCTCGTTAAATATTCCGTTATGAAAATTCATAAAAAGCCCCGTCAAAACTTTTTTCGTATCGTCCACAGGTCGATTCCCCCGATCTCGTCTTTTACTTCTCGCGTGAAAACTACTCCGAAGAGTTATTGCTTTAGGTATGGCGCAGTAAGTCTCTATTACCCACGCCGTTAGAGTCGCGTGAATGAAGGCGAACGAACGTGGTGGGAATCCACAAGCTAACTCAATTCTCACCGTCCCGTTAATACATCTAATATACCAACCGGTTTTTCTTTGTTCCCCCTACGTTTCATTAATTTCAGCTTATGTTGCGGTACTTGGGGCAGTAGTCACGATATCTAATCATTTCAACAAACGTTTTTATAAGCGTCCGCACAACGTTACAAATTACAAAAAGTTACTCACATTAGTACGTCAGCTGTATAGTTTATTTTTGCCTTTTATTTTATCGCCTGAACTACTTCTTTCGTTACCTACATGTGATTTGTAGGTAATGTAAAACGAGCCCAATTATGCTGAACCTATATAAGCAACATAATTGTGTAACACTAAAAACTTTTGAAAAGTGAAGCAGAGTGTAGAGGTCACGCTTATTGCCGTCTATCAAATACAACTGCATGTTACCTACCTATTTCTAAAAATATTGATTTCTGGAAACCCCAAGAATCGTTCAGAAGCACTTATTGGCTCAAGCTTCGAACTTCATACTCAACTTGCAACAATAAAAGAAAGATCAAACTTCGGCTGCTGGATTTATTATGGGTTAGGTATATTAGAAATCGTTCACTTATATTTTAAATCAACGCTTAAGTTATACATATATCATACACAGCAATTTTACTCATCCATCATTAAGAGATACAAAGTTAGTTGAAAATTGTAAATATAACAATTGGCTTCGCAAAAACGTCTTTATTTTTCTTAAAAATGAAACCAAGTTTTAAGTACTGTTCACAATAGTCCAGACAGATAACAGTCACAATAAAAATTGATTCCCACATTTATTACCTAATAAACATAATATCAACAGAGAACAACTAGTTATAAGAAATAACGTTATTGAAAAGTTTTGTATGAATGTTAAAATAAAATTTCCTAAAAAAAAATTGGTTGCCTGTAAAGTCGGTATACGGGCGAAAGTTTTACGTGACAACGACTTTGAGTGGTAAAATAATTTTAATGTGAATATTCATTCGTATAGTAGGAAGAAGGATGAAAGACGCGTGCCTTTCACTTTTTATGTCTGTCTCTCTCGCTCTTAGGCGGGACGCGTGCCTCTCACTCGCTCTCATTGTGAGCGCATAACGTGAGCGGAGCGTAACGCAGTTTCTTGAAGTGTCACCCGGCAAACCAATTTATAAGACGTTGTCACGTCAAAATTCCAACAATTTTTCTAGTCGTAGACGATTCTTGCCCTATAACGACATCAAAATAAATCATATTTAGTAGGTAGGAGTTGGAAAAAAGCTATTTATATTATGAAACCTACCCTCAAGCTTATCCCATACGCTAGCTAAAGATCTACAGACCTATCTCAAATGGCTATCTTTACCTAAGAAGGCGGGCGAATGAATGGGATTTAATTTGTTCACTAGAAGGATCCCGCTGGCCGCTATTCAGCTGATACTACACTTTTGTAGAAACGCTCCTCGCAAGTTCTTATATTATGTTAGTCTATGTTGAAGTCCGACTTCACCAAAACTTATGTCAATTATCCTCGTTTGACTCGTGAAAACTACGTATCGATTGCTATTACTGAAATTCACAGAACGTTATAAGATCAGTGTGCACGCAAACATTAACGTCTTTATGATTATGACGTAACGCTAAGTACGTATGTTATTATTCAAATCTATGTACGTAACGCGAACGTACAGCACGAATTACTTATATTGTGGTTTGTTATAGTACGTCCATTCAACTTATTCCAACTCTACAATGCTTCTCATAAAATTTAATGAGGAATCTTCCATAAGCTTTGATTGCACGATCAGTAAGGTAGATATCTACGTATGTAGATTGATATTAGTTATTATAATAACTTTGTTACTGTATGTTTATAAGTATGTCAGTTCGAGTTTGTGTTAACGTACGCCCTACATTACAAGTAGGGTAACGTTATGTACCGATTATGTTACAACTTACTCAATTCAGGCGATATGAAATGTAATAATAAGATTCTTACGGCTTATTGAAATTATAACTGCCTTTTACAGCCTTTGTGGGTAGTGGGTCTAGGTTAGCGCACCTCTGATCATGAAGGCTACCACAAAGCGATTGAAAACAATGTGGTCGAGTTTCAATTAATATTCAATTTGTGAACCTATTGTAATTTATCTCGAATAAGCGTATTGTCCTTTAACAAAGCCAACATATCACAAAATAATTTTCAAAATGAAAAACAGAATGCCGGCGTAGTCGTTGGTTATTTCCTCCCTTGCATAAACAGTCTCAATAAATTCTTCACGTTGATCCGAGGATGAACCCTTGTGACGTTTGAAAATGGAGGTTGTGTACGTGGCATCTCGACGCGGCGGCGGCGGCGGCGCGCGCTCCCGGTGATTCGTCGTTACCCGTCGACGCGGCCACTGCCCACACCACTCCACATCGTTTGCTACCAACGAATATCTCACTAAACATGAACTGCTGTAGATTTTTTAAATAATACCCCGCATAAATCGCTACGTAAACAAATAAAAAAATGTTTATTTTTACTTTGCTCTATTGAGAAGTGATATAAAAACAAAACAACCCGAGCAGCTACATAGCAGTGTATTCCTTCTAAATAATATTGAAGATTGAATTGCTATTTAACAACCCGGATATAATAGCGAAATGGTGAAGGTGGGTGCTCTCAACGTGTCTGTTCTACAAATACTATCTCATGTGTCCCGTACTATTTAGTACATTTAAACACACCAGTTAAAAAATTATCCCCCTTTTTTATCCGTCTTATAAAAACGTCTTAGGAACCAACCTAATTAAATTCGATCGAATGCGGTTTGTACTGCTAAGACTGTTTAAAAACAACACATTGTCAGAGGAATGCAAACCATGCAATCGTGGGGTTTTTCATTTTACGAATAGTCAACCAACTAAGCATTAGAAAAATCTATATTAAGATTTTCAATAACTCAATCAATCCATCATGATATTGAAATACTTACAACCGGCGTATCCGTGTCATCATCTCTCGCCGACCGCGCGCCGCGTTCTCAGAATTTGACGCATACCGGATATTATTTTATACCTAAAAAGTATTCATTGCAAAAAGTACTTATTATAAATTGAAACCACTTCAGATAGTCACTATAGAAGTACGCCACGAATATTGCAAACAATTCAGTATGAAGTTTAGAACTTCACGTCATATAAGTTAATGAAATAGGTAGCTTAAAAAAACTAAAGAGTGCTCTGACAGTCTAGACAGCATAAGTATGGGCTAAGTAAAATTCGATGTCAGTATTCCATAACACGTCGTTTGTAACTGATTTGGTAGCGTTAAAAGCACATAAGTTTCAGTTCATGTTACTTTTTCCAGATTAAGTTCTCACAGTGCTTGAATGAGGAGTCTGCAGTAGATTTTATTATTTAACTTGGACAGAAAGGGGAAACAAAGACAGTTTTGGAGAAATTGATCAAAAGCTTTGATTGTATTACGTACACTCCACCCCGAATGCTTGTTAATCTTTCGGCGGCGGTACACTTGGTGTACACTTTTTTTTACAAACTTCTGATGCGACAGCCCTTTAACAAACTTTAAGAAAGTTGCGACAAAAATTTAAAGACGTTTTAAGAATACCTTTATACGTGTAACGCTACGTCTGTAATACTTTGTATTGACATTTTTTGTTTAGTTTTATTTTTGCAAGCACTTTAATTATTGTAGTTATTTTTAGAACAAATTAATAATGAACTCAAATACTGATAGTGTCAACACATCAATATACGTCTGAGCTATATAAGGTAGTGCAAGAATGTAGTGGTGAGTCGTGATGTAAGTCTGGGTTATCACATGTGTGTGATAACCCAGACACAATGTTACAATATGCGTGAGTGGCTTGGCTGGGATCGCGGTTGGCGCCAGTTTAATTAATCTGGATTTGATGAGGGATTAAGTTTGCGTGACGCATGACGGATCGAGAGCTCTATGCGTCCTGGGCTTTCTCTTTCGTCCTTTTTAACCACAATAGACGATACTGTGTTTTAAAACGGATTTACCTCTCATTTCGCCCCCGCACAATTTGTACACACGTTCAAGAAGTGTAATTTGCCTTACTCACTTATTAACGGGAATGGTGATGTATGATGTCATATTTGCCAGTTTTTGTATACGCCGCTTTATGAAGGCTTGGAACATTTTAAGCGTAAAGATAGACAGCGATATTTATATGAATGTACATTGTATTGTATACTTCTGTTTTACATATACAAAAAATAAGTATCAGTTGTCCGTATTAAATAAAAAGGCAACTGCATTTTAATGTAAGAAGAAATTGTACCAAATAAATTTAAGCTTTGACAAATATAGTACCAGAACGCGAGTCATAATAAAAACAACAGTACGTATTTATACACCACGAAAGGCATACTTGCATAAGCCTTTGATTGCCTTTGAAGCCCATACATGTACATTAGGTATGAGCCAGTGTGCACAAGGCACCTTAGGGACACTTCGTGTAAGATTTTCAGGTGATGTTTCACAAAGCGACAAGCATTCTGACGTCCATCCACCGCGTAGTTTTACAATGGAATTACTGTTCAAGCACTCGGCTATTATTTAAACTTATTTACTTATTCACACCGTGGAACTAAACAAATAAATGCATTTCATTGTTTAGCGGGAGGATGCCCGCAGCTGCGCTCGCACATTTTAATTATCGCTTGCTAAACAGAGAAGTAAAACATTGTGAGGAAACCTGCATGTCTGAGAGTTCTCCATAATGTTCTCGAAAGACGTGTGAAGTCTGCCAACCTGCACTTGGCCAGACAGTTTACCTACAGGGCCGATGATGATGAACCGTTTCAGATTGCAGGTCCCGTGAAAATTTCAGAAAATGCCTTCTTAGTCCTACAGTTCCGCTACTTGAGCCCAATAGTTTTAGTTGTGCGTTTTGTGTCGGTCAGTCAGTAATGCAGGAATTACCAATATAAATCAACAAACAGTAACGCAGGAATTACCAATATACACAGACAGATAGCTGTTAATTCTGACTTGTTATTTTATTTAAATTTTCTAACTGACTGTCCAACCGTTAATAATTAAATTGACAGGCAGAGGTCGAAAGTGAACTCCGTCTTTATAACCTTTCTTTGATTTTATCGGCGTCATAGTTTATTATCACACAAATGGCGCCTGATGTGTAACCTAGTTATATTATAAAATAATTAAAAATATATTTATTTTATTAAAAATATGGTAATTGGGGTTCCGTTCCTCACAAGGTAAAAAAACCGGCCAAGTGCGTGTCGGGCCACGCGCAATGTAGGGTTCCGTTGTTGCCCATAATGACTTGATGCAAAGGGTACTCGTATTAATGTACAACAAATCCGACTGTTTATTTTGCTGAAAAAATAATTTTAATAACACTATTATAAGAACCTAAATTTTGTTTTGAAAAATACTAGGTATGTATCCAGTTATGTGTTGTAAACATAAAATGTGGTTTCCAAGGTATACTACTACTATACATACGTAGTACCGTAGTACATTACATACCAAAGTACGTATATCTTTAAGATTAAGCCAGCGCGCCCAATGTTAACTCACAGAAATAGGTATTTATAAGTTAACCGACGATTACTCGTAAACTAGTGATATCTACTTAGCCGTGATAGTTTTCCTTTTAAATTCGTTATATGTACTACATTTATGATTTTTTTCACCTCTTCCAAATTAATAGTTTAGCCGGCAGAAGGGGGGGACACTTGAGTCTAACAATTTTTTTCACTTCAAAGCTTGATATTTGACAAACCAATCACTTGATCGAAAAATGATTTGAGCAAACTAATAATATTTTTTTAAAACCTATCCAATGATACCCCACATGATGGGGTATTCAACCAAAAAAAAATTCAACCCCACTATATATGTAGGGGAGATACCCTTACTAGCACTAGGCGTCTTTGAGCTAGGCTGCGGACGGACAGACGGACGGACATGACGAAACTATAAGGGTTCCTTGTGGACTACGGAACCCTAAAAAGGAACCCTTATAAGATCACTTTCTTGTCCGTCTGTCTGTCCGTGTGTCACCACCGATTTTCTCAGTAACGGATGGACCTAACAAATTGAAATTTATACCAGATACTGAGGTCTATGGTTCCTAATAGGTGTAAAAATCAGGGTCCTGGGTCAATCCGATAAAAAGATATGGTCAAAATTAGATTTTTGCGAAAACTTGTAAGTACCAAATTAACCTTAATTTTCAACTTCTTTTAATTTTCGGAATTTTTCCTTTACTTGGGCTGTAAGACCTTGGTTTTAACCAAAATTGACAATTCTAGGTCAACCGTAAGTATCTATAATAAGATATAGAAAACCTATATGGTAGTTCCCGTTGAACTAGAATCACGAACTTTGGCCAAAAGCAGGGTCTTTAGGCACAAATAAAGGAAAAATTACAAAAAATCTAAAAAGTGGAAAATTTAAGGGTGTCCCCATAAATAACATAGAAGACTCCATTTAAGATTCTCCTCCAAGTTGTAGGGGCGCTCATACAGATTTAGAGGACTAGCGTAATTAGCACCAACCTCAAATAAGGTAAAATGCGTACGGAACCCTCGGTGCGCGGGTCAGACTCGCACTTGCCCGAATTGTTTATGTAATTAAAACGCTTTACGATCGTTGCCACTGTATACACTATATCATAATTTTGGGTTTCCCTCCGCATAAAAGACATGATACTCCGCTGAATACTTTCAAACTTTCGCGATTTGTACACATACTAATATTTATAGCCTCCAGGGCACCCGGTGACGACATCTGCTGTATCTCACGACGAAACGTCGGGGCGACAAAGCAGACGTTTCAAATTTATTTTCAAATTAATTACACGATATAAGTTGTTTTTAATATATCTGTTATAAATTAAAAAAAAAACATGAATAGATAAACAAATAAATGGATAAACTATGAAAAAAACATACCCGATTGACTCGTTACAATATCAAATTAAATAATTATGTATTACCCTCACTCCCCGCTGGCAGAAAGCGGTTAGTCAGGTGTAATTCTATAAGAATTAATTTATATTAAAGTAATAATCAAACTTACGACAAAATTATTGTCCTTATTGTTAGAAAGGCAGCTTATTAAATTCTAATACGTACATCATTTCTAAAACTGTTGGAAGATGATATATACACAATGAATAATTATCAATGTGACGCCAGTGATGTAGCACCGACGAAGAGAAATTAAATTGCGCACACAATCCTAACCATTATAATGTGCTAAATAACATACGTTATTCTATACACGAGTTTGGCACATTAGCTTCTCTGTGCTACGTCGTAGAGCGGCTACGCCGTAGAGATGCTACGTCAAGTGCGACGCGCTAGTCTGTAATATTAAGCGCGTTATTGCTTTCTAAACAGTTTACACCAATCGTGAGTTGTTCTAATAGTATTGGTAGAAGCTTTCAGTAGCAAAGCCTTCCAAGAATTGGTGTAGCTGAACGAACTACTACAATTATTTGATTTATATTTTATATCATAGCCGTGTACTTACTACAACAGTAGCAAAATTATATCCATTTAGTATATTTATATACTATGCATACAAAGAAATTGCTCTATGATAATCGTAGTGACATTTTATTTTCCCTTTTCCCTAACAAAATAAGTTAGTAGCTATGCAACATACTATGATGAAATATTAAACAATTTAACATTTTATTATTAAAATATTTTAAAGTTTTTAACGTAAATATAGCTCATAAATCTTATTTATTTATTTATTTAAACTTCCTGCAATACAATTTGCACAAGGCGGACTTAATGCCAAAGGCATTTTCTACCAGTCAACCTTAGGGTGATGCAGAGATGATAGTGGCAGGTGGGCTTTAGAGACTAAAAACAAGAGAACTAAATATAACAATAGAATAATGGTAATACATATTTTCGACTAGAAACTCCTTATACATACTTACATACATATGAATAAATATACATGTTTAAATATATTTAATATATAAATAAGTATATATATATATATATATATATATATATATATATATATATATATATATATATATATATATATATATATATATATATATATATATATATATGTATATATATATAACATATATTGTTTGAAAGAGTCTCCTCGTGATCCCATGGTCGTCTACGAGCTCAATACTAATACGTACGGGTTAAGGTCAAGCCCCTACTTGGCAATACGTTCTCTTTGGGAGCTCGCAGACCGCGAAGGCTTACGTTTCCCACGAGCCTCCGCCATCTTGAAGGACGATATTTACGTCGATGACATTTGCTCGGGCGCCTCCACAGCGGACGAGGCGATCCTCCTGCGGGACGAATTGATAGGTATTTTGGCCTCCGCTGGTTATGAGTTGCGCAAATGGATTTCCAACTCACCAGCGCTTTTGGAAGGCTTGCCAGAAGAAGCAGGATCCACATTTGTTTGAGATTGTTGACAACCCCGCCATAATGGCTGTTCTCGGCGTTCAGTACAGACCAGTCCAAGACATCTTTACGTATAACGTAGACTTGAAATTGCCTTGTTCTTGGACTAAACGTCTCGTGTTGTCTACTGTCGCCAGAACCTTTGATCCGAACGGTTGGATTTGTCCTATCATATTTTGGGCAAAATGCTTCTTGCAGAAGCTTTGAACAGCAGGATTGACCTGGGACGAACCTCTACACGGCACTCTTGTTGAGGAATGGACCTCTTTTGTATCCTCACTTCCTGCCGTCAACGAGGTCTCCTTGCCTCGTCCCATCCTTCCTCCCGGGAAGTACAAGGCCACCCTTCACGGGTTTTGTGATGCTTCGGAGCGTGGGCACGCGGCCGTGGTGTACTTGCGCACAGTTAGTGCCTCAGGTCAGGTGAGGGTTTCCCTTATCATGGCGAAGAGCAAGGTTGCACCCCTTCGGACATCTCTGACCATCCCAAAATTGGAGCTCTCGGGAGCAGCCCTACTTGTACGCTTATTGAACCGCGTATCCAGTACTTTGGGTAAAAGCATTTGTATTAATGGGACCTACGCCTGGACAGACAGCCAAATTGTTCTTTGTTGGTTGAAGGTTTCTGTCCACACCTTGGAGGTATTTGTCGCTAATCGCGTTTCCCAAATCCAGAAATCCGAAGTCAAGCTTGTTTGGAGACACGTGCCAGGTGAGCTCAACCCCGCTGATTGTGCTTCGCGCGGATGCTTGACGCCTAGTTTGATAGGTCATTCGCTGTGGTGGGGTCCGGAATGGTTGAGTCGACCAGAAACCGATTGGCCTCGAACGCCAGTTTTGAATACTTCTAATTTGCCGGGTCTACGAACACTCGCTCTTGAGAAGGAAGAATGCGCCTTCGACCCCGATTTTCTGTTGAATCGTTACAGCTCCCTCGACAAGTTGTTAGGTGTTACTGCTTGGATAAAGCGTTTTGTTTTTAATTTTAGGCACCCACAACAGAAACGTCTGACACCGTTTCTCTCACCACAGGAACGACAGGAGTCCCTCACCTTTTGGGTTCGTTCTGTGCAATTGGCCCATTTTGAGAAGGAGATTGCTATCCTTAAATCAGGGAGATCGAAATTATATATATATAAATTGAACCCCTTTTTGGACGATACGGGTCTCTTGCGCGTTGGAGGGCGTCTCAAGAACGCCAACCTCCCTTACGAGGCACGTCACCCCCTTTTGTTACCTAAGGACGGTCATTTGGTACGCTTGTTGGTAACTGACCGTCACCTTAAAAATTCGCATGCTGGTTGTAATGCGCTCTTGGCCATTTTGCAACGCGAGTTTTGCATCTTGTCTGCCCGAAAAGTTATTCGGAGTGTAGTCTTTCGCTGCATCCCTTGCTATAAGCTCAAGGCTTCTACCATGCAGCCCTTGATGAGGGACTTACCAGCAGATCGCGTAACTGAAATCAGGACATTTGACGGTGTTGGCACGGACTTCGCTGGTCCCTTCTTGGTGAAAACGTCGACACTTCGAAACAGCAAGACTGTTAAGGCCTACTTGTGTGTTTTTGTTTGCCTCTCCACAAAGGCCGTTCATTTGGAACTGGTCTCCTCGCTTACGACCGAGGCGTTTGTAGCCACATTTGACAGATTTGTATCCCGCAGAGGGCTGCCTTCCTTGATCCGTTCTGACTGCGGCACTAACTTTAAGGGCACCTATAATTATTTGAATGATGTTGTTAATTTCCTTGAAACCAACAAAGCTGATATAGGTGATAGGCTTGCCCGACGTGGGATAAATTGGTTGTTTTCCCCACCAAATTGTCCACACTGGGGTTGTATATTTGAGGCCGCCGTAAAATCGGCCAAAACACACTTGCGCAGGACAATCGGTGAATCTGTCCTTACATTTGAGGAACTCGCAACTGTGTTTTGTAAGATCGAGGCCGTTTTGAACTCTCGGCCGTTGTGCCCGATCTCCTCAGATCCGAATGATTTGGAGGCTCTTACGCCGGGCCATTTTTTGATTGGTCGCCCACTTGTCGCCTTGCCTGAGTACCCCTACATTGATACGAGACCTGGTCGTCTCTCGCGCTTTGAATTGGTACGCCAGATTACTCAGAGCTTTTGGAAACGCTGGAATTTGGAATATTTGCACATACTCCAGCAACGCGTTAAGTGGACCGACAAGACTGATCCACCCAAGATTGGTGACCTCGTTTTGATCAAGGAGGCTAACCTTCCGCCACTCAGATGGCGCAGGGGGCGCATCCTTCGTTTGGTAACTGGGGCTGATGGAGTTCCCCGATTTGCTGAGGTCTTGGTGGACGGTTCGATTCTGAGGAGAGCGGTTGCAACATTGTCACGTCTACCAACCGATTAGCGGACCGGTAGGCCGGTCCGGGGCGGGTGGATGTTTGAAATAGAATTAGTTTTTATTATAAGTCAAATCGATTAGATTGATTGAGTAACATTTTGTTTAGTCTATTGAAAATTTCTGACAATGGTCACACTGAACTGTCACTTCCGTTGCCGCCTTGAAAAATTAACACGCCGTTTGCACTCTCGCGTGCCTTGTACCTAATTAATAAATTGATCGCCTTTTGAATTAACGCGAATTGAATTAACTTGCAAATACTATAAACTGCCGCCTTTGGTTTGCCCGGCAAAAGTTGAGTCGAACATTGACATTTGCAAAACTGAATTGTGAATCCTGTGAACTTGCATCGTGCATTGAAGACGCTGCGTTGGAGTCTGGTAAAGTAAAGATAATTCACTTGCTAATATTGGCCAATTTTAGTCTCGTGTGTGTCTAACTTGCCTCCAGGACTCCACTCAAGAACATCACCAGGAGATATTTGGTAAGACATTTGTTTAATTCTTAGCGCCAAGAAACTTGGTCCATGTGTTTAGATCCTTTGCCTTGGGCTAAGACTGGATGAATTAATCGCTTCCACTGATCTCTGTTAAAAAAATACCCATTCTTAGCCCAAATTCTAGACATATATACATATATATTATAACCATATTTTTTACATACACATGAATATTACAATAATGCAATCTGCTAATACATAGGTAGTAAATGAGTACTGCTACTGAGAAGTTACCGATTGTCCACGATATAACTGACGACCCTTGTACTTGAACGTTTCACGTGTATTGGTTATCCTAATTTCAGGAGGGAGAGCATTCCAAAGTAGGATATGTTGGATATAGAAAGAAGAATGAATTAGATTAGAAGTGTGGGATGGACAAAGAAGAAGAAGATTATTAGATGATCGTAAGTTCTTAACATGGTTGGAGAAAGATATTGAAAATAAAGCATTAGATAAGATGGGGCATTAGTGGAGTGGAGAAGTGAGTATAATGTGGTCAGCGTACGCAAATTTTGTCGCTGACGTATTGGTAACCATTTTAATTCACTACGGAATTTCGAGACATGATCGAACTTACGAAGATTAAAAACGAACCGAATGCAATAATTGAGAAGTCGGTCAAGTTTATTGAGCAGATCTGCAGATCTGCATTCAGGTCGAGATAACACACATCACCATAGTCAATTATGGGGAAGATTAAGGTTTGCACAAGCATTGCCTTAGTTTTTGAAGGGAGAAAATTCTTAAGGCGATAAGGAGAGCGAAGAGTCCCGAAAACTTTCTGGCTAACTACTGCAATTTGAGTCCGCCAATCAAGGGTGCAAACCAAGATTTTTTCAGTTGTGGTAAAAGGTATTACACATCCATTGAAAATGACAGGTGGCAGACTCGTGTGGTCAATTCTAGCAATCATACGCGAGCTTTCATGCATTCACACAAAGACCGAATTGATCAGACCACACCTTTATCGCTTGTAAGTCATAGTTTACTTTGCCGATTGCATCTGACAGCTTCTCTACCCGTGCCTGAGAGTAAAGCTGCAAGTCATCTGCATACAGATGATACGCACACTGAAGTTCACGAGTTATGAGATTGATAAACAATGAAAATAGAAGTGGAGAGTGGATTCCGCCTTGTGGAACCCCAGCAATCAGATCACACCAATTCGACGATGTTTTATCAGTGCGTAATGACTGCTGGTGTCCACGAAGAAATGAAGAGAACCAATCCCGAGCCTCAGATGAAATATTAAGGTGAGAAAGGACAGCCAGTAGAACATCGTGACTGACGATATTAAAGGCGTTTGAGAAGTCAACCAAAGCTAACACGGTTAACTCGGCTTTCTCCACGCCCTCCCTAATATCGCCAGTCACTTTGAGTAGAGTGGAAACAGTACTGTGCCCAGGTCGAAACCCGGATTGGAGAGGACTAAGGATGTTGTTGGAAAGGATAAATCTGGAAAGCTGCTTGTGAACACAAGCCTCTAGGATTTTGGATAGGAATGGGAGGATGGATATGGGTCTATAGTGGCTCGGCATAGAGGGATTGGAGACTTTGGAAAGAGGACGAAAGTAAGCTTTACGCCACATGTTGGGATATTGGCAGCAGGACAAGGAGAAGTTGATGATTTTTTTTTTTGATTTGATTGGATTGCACGGGCTGTTTCCGCAACTCCACGTCTTGGCGCGTATTTTGCGTGCGGGTGGGAATGGTGTCTTCATTCGAGCCACCCCAGCTCTTCGAGGAAGGCCAGCAGACTCTTGATGTGGCCCACTGCCTCCCTCAGGGTGCTGTATCTCGTCAGGTACTGCTGCCTGTACTGTGCGACCTCAGGGCAGTCGAGGAGCAGGTGGGCTGCCGTCTCGTCTGCTGCCATACAGGCCCTGCACAGCGGGCTGTCGGTGATACCTATAGTAAATAGGTGTTTATTAAAGAATCCGTGTCCTGTGTAGGCGGCCGTGACCGTCCGCAGTTGTTGTTTGGACAGCCGGAGAATTTGTTTGGCTATCTTACCGTCTACTGCGGGAAGAGCCTCCTTGGCCTGCCTACATGTTTCAATACCAATCCAGGACTGGTTGTGTTGGGTCCTGGTCCTATTTCTTACCAGGTTGCGATAAAAACCAGAAGGGAGGGGAATGATGGGCTCGGGTCCCACCACCTCTAAAGTGGCCCCTCTTCTGGCAAGTACGTCGGCTGCGTCATTCCCTCTTGAGCCACTGTGGCCCTTGATCCATTGCAGTGTTAATTTGTTTTGTTTACCTACCTCTGTTAGTTTCTGGTGGCATTCAAGCGTGAGTGCCGAGGTGATAGTATGGCTTTTGAGGGCTGAGAGGACCGCCTTACTATCTGAGAGGATCCTAATGGATCGTTCCCTTACCTCACGTGCCATGATTGCTGTGGCAGCTAGGATTATGCCAAAACATTCGGCCTGGTAGACCGTGTTGTAGGCTCCCAGTGGTGCTGCGATGTTAATGTTTAGGTCCTCGGAGAATACTCCTAAACCCGTACCTGTATCCGTCTTAGACCCATCTGTGAAGATCGTGAGCTCGTTGTGATTAACCGCTCCTTCGTGTAGATCCTCGTACAGTTGGATTTTGTACTTCTTGTCGAACACAAATTGTTTCGGTATTTGGTCGCCAATGGCTTGTGTGAGAGGAACTTCTTTAAAAAGTGTATTTAAATTGCTAGTGTGCGGTGTGTAGGTGTCTTTCCAGAGCTTCAGAGCGAAGTTTATGATATGGGAGATAGCGGGAAGGAGTTGGTCGAGGACAGTGGTGATCATGCGATGACTGATCTTATCGTAGTCCACTGCCTTTGACTTGATGGATAGGATAGATTTTCTAACTTTATCTAAGGTAACGGGAGAAAAATTGAAGGAATTAATATTTAGAGAAGGCCATTGTGCAATTGAATCAACCGTTTGACGCAGGGTTAGACGATCTAAAGTATTTGAGGTGACGAAATGTTTATTTATATCGTCCAACCCAATAGCCGGCGGAAGATTGCACTGATTCGACCTGCCTATCCCTAGATTCCCCAGAAATCTCCAGATATCACCTGGCGATCCGGAGTCAATATTACTAATGATATGTCGGCATTTGGCATTGCGTATCATCTAATTGCAGCGATTTCTTGCAGCCTTGTAACAGGACCAGTTTTCATCCAAACGATTTCTTTTAAATATTCGGAAAGCCCGATCTCTTCTCTTCATCGCCATCAGAACCAACCTGGACTTCCACGGTGCTGGTGGTTGTTTCACTTTGATTTTTCTTATGGGCGCATGGTTGTCGTATAGCTGCATAATAGTTTTATTGAAAATTTCAACTTTGTCATCGATCGTAACTGCAACCATCAAAGGTTCCCGATCGATGGATGAAGCATCGGAGATGAGTTTCTCCACATTCATCCTACCAAAGCAACGCATGTGCAACACCTTAGTTTGGGGTTTACAGGGTTTAATATGCAAGGAAAATGAGGTCGTGGTGGGAAAATCCGGGAGCGGGATATTGACCATGGTATACAACTAGAGAGGGATTGGAGGTTAACATCAAGTCGAGCCAGGTATCATCACCAGTGATGTTATGGTGAGTAGCTTGAAGCGGTAAAACATTAAGGTTGGCTGACTTGAGGATGTGAAGGAGTTTTAGTGTGCGAGGAGATTGGATAGATAGGAGGTTGGTGTTGAAATCACCCATAATGACATGGTGCTCGTACTCAGACCCTAAAGATTCTAATACCATTTCTAAGTCGGTGAAACAATCAACAGTAGAGGGACAATACACTACTCCAAGGACAATCTTAGTCCTCCTGACCCAAACCTCTAAGAAAAGAAATTCAGCAGGACTTACAGTATTATTAGAAGAAGCGGCAAGAATTTTATAGGTGTTATCGCTTCGTAAATAAATTGCAACGCCACCACCCCGTTTACCTATACGATCGCTTCGAGTAAGAATATATCCTGGCAGAGGGTAAGTAGTAGAAAGAAGTTGAGGTTTGAGCCAGCTCTCTGAAATTAGTACGGCGTGAACATCAACATCAGAGAATGCGTCAAGGAGATGCACTGTAGTGACTTGCCACGCTTTGAGCATTAATGTGACACACGTTCAGTTATTTATTTTGATTGTGGTTAAATGTATTACTGACAAAGTCACCTAGCGACACATCGTTAATGGAAGAAAAACTGTCATCAGCAGAGGAAACTAAAGAACTATTAGCAGACATAAATTTATCATTATCATTAGACATATATATAAATATAATATAAATTTATCAATAAAATAAAAAAATATATTTCAACGTAATAATTTAAAATCTGGGTAAAAAAAGGCAATATCATCACTGCACCACCCGCGAGCAGAATTTACACATCGCACGTACAACTAAAATAAAAAACATATAAAACAGAAAAGAAAGAGACCCTCCAATTCCTCGATATACATCAAAATTAAAAAGTTAAATTAGAACGCATACAAACGTTTTGTTAATGCACTAACTGGGTATTATTTATCAGTAATGACACTAATGACAAATGTTATGTTTGTTTGACAATTACATAAACAAGCGAATGATAGCAATAAAACTTTAGTTATTATTAATATGTGGGTAAATAAGAGTTAATGCATACTTGAAAACAATGAGATCAAGTTCTAATAAATGTACAAAATAATAAACATAGCAATAAAACTACAGATAGATAAACATAATTATGAGTGTGAAGAAATACGCTGTTAATACCTCATTTCGTACGCGAAACGTTCTTGCCTGATACTCCTGTAGAACTGGCACTCCCGGCAGCGCTTGTGGTCGCAGTTGAAGTACCTTCTGTGCGTTTTGGATACCTGGCCATCAAGGGATTCAACTCTTCCATGCTGGTGATTTTAGAACGGCTGCCATCCGGAGCCTTTACCACTATGATGCCGTCTTGTGTCCAACAGGACCGCATGCCGAAATGCTGACGAGCACGACCAAACACAGATTGTCGAGGCTTAGTGAGGAACTCCTTGACGGAAACTGATGAGCCCTTGAAAGCTTTCTTCGCCCTCCAGACGGCCAACTTGTCCTCGACACTGTTAAAGCGCACCAAAATGGGACGGGTGTGGTCTTTACTCGGGCTACCGAGCCTGTGGCAAGTCTTTATGGAAGCAACGGAGAAGTTTTTCAGACGCAATGTACTCTGTAGGCTCCCAGCAATAAGAGCACTGCAGTCCTCTCCGGCAGCCTCATTAAAACCTGAGAAAACAAGTGCCTTTCTTCGATACCTCATCTCCATTGTGTCACACATCTTGACACACTCCAGGATCTGTTTTCTGAGTATGCCAAGCATACTGAAGGCAAGTTCCCTGAAGGACCTGAACTCTTCAGCTACCTTAGCGAGGTGTCCTTGCCCGGCCCACTACTTTGTATTTGAGCCTCCAACTCGTCCATTCGCTTAGCAAAGCAGTCTTCAAGGCTCTTCTGTGCTGCTTGAATCTCCAGTAATTGAGACATGTTGATTTTAAGTGTTTAGTAGTTGTGGACTGCAAGTACTAATGTGCAGTGATCAGCTAGCAGGTGGTGATGTAGCTCAAACTAATTTTCTTACATGTACAAACGTGAGTATAGGTTATTTATGATGTTATATATGCTCTCACTTAAACAATTCTATTAAGATTTACTTGATTAAAACTTATTAAATCAAAATTTTCAAAATTTGAAAGCTGTTGTACTTTTTAACACTACCGCCCAAAAAAGTATAAATATTCCATTAAAACTATCAGCACATCACATTTCACAATGCACATTACACCGCATTACTGAACGCCGCATAAATTTTTCGTTTAAAAGTCAAAGTGAACATGCGGTTCATTATTAAAATACTTCGCGGATCATCAAATATAAGCATCAACCGAGGGAGAAAACAACAAAAATGTTAATGGACAAATTAAGCAGATTGTAAAATATACGATAACTTCCGCAACATGAAACAAAACCCATTACATTAATGTTAAAGACTTGGTTAAAGAAGAGTAACAATACGTCACTGTCAGGAGCGAGGAGTGGGGCCGGGAAGTGATTTCAAAGGCGGAATGCCCTCAACGTGACGCGACTTCGGACTACATCCACGTCAACTACATTAATATCGCCAAGAATTTAACTCTTCCATCGAATTTTAACGCAAACACTTCGATTCAATTTCATCGTCGCCCACTGTCGACTTCAAGCCTCCTAAATGTTGGTGTGGAAACATAACAGCTAATAACGCAATGCAACGCTATTTGAGACCGGTTATAGATTTTCTTTAGATGAGCTAAAATTTTGTAGTATCCTTTTATCCTTGGCGTGTTGAGTTTGCCAATTTGGCGTTACTTAAAATATTTTTAAGACACTTAGACATACAATGCTACAATTTTAAAATAAATGTTTAAAGCTTATTATAGAACTTTCGAACACTAAGTATGTAATTCTATAACGGTACATAAAAGAACGCGTGGGTGGCCCCGAACCGTTATAAAATTTCTTCTACATCAATCTCGACACGGTACTAAAAATAAACAAAGCCGACATCGCTTCATGATGTCGTAAATTGGTTTAATATACATTGTAAAGATAATTCTGCCACAATTTGATCTATTTTAGATATGACTGAATAACATCAGAGACTAAATTGAATATTCTCGTTAAGTTCAATAAAATCGACGTCTTCCCTATTTTATCTGTGCCTACATTTTACCGCAACATTTGCTGTATGACACCCCTTAAACACGTTCATATGTAGAACACAAACATTTGATTCATTAAGTTTTGACAATGTAAGCTCAATTATAACTTAATCTATAATAAAGATTACTACACTGAAACGAACACTTTGTTACCAAGATTTACCTGCAGGTGTAGCGATGAACCGAGTACATTCTCAATAATGTTTAAAAAAAAAAAAAAAAACAATAATGTTATTATAATTTAATCATCACATACCAACACGAGTTCCGCAATGCAGATGAACAAGACTGTTTAAAATATACAAAATTTTATCACGGGAATTCAAGTTAATTCATGGACGTAAACAATTTTTACCGCTACGCTTATATACTCTTGAAAATTGATCGCATTGTAATGAGAAATATTGTGTACAAACTACTTAGTTTACTAATGAACCTATTTTATCAATGATTTAGAATGGTATCATTTTGAATTCTTGCTTCAAAAACTAGTCATCTTAATAACCGACACTTACGTGTATTATTGATCAGATATGTCATACTGTACTCGCAAAAGTCAAAAGTCAAAAATCATTTATTCATCTAGGTCACAAGGTGAAGCTTATGAACGTATTTTTTTTAAGTAAATTACTTAATGCTTCTACATTAACATTTACTGCCTCGTTCGCAAAGCAATAAGTAGAACCACGAGAAAGAACGGGCAATAAAACGCAAATACCTTCACTGTATAATCGTATGTAATTTTCTACAAATATGTTGAGTAACTGTGAGACACATACGGTATTAATATAGAGTACAATAATACCGTGAAGTTATTTATAGTATGACACACTCGAATTACATACTTAAGCCTGCCAGATAAGAGTAATTTGAGTAATCATTTAAGTGCATACGTATACTACATATTCAAATTATTCGAATATTATTTCTGTTAGCTGGCCCATGGTTTATATTTTGATAATAATGTTGAACGCGCATAGCAAATACTCTCGAGCAGTTTAATTATATTTTAAACCTAACTGATCTCCAGAAAACAGAAGCACATAGCATTAGCAGTGGAATAGGGACAATAATCCCGCGACATATGTACATACGTATAGATGTGGATATGTAACAAAAATTTTTAAGCTGGAGCTTAGTCAGCGGGGTTCAGAAATGATCGGACGTAATTACAAGACGCGGTACATTTAAACTTTACTCATGTAGTAAAACAAACGACTTATACAAATGGTTTTGTTGAGACAACAACGAATGTTTCAAATTTAAATTGTTACGTATATTTTATGTTACATACTTATGAACGAAGCAATTTATTATTTTTTACAAAGCTTAATATTTATATGCGTTCTACCCGTAATGACCTACGGGGCTGAGACGTGGCCACTCACGGTACGGCTTGTCCACCAATTCAAGGTTGCTCAGCGAGCTATGGAAAGAGCTATGCTCGGAGTTTCTCTAAGGGATCGAATCCGGAACGAAATCATTCGGCAGAGAACTAAAGTAACCGACATAGCTCAGCGAATAAGTAAGCTGAAGTGGCAGTGGGCAGGTCATATATGCCGCAGAACCGATGAACGCTGGAGCGGTCAGGTTCTTGAGTGGCGACCGCGTCTCGGCAAACGTAGTGTAGGGCGTCCTGTAGCTAGATGGGGCGATGATATTCGAAAGGCAGCGGGCAGGGATTGGAAGAGGAAAGCTGAAGACCGAGCTCATTGGCGCGCCATAGGAGAGGCCTACGTCCAGCAGTGGACTGATATAGGCTGATGATGATGAATATTTATATAAACAAAACCTCAATAAAAATTGTTGAGCTTTACATACTTTTTTTTTTTTTTTTGGTGTCGGGTTGGAAAATCCTCATGGAGTCCCTGCGCCCTGGGGGAAGAGCGAAGGGGACTGTCAGACTCTTACTGACTAAAAACCAACCCGTGTTCCTTTCCTCAACAAGCGCATATCAAAAATGCTTTTTACGAATATCATAATTTGGCTATTTTATTAGGTTCTCTAATAGTCAAATTATAATATTCATTAGGATTTTTTCATAATTTAATACGAGATTTTTTTTTTTTCATAGATTGAAATACATAGAAGACAGAAGTGCCAAACTCAACTCTTTGCGTATACATGTTTCAATACCATATTGTGAAAAAAATACTTGGTACAGATATGCAGTATAATACATTTTTAGAAAGGTTATTTTATGTTTTTTGCGATACAGCTTAATGATTTTAAAAGTAAATAAAAATATTTCAGTAATTACTTAAAAAGTGACATACCTTATTTTTCACTTTTTTTTTTTTCGTCGAAGGTTTTCAGTGTTACCCACGTTTGCCCAAGCGCTACTTTTTATGTTAACTAGTAGTCTAACTGTTCATAAATAGAATGCAAAAAGAATCAGCTGCGGATATTTGCGGTTTTAGAAGATATGAGAAAAAAAGTGATAAAAGTCAGAGCCCGAAAATTGGTATCTTTTGCGGTTTACCACTGACACCATTCACATGAATAATATGGAACTTGGCAAAATCCGGTACCTTCATCTGTTCGTTTTTACAGACCCATTTCTATTGAGTTTTGTAAGGAAACGCCAGAAAAAAGCAAGGCAGTTGTCGATGATATTAAAAAACAAATTAGGACTGCACAAGCATCACTTATAAACAAAGATGGTGTTGTAGTAAATGTGAAGCATGAATTATTTCTAACGATGATCGATGGAAAGGTGGCTCAGGTCCTTACAGATACTCCATCTGGTTCCACATGCACGATATGTGTACTCCACGGCTAATGAATGACCTATCGAAAGTAACTGCCTGACCTGAAAACGATAACGCCTACCAATACGGATTGTCGACCTTACACGCCTGGATTCGCTGCATGGAAATGATATTGCATAATTCCTATAATCTTTCGTTTAAGACTTGGTCTGCTTCAACTGAGGAAAGTAAGAGATAAAAAAAAGAAAAGAAAGAACTTGTTCAAAAACGTTTCAGGGAGGAGTTGGGATTAATCGTCAACAAACCTCGGCAAGTTAGCGGGAATACGAACGATGGCAATACCACACGAAGATTCTTCTATAATAGCACTTGCTCATCGGAAATAACAGGTGTAGATGAGGCATTGATTAAACGCCTATACATTATCTTGCAAGTTCTTTCTTCTGGAATGATGATCGACCCTAAAAAATTTGGGGAATATGCAACAGAAACTGCAAGAATCTATGTAAGTAATTACCATTGGTATTATATGCCATCCTCCGTTCATAAAATACTCATACACGGGGAAAACGTTATCAAACATTTTGCGGTGCTTCCTATTGGACAGCTATCGGAAGACGCACAAGAGTCTCGCAACAAAGACTACAGAATCATACGACTTCACCATGCCAGAATATATTCCCGATCTGTTTGTTCCCAAATCAAGATGTCTTTAACACGCTTTTTACACGTCAGATCCATATATAACAAGTTTGAGAAAACCGTACGTAAGAAATGTGAAAGAACTTGAAGAAGAGGCACTTAGTCTTTTAAACGTGGCGCCTGAAAGTGAACCCACATTTACTGACCCTGATCCTGAAGTGGTATAAGTTAAAAATAATATTTATATTTAGTTATTACTTATATTTGTACCTAGCTACATCATTTCCTGAAGCGAGAGTATAGGATGTACCTATTAGTAATATGATTTTAATTTAGTAAATTGTTTTCATATACATATATTTTGTTTACTTTGCTTGTTGTAATTAACCATGGTTTAATCTTTTTAGTCATTATAAACTTGTATTCCACTTGAAATAAATTTTCAACAATTTTGTCGTGATTTTTTCCCATTTCTTTCATTCTATGCAAAAAAACATACATAGATATACAAGAAAACACTATAAACTACACATCATTCGAATTTCCAAACCTTACTGCATATTTGTGCCAAATTTCATTACGATACGACAAAAATTCATGAAGTTACAGATTTTTGATCCGATACCGACCTATATTTTCCATAGTGCTCCGTCAAGCCCACGCGGAGCGTCCCCTCCTGGATCCCTCTTAGCTTCACCGCGGGTGACCAATCCACGGTTACTAAGCCCCCCCACCACGACAAGGTGGAGATCCCACGGGGGGGAGCTTTACATACTTATTTTAACATACCTAGTGCCATGTTATGTCTTGGACTTTATGAACCAGTCTCACCCAAAGGTCAAAGTTTAATGTATTTTAATATATTTTGCATCATAACAGTAAAGTAAATTTAAAACTTATCTATTCTCTCAGTTATGGCCTTATTAATCACCAATTCATCACTAATTTCTTCTTTAATACGGTTATTTGAAGTTTGATTTGTTGCAGTTTGGAATATTTCTGTATGAGAGACCATTATTATTTTGCGAACCATTAATGGGTTATATCAGCATAGTTACTTCTATCTAAACAATCTTAGATTACATTCGTAATGTAAGTATAACTCAGAGTCAATCATTATCTTGCTTTTTAGTTTAAACAAGAACTCTTTGCCCTGTTTCTGGGAACAGTTGCACAGAACAAAGGGAACAAAGAGGATAGCTGTAGGACGTTACCACGAAATAGTGAGAAAAGTCCCGATGGAAATTACTTTAATCTTTATTAATACAGAAACTATGTTCACTGTGTTTTTGTCAATATTTATAGACATTGTATAAATTTATGCCACAGTTTTAAACTCTCGGTGTTACAAAATGTACACAACATGTTCAACACGAAATATATATTACCTTAATCTGCATTTGGTTGTTTCAGTTTTGAGTTAAACACATCTGTTTTATGAGTGGTTTCAAACCGCTCTGATTTTTAGAATAATCTATCCAAAATTATTTTAAATCTAATATTATTTAATTTTGTTACTCAGACAATGAATACAAGAAAACTAAATGGTATTCATTCTAGCATCATACAAACATTCCCAAAATACCACGCGAATGCAAATTAAAACGATGCTTGTTCAGTGGAAAATTAAAGAAAATCGTCGGAGCAAATCCTCTGTGTCAACTAGCTTATAACTGCAACGAGAACAATTTGTAAGTACGTGTCTACGCATATCTAGAGCTCGTACTGAAATATCGGCCACTGTTTCGCCTTGGCACGAACGCCAAAATACAAATACGACATATTCAAATACAGTGCAATATCTGCGAGTAATTCATCTTTTGAAAATAGTCACTTAATTTTGGCTCTAGAGCGGACGAATATTGGCTTCGGTGTATTCGTACACGACAATGTTGCACTTTGGAATCATTCTTTGTACGGATTTTATCATGGCGTTTTATTAGTGCTTGTTGGTATGTTTTATAACTATATTACTTCAATGATCATCATTCAGTATCGCTTCATACACATAGATTGAAGTTGCGAATAACATGTTCTGCTCTTACCTATAGTTGCAGATACCTACATACGTTCAACGTAAAAGAATTTGATTTATCGAAAGCTGATCGTGAATAATCTTATAATTAATACTCATTCTTGATACTTACATACATACATAGACTCACGCCTGTTTCCCGGAGGGGTAGGCAGAGACTACGGAACGCCATTTCTTCTTTACTCTTGCTTCATTCACTCCCATCAACTTTCTCATGCATACTCCACGTTTTCCTTTTTTTTGGATGTCTCCAATCTGGTCAGGGAACGTCCGTCTAGCTTGATATTTCATTTAATTAATTAGTGGAACCACACTGTTCAGGTTACATATTCCAAATTATCTATACCAAGGTTCTCTGGCAGAAATCGCCGAAAGTGATATTTGTATTGTCCATTACATTGTACATCCACACGTAAGGTCAATATAACACATTAGGTACGTAACGCCTTTATCCCCGAAGGGGAAGGCAGAGGTGTATTACACATACACACATCACCAGGTATGTTTCGGTCCCAATGTAATAGGGGGCGAGCCTATTGCCATCTACCGGGCACATTACTAAGCGAACGATAGGTAATTAACATTTTTAATAAACACATAAGTAAAGACACACATAACTTTGAAAAGTCAGAGAAGTTTGCTTGGGGTAAATGGAGATCTAATCTGAGACCATCGTCTCGGCAGTCCGTTACGTACACCACTAGGCTATCGCCGCTATTACTAAGGTCAAATACACAAGAAGTACGGATTTTCTAAAAGTAGCGGGTATCCTCCACCACTCAAATCTAATCCACCTCAAACTTGAGTTAAAGCTTGATGGAGGGAGTATATGTGACTCCTGCAATAATTTCAGCTCACGTATTAAACATTATTTCTTTAAAAAAAATGGCTAGCAATTTATCACAGTGTGGTATACCTAGCGTGTACGACCTCGCCGAGGTTCAGTGCTCCGAACCATGGCTTGCAACAAAATCGAACGACGATGTCGAAGACATCTTCGACATCGATATAGAATGCCTATAGAATGCCCACTTTCAATCCCTTTGTCAGATGGATAGTGGAAAAGATGACGCTTCTCCAGTTATTTATTTTTATCGGTAGTAGAGCCTTGCTGACTTCAGCATGAATGGGCTGGCTCGACCGGGGAAGTACTACCCTCTCACAGAAAATCGACGTAAAGTAACAGTAACTAAACTGTTGCGTTTCGTTCGGTGAGTGAGAGTACCGGAGGCCCCATCTCCTATTCCTTCTCCCTCATCCCACTCCTCATCCTATCCCCTTTCCCAACCCTAAGGGGCGGCAATGCACTTGTGACTCCTGTGGTGTTGCTTGTGTCCATGGGCGGCGGTAATTGCTTACCATCAGGCAATCCGTCTGCTCGTTTGCCGTCGATTAACATAAAAAAAGTTACCTACTCCTCCAAATAGGGTCTTAGCGGCAAGATTGTCTTAAGAGGTCTACCTCGTACAAGTTTATATATCACGTCTTAATTGCGCTAACTAACGCGTTTAAGATAAATAATTTATTATTCCCGGACGTAACAACCGGCCTAACTCAGTTGACTTATTTCTATGGTATTGAGCTATTTTTTATTATTTGACATACATAACATTTATAAACTACTTATTAATTGTATTTGTTCAGTTTGGAAAACTTATTCTATTTATTGTGAACATATGCTGCCTACTATATGACAATTTGTCTAATTTTTGCATGCCGTTAAGGTTGAATATGGCGATACCACAGTCTAATAATCCATACAGTCGTTTGATTGACGAACGCGTCTAGACAGGTCAATCGTGCGGGGGGCAGGAGGTGAGACGCGGGAAGAGCGCTACCTAGTTACGTATGTCGCCTTAGTTCGTAACTAGGTACATGTTTTTTGGGGCTGGCGCGTGCTTGTTTTTTATTCGTTACTTATTTATTTGCATATGAATATTAATTAAAATGGTGCATAAGACTTGTGCTGTGAGACATTGCAATTATTTATGCTGCTTAAAGATTTAAATAAATAAAGATTTAAAAAATCTGCGATTTCGTCAATTTACTTATACCAATTTTTTTTTATTTTGAAATGTATATTATATACCTATAACCACTTAAAATAATGTGCAAGTACCTACTAATCTACTATTTACACTTTCTCATGTCTGGCCAAATCACAGAATAAAGTAGTAATTACTGTACGTAAACAACATGGCAGTAATATTCGATTCAAGCGTGGTTTTAATTTCATGCAATAAGAACCTATTACCTTCGTATTAGGTAAATACCTATCAAATATTATAATGTATCTTGGTAACGGCAAGTCCTAACTCAAAAATAACCATATTTTTGGTCCCCTTTTATAAATCCCACACATGTACTCCATAACCTCATAGCCCGGTCGCCCATCCATAAAATGACCGTGAGGTCTATTGCTTCACCTAACGTAGTTGGCACGAAAAAAAATCTACAAAATACTTCATGTTGTTCGATGAATTAAAATTTCGGGGCTCCATCCTCTTTTCCTTGTATAATGCACATATGACTCCCCTGGTGTTGCATGGGCGGTGGTAATAACTTACCATCAGGCGATACATCTGCTCGTTTACCTCCTATTACCTACATAAAATATAATATAATATAGCTACTCCATGCTGACGAAGTGCAGACATTGCGAAAATAAATAAAAACCAACTGAGGATAGGTGCTGAAACCTGTACTTCCACAAGACGGCGCTGAGCTCTTACCAGTCTCACTGCGACCACAATCAGGGCGAGACGATCGAAGCGTCGGAAACAAATAGGTATTTATACCTTAAATAAGTTATTTTTACGCGATTAAGACCCGCAAAATTATTTTTTATGATAGCTACTCCATATACTACAGTATCAAAATCATAGAATAAAGATAAAGCTCACCCAATCGATCTATTCTGGTCCATTGCTAAACATAATTCTCACCAAAATGCACCACATATTCGGATTGCTGCATGAAATGTATTCCAGACACATTCATCATCATCGGCCCTATATATAATTTGTCCAATTGCTGGGTGCGGGTTGGCAGACTTCACATGTCTTTCGAGAACATTATGGAGAACACTCAGACATGCAGATTTCCTCACGATGTTTTCCTTCACCGCTTAGCATGCGATAATTAACAATTTAAAACGCACATAACTTTGAAAAGTCATTGGTACGCGCCGTGAATTCAAACCCGAGACCCCCCTGCGTAGCAGTCCGTCTTTCTATCCACTAGACCTGATTCTGGGATAGCCCAGACACATTACACTTGTTGTAATAAATAAAAATGCTACCTGTAAATGTGCTTTTCCAAAGCTTTTGAAATAAATATATTAAAAGAACTGGTGGCAAAAGCTAATTTTAAATAAGAATGCCAACGAAATGAAATCGGGCATTTCGATTAAATCGGGACAGTTGGCAACCTTTATTGTAGGCTAGTCGGAAAAACAAGACGGGAAAACTGTTGGTGACATTCGATTGTTTCTGTCATAAGTTTGAGAATGGTAGCGAGTTGCAAATTGTAACGGTTTTGTGGAACGGATGACTTTACAGAGAGTACGCGGAGAGGACACGGCGCAACTGCGACCAATCCCGCGGTACGTGACGTTGAATAACTCACAGCGGTAATACCGGCAACTTCGCTCGCTCACTGCTCTTGCCGGAGAATTTATGCGCATTATTATAACGGCTTACTTACCTACGGGCCGCGCTCACAGCCACGCTGGAACTCAATCCTAAATGTCTTTATGGCCCAGCTAAGACGATGCCATTTCCGCTAAAACAACTAATTTATTATAGAGGTAGTTGAGTGTTAGTGGTTCAACTCCGCTATTTCGCGGTGAATACAAAGCGATGTTTATGTTATCTGTATTATAATGCGAATAAGTACAGACATGAAACAAAGTAAACAAGGGATTTGAGGATTCATTACAGACTTGGAGTTAGTATCGTTAAATAAAGTTTAAGCTATTTGTTTGAGGAAAGTAACTTTAAACAGTAAAGCCACGTTGCAGTGAAGGCGCTTAAGAATTTAAGAATAATTTAATTTAAAATGTTTGTAATAGCGCAATATAATACTCGAACCGTGATTAAACTCATTATATTCAAAACATGGAGCGGCCGCCAGCTGTTTGATTATCTTCGATGGAGCGCAAAGGAAAAAATTTAATTCCTTAGACGTTACAGCGAAGTGAACGGTACAAACTAAATTGTAGAGCAACCTTTTATTATCAACTAGTTTTTCAAGCCAATGACGACGGTTGTTGAAAAACGTACAAATCGAAAGGACATTGGCTTTCTAGTACTAAAAAAAAATTGTAAAAACTAAAATCTAACATTTCGAGAAAGTTAGTTTTATTTGTTTAGTAAGGCGGTGTGTAGAAGAATGTATGAAGTTAATCTAGACGAATTGCCTCAGTTCACCTAAAGCGAATACTAATCAGTTATAAGTACTAATAATTAAGTCCCTTGTCACCAGCAACGCAGCTCTCGTTGCTTAATACTTTAAGCTGTTAAAACGCAAACTACAACACTACACAGCATTATATCCTCTTAACGAGCTCTTTTAGAGGGCTTACTTCGAATTGAATTAATGGCGATTCAGTAAAAATGCGGCACCAGTTATTAACATTAATTAATTTTAGACAAAATGTATAGCTACGAAACAATTTGGAAGTGAAAAGCCACAGTTTCTATACGAAGGGTTATTTATTTAATGAACTTGTATTAGGACAGAGTTTTAAAAGCGACTACCGGAATATACAGTTTCAACGTTTACAACAATGCCATTATACAAGTTTATAACAAAAAGGATACTTTTGTTAACTTTTTGTCCACAGAGGAGTTTTAGCAGTGTCAATGTATTTGTTTATTTAGTTTCTGTAAAATGCAAATGTCCTAGTCCCCAACACAGTCCAAAATTAAATTTCTACTAACTTCAACATGTCGATATAACTGTTATAGAGGCTATGAAAGCCATATACTACGAACGAAAAGATTGTATCATAAGTCGATGTTAAATCGATAAACGAGTATTTTATCACAGGATCAATACCTTACATATGTACATATAATGTAAAATATAGTTTATGGTAAAGAAAAATTTTGTGTTGGTACTAGACAAAATCATGTCGTTTACGTAAAATCCTTTAATCTTGTCTGAAAATAGTTCCAATTGCAAATAATTACACATAAAAACCCAGCAAAACTATATAATTAAATACATAGTTAAACCACAAGGCTAGCTTATGTAAGTAAACGTCTTGCGGAAGCGGCACTTGGTCTTTATCCACCACAAACCGCCACATCCCCGCATCTCTCGCTACAATCCAGCATTCTGCCTTGATCAATTAAACCCGAGCTTGGTCCGCCACGGAATGTTCCTTACACGAGGATAAGACATCTAATGCAATCTTCATCGCGTTCTGCGTGCTTATATGTGTCTACGTAATTGGGTATTATAACTATATGTACGTGTCTAGGGAACCTATGTGTCCAGTGCTGGACATTTCTTACAAAGTTATCTTAATTATTACAATGTTTGATATTACATGTATATTATTATATTGATCCCATTAATGTTATTATTATAGAAAATTTGATGCCTTGGTTGTTGCGTAGATACTTTTAACCATTTATCTAAGGTGTGAAATTAGATTATCGCGGTCAGCTCTTATAACAATGGTAATTATAAAAGATACACCCTGCCGGGGATCGGAACACGAAACAAAAAGCCGTCTGAACCAGTGACCATGAATTTATTTACAGTCAATACAAATCGTGAATGACATGGTAATATTTTTTTTTGTTGAGATTAAATAGCATTTTATATTATGTAACTTTGAACTAAGACGTTGAGTTGTTACATTTTTAAGAGGTTTCTCTAAATGTCTATTATAGTCACTAATGTGGCCGTATAACGTATAAAAAACTTTTGAATCCTAAAACATTACACTGTATAAATAGAATAATTTAAGATATGTTTAAACAAAAATAATACATGTAAAATGCAAATGTGAGAGTGCAGTAAACGAGATCTTGGCGGTAAATATGAGCGTTAGCCTGTAGGTGGCATTGCCTAACTTAAATATTTGGGGTAGCTTATGTGCTCTGTGTCGCGCTGTTCACAGACAAAAACACCTCTGAAACGGAGCTTTGATTTTAAATTCAAATTTTATGAATCGTCTAGTTTGCATATCACAAGCACATTTTGGTTAAAATGCCTGGAATATGTAGCGTCACCCTGATTAATGGTGCCTAATTTATTATAACAATGCCACCAACTGCTACTGATTGCGCTCAACCACCGCGGCGGGCGTCGTCGGTATACGCTAACGCGTGACGTATAAAAAGTATTCGAACATTAGTACAATTCTGATGATTCGTGTCTTACAAAACCTAATTCGCTCGGATTACTTTCAGCAAGTTGCGTAACTAATGAAGTAACTTGTGACACGGGTCGGGCTCTGGGATCGACGTAATCAAATTAATGAGAAAACTTCACTTCAATTTAGGGTTTCCTACCTCAATCTTTAGGATATTTGGCAGCGGTCAAGTTGAGCACTTGACCGCGACCGAATATACGAATGGACATTGTGATTGCACTTTGAATATGTAATTCTTGATGTACCTACTTGAAATATGCCATCAGATATGCAGATAAGTTGATTGTTTGTCGTTGATAAACAATTTTATCTCCATTTAAATGTACCTATCGAACCTTTTCAACAATAGTATAATATCTAATCATGTTAATGGTATTTATATAATAACAAAATGAAGGACAAAGGTAATAGAATGTCTCAGAGAGACGCGCGAGTAGCTATAGCAATGTAGGCTGTTTGTACGAGGCTTTGATCTCTGCTTATTTAATTAACGGCTGGACTGTAATAAAACTAATAAGAGAAGGTAGCACCTGCCGTACATTTGGGTATAAGCGCTGCATTGCCTTTGATAACATGAAGTTCTGGTACAATATTGCTGAAATGATTACAACTTCAGCGATAAAATGTATTTAGTGTGTTACGTGCATTTAGACTGGCGGCGGCGACTACAAAAACCCAAATAGCACCCAGCAAACACGTAGTCGAAATTATAATTGGTATCACAACGTAACTATATTTGAAGCAGGTCTTTTAATAATTTATACTATTATAGGGATTATATATTGATT
The DNA here is from genome assembly GCA_944739405.2 of Euclidia mi. NCBI lineage: Eukaryota > Metazoa > Arthropoda > Insecta > Lepidoptera > Erebidae > Euclidia > Euclidia mi. The sequence continues at coordinate 59,209,725 of OX123188.2, read as the reverse complement.
AATCGTACTGCAGAGAGTGCAATGTACGAAATCATCAATAAACTTAAAAAAAGCATAATAAAACCGACAGCTTTTGAAAGTGAGTTTTTTAAGAATTTTCAAACAATGACAATGAAGTTAACTTTTTGTATTACGAGACAATTTGTCTTATAAAAACATGACATCAATTTATTGAACCAATTAAATCTATTTATGGGGAAGGGGAGGCAGCTAACAGATAAAGACTCGCCAGGACAAAGTTCCTGAACAATGGCGTATAAAAAAGAGTTTCCATAATCGTCGGTACCTAATTGAATTCTGAAGTTGGAACTGTTGGAAGCCTGCTGCACTATTCCAACTTCTAATCATAAATTCCGCTGTTATAACATTTAACAAAGTTTCCTGTTATACACAGAAATTGGCTTCACTTCAATTTTGCGCGCTTTTTTACTTGCCGCCTTTAATAACTGGTGCTAACTGTAATAACAATGTAGGCATTTAGCTTTTTTTAAAACTCCACTTTGTCGGTTATATTTTTGAGCTCCTCGTTATAATACGACATCTTTAACACAAAATACCTACTAAGTTTTTTGGTGTAGTGCCAAAGTGCAGGAAGATTTGTTATAATGTGAGCGAAACACTTAAGATGCTTAGAGATACATAATGAATATCAACATTAAACAACCTCCTACTAGGCTCTAAAATCATTTTGTCGGCGGTTTACTCTGTATATTGTGCTCTTTTCAGGTAGTTTAATAACTTTTTTAAAGCATATTAGCCTTCTTCACATTTCAAGCGCTGCTATCTATAAACAATGGCCAAACACACTTTATGGCTGGGTATCCATTAATACTTCGCGTACGTCGCGTGTTCACAAAGCGTTTGATCATCCCCACATTTGTTTCATATCTACACATTTGAGTACATTTCTACCTGAACAAAAAGGTTGTCAAAATGTTTGTTGCTAAAAATATTTCCTACATATTTTTTATTGTGGATGATCACTCGAAAACATGTAAACACAATCGGGCACACGCCACGCCGCCGTCCCCACGTTAAAGCGCCCATTGAAGTGTGAAATTCAAAAATCAACTAACATTTTCTAGCCCAGTGAATCACTCATCCCTCCGTAGTCTTTTGCTCGAGACGTGTTTGCTTTTCGTTGAAGAGATTTCCCTTTAGATAAATTCATCGTGTTGATTCGACATTGTTTACTTTGGAATCCTTTTAGGTGTGTTTGAACTTTGTTTGTATTTTTTCTACGGCAATAAACTGTCGATAAAAATAATATTTTCTTGGGTTTACGCGAATGTTACACATTGAAATTAAACTACAGTTTACGGATTTTATCGCGTTATATTGGTTTCACTGGTTATTTGTTATTACATTTAAACCGAAAGATCTAGAAACTACATTTTTATTACTAGCCGACGTTTCGAATTCTTTACAGGATTCGTGTTCACGGCAGACTGAGGTGATATTTGTCTTTGTCTTGAATTTATAAGTTATCTCAAAGTACCTGAACATTTTTCAAAAATTTTTTGTTTCTAGATCTTTCGGTTTAAATGTAATAACAAATAACCAGTGAAACCAATATAACGCGATAAAATCCGTAAACTGTAGTTTAATTTCAATGTCGATAAAAACTTAAAATATATCTCTACAGAAAGTGAGCAAAAAAAACTACGCTTGCTAAAGATAAATATCCAGCAAACTGTCCTGAGTAAAACTAACGAATCAAATGAATGTTTTTGAATAAAATACTGCCAGAATATTTACAGTTATAAAAATATTTCTTGTTCAATAAAAGCACAGTAAGTAATGTTTTTCACAACCGATAAGCACGTAACTGTTTACCAATTATTGAAATCTTAGTTTTTTTTTATGGCGCTGATACACCTGAGCATTCACTTGTAAAAGAACAGCGAGCATACGCCGGTTTTTAACCAGTTCTGAGGATTAATTTTAAACATTATGGATATTCTCTGGATTTTCATTCTGAGTAAACCAAATCTAAGGATTTATTGCAAACGAAATAATTTTATCGAAATTCATTCTGAATAAGCCCATCACTAGTCAAGTTAAAATTAGTGACAACCTACGCAGATTCGAAACATTAAATAAAAATCATAAGTCAAAGTGAAGTAAATACATAAATTGGGTTTAACCGGTTTTGTAGCCCGGTTTCTATGTATTTTCTATATTCTAAGGCTCGCCAGAGTGTTCGTAAGAATGCTCATAGAGAAAGATCTCAGGGCCGCCAGACCTTACTTATTTTCTCAGAAACGAAATGTATGGAATAATGTAGTGTTAGTACCTATCTGCTATGAGTGTACGCATACTTGCTAGTTTGGATCGTGGGCCAATTTTTAGGTATGAGGTGTTTTCTAGATCCCACGTAATTGATCGAGCATATACGTGATGCTACTAGTGAAGAAAGACGGGGCCCACTCAGTCTGAAGACTGAAACTCTCGGCCGTCCATACAGACCGATCTTGAGCCACACGCATCCAACGACTTGTCATTGATAGCTAGAAAAATATAAATTGACTGACAAAAGTTCTTGTAAGTAACAAAAACCGAAAATATCAATAAGTGTAGTTGTGTTTTTGTCTAATGGTTTTAGCGTGTGCGGCACTGTCTTGAACTCGATCCCCACAGGTCAATACGAGACAACATGGCTATACCTAAATGTGTGTCTATGTTAATGACTATAGCTAATGTGAGAGTTGTAATAAAAAAAATGCAGAACCAATTTGAAGGATTATAAACAAGATGTATATTATTGTAGGGAGTATAAAGAGATCACCACTATGTAGGCACTATCATGTACAATACAAATACAATTGCAGTTGATACACGTATTTATGTGATAGTCTATCTGAAATGTGCCTATACTTATGTATCTTTGTTAAAATGACAACGTAATTGGGTAAGTAACTATCTGACTTTATGACAGACAATGCTTCTGCGGAAACACCGAGTACAAACGTCACGGAAATAGCACTTAATTGATGCTAAGTGCGGCTGCATAACTTGTACTCAAACTTTCATACTCCCAAACTCATTATATAAACATTGTAATGAAATTTGCAAGTATGTATTAGAATACCTCATTACTCCAACTATGTTAAGGTTATCTCTAATAAATGACAAACTTATTGCTGATTTCCTCATCATTACCTTAGCGCTGCGCAGTACAAAATTAAAAAAGTATATTAAAGTAAAAGTATTTATTTAGATTTCTTGGACCTGCCTTTATTGCCAAAGTTGCAAACCGTTTGTTGGCAATACGAAGTAATATCAGTAATACGTAGTTGTATCAGCCTAGGCGACTGAGTTGCAATTGATAGGCTATATCACGGTCATGAAGACCGCCGCGGATGTCGGAGTTTCTTCCTGCCTCTAAATTCTGTCTTTCCGTGTGACTTGGCACATCCAGAAATTCGTCTCCGAGACACACAGATACTGCTTATTGCCGATATTAATGTTCAAACTGGAAACAAGGCATCTTGCGAATGGCTACAAGCGTCGGTAACACTAAAACTAAATCAAGGGTACGACACCAGTAAAGTATATTTTAAAATATCCATAAAAATATTTCGAGAAAGCATGTTTATCAAATTAAAATTCTATCGAGCGAAAATCTTCCAATCATATATCTGTCTATGGACATTTACTAGTTTAGTGAAAATTTTCACTTGGCTAGTGTGCCTCACTGCTTCAAAATCGGTAGCGCCTGAACTGAATACATATGGGGGATGTGTTAGTTACTATTTCAACAACTTGCATCGTTAGTTAAGATGTGAATAGCCCAAAAAATATAGGTACAATTAAATTATTAAGCAAGAACAAATTTCAAGATCGCCTGGTCTAAGCGTTTTGACCCAAAAAAAGTGTCTTTCATATCCAAAAATAAACCGCAGCCCTACAAAAAGTTCAACCCAATCAACCTAAATTTACTGACGTCTTTGATAAACAAAACTATATTATTTTATGCCACAGCTATTTTATGGGCGACTCTTCAAATTGTACGAAAAATCAAAACGAATAATTGGATTGCTCGAAGTTTTTGTTCTTGAATTGTTGTTTTTAGGGTTCCGTACCTAAAAGGTAAAAAACGGGACCCTATTACTAAGCCTCCGCTGTCTGTCTGTCTGTTTGTCTGTCACCAGGCTGTATCTCATAAACCGTGATAGCTAGAAAGCTGAAATTTTCACAAATTATGTATTTCGCTTGCCGCTATAACAACAAATACTAAAAGTAAAAAAAAGTAAATATTAACGGGTGTCCCATACAATAAACGTGTCTTTTTTCGTATTTTTGCTCAAAATTACTAACCGCAACAGGCAGACGCTTAATTTTTTTACAGAATATGTAGTTGTATATTACTTTTCAAAATAAATAATTAAATTAAAAAAAGTAAATAATAAAGGGAGACTCCCATACAACAAACGAAATTTTTAAGCAATTTGTTACTCGATCATAATAAACATGTAGAAACTTAAAAAATATTTAAGTATACATACAGCAAACGTGATTTTATTTAATAGATGATGGTACGGAACCGTTCGTGCGCGAGTATGACTCGCACTTGCCCATTTTTTGCACTATGTGTCCATTCGACCTACTCTAGAAATAATTTAAAAAATAAATTCTAATAAAAATCCAGACAAAGAAAAGTAAACAATTATTGTGTTGAGCCAAAATCATAAAGAAAAGTAATTAATGAAAAAATATAAATTTCATTACTTAGGAAAATACTCTAAATAGACTAAATGGTAATGATTGTATTACGTACATACTTAGCTCAAAATAATAATTGAAAATATCTGCTAACGCTTAGTACAGGATACTGTGGATTTTAAACCTGAAATATTTAGTAAGTGAACGCGTAGGCATACCTCCTAATAGTCAAGCGCTAAAGACATAAAGACATATTTATTTCTGCATTTTGGTTGTTTACAACACTTATACATGTCAAAACCCTATTCTAGATGATGCCGGCTTTTCCTAGCTAAATGACTTCTTGAGAAGAAAAGCCGAAACAAACTCAGAGTCATTGCTTTTTTTGTCACTTCAATTTCTTAGTCTTAGCTAAGTTGTGAATTCATATTCATATGGTACTGTGGCATTAGTCAATTTGGTATGTTGTACTAGATGTTTCAAACAATGTTTCTACATAGTTGACCCACTCGCATATTTTGATAAAACTTACGTACATGTAGGTACCAAGCAAAGACGATTGATTGAAAATTCATAACAGTTAAGAATATTTAACAAATTTTGCTTTGCCCGACACGTGTGCTGAATTAAAATGTTGACTCTTTATCGTGAATAAGTTTATTTTGAAACACATACTTACACCGTAAACTGAACTCTCTAATCGCCAGTGCAAATCTAATAATGTTTAAGTGTTTCTGCCATGTTACTGTTATTACATATATTTAAGTCCTGAAATCGTGCCAAGTCATATAATTTCCGTGAGTCTTAAGCTAAGTTAAATTATTTTAATATCGCATCCCAGAAGCTTTTATGAACGCGGCACTATATTATCTCCATCCCTACAAAAACAGGGTATTTTCATACTTCAACACTTTTTGGTAATACAACGAGAAATAGGACAAAGAGAAACTGTCCGATATTTTCGTGGGCTACAATTGTCGTAAAGTAGATTTACTCGGATGAACAGTACCCAATTTACTAAACAACCATACATTCTTTTGTAATAAAAATACCCAGAGTTTAAATTTATAACACAAGTGCTCGTAGAATAAAGACCCTCACAGTTTTTGTGAAATAGGTACTTTAAGTACTAATATTTCATGGAGCATGTTCACATAAACACAGGCGTAATGTATTTTTATAAAAAACTCGTAGGCGAAACAAATAGTTTGTTTATGCCGAAATATTACCCTTTTAAGGTTATTGCATGGTGATAGTTCGCGTATGACCATAATGTTCTTCGGCGGGCTGTTATTTCCATTAAACGCTTATCTTCAAGATTCAAGAAGACAAGATATGTCAAGACATGACAAGTCCCGACAAAAATGATGGTCGTTAAAGAAATTGAATACCCTTTACTTAATATGCTTAAACTTTCTCATATACATTTGTTCATAACTTCTGACGTTTACTGTACTTATAAATAAATGGTATCGAATTTCATTTTAACTTTAAAGTTCGATGTAGTCGTATTTTACATGTTTGTAAAATACGACTACATTGTCGGTCTATTAGCATCAGCGGTAAAGCCATTTCCGAGCGTAACATTCCAGCTGTACCTAATTGCCTGAAATAAAATCGCAAGTAAATTATTAAAGAATCCTTCATTTTTCTCTTGATTTCTAAAGAATAAGGTGATTATACAAACTGTAAGATTCAATAATTTCAATATGTTGAAATACAGTTATAGCCAATCAGTAATATAATAAGTATTCAGACGATCACTAAAACATTAAACCAAATCAGAGGACGTAGTTAGCATGAAAATCTCTGACAAAAAACCAGTTATAGACTCAATAACAATAAAATCCTTCTAAAACTTAGTTGATTTAGCAAGTATGAAATAAATAATATGAAGAAGTAAATTCAACTTCGAAGTATTCTTGAAAATTAGTAATTTCGTATACATATCTAGCTACTGTCAATGGAACTTACAGTGCAGTTCACCGCGGAAAGTTTTGAAGATTGTATGAATATGCAGAGGCTTCAAATTATAAACGCAACTTAGACAGTCGAATATTCTCGCCCCTGTGCCTTTTTGATTACTTATTAGTTTAATAACTATAAATTCAGGCTGGGTATGGTATCTGACTGCTGTTGAAGACATCGACTTGAGTGTCTAGACAAACTAGGCGCGCTTAACTCTTATATGATCACGTACGTGGAAGGACAAGATACTCCGAAAGTCAATATTCACGAGGCTGCTAAACTTTCCAGGTTAATTAAAACCTTACTTCTGAGTTTCCCCTTACGTTAAAAGGAGCCTCATTTTACGTATATGTACACTTAAGAAGAGATTGTGCTATGCGTACAATATATGCTGCGTCTATTAGGTAATTTACAGCCGGTTCTTTAAATGGGGTCAGATATTTCTAGGAACACGCAGATATGGACTTGTGATAACGATAGACAGACTATACTATGCATGTTTATTATCTCTTGGTATTAGTTTAGTTTAGTTGGCCGTGGGTTTTACGCACTTAGCGACTTATTTGGGCCATTGTGTATAAGTGGATCGTATCTCTTGGTATAATAAAGTTAACTTTCACAATCTGTACATCACACTTATGAATATCTCTATACAACCTTGAACTTCATTCAATAATTAATTCAGTTTTAAACATATAAGGGAAACAACATACCATTAAAAACGGCCATCGTAACTCAACCCCAACAAATACTGATAGTGATTCATCGACAACCACAAAAGGGTGACTGAATTACCTCCATAAAATAAGGGAAAATCTTGAATATATTTGGCACTTTATTTGGCGGTAACAACAAAGGTGATGATTACAAATATAAACGCAGGTATAAGAGCGTATATATGTATATTGAATACGCATACACATGAGGAGAAATAAGGCGATGAAAGTGTCGTAAATATTTTATTCTCTCGTGCCGAAGGTGACTAAAAGAAAAAAGAACTAACAAACGGAAACTTGAATGTGAGGAACAGCTACCTACTCGTATGAACATATATGTATGTTTTATTTGTACAGGTAACATTTAACACAGCGCTTTGAGGCCAAACGTTACGTGAAAATTCAAGCTGAAATTGGAATAACATTTTTACAGTGGTTCCTTTGGCATCTAGATAAACAATATGTGAAAATATCACCGGCTGATGCCAAAAATGAACTAGTGTGTTTTGATTGAAAAAGTTTGTTACTAGTGAGATATCTATCGTTATTCCTGAGGAAATAGAGCCACGTATTACTCGGTTACACCTTTAATAAAACATTAATGCTTTTAATGAATAACTTAGCACTATCGTAACGTGTAATTACAGAATTAACGTTTATGATGCTTTGTGTAAAATTAGGCATTTGGGTTACGAAAGATATTTACTAAGAACATTCAAATAGGTAAGGAACATTAAAGATGTGGGATTTATAATTATTATACTTGTAGGTTAAGAAATAAAGTATAAAATCAACACCATGAAGAAGGTGAATGTGACACCGTGTTCTCCCTTTGCTAAATACGATAAGATATATACGATAGCGGCGATAGCTGAGTGGAGAGACCGACGGACTGCCACGCAGACGGTTCCGGGTTCGAATCCACGGCCCGCACAATGACTTTTCGAAGTTATGTGCGTATTAAATTGTCAATTATCGCTTGCTGAACGGTGAAGGAAAACATCGTGAGGAAACCTGCATGTCTGAGAGTTCTCCATAATGTTTTCGAAAGACATGTGAAGTCTGCCAACCCGCACTTGGCCAGCGTGGTGGACTATGGCCTTACCCTTCTCATAATGAGAAGAGGCTCGTGGCCAGCAGTGGGACAGTATAAAGGGCTGATGATGATGATATACAATTAACTAAGATATTCTAATATGTATTTGTTACAGACTTTGGAGGGCTTATATTAATAGTTGAACCCGGTATGCGACGCAGTTGTCATTGGGATAACGTAAAATTGCAGGGGCAGATATTTATTAAATTTTATTCATTTTCTCTCAAACGGCTATCAATTCAGATATTCGATGGTGCAGATATAAATTACTTACTTCGACATCATGCTTAAAAGTATCTCGTTCATGTCGTAATAAAGATAAGATAAGATTTAGGCCAAGTTAAGTAGTGCTACGATAGCCACGTTTGATTAGCTAAGTTTCAAGTTGCCAAATGAGTCAGATTAAGGAACCTGTACGTCTGTACCATAAGGTCACATTAGCTGACTCATTTGTCCTGACAGAATTATCTAGTATTTTTTTTATCAGATCGCTGGGAACAAATTTTAAACTTTTCTACATTATAGTTCTTATATATACTGCCTCCTAGGTCCAGTAGATAGCGTATGCGACTGCTAATCGGAGGTCCCGGGTTCGATTCCCGGGTCGGGCAAAGTGTTACTTGGTTTTTCCGAATACTCAGTAGCAGCCCGGAGTCTGGTGATGTGCCCGGTAATGACAATAGCCTCGCCCCCTATTACGTGGGACCTAAAAATTCATGGCGAAATGTGGGTGTAATATTTACACCTCTGCCTACCCCTTCTGGGATACAGGCGTGAGACTATAAATAAAATAATATACGTTATTCGTGCTGTGTGGGCGATTTTAAGACGTAGGACCGAAACATTACTTGTTTCGGTCCTACGTCCTACTCGTCAGTGTTCATTTATTAAGAGTATTAAAGTAATAGATATTTGTAAAATTTTGTTGAGAAAACTCACCGTGTCTGTATGAATGTTCTGTAAACATTATTTTAAGATAAATAAAATTATAAATACAAGCACAATACAATACTGTCCGAGACGGGAATCAAACAATTCTCGTTTCTTTTGCGTAATTCAGTACAGCCAATGTAAAGTTTGTTATTTGAAATGGCTGCTAACAAACAATACACCTTTAAAGTCTGTGAATATTATTTTGACCACGCTTCATTTATATGAACTGCCGAGACGATGGTCTCGGGTTCGATCCCCAGTTACCCCGGGCACACACCTATGACTTTTCGAAGTTATGTGTGTATTAAAATAAAAATATTAATTATCGCTCGCTTAAAAATGTGCCCGGTAGATGGCAATAGGCTCGCCCCCTATTACATTGGGACCGAAACATATCTGGCGAAGTGTGGGTGTGTAATGCACCTCTGCCTACCCCTTCGGGGATAAAAGGCGTGAAGATATGTTATGTTATGTTATGTTCATTTATATTGTGATTTTTTACGATAACTAGTGTTGCTGTTTTTACTACTGTCAACGGCAAAGTTTTTACCCTCGAGTATAAATCCAAACTTTCGCTTAGCTATATCAAAGGTGAATCCGTGTTATGTATCATAAAAAGAGTTTTAATATGCACAAAATATCCGTGTATCCTCGTTAAATAAGTTCATTGGAACACTCGAGGTTAAGTTCATTCTAGTTATTTACTGTAACAAAAAGCCATTCTTGATGGTTTTTTATAAAACACCACGTCAGGTAACCATTTGACTAGCACATAAAATGCTGGCACGTTGAACCTGTGTAAATGTCAATAGAATCTTCTCTTAATATATAAAATTCTCGTGTCACAGTTTTCGTTCCCATACTCCTCCGAAACGGCTTGACCGATTTTGATGAAATTTTTTGTGCTTATCCGGTATCTATGAGAATCGGCCAACATCTATTTAAAAAAAAAAAATTTTGCAAAACAACGTTTGCCGGGTCAGCTAGTTTACAATATTATCATATTTATAACAGTAATCGGCAGCTTCCTGAAAGCAGTACCGGTACCTTGTATACCGCAGGCGGTCAACAACACCACCGTTTCTACGAGACTCATTGGCTACTGCACACCATTCACACAATGGCTCTACTGATTAATGCTCCTCCGAAGCAACGCATGCTGCACCACCTTATATGAGCACCCACATCCTTTCTTCGTCCGCAGAATGTTCTCTTCTCTATAAGAAGAAAGAATCGGCAGAAGGTATTTAGATCGCCGATGGACTCCATCCATAAAAATGATGACATTAATGTCTATTGAATGAATAAGGAAATTAAAAAAGTATTGGTTTAATGTCTATATAATAAAATTGGTCTAAAATAATTTCCTAAATATGTGTTGTGAAATTTGTAAAAAAGCCGAAGAAAGTTGCATTTTTAAAAGAGTTCTAATATAAATATAAACTAAAGGTAGTGAATTTTATTCAGTGTGCATATCAAACGCGTAACTTATCCTAAACCTTTACATGAATAGGATAATGTATAACAAATTATATAATGAAATTAGGATAATGTATAACAAATACACCCCAGTAATGTTTGCTGAACACAAACTTGAGTAAGTGTCACGTAAAGTATTCCGTTCGCTTCGGATAGATGATGCAGCTCGTAGTAAAACAAACAGCGATTCATACTCACGTGAAGCGATATAAAGTAGCGTTTTAGCGCGAAACTAAGCACTTCGCAACTTGGCAGTCGTGCCAGCGCACATGTGGCCGCATTTTCGACCGCTTGCCTAAGTGCATAGAAACTCAACACCTAGTGCCTACACATTCTAGTAATCTAACACGTACTCCTCCATATTCCGTTGAACTTCTTGTTTCGTATTGCTCCGTGCGCCGTGTATTCGCCTATTGTATTCAAAATCCACTATTTAATATAGCTATCGGCTATGACAGTTTCAATACTGCTACAAGTACTTCTATTAGCAAATGGATAAACTCGTGTCGGTGGTGTTAGAACCGTTTGTTCTGCATATTCGCGGTAACAAGGTATTTATCTGTATATTGCTAATATCTTGGGAAAATTAAACCAGTATAAGAATTACAGTAACAAATAATGTTTGGTTTGGCGCAACCAACAAATCCGTATTGAACAGAAGTTGTTTATTAACATATGAATTTGCGCAAATTACATAGAATAGAGAGACTCAATAGACAGTTCATATAAAAATGCTGACAAGTTATCTTATAAATATTTACTGTCTTGTATTCAACGACGACCTCAGTTAACAAATCATATCTATATCTATCCATGCTGTTTTTATTTTTTCAAGAAAGTGTTTTCCCTAGGAATGAATCTTATGTCGCGAAAGACTTTACAAATATTAATAAACGAGGACACATAGAATCGAAACAACAGTTTATGGGTCACACAACACTTATATGCGGATCGAACCCACAGCACTCTGCACAGTTCTAAACGGCGAGGTAACTAACTGCGCCACACATACGGGCAGTCAAAGTAAGAGTACATCTTTTATACTTTTCATTATTTAGAAATGGATTTCTTTCTTTTAAATAGTATGTAGTGATAGAGGTCTGTATTTTTATTTAAACATAGAACATCCCAAACTTGCTATAATTCGGATAGTTCTATGCTCTCTGACCTGAACCCTACTCTAACAAGTGTACATTAACCCTATAAAACACGCTTAAGCTGCATACTTGTTTGCCATTTCTAAAACAAATGTACGGTTTTCCTTTGAATAAAAGCTAGTTATTTTCAACTTGCACAACATCTTTTATGAAATCATCGTCTTGGGTATTACCTGTAAGTCCAAGCGCCAATTTTACGCGCTCACAGTCACAATAAACGCCATCTAACTTGTGCGATTATATCCTCATACAAACAGTTTACTGGCAGCTCAACAAGCGTAAAATTATATATATTTTGCAATACTCTGGAGGAAACCATTTTGGAAGCAGAATTATAGAGCGAATTTACTGTTTTAGTGTTATAATCGAGGTATTGAAGTAGCAACCTAGGTTTTTGAGATTTCCAAATTTATATATTATTGTTATAAAGTCGAAGAATAAATTATCTACATGAATATTTACAAATGGTGCTAAAGAGTTTTATCCATATTCATACTCACAGAAATGTACAACTTCAAAGTCATAGTTTCATTTGAATTATTCCCTTAAGCATGACCGACATATATACACATGCTCGATGTTTTGTAACAAGTGAATGCATGTGAAGTGTATCAGCACCTCAATGTAGAATTACTGATATCAGGTTTCTAAGTAGACTTGAAACAAGTTAATTTATCTTAATGGCGTTGATTAAGTAATTGGTCTATATCTATTGACTATTGGTATTTATAATAAAGTTTAGATGTGAATTTGATTTCTTTCATAACATAACTTCACGCCTTTATCCCCGTAGGGGTAGGCAAAGGTGTGTTTAAACACCCACACTTCGCCAGTTATGTTTCGGTCCCAATGTAATAGAGGGCGAGCCTAATGCCATCTACCGGGCACATTATTATGCGAGCGATATGAAACATTTTTAATGCACACATAACTTCTAAAAGTCAGAGGTGTGAGCCCGGGTGCCTGAGGATTGAGCCCGAGACCATCGTCTCGGCAGTCCGTTACGTACACCACTGGGCTATCACCACGTGTAAATATTAAAAGAACTGACGCGCTTAAAATCAGTATCAATAAAAATATATACTTAGCTGTATTATACAACCATAAGTAGAAAATAGGTGCTTATAGGTACTTAATATTCCATACGCGGTACTTTTGTCAAAAGCTTAGCGCGTTAATCTGCTAACACACTAAACTGTTAAAGTCTAATCAAAATAACCAACTTTATTTAAAATTCAATAATCACCAAAAATATTTATAAAGGTGCACCAAGCCGATGCTGAAAATTTGTTTTTAATAACAATTATTTATTTAATCCAATCAAAATCATGTTCATTGTAGATCTAGGTGCGTGAACTAAATATTATATCACCGACGCTATAGGCGATTCCAAATAAAATTCTATAAGAGTATTTACCAATAACTTGAAGTAATCAATAATCCCAAAGTGAGTGGCACGATGAATACTTGAATCGTTTGAGACTAACAAATGCACTTAATGCGCGGCACGTATAAGCCGTCGAGATTAGGTATGCCTCACAGTAGTGAGGCATACCTAATCTCGACGCTAATTGCACTTTGATGGAACTGCACATTGAAATATTATGGCAACGACGCTACACTACCACAGTCTATCTGGACGAATTCCAATTGGGTTGTTATGTTTAAGTACGCAATATTATCTGTTAGTAAATAAAGTCAAGGTTGGATTATTTTCAATGTGATAACTGATTTCTGCTTGAAATTTTGATTACCACGTGTCCACGTCAATAATCGTCTTTTTACGATCATTGGAGCTCCGGTTAAATGACCGATTTCGGTAAAATTTCGTTTTCTGATTCGGTTCTTAGTATAAGCACGAAATGTGATAGACAACAACTGGCGTACATCGAACAAAGAACTTACGCTGCGTTCAGCAAGTACCTAGGCAACGCGAACGCTTCGTGATGTAGACCCACAGACCAACTAGTAAATTGTGTATAAACCCAAAACATAACTGACGAAAAGTATAAATAAATGTATAGAGACAATGCAAAATATTATTGTTATCTAACATAGTTATTATTAATAATAATGTGAGGTTTACAAACCTAGTTAATAATATATTTTCACCAAGTAGCATTACTTACTTAGTAGGCACTATAGTTACTGCGCCTGCTTTCTAGGCCGAATTACACGGCCCTATCAAATATGCTAGGCACCACTAGGCAATCACTACCTTTAGTTTCAGCGGAAAACCACAAACAACGAAATTTATAGCAGTCTACCAGACTGATAGGCCATTGTTAATAAAACAAATACGCTTCTTCTTGTCGGCTAAAAATACAAAAAAGTCCATTTTCCAATAGAGTAGGTAAGTCAGGTCGGCATTGGGGGCTCATTTCCATACATCGTTGAAACTTTTGTTCGACTCAAGTCCATCCACCGAAATGCGGTCTGTGCGAATTTTAGAAGCACCGCGATGTAATTGTGATTCGAGTGCTTAAAAGCTTTTCTTGCGAAGGATCTGAACACGTCCGGGTAGAGAAGAAGTTTGATCTTATATTTTAAGGTAACAACTCTTCGAATCCATCGTACGTAACATGTCTTTTTAAAAACTTAATGATCGTAACTTATAACTACAAGATTGTCTCCTCTCTTATAATATTATTAATAAATAAGGATTTGGTGATGAGAGTGTGAATGAAAATGGAAAAGTTTTGCTTGAGGTTTGTTTAGAGTGGAGCCTTTATGTGACAAACACCATGTTTGATCACAAAAGGATACACATGTATACGCGTGAGGCTAAGAATGTTAGAAGAAATATGATTGATTTTGTAATTGTAGATGAACGTTTGAAAAAGAATGTGTTAGATACAAGGGTGTATCGAGGGATCGGCATCCACACAGACCACTTCTTGGTGATGAGCCGGATAAGTGGACTCTTTAAAGGATGGCGACACCGAGAACATAATGAAAATAGGATCCTAGAAAGAATAAAAGTAGAAAATCTGCAAGAAAAAGATGTGAAAGATGAGTATAAGCGAAGATTGATAGCAAGATTTGAGAGGTTCGATGGCATAAATGATATGGAAGAATTATGGCAATCTTTTAAAGAAAAGATAGTATGTGTAGCGTCTGAAGTACGTGGTGTGATCAAGAAAAGGAAAATACGAAAGGTTAAGAATACATGGTGGGACAAGGATGAACAATCAGCAGTGTCAGAGAAGAAGAAAGCTTGGTTAGATTGGTTGGCTGCCAGAGCAAATGAAAGAATGGGAAAGGCAACGAGTAATGACATAGATAAAGCAAGAAAGGAGTTTGTTAGGTCAAAAAGAATTGTGAAAGAAATTGTTAAAAGGAAAAAAAGGGAAAAGAAAGATGCGTTTGATAGCAGACTATCTGAAGATTTCCGGAGAAACATAAAGTTTTTCTGGAAATCCGTTCGTGCAGTTCGAGGAAGAACTCAATCCTCAGAATACACGTCAATCAGAGACAAGAATGGAAAGATACTGAATGGTGAATCATGCGTGCTGAGGAGATGGAAGGAGTATTTTGTAGGTATATTTAAAAGAACGGCGATAGAGACATCGATCGACCGAATGAATGGTAATAATAGCAATGATGAAAGCGATATTGGTGTGGATGAGATTGTTAAGGCGTTGGGAAGTATGAAATTAGGTAAGGCTGCAGGATATGATAGGATTACAGTTGAAATGCTGAAGGCTGGACAGGGCATCATAGTTGGTCAGCTGCAGTGCTTATTTAACTTGTGGTGGAGCACCGGCCGAGTACCTGATGACTGGACCAAAGCGGTGGTTGTGCCTCTTTATAAGGGAAAAGGCTCGCAACAAGACTGCAAGAACTATAGAGGCATTAGCCTTCTCAGCATTGTTGGCAAATTGTATGCGAAGGTACTGATTGAAAGAGTTATGGAAGTAACCGACAAGAAAATATGGGATGTACAAGCAGGATTCCGAAAGGGTATGGGGTGCACGGATCAAGTCTTTTCCTTGCGGTGCGTAGCCGAAAAATTCTTGGCCAAAGGTCAAAAGGTCTATTGCGCATTCGTGGATTTGGAAAAGGCTTACGATAAAGTGGTGAAGAATGAAATGTGGTCGGTACTGTCGATATATGGGGTGAACAGCAGCCTCATACGAGCTCTGAAATCCCTTTATGAAGATTCTAGAGCTTGTGTGAGGATAAATGGGTCGTACACGGATTGGTTTACCATCGAGACAGGTGTTAGACAGGGATGTGTAGCGTCGCCGTGGCTGTTCAACCTCTTCATGGACAGTTGTTTGCAAGATTTGAAAAATAGTGACTGTGGATTAAGGATGAATGAGTTACTTGTCAAATGCGTCCCTTATGCTGATGATCAGGTTATACTTGCGTCTTCAGCGGAGGAGTTGCAGGAGATGGTAACAATCATGCATGGTGCGTTAGAGAGGAAAGGAATGAAAGTAAATGTAAGTAAAACGAAAGTTATGGTTTTTGAAAAGGAAGAATGCGTTTCGGCTTGTAATGTTTTGATCGATGGACAGCGAGTGGAGCAAGTGAATGAGTTTGTATATTTAGGTACGCTGTTTACAAGAGATGGTAAGAATGTAGAAGATATTGAAAGAAGAGTTAATGCAGGTAATAGAGTGAATGGAGCTCTGAAGGCGTTTATGAATAGCCAAAACGTGTCCAAAAAGGCACGTTTGGCTGTCCATAGAGGGGTGTTAGTACCTACTCTTATGTATAGTAGTGATAGTTGGGTATAGCAGAAGAGTCATGAAAGTAGAATAAATGCTGTAGAAATGAGAGCACTGCGAAGTATGTGTGGTGTTTCTTTGACTGACAGAGTAAAGAATTGTGTGATAAGAGAGTGTTGTGGGGTAAAAGAAGATGTAGTGACAAGCATCGAGAAAGGTATGCTAAGATGGTTTGGACACGTGGAGAGGATGGATGTCGAAAGACTGACCAAGCAGATATATAAGGCAAGTGTGGAAGGGGCAGGACGAAGGGGAAGACCTAGGCGGACGTTCTCTGACCAGATTGGACACATCCTAAAAACAGGACAGGTTAGAAGCACCCTGAACAGAAGAGCATGCATGAGGAATCTGATGGGAGTGAATGAAGCAAGAGAGATATGTCAAGATCGTTGCAAATGGCGCTCCGTAGTCTCTGCCTACCCCTCCGGGAAACAGGCGTGAGTCTATGTATGTATGTATGTAATTAATAAGGATCTAGTTGCTATATCTGAATGGACTTAAACGTATGGTCTTAAGGTTAATCCCCTTAAAACACAGGCTATAATTATCGGCAGCTCTAGACTTATTTCTAGGATTAACTGGTCTATGCTTCCCCAGGTGTCTTTTGCAGGTGCTTCTATACCTTTCAGTAAAGATGTTAAGAATCTGGGGATATATATAGACACAACATTTTCTTGGACCATCCAGCTACAATACATCAGTCGACGTCTTTTTGCTGCCGTGGCATCATTGAGACGACTGCGTAATTTCCTTCAAACTGCCACCAAAATTGCACTTGTGCAATCTATTCTTCTTCCCATTCTTGACAATGCCGATGCCAGCTATCTCGATCTCAACAATGATCAGCTTGATAAACTTGAGCGACTCCAAAATTTATGTATAAGATTCATATACGGGTAACGCAAATATGATCATATCTCCGAATTTCGCATGAAGCTCAAGTGGCTGCCTATCCGCCTTCGACGGAATACTCACATTCTCTGTCTTCTCTATAATATTCTATACAATCCTTCATTTCCCTTATATCTCAAAACACACTTTGAATACCTTCACGACACACATACGAAGTGCTTAAGATCATCGGAGAATCTTAGATTGAAAGTTGCTTCACACACTACGGTTTTCTACGACAAATCTTTTACTGTACAGGCTGTACGACTGTGGAATTCGTTGCCTGAGACAATCCGAAAGGCTCAAAAGGACTGAGCCTGTCGGATTTAAGAAACTCGTCACCAATCACTACTTGGCAGATATACCTTGACTGCTCTTTTAAACTTGCACAAATATTATATATGGTATCTTTTTATATATTTTATAATGTATGTATTTAGTAATTTTAGTATGTAAGTAAACAGTATTGTTATTAGTTTTGCTGAGCTCCTATAAATACACTATTCCATAAAGTACACCATAATTTACCCACTCTCTCAGTCACTAAATCATTGTATTCCATTCTTGGTTGTCTGGAAGAAAACGCATTTTGCGATAAGACTGCCCTTGTACCACTAGACTTAAGTTCTTCTTTTGATCCATGTATTCTTGTTTTTTCTGGTGTACAATAAAGAGTTACTATCTATCTATCTACTCAAATAAAGTTAGAAATGAAATTTTCAGTGCTGCAAACATAGTGTGGCATTATGCAGTTTATATAGAAACTCTAAATTTCTCCGGGGATCATCTACCCGACCTCCAGAAAAATGGGTTCTTGGAGACAAACATGATCCGAAGAAATTAATTAAAAAATTGTGCTATTTGTTTCCCTGACCTTGTAACGGTACGATACCCAGGGACTGGAGTAATTTGTCTTACGTAGATAAAATTATCTAATTAAGGAATGGCTCTGAGGTGATGAAAGATAACAAGATATTTTCGAAAATACCGCACTAAAATACATGAATTAGAATTGAATTTGATGTATCAAACTGTCCTGTTTGAATGATCAAATTCAATTTGAATGTTGAACGTTGAATAATAGCGTGCGACTAAAGTTGGTAAAAGTTTAAAGCCTCTCGAAATATCCCGCGGAGTATTGAGGGTTGCTCGTTGATAGGTACTAACACTTACAATTCAATCGCACTCAGAGAGCTTTCGACTCATGTAGGGATTGTTGTCGACACGCCTCTCACTGCCGAAACGTTTTCCTTTAGCAACGCGCGTGGGACGAACTTAAAACAAAATGCTTCATGAGGCGCGACTTCCAGAAAATACTTATTACTTTTTCATAAGTAGGAACATAATTATTATGGGTAACAAATATATCTACTGAATATAAATATATGAAACATATTGAAATTGAACTACAGTTTACGGATTTTATCGCGATGTATTGGTTTCACTAAGTTATTACATTTGCACCGAATGATCTAGAAACTACATTTTTAATTTATTACTAGGCGACGTTTCATGTTTCATGCAGATGCGACGGATTCATGTTCACGGCAGACTGAGGTGACATTTGTCTTTGTCTTGAATTTAAAAGTTATCTCAAAGTACCCGAACATTTTTCAACTATTGGTGTTACTATCTACGCAGAATGTGCTCAGTGTCTTGATGTCTTCTGGTGACTTTGTCCTTCTTGGGTTTCATTAGCCTGATAACAGGGTCCCAAGCTGGAGGAACATTCCAACCATCTTCCCTATTGAAATTAGGATGTTTTTTTAATTTCAATAGCTTCACGTATCCTTCTTGGAATAAAGCGGTGTTCTTTTGCGAGTATCTGTGGTTTATCAAATCGCAGGTAGTGGTTGGGTCCTTGTTCCATATGTTCACACACAGCAGACTTTGTTGAGTGTTTATATTTTATGTCAGTTATATGTTCGTTAAGTCGAATACTTATGATTCTCTTGGTTTGTCCAATGTATGAGAGCCAACATTCACAGTCAATTTTGTAGACACCGGCCTCTTGCAAGGGTAACTGACACTTTCCTGTTGGTAATAATTGACTTATCTTTGTTGGCGGCTTGTAGTAAGTTTTGATTGAAGCTCGCTTCAAGAGGTAGCCAATTTTGTCGGTCACGCCCTTGATGTATGAGAGGACAGCAGGTAGTCTTTCTACTGTGGCTGGTTTTTCTTTCTTCTGGGATCTGTGACAGTGGCGCGGCGGTCGGAGCTTGTTGTTTTGCAGAACTTGTCTGACATATTGAAGCTCAGCGTCCAGGTGGATCTTGTCACAGATCCCTCGGGCTCTCTGAAACAGAGACATTCCTACAGTAGCTAACTGTTTAGGATGGTGGTGAGATTCACCGTTTATGTACCTATTTGTATGGGTCTTTTTCCTATACACAGTATGGCTTAAGGAGTTGTTTTTATACCTGATGACAAGTACATCTAAGAAAGCTGAATTGTTTGCCTCTAATTCCATTGTGAATTGTATTTGGTTATTAATAGAATTAAGATGGTTTAGGAAAGGATTAACACTATCTGTTGGTAAAATTGTGAAAGTGTCATCTACATACCGCTTGTAGAACATCGGTGTGACGGTAGCAGTCTGCAGGGCTCGCGCCTCGAAGTCCTCCATGAAGATGTCAGCAACAACGGACGATGCTGGAGAGCCCATTGCAACACCGTCTACTTGTATGTAGCATTTCTTGTCCCATAACAGATAGCACGTTTTCAGGCAGTGTTTGAGTATTTCTGCATATTCCTCAGGCATATTATTTTCTGCTTCCTTCTATTAATTTCTATACAGTCATGTACTGGTATGCAGGTGAATAATGACTGTATATTAAAACTAACTAAGTTTCCTTGTCAGGTATTTGATTTCACTGACAAAATGGTAGGAATCTTTCACACGTGCTCTCGTATTGCCTCTGAGCGGTGAGAGAATCTTTGCCATGTGTTGTACCCAGTCTGTAAGTTGGTGCGGCTATCTGACTAACTATCGGGCGCAGTGGAGGATTTTCTTTGTTTATTTTTGGTAGACCATACATTTGAGGAGGTTTTGCTCACGGTTGTATTAAATATTTCACGTCCAAATTTAGTTTTTCGGAGTATTTCTACAAAATTGACTGTGAATGTGGGCTCTCATACATTGGACAAACCAAGAGAAGCATATGCATTCGACTTAAAGAACATATAGCTGACATAAAACATAAACGCTCAACAAAGTCAGCTGTGTGTGAACATGTGGAACAAGGACCCAACCACTATAAGTGGAGGAGATATGTACTAGGCTCCAAAGCGTAGGTTTTGGAACGCAACCGGGACAGCGCTAGGATGATGATGATGATGTACATTTGCCAGTCGCGATGATTCAAATTGCAGGCACTATAAAAAATACTAGAACTTGCCCGCAGCTACAGCTGCACATTTCATTTTACTTTAACCGTTTCTTCGTTCCGTCTTCAAAGAACATACCTACTTACATGCCAAATATCAGCTTCTTGCACCCAATAGTTTTGGCTGTGCGTTGTCTGTCAGTCAGTAATTTTATATGTAATAGTCAAGAATTTTATATGTAAGGATTATGGTATTTTCGTCGACTCAATTTAGTTCCTAGACTGATAATGTTAATCATTTCATCATTCATAAAAACCTACGCTATAATTTCTTATAGACAACTTTTTAAATAACTTCGTGAAACTTTCCGAAGTCGAACATTGATTAAATATCGCAATCACAATACGAAAATTTACTACAGTTGTAAACAAAATCTACATATTATCTTTGTTCGTTTAATACAAATTATCTGTAATTAAATACAAAAACCTTGACGGTATTAATGTTAAAAGTTTTTAGTAAATGGTGCCTATTTGCCAATACATAGTTATAATCTCAGGTCTACCTATTGTTGCCAGGTCAGTGTAAACTAACAACTTTTACGTGGGTAGTTAGGTATTTAGTTCCATGAATAACGCAACTGTCGAAGGGCTATATCCAATTTATTACATACGAGTTGGTAGGTAAGTACTCTCAATTAAACTAGTTTTGTTCGGAACTAAGATCGTTTAAATCGTATATGTGTAAAGTAGGTAGCTATCTACACAGCAAGTTAGGGACCACCATTACATAAACCGAAACTGTAACTGTAAACAAGTCTTAAGAAAGTTTTGTGGTTAAGTTGTACGGTCTCTTAGTGTTTCGTACAATTCTATTGTTGAAAATGAATAACTAAGCGAGAAGATAATGTGCCCATCGTTATTTATTGCCTATTAACGTCCCAACTTACAACAAAATACATTTCAACAAATTTTCCAAATTTTCCTAGATGTTTTATTACTAAGGTTAGAAGATGATAAAATATTTAACCAAAAAGAAAGGGAAATTATTGATAATAAATGTTGGGATCTCCGCAAAAAATTAAGTAAGAAGATTTAAAGTCAAAGACCTTGCATAAAGTTCTGGGAAAATATATTCTAAGACTTTTGTATAAAGCGCGCATTAACTCATACCTATTATTTTTTTGAAAAATCAGCTTTATTTCTTCCTGTCTGTGAAATTGGAATAGATTCCTGTTTGCGTTAGGATATAAGTAAGTAATAAAAGACAGCATCACAAGTGGCTCACAAATGATAATCCGTAATTTATTTAGGGAGTAATAACGACTGCCACGGCTTCGCCTAACCTAAACTTACAACCTATAATTTACCCCCTTGATATACAAAAATATCCTATCTCCATAAAAGGAACCTACTGCCTAAAAGCTTAAGTAGTTCGTGTATATGCCAGTAGATACACGTGGTTTTACCTATAAAAAAACATTATGATGATGATTTTTGTTGCGCCGGCGTCAATTTTAAGCGGGTTATTGCCTTAGAACCCCAATCCCTAAG
This sequence comes from Euclidia mi, assembly GCA_944739405.2. Lineage (NCBI taxonomy): Eukaryota > Metazoa > Arthropoda > Insecta > Lepidoptera > Erebidae > Euclidia > Euclidia mi. Next base: position 59,187,204 of record OX123188.2, on the reverse strand, counting down.
GCACACGTGCCGAAGAGCCCCGAAAACGATAAATTTCATTATTGTTTATTTAATCTATTATTTTCGACATAAAAAGTGCATAAATGTATGAGTTTGAAATATATAAGACGAAAGTATTTAATTTGAAGTTTTATACAACTCCTTATCAAAGATTTAAGAGGTTACTACAGTTTGAATAAAATGTTTCAAATAGAATAGAATATAATGGCCCTGATACACTTGAGCATTCACCTGTAATGAGCATTCGTGCGAATGTTACAAAACAGGAAAACAAACGAGTGTGTTTTAGCGAGCATTCTTACGAACGTTCTGGCGAGCCTTAGAACATAGAAAATACACAGAAACCACGCTATAATGGCGGTTAAACCCAATATATGTATTTACTTCACTTTAACTTATGATTTTTATCGACATAATGTAAGATAAAGATAAATATACAAATAATGTTTCGAATCTTCGTAGTTTGTCACATACTTTGATGAGCTTACTCAGAATAAATATCGATAAAATATTAGTTATGTTTACAATAAATCCTTAGATTTGGTTTACGCAGAATTGATTTTAATAGAATGTTGATAAATCCTCGATATCGATTAATAAATTTAGATGTACATACAAGGACCGAACAATAAATTGTTAACTTTGTTTACGAGCCCCAAACAAAAACTAGTTTTACTCGTATTTTACATTGCTTCATATCAACAAAGTAACAAATGAAGTTAATAAAAGGCAAAAACGTTTGGAGCGTCTGTCCCGTGAAAGTTGTACAACTCAAATGAGGAGAAGCAAATGATGAGAGAGTTGGTCGAACATTCGGTCAATAAATTTGCATAATTTAGGTATTTAAATGACACTGCCCAATACTTTCTACTATTGGAGGAAAAGCGAGAGAAAAAGTACTTTTATATATTTTATGCCTGTCGCCGACGACGCCGAGCCGTGCGACGTTCCGACGATATAATTTTTAAACTTTAGAACGCCACACAGCAAATTAACCCAGTCTTGCCAATTTTATGCCTGTATATTTTGTTTTAAAAGTTTATTTTCACGTATCTCGATTTAACAGTATTTGTATATATATATATATATATATATATATATATATATATATATATATATATATATATATATATATATGTATTTGTATACTTACTTACCACTTCTGATAAAGTCTTTCGACTGTGGGTTAAGGGATTTCTACTGCATTCTTTCCATTTTATCCTTCTACTATCGTTTGTTTCTTTAAATTATGAGCGGGTGTAGATTTGCGGGCGAGGAGATGGTAAGTAAAACAGCATTTGTACATCACTTCAGTTATTATTGTGAATAATGAATGGTAATAGAAAATACATTAGAACTTCTATCAAAAATTAGCGTCCGCCGTCACGTGGCCGCGAGCGCCTGTTCAGCTGTTTCCTCGTTGACTGCGATTCGAACAGTGCTCACCTCGCCAGAGCCCGGTGTTCGCTATTGGAATGTCGTTCTTCTTGGCGGCCTGTAACATTGTAGCAAACCTCATTGGTAACCACCAATAAGGTTAGCCTATACGGCCATTCTGACGAATCGCACGACCTCGTGCGCATGGTGTCCAGCATCTACAGGATGCAGCATTATTCCGCCAGACCTGTTCAATAAGTAAAGATGCACATTAACATTCGCTCGGCCATTTTTGACCAGAATGAAATACATCGCTACTGCGTAGTATACCAACCATGACCAGAATGAAATACATCGCTACTGCTTAGTATACCGACCATGGTACAGGCATAGTATAGACCATGGCACCCTCTTGGGGTACCAGGTCCTACTGACCGAATACCAAAATGCTACATAGGCTTATACCGAATACCAAAATGCTACATACTAGGCTTGACAGGCTCAGCTGACTAGGCCCTTTCAATTAATCATCAGAGTGCGGACCGGGCGTACAAGGCCCTTTCGACCGACTCGCAACCATGGACAGGGCATACTGGACCCTTCCGATCGACTTTAACAACTTACTATACAACACACGTAAGTACACACATACCTTTACTCAAGTCACAATTACTTAGCGAGTCATCCTACGGTGCGGAGACTATCGACGCTGGCAGCAGTCATGTCTTCTCATCAGGAATGGACGCTGTCTCACCGTCGGTTTCTTAGGACTCTGTTCAATTTCGTTACCATTAATCGCAGGCACTTCATCCTCATCGAAGATCTTGGTTAGAGTAGTAAATATTTCTAGCAGGTCTTCAAAACCCTAAAGCATACAAGTTTTAATGAGCCTTCTTGTGAACAAGGTTAAAGCTATTGATGCTTTACGTTTATTCATAGAGATTTATCCAAAACTCTAGTCATGACATGTTCCTCTATCTCAAACAAAGGAGGATGTGAAGACGAGATCAAGCGCCGTTCAGCTATCACCAGGACGGCAGTAGAGCGTCTGGGAAAGATATGGAGAGACAGCTGAATTACACGGAATACCAAAGTTCGTCTAATGAAGTGTCCGGTTTTTCCAATCTTTCTCTACAGAACCGATACGTGGACACTAATGCTACAAGATCGCCGAAAAATCGATGCGTTGGAGATGTGGTATTGGAGACAAATATTGAAGATACCGTGGACAGCATTTCGCACCAATAACTCCATCCTCAAGGAGCTTCACATAAGGGATAGACTTTCGTCGATTGTGAAGTTATGAATACTGAAATTCTTTGGGCATATATCAAAAAACGAGGACTCGATGGAAACACTTGTGGTTAACGGTTGCGTTGAAGGCAAGAGAGCCCGCGGTCGATATCCGACTCGGTGGATCGATGTTATCACGCGGGCTACGTAATCAACCGCAGTACAATGTGCGCGAAACGCCAACAACCGCCAGAAATGGAGAGATATCGCTCGGCATGCCGCAGCTTTGGAGGCAAACAATGGCGGCGCCCCATAGTCCTGTCCATCATCAACAGCCACGACCACCACCACCAACAGACATTCAAGTACATCTAAACCACCACTTGTGGGTTACACGCAGTGTTTCGTATGGGGACTGAACCCATAACACTCAGCTCAGTGTGAAGCGGTGTTTGAGGACCACACAAAGTGTTGTCTCGTGTAGGAATGAACCTACAACACTCGGCACAGTGTGAAGTGGTGAGATGGTCGCTTTAACCACTACGCCAATCGTGCACGATTCGTGTAACGGACGAAGATGATTCATGGGTAGTAGGTACGATGACATATAGCGGATTGATTTAAGCTACGCATGTGCCCACTTCACCTGACCGTTGAATCCAACTGAGGCTTATCAGTGCTTGGTTCTGAATATCGGGAGCCTGTTTCTGCTTTACCTGTAACCAATCAATCAGCCTACCGCATCAAGTCCAACCCAGCTAACTTTTCAGGTCGTCGGTCCACCTAGCAGGGGGGCCGGCCGTCCTTACGTTTACTGAGTCGCATTCTTCACTCTAAGAACACGCTTGCTCCATCGCGCATCAGTCCTTGTAATGTGCAGATTTGACTAGCTCACTGACACTTTAGGTTTCCTGAAATCAACTATTGTTTAATTTGACATAATTTACCACCTTATCAAAAGTCTAGTGTTCAAAACTAAAGGAGTTTGAGGTTAACTAACTCGTAATTAAAGTTTTTGGCCCTATAAGACAAGGGATCTAAAGAGTTTCTAGACAAAAACTCAGCATATGCCATTTGACGTCTCACTATAGATTCACGCCTGTATACCCGAAGTCGGCAGAGGGGTAGTATTACACCCACATTTCTCCATGAATTGTTAAGTCCCACGTAATAGCGCACGAGCCTGTTGCCGTTACCGGGCATATCACTAGACTCCGTGCTGCTACTGAGAATTCGGAAAAACCTAATAACACTTTTGCCCGACCCGGGAATCGAACCCGGGACGCACGTTATCCACTGGACCACGGAGGCAGTCACGTCTCACTACATGACAGCAACATCATAATTATGCTAAGAGAAACGGATGGTAAGCGATTCTCATCCTCATGAACATGAGGTGACAAATTGTTTAACATTTAGAAGCGTTTAAGAAATAGGACTGAAATTGTTAGTCTGGTTAGTAAGATGTTGACCAAGATATAACGAAAACTTCGACTAGTTGTGTCACTGTTAGGGTTTACAAATCTCACGAGTGGTACTCAGACTTAAATTCGGTCGTGAGACACCACTGAAAGTTCTGTTGTCACAAAATTAATAGGTACTGTAGGTACCATAACTCAAGCTGTAACTATACCATGCTAATATAACCATCAGTGTAGCGCACAATTAAAATATAGACCAAACCCAGGAATTGTCTTATCTCGCTGTAAAATTAAAACTTCTGGGGAACTTTGACTTACCAGTCGGTGTGGATACCATACCGTCTACTAGTTTCAGTTCACAAACGCTAGACTATATTCTCGGATATCTTTTGAAATCTGAAAATAAGTGGCGATCTTCTCTCCAGCATTTTTATAACAGCGACATCACCTGTAACTTTGCTTTACTACCATCGTGTGCCTATGATGATCACAGTAGTAGCAGGATCCGTAAAATTAAAAATCAGCAACTAAACACGTTTCCATCATCGTTATCACAACGCGATATTTTAGCTCTCGAATTTTTCTCTTCAGCGATATTTTTCTAGGAGCATGACACAATTGTATTGAGCTGTCATCGTGTTGTCAAATTCGTATTTGCGGCCAGTCGCATTACAAAGTGGGTCGGTTATCCTGTTGAGGTTGCTAAAGAGATACCTCCTTGCTTACATGACGGTGTATGTATTGGGTTCACAATCAATCCAGTAATGATCTCTTCAATTTGCCGAACCTTGCGAGTAGCAATTCCTTAAAATGCGGCCGTCACATTTCATAGTAACGCGGCGCGCCTCTTCAATGCGTCGCTTAAGGCGATTGCAATAACGCAATATGATGTTGGTGTTTCGCCACCATTTTTCAATATCAGCTTCAACATCGCCAGGAATGTAATTTCACGAGCAGAATTGGGTTACGATGCTAGTAATGCCTTTATATTTTTAGTTAAGTTTAAGGTTAGCCTATATATATATATATACTACTGAGCTACTACAGAATCAGGTACAATATACTGATAAATAGATAGTTCACTTAATTGATTACCAAAAAAAATCTTTTTTATTTTATTAAAAAAATTATATATATTTTATTTTATTCAGTGCTATAAAACTTACATCAAAATAAAAACATATTTATATAAATATGTGTGTTCTTTACGTAAAGATCTTCCTAACAATAAGCTACCGGCACCTTTATCATTATTAATTTCTCGTTAAGATCACTTTGTCATATCCAGCAGACTAATCACAAGTTTCATTCGTCTATAAGTCTTATAATAATAACCAGCTTTCTCGCCGAGCTCCTGTAAAGTGCATATTCTTACAAAGTCTGATTAACACTAAATTTGTTCTGACCATAATCTGTTGGAAGTTCTACAATGAACTGAAATATGATCTTAATGAAGTAAGTTTCGAAACAACAGCTATTGGAGTTCCTTACAAAACCACAGCAACTAGTTAAAACATTCGTCCAATCAAAACTGTGAAAGGAAAGAAAATCGAATAGAGTTTATACAACACATACACGGCGCTGCATAAATTACGGTCTTTTTGAAACTGTGCCGTTGTGACACTGGGTGTCGTTTGCTCACTTACTATGTAGAACATTTCAAAAGAAGTGTGCTCTGATTACGTAGGCATAACACGTCAAAGTATTTGAGGAGTGAGGCGCATCAAAGGTTGACATTGTATGCCCAATATACTGCGACCCTTCACACTGCATCCCTTTCACCCTCGTCCGTGGACACGTGGATAATATAGGATTTCCTTTTTAGAGAAGACAATAACAAAGCAAAGTTTTTAGAGCAGGGAGACATCGTTTCGAATGTTTTCTCTGATTTACTAAAGATCTGCCGCGAACTCAACTTTCGTTCCTAAAGGTACTATACTACTACTTCTACTACTATACATATATCAGTCACATTAATGGACCATCTTTGTGCCCTCTTCGATTGAATGAAAATACTTTCTAATTTTGGTTATTCCAAAATATGTAGAGTTCTACCACATAACAATTTATTTTACATCATAGACTACTAAAAGTCCTGTATTGTTACTTCATCCAGTCCATACAAAGAATACACTAGTAAGGTCGACAATTTGAAGCTGAATCTCAGCCCGTGGCGAAATACAGTGTCGTCGCGTTACTAACTTAGCTTGGTCTTTCTTTAAGCGTCGAATTCTTCGAGTACAAGCATCCTTTCACAGGAATTCGAATTTTTTATACACTTATGTCTTCCTGCCGCACTGTCTGTCTGTATGATCGTGAAAATCTTTAAAACTACAGAAGGGATTTTTAAACGGTTTTTACCAATAGATTGTGATTCATGGAGAAGGATTGGGCATATAATTCACGCGGGTGGAGGCGCGGGCCTAGTCTAGTATATAGATTTAACAAAATATAACTTTTTGGCAATCTAAGAGGAATTAGAATCGGAGCATAATTCACTACAAATAAAATGATTCCTGTTCCAGCTAAATTCTAAGTACTTCTGGTTTAATTGTGCCATAAATAGTGATTCATAAATCAATCAAGAAGCATTTCTTGGAAAGGAATAAAATGATAAATCATAAACTAGGATCCTGATTTGTTTCTTTTTCTGTTAGTACCCAATCCCTCTGCAAGATTGTTTTTTCAACTCAATAACATTGTTTATAAAAGAAAGTACATAAATGTTATTTTACTTTTCGTTTTAGAATCTTTCCAATCTGTTGCCGTGTGAGTTCCTATTATAAAACTGTTTCAATTAGCAAAGTTGATAGAGGCCTACTTCGCAGAGCTCTTAGTTTTTGATGCAGCGCTATAAGGGGACATAACAACTCCTATTTATCAATATTAGGATATTAATAATTCTGTATCCAAAGGAACAGAGCAAGGAGACTGAACGGCATAATTACTTTTTTTCCGTCATATTTTCATAGACAAGCTTGCGTATGATTTTATTAATTAAAAAACATATGAAAGTATGAATCTTGTAGTGAGATCTTAGACTATGTACATACACATAAGCTATGTACTAAATCAGTCTGTTAAATCTTGCAGATGTTTTGTTAATTCAGTTATAACTGCGGGTAGTAGGTAAGCAGCATAGCGCATCTAGATTGAAATCACGCAAAACGTTTGACGAGCCAATCCCGCTTTTACTTGTTGTCGATTCCATTTGTTCCTTTATTCCGATTTTGAGGTGAAAACCTATACGAGAGCGCTTAACCACACTGATTCCATTGCTAAGCAACCAATAAAAGATGCACCAGCGGAGAAAAATCTTTTTGACAATCCAGTTAGAAAAATGAACGATACTCAGGATTTTTCAAGTGTGACACACTTGAAAAATCTAAAACAATGGTTATACTTCCAGTCTAACGTTAATAAATATTAACTAAAAACGCTCTCATATTCGATTAAAGTAGGTACATAGTCGCATACAGAAAATATTTTTGATGCTAAAAATAATTACCTAATGTAATAACGAGTCGCCTTACTAACTTCGAATTTTTAGTTATGACATCATTGACACAATAAAATTATAATTTAAAAAAGCTTCATCTCAGTGGGTGAATTGCACTTGCGGCGAGGTCGTCGAATTCAGTGCGATCTATTGAACTAATGACGTCACGTGACCTGCTCTTCTCACTATAATTAATTTACGTAGTTGCAGAGGTTAACAAAAAGCTCTATTTATTACTAGCTCATATTGTAAAGAATATTTTATATTTAAAGTGGCATTAAGAATAGAAAATATATTGTAATAAATATCTCAATTTAAGAATTAGTACAGCTAAAATAACTTAGTTAAATAATCTGTTAAATCTACTGTAAAAGCCTTCTTAAATTATAAATGTGTATTAAAAGAAAATGTTGTATGTTAAGATAATAGGTAATCAATTATGCAAAATCAGCTGAACGGATCTGAATAAAATTTTGTCTATTACTCTATTACAGATTTCATTTTTTCATAGATATTTCGCTAAATATACTTATAATAAAATAATACGAAAAGCACTTTAATCAAATAAACGTTTGAAGTGCAATCCCCCGCTTACTGTTATGCTGTTTCAACTGAAGCCTCACAATTATATCACCATATCCATGTCATAAAAATAAATCTGATTACGTTATCTTTGTTTCGAAAGTTTGCCAGAAATGTCATTTTTGTATTCCTATTATTAATTATTCAAAATAAAGAGGGTCGCATAAAAAGGGATGAAAAGGGCTACAGTAAATTTCCAACCTTTATACTGTTTATGAAGAAAGACGATCCGCCTATATTATCAAATTCAAACAATTCGTGTCTGCCATTTGATACAGTCTTTTAGATAGAATAAAAATATTATTTTGTAATTTGAAGTACCATTTTCATAACGGAATACGTATGATAATTGGCGCGTTGATTAAGCAGAACCTCATTTAACTCATATTCATTTCACCAAATCAACTGTGAGTACCTGTCTCGAAATGGAAAATAGGATGAGCGTTAAAATCATAATATTCGAAAATAAAGTTTTTAATGAGCATCGAATTCAATAAAAGCAGAAACAATGGCGTGTGTGAGCGCGTATTGTGACTCTTTTGTTTTACGCCCAGCGACGTCATTATAAAATTCACCGCAACAGTCTAATGAGTAATGCTACCTTCTAGTATTTATGTACTATGACACTCACTGTGGTAGCGCCACTGCTTTATTATATCGTAGTTAAATATTTTCCGTATAAAATGTTACCTTTCTGATGGGAATGCCAAAGATTCGGATTCAAAATTTTCTAATGCAATCTGAGTGTCCGTCAGTTATGTGTAGAGTTCTTTAAACTAAAAAGTAAATCAATTTTAATTTCCAATTCTATGGCACCAGAAATTGATAAAAGCTATTTCCGATAGATCCTACACATTAAACAACATTCAATAGTAAGAATATAGCAAAATAAAGCAGACCCCTAGCGAGCAGAGAGCAAGCTCTGCCTCCATACAGGAAATGGCTAACGTGTAGGGTTGGAGGGGTCACGGTATGATGGATATTTTTTAGGTGAATTTGGGCAGGTCAGCGAAGCAACGGCGAGTGCCGGTGGAGGAGGCATCGCATGGCACCGGAAATAATGACTGCCGCTGTGTAATTGCAACGCGCCGCTGCATTTTAGCCACTAACTTGTCTCTAGCTTTTTCGAGTAAAAGTAGGCAGCCTCAAATATAAAAAAAAGTCGTGGACTCGCTACGTAATCAAAAAAAATACCAACATTAATTAATTAAAAAAAAAATTACTTTACGTTTATGTTCACAAACAAGAATTTACGCATAAAAGCTTTTTATAATCAAAAGGATTCTAACTTCAAATAAAACTTCATACCGAATGAATAAGTAATATTATTATCGTCATGCTTTTATAGTTTCGTGCCCTGCAGTAAGACATAAAACTTAATTATTGCTCGACACCTCTTTGTGGTTCAAGTAAACATGTACAAATTAATATGTCAAGTCTAATAAATCTGACAGGTAAAATGTTTATGGGAGTTAAGGTTATAAAATGAATCAATAAAGGAAAAGAATTAGCAAATATTTATACAGTTTATAATAGAATTACTTCTGAAACGACTTACAAAGTTTGTCATAACTTGAAATCTCCGACGGTAAGACCGGAGGCGAAATACACAGCCTGTGAATTAAAATGTAAAGAGTAACTAACCTTTCAAATTGAATAGTCGAGTTAAATATAATAGAAAAGTGAGGTACATTGGTACGTAGAAAACGGGTCCATGTTTGCCAGAGGCTGGGATACGGCTCAGCTCAGGAAATAATGACGTCCGGTGAGCCGCCTCCGCAATTGAAACACCGCGACCCGCCGCGCGCCACTGCCGCGCCAAGCACAACTAAATTACAGCGCGGAAAACGATTACGTCCACCGGAAATTTACTTAAATACTTATTATTGCACTAATAATTCTCGAGCACACCTCCAGGGGACCGAGCTTCTCGTAACACATCTGAATATTATTCAGTATTAGTTATTGTATACTCCCAAACTTTGTCAGGTTATTCTCAAAGGAAAATTGTACTTTGTTACTTCAATGCAATTAGTTAGTTGGAAAATAAACTGATTTTGTTCCAAACTGATCTTGAGAAAATGCTCATATACAGCGCCGCTGAAGTTTCTAGAAGCAGTCTAAGAGAAATAAAATAGATTTTTGAAAGTAAAGTAGCAGCTACATTTAATTAGTTCTATTTTACGACGAAGCAGTCCAAACGAAGTCGTTATAAAATTTAAATGAACGGGGATATTATTCTCGTTTTACTACTATGTAAGTTCCACCTGATTTTTAAGTTTTCCTCTTATTTTTATAAATCTGGGTAATGTTTTTATGAATTACTAGACGGTAAATATGCAAAAGAAACATTATTAATATGTATACAACGTTGAATTTCAGGTAGGTACTTAAATTATAATTGCTATAACATATACTTATACAACTTGCTGCCTGAATAACCCGTCAATTTAATTATCTACAACCTAATTTCAAAAAACTGTATAATAATATATTATAAAATAATTTCTTAATTGCTATTACAATATTAAGTTGCGTGAAATACAAGTACCCACAACATTTAAAATATAACGCTCTTACATGGTAGAACAGATACCGTCACGCACCAAACGGTTCGGCGCCTCTTATCTCTGCCGTACCATTAAGATGTGGAACTCTTTACCAGTCCACGTGTTTCCCTCCACCTATGATCCCGGGTCCTTTAAGCGGGGCGTGAAAAAGCTTTACTCAAGGGCGTCAAGGTGAGGGCCATCATGCCATAATGCCATGCTGGCTGCTGGGATGATGTCCATCACTATGGGACTTCACTGACTGCTTAACATCAGGCAGCATGGAGTCAATTTGTTCGGCAGAAATAAAAAAAAAACAATAAAAATGCATTAGAGCAACTCTCTTCGAAAATAAATCAGAGTCAAACCGTACGAAGGCAAATTGAGTAACCAATTGAGTTCCAGGAGTGCTTGATCAATACGAACACGCGTTAAATCAATTTCAGCATTTCCATACACCGCACGTCTCGAAGTTTTGAAGTCATGCATCTTACTCAAAGAAATACGTTTACAGAGGTGATAGCCTATTAACGTCAGTTCACTGGTTCCCGTGATTAGCACATACTACGCAGACGGAAAATTACGAAAATTTCCCTATATTCATTACACATTTTACCCCTGTTTATTTGAGTTATTTATAATATTCACTCAGACGTTTGATTATGTAAACATATGTGGCATTCAATTTATACAAAGCTGGACGCCGCACTTTGTGGTACTGATAATTAACCTTAGAAAGTTGACACATTCAATATTCATTAAATTAAACCACAATAATTCATTTATTTCTAGGATAGTGGAGCTATACCTGCTCGGCGTATATTGTGTGTTTTTCATAAGCAAATATTAGTCGGAATTCGTCACCGCTTTTATGAAGTTGCTTGGTAACTAATCTGTTATGTGTTATTTCAATATATTGGCAAGCGGTGATACAGTGTAGAAAATATTTTATATTAATAAAAGTAGTGATCGATTGTGATACCTTAAACAGGCTGCTACAGATTTTTGGGCTAGCGTTACTAGAAATCACAAGAATTGAATTTGAAGTAGGAACGCTTTAGAAGAATTAAAATTATTTTAATCATTAAATCACAAATAACATAAATTATTATAATAGTTCACTTTTGTTGACACCTAGAACGATTAGTTGACATGATAATAGCACAGTCAAATATGAACTTTATACTGTGATAATAGTACGCAATAGGTAGAAACCTTATATTCGCAGCTATGGAAGTTTCATTATTGTGCAAAGCATGTGCAGTTACGCTCTGTAGTCACGCACGTAGGAATCAATATCAATATTTCAATAAACTGGCGCAACGTAAAATCCGTATCCTTATTGAAACGGATTTGTAACTTAAGTCAGAAGCAACTATATACCAACCAAGTACAGAACCATTAGACTTATACATCAGCATAGTCTCACAGAAAATCGACGTAAAGTAACAGTACCTAAACTGTTGCGTTTCGTTCGGTGAGTGAGAATGCCGGCGGCCCTATCCCCTATTCCTTCTCCCTCATCCCATTCCTCATCCTATCCCTTTTCCCAACCCCAAGGGGCGGCAACGCACTTGTGACTCCTGTGGTGTTGCTTGTGTCCATGGGCGGCGGTAATTGCTTACCATCAGGCAATCCGTCTGCTCGTTTGCCGCCTATTACCATAAAAAAAAAAAAAATTGTCCATGAGTTGTGCCGGTTCCATTCAAGACATTTTGTACGCCGGTGTGTGTAGACTTACAACATTTAACAATTGCTTTTCAACAGAGTGATTGCCATCTGACTTCCAATTAAATTTATACATAAACTATGTCAGCATCATTCTCAGACCAATTATTTTAAGACGTTATTGCAGCGACCTCTAGTAATAACTTCCCTCTTTATGACATCTATTTACCGTAAGCTGACAGGCACACCGCCTACGCAAAGAGCTCCGGAAATAGGTGTAGCTCATTGTAGGAATATAAAATAAGCTCGTGATGTTCTAAAGGGCTATAACGAAATTGTCTCACTCAGTTTTCAGGTTTAATCAAAATTTTACCGTTATATGCCGCTTACAATGTTATTACAAGATATATTTGCCAGACTAAACAAATATCGTATTACAATATGCACAAACGAACTGCAACGTGGTTCATTAAGTCTACAAAATGTTTGTATAAGCTAAACCTAATTTGTGTCCATTGTTTTAGGTTTGTAAAGTCCCCCGGGGCACACGAATTTATACTACCGGGGGCAACTTAAGAAATACCTCGTTGGAAATCAAGAATTTATTTAATATTTTTAAAAGTTCATAACAAGTTGTTTTGGTTAGTGGATAAATATAAAATGGGATAGATTAATATACTATATTTTATAGATTATATTTTATAGACTACTACTATATTTTATAGAATACTATATTTTATAGATATAGATTAATATATATATATTACGTGGGATCAAAACACTGGCGAAAAGTGGGCGTTTAATATGCCTCTGCCTACCCCTTCGGGGAAACAGGCATGAGTCTATGTATGTATGTATGTATGTATTTATATATAGTAACTCATACTAACAATGTACTACGCAGTTCATTATATTTCTTTATCAACTTTATTGTACTGATGAAGTAGAAAATTAAAAAAATATATATATAAGAAACTTATTCAGACTTTCTTTTCGAAGTTAAAATTGCAAGGAATTATCTATGAGTTTTATAATAACTGAAATATTTCAAGTAACTTAAATATGTCTTAAAATTAAAATAGATATAAAGAAAAAGTAACTAGTTCTTATACAAAGAAATATATACAGAACATAAAAAGAAATATATACAGAAAGAGAAAAAAAAATAATTTAGAGGGCATTATGAAATTCGTCTACATCGCCATCAACTGGAAGCGTGCCCAGAACGCTGGCCGCATTGCCACGTTGTATGGCGATACTAAACTTCTGGGCCAAATACAACCCAGCCTTCTGGTCACGCGAGGCGTCGACCAGTCTCTTTGCGAGGTCTCTAAAAAGAGATCTCGCACTTGGACCCCATGGCCCCAACGTTTCGACCCCAAACGGCTCAAATACGTAATCCTCTACTAGGTTTGCGTATTTGCGCCGTTTGAGGGTCTCCGCTGTAGCAGCAGCAGCGCCCGCACAACCCGCTGTGCTAGGAAGATGTGATGGCGCGAGGGTACCGACGCACGTTGCGTCCCATACCAAAGGCCTACCCAACTTCCATGGCAGTAAAGACATACCGTCTGGTCTTTTGCCGTCGTCGCGTACCAGGCCCTGACGTTCAAATTGGGCTGGAATGCCAGCGGTGACAAGAGCCCGACGAAGAATGTCATTAAGGTTGCCGTGTCGTAAAATACGACCTGCGCTCCTGCTGCATGACAGGCCATGGCGATGCGGAAGGTCGTATCGTCGAGCATGGTACCTATGTTGGACGATGGCAGTGCTTGAAGCCAGAGGCCCGACTCCCACTCTCCCACAGCCAGTAGACGAGCACGCTCTGCGGCATTAGACGATGTGCTAAGAAGATTTTCTCGTATTCTGCTGCAAAGCGGTCCATCCCACTGCCTCTGAGAGGATAGGTCTCGGGGTAACTCAGTGCCTGGACAGGCTTTTCTCCAAGCATTCATGGCATCGGTCTTACACGGCACCTAAGAATCGACCAGTGTTGGTGCTAAGATTTTCCTGGTCAATTCTGCAGTGCTGTGGACTGAGGACAGGAATGCTGGTAGGCTAACATCGGAAATTTTGCGAACGCCGAGGCCACCAAAACATACAGGCAAGGACGCCTGTATCGGTCATTCAGTGCTATATTCAAAATTTGACTACGAGTATTTTGTATAATTTTGTCCATTTCAATGAGTAGGCTCAATTTTTTCCAAAAAGGTGAAGCTCAGACTCTCTTAGACTTTCTTACCAGCATTTTTATTATATTTTACCTCTTTTTTGTTTAGCAAACCTCACTATTGTGTCCTACGTAGAAGTAATTCTGGTATTTTCATAAATTTTGCATTATTGCTATGCAAAATATGAAGCTTATGTTTGCCAAAAATGTTAGCCTTTATTCCATGATGCTTCGAGGAATGAATTATGTGTATTTCATATAAGTCTAGATTTTTTAATCTACTATGATTCATATCAGTAGATTAGTCTAGTAAGATATTTATAATACTATTTAGTAGGAGGTATATCACTAGAAATATGAATATGTCAGACACGATCTTGGGCTTGATTCTAAACGACTTGTTGTAGATGTTTGCATTATTCGATTAATAAGTGCTTTTTACATAGCACATTAATTCATCATCAACATAACACACACCGTCATTCTTAGTTTATGGCAGACTTCTTAAAAAATTATTGATATTTTTCTCTGAAAATTTTTGAAGATGGTTTGCACTACTAGGAATTACTTTGTAGACGCGTCGGTGATCCAAATTTGTGTAAAACAATGGTCATGTAGACTAAAAAATTTAGTAAAACTCTCGCCTTTTACTACCCGCAGGGTGAAAGGATTGTACGTTCTAGTATTTCAGTAATGGTCGTGTCAATTTGAATTTTTTCGAGAAATCTAGAAGTAATTTTTTCATAGGGATGAATGGCAGCCCTTATTTAATTGTCCTCATCCAATTTCAACAAATAATATTATTTTCCCACAACAATTTTTATTAATCCTCTCAACTTAACTTACGTGGTGTGCATTTTCTCAGTGATCAATAAGCACAATCATCAACTTTAAGTCACAGAATGCTGCTATAACAATGCGGATTGCTATAAAAGAAATGTAATCGTAACTATGAATACGATGGATGTCTTGTTTTAGTTGGCTGTGACGAAATGGTCTGGATTTAGAGGTTTTCAACACTTTATACCAATAAAATTCAATAATTATACCAACAACCATTATTCTTGTTTTACGCACACGGGGCTATCGATATATTATAATAACACTTACGTGATTAATAATGCACTAAAATAAACAATAAACGTGCCTGCATCGAGAGAGCTATATACGTTTATAAGGGTTGAAGGCTTGGCCATAATAGTTTCACCGAAATTGGGTCTGTGGTGCATCAGAGAAAGCGTAACAGACAAAAATTACTGCTGCTCATCAAATACATGTAATACACTAGCCGTGCCCGCGGTTTCACTAGCGTTATTTAGAGCTGCTGCTCCGCATCCGTGGTTCATAGTGACGTCATAAAGTCTCATCGATAAATATTCAAATCGAACCATTAGAAACAAACACACAAAAAACTCTTCAACTTTATAATATTAGTATAGATTCCTAGGCGTTGCCTTTTAAAATAATCATCCTTCTAGCGTTATCCCGCTTTCAACTCAGGGTCCGCTTACTCTCGTAGTCTAACCGGATTTGACTTTCAACGGGGCGACTGTCTGACCTCCGCAA
Organism: Euclidia mi; assembly: GCA_944739405.2. Classification (NCBI taxonomy): domain Eukaryota; kingdom Metazoa; phylum Arthropoda; class Insecta; order Lepidoptera; family Erebidae; genus Euclidia; species Euclidia mi. Next base: position 59,171,142 of record OX123188.2, on the reverse strand, counting down.
CCTATAGGGATAGCGATATTCCATGGTTTATACTAGTGTCAGTTTATTGGGAGTTACAGACCCGCTATAACGACTGTCAAAGATGTTCATGACACCCGAGACCGATGTCTTAACATGCTCTCCGAGGCTCGGTGCAAGCGATAATTAACAATTCAATACGTACATAACTCCGAAAAGTAAGTGATGCGCGCCTTGGATTCGAACCCGATACCCCCTGCATGGCAGTCTGTCGGTATCTCCACTAGGCTATCGCTGTGTTTTCCTTTTTTTTGTCTTTAAAAATAAGAAAAGGTATAATTAGCTCAGATATTTGGGCAGAAGAGAAAACTAAAATGGTAACTGAAAAGGTATAGCATATAAGAATGTATGTACTATCTGTTAAGATAATGCCATGCCTACTAAGCAGATGAATTCATTACTATTATATGTACATTAGAAACAGTTACAAAGTACTATAACAATCGATTTATATATCTATATTTACTTTAAGCCCTTACACCACCACAAATGCGTTTATAATACTGCCTATCAATTTAATACATATATATTGGTCAATAAACCTGATTGGTATGAAGTATTTGGACTGATCATATCGGAGTGCCAATACTGCATAATACCTAGGAATCGGTCACTATTCCAACAACTGTGCCGTAATGATACGTAATATCGGTAATAGAGACCTAGCCGCGTTATTATCGCCATTATTTGTTGATACACTATTCAGTAGTACTGTAGTAGGTACTCCTGTTTAAGATAATGTTAATACAAGCTACCGAGAAAAGGATATATCGTGTCGGCAGTGTATACTATTATTCGTGGTATAGTGTGGTATTATAAGACTGTACGTTACTATATGAAGGCTGAATAATAGGAAGCAAGCAGCAAGGCTTTAGTGACGTTTATTGTCTTCTATAAATGATCAGTTCAGTTATGCAGCGAGGCACTCTAAGTTGGATGTGAAAGCAAAAACAAAAATCTTATAAGTCAACTATACTTTACGTTTAACAAATCTTGCATTATATTTTGCGATGTGCAGTGGGTTTTGGGTAAACGTGTAGAATCTTAAAAATAACTTGTAGATGGAATTATTATTTACACATTAGATAATAATTCCCAATTTATTTTATTTTAGTAAAGGTGCATTTAATTCAATCAGGAAAATCTGTCATTGTTGACTTAAAAAATATGGTATGCATATCTCTGTCAGCTTTTTAAAATTTTGCATTAAATTTCGAATAATTATTGTTATTGAATTCCTTAAATATTGTCACATACAAAATAACTATGGTTAAAACCAAAGATGAAGATGATGATAAAGGCTGCAAAATTAAGCAAAGGATAGATAGGCCTTGAAGTCCAATGAAGCGCTATTTGTCTTAATGACGTAGGTTTCTATGTTATCCGAGAACTCTTGAGAAACTCTCGACTATCCACCACACTAGAGACTAAATGGACTTAATATGCACACTCAAGGAATTTCATTTACTTGCCGGATTTGCTAAGTTTGACATCTGCATTCGAGTTTATTATTAAACGCTAACTTGCATTAGCCTCCGTCGATAGTTGGTGGATCCATAAAGGGTGGCCTTTGTGTAAATTAACTGATTTGACTTATCGTGGCTTAGAACCATAGTGTCTATATATGTTTATAGGTTTTAATTGCGTTCCTTTTTCGTACAATCAACACACTATGAACAGAAGCTGTTATGCAAAATATTGGCATGTTTTTTTATATAACCGGCAAAGCTGACTGTCCTGATATCAGTCGTGATGGGAAAATTGCAGTAAAATGCGCAGGTTAATCGTGTCCCAATCCCGTGAACATAACTGCTAATAATATTAATAGATTGAATTGAGTTGAAAAAAAAAAGTTGTGTAAAGACATAAAAGTATATTTTCCAGAAGTTGCAGTAAAGATTTAGGTATTTGATTTTTGCATAACCTGTTGCTGAAGTACATAAAGCAATATTTTACTTAGCAATCAATTTCATCATGATAAAATAATTTGTCTCTAAAAATTTATTGAAATATGATAAAGTATAATATATAAGCTTTTACTCATCATCCTCTTAGCGTTATCCCAGTTTCAATCTGGGGTCCGCTTACTAGTCTAACCGGATTTGGCTGAATATTAGCTTTTCCACAGAGCGACTGCCTGTATGACCTCCACAACCCGACGGGATAGCGATATTCCATGGTTTAGACTAGTGTCAGTTTATTTAGAAGGTACTGACTTCCTATAACGACTGTCAAAGATCTTCATGACAACCGGGACCGACGGCTTAACGTGCTCTCCGAGGCACGGGACAAGCGATAATTAAGAATTCAATACGCACATAACTCCGAAAAGTCATTGGTGCGCGCCGTGGATTCGAACCCGATACCCTCTGCATTGCAGTCTGTTGGTATATCCACTCGGCTATCGCTGCCTTATAAGCTTTTATATATATATAATATATAAGCTTTTACTATAACGCAAATATTTAATTTTTGTTTAACACGTCTCCTTGTATGCACTTAGCTTGGCATCTGTTTCAAAATCCAATTTCATGAGAATAAATTTAAAAACCAAAGCGAGCAACAAATTTCATTCTCCGTTTATTATTATATATGTCGGCGGGTCGCTTGCTTTTTGGCCGGTATCAACACTTCACATCACAGTTTGTTATAAGTTCACACCAAATCAAATTTAACAAGACTGACTATAACTATTACTGAACACGAAACGAGTGACAGTTTCTAGGTACTCGTTGTCCGCCCGTAGTCTCCAAGAGAAGTGATAGTTGTCGTTGCTCCGTTGAACGTCAACCGCTTGGTCAACCGTCATCCCCTCTCTTCAACTGTAGCGAACGTCACTAGACTCTGTCGAAGCGCGCCATCTTCGTACTTCCGTTTCGTAGTCAACAGACGTCCCGTAACTCAAGACCATTCCGATAAACATATTTATACAAAGTTACAAATATTTTGCCGGAATATAATTTGCAGTATATATGAAAACTAACAGTATTCAAAATACTTCTCCTTATATTAAATTACAGATATATTTAAATGAAATCGTGATGAACGTGAAAATACAGAATAGCATATTAATGTCAGATTTGTACACAAAATTTATGAGGCCTTTATAAAGGTCATCCTATGTTTTTCCCTGCTGTGTTTTTATCATAATATATTTTAGCGAGATTTATCTAAGAATAGTTCCAAGAGAAAGGTTAACTGTCTATTACAATCTTCGTCTACGGTTGCTTTGATGTAGTGCTTGAATTTGGAGTGATCACCGAAAGTGGCCTGATGTTGTTTTTTCCTCGGAATTTTATCTTACACATGGGAATGGTATTCCGATTGTAAATTGCTTAGTAGAGTGACCGCATACTGGTTTCCTCAAACAGGGAAGTATGTACTACTGTCTAACAGAATATCAACGTATGTATAGTGACAGTAATCTGTGATTCTATTGTGTTTCGTACAGTGATTGAGAGCTCTCCAATCATTATCTTTATTTCTATATCTTTCCCTAGGCAGGCAGCATGGATACACATCCAGAAAAAGTAACACTTCTACTTCTACTTGGCGTTTCTGCTTTGATGATAAGAAATACAGAACCATGTATATGATGCTATGGGTATAGCATAACATCACGTCACTATTTCTAGTCTGACACAGATTATACCATTTTCTTCGAGTAACGTTTTGATGTACACAAGCGGTCACCCATCCAAGTGGCAACCTCTGTAAACGTTGCCTAACTTTCGCCAACTCAACAGGATTTTGATGAAGCAATATAATATACGTATTTTTGTTTGTGTAATGTACTACACGTGTTGAAGTAAAGTGATACAATAGTTGGTCGTAGCTCTATTACTCACAAACCACAATTTGTAATTACACTTTCATGTGATGTTATATCAAACTGAATTGCATTATTCAACATATATTGGATTATGGATAGATTATGTACATAAACCAAAAAAAAAAAAATTAAAAAGTGAAAATATTTACACAGTTTAGGCGTCGTAGAATGCCTCCGCATCAATGTCATCAGGTAACGTGCCCAGAAGGCTGGCAGCATTGCCACGCTGGATGACAATGCTGATTCTTTGAGCAAAGAACAAACCATATATATTATGTTGTCTATAAATTGCCTTATAGTCTCTCAGCTGTGTAAGTTATCAAATAAAACATCAGCAACTATTGAATTAATTGACTAAATAAGTTATGAAACTGATTTATATAAGCACACATAATGCAGACGATGTCGTAATAAATCAATCGGGATAAGTTTAATACACTCTCTCAAATTCATCCTTTTGTTTTAAGAGTTTATACGAATACGAAAGACGTATGTGCCAGAAAACATTTGCGAGCTTTTTATATGTAGTCAATGTTTTGTTTAGTAATTTATTTTATGGTAATTTATTTATATACACTCATTGTTATAATTAAACATTTAAGATAAAAACTAAACCTAAATTAACCTGTCGTACGTATTTTGTCAATGTTTTTAAAAGTATGCTAATCAAACTAAAATATTTAAGCAGTTGTTGAATTTATTAGATTTTTTCATTAATGAACAAATCCAAAAGCAATTCGTGTCATTTATTATATTATAAATAGTTGCTTTCCATCGCTTCATCGAAGTCCTTAGCTATAAATCAGTTTCATTTTGTTTAATTAACAATTTTGGCATAGGATGAGAAAATCAGACATAACTTTTTTTCAGTCTTTATAAAGCTTCTGCAATTCAAAAAAAATCATATATTACGAAGGAGTATGTGAAATAAGAAATGTGAATGATTCAGTCATAAACTTGATTATGTACTATAATATGTATCTGTTTAATATTTTACTTTTCTTAGTATTAGATTATTTTAACAAGCAACAGAAAATCAGTTGCTACACATTAACTCTAAAGACTGATTGCCCGATGGACTAAAGTATAGTTTAAATTTGTAACTGTGTGTGCAGGGGAAGCCCCTTTAGTTATTATAATTACATAAATACAAAAAAAAATATAACGTAATTGTTTGACAGTTTGAGGAAACGGAACTATGTAATATTGCCAAAAAAGCCAGTTACATAGTTTTGCAACGAGGCAAAGGAATAGTGTTTCCCAGCCATCCCATAAACTCAACATGTAACGAGAATGCTGACTTTGGGCCTTTTCATAGTAGTTCCCTGAATAACAATATCCTTAAGTATTGCTATAATACCTATGGGAAATGATGTCGTTTTGTCCGTACAAGAACAATACATTTCTAACATATTTACTATTTATGTGTTCCTTTACTCTTAAATAAAGACATTGTGGAGATATGATCCACTTATTTCAATTAATGCTTGGATATGCTGATGTTTTCTGAATTATTCGTGTGTAAGAGAAACATAAGATGTCTGTATAAGTTGTTTATTTTCCCGAACGAATATTTGTCAACTGACCGAAATGGGTACACAGACGTTGCAATCTTTAATACCGATACGCTAAGCTTTACGTAACATAAATTGTTCGAATTAAAATTAATATTCTGAACAAACAGTTTGACACATTGGTTTACATGTGCCATCGACACATGGGCGATTTGAAATTAACCTGTGATCGGTTCAAATATAGATTTTCTTTTTCTTTTTAGACAAATTTCCTAATATTGTTTGTCTCGTAGAGATTCTGTAAAAAAGGTTTCTCGTGTCAGTTAACATCTTACAAGAAGTGAAAAACTTTCCTCATTCCTACAGTATACTAGAAGGTTAAATAATGTCCTTAAAATAAATCTGTTTCATCAGCCACCATCTTTATAGTTTCAGTGTTTTTGAAATTGTATTTCACTAAAGATTTCAGTCTCAAATAACGACCAGTAACCAGTAGGTATTGATTTTCTCCGATTGCAGTAAAGCCTAAAGGAGGCCGAACGTTTTAATGGAAACATAGGAGAGTACGTGTATCAAGTACATTGAGAGCACATTACAGAGGGCCCAAGTTACTAAAGCTTGTTTTGACATCGCTAAGACACAGACACACAAACTAAAGTTTCCTCAGTATTTGTTGCGTTCACTGCGAGCCTTGGCTTACTGTTTGTACTAGTCGGCAAAGTTAAGCAACACTTGCACAGTTCGCCACTTGGATGGGTGACCACGTGTGGCATTTACATCAAAGTGCTACCTTGCTTCGGAGAGCACGTAAAGCTGTTGGATCCGGTCATTGTATTAGGAAAAAAATCGTCAAGCCATGTTTGAAAAATCTAACAACAGAGTTGACCACACTTTCATACGAAGAAAAATACAGTATTGGTTTTATATTATTTCTAAATAATTACTAAATTCTTTTGGCAACGTAACTTGTGCAGCCCGGCCGCTTAGATTGACTAGTTCATCCAAAAAATATTACCGTAGAACTAAAAATAAACCACAATTATATTATCACAAATAGACCGTTTAGACTACTCTTTTACTAACCTAAGATAAAACCAGGAAAAAGCATATGTATGTGAAACTTGAAAAGGCATCATTTTTAGCCGAAGTTTTTAGCCGATATTCCGGAAAAAGCTTGTTCCAAATTATAGCTGTTTTTATTTTATTTGAGCAGTGCACTTAGTCGGTCTAAGCTGTAAACGCACCTAATAAAATAACAAATATTTCAAGTCATACTTGATAATTTGTAAAAATATTTCATGAAGCTGATGTAAATTTAGTTTAGAAATATTTCAGGGTTTAATTAAAGTTCGGTCATATAATCAAAGTCACAAAATTGTTAATAAAAACGCTTCACCGAGAAAAATGTAGTTTAGATGTAAAAGATGCATGTCAGAGCTGGGTTATTTCGTATTACTTTCATATCAGACTTCCTGATAGACCCAAAGCGACGCGGGGCTTTGATAATTAAATAAAAATTCGAAATGTCACTTGATAAGATAACATGTACTCTCAGTCACAAAATACGTATACCACTAAATTTATACACAAGCTCGTTTATAATATAATTCATATGTTGTATTGAGGTTTCAGCGTTAGGATTTATAGCGATGACCGAATAAGGTTAGTTTTTGTCTTCGAGACATTTTATAGCTTTTTGACGATGTGCGTATCCAACAAACAAGTACAGTTTTAGTTATGCCTAACATTTTTCTGCTATTTGAAGACTCTTTACTACTTGTATGGCAAACATTATTCGTGATTAACAAAGTTTGCCGCTAAGTTGGGTTAAAGCTCGGTATACGCATACGCTTGCTGTTTTCCTTAAGACTCGTTCGTTTATTATGGCTGAAATTGTCTTTAATGGTAATAATAGGGTAGTTTCCAGGGTCAAAATAATTACATTTTATTTAGTCCGTATTTTAGATTATAAAAAAAAATTGGATACGTATTTTTTCTTTTTTCGATTATATAAAAAATAACAAAGATATAGCCCATTAAAGTTACGTGTGACGTCATCTAGTGCGAAAAAATGTAGCACGGTGTGACGTTATACGTAACTTTAATGAGCTGTATCTTGGTCATTTTTGGTTTAATTTACATATAAAAAAATACGTATCGCTTATTTTTGAATAATCTAAAGGACGGACTTATAAAAAAAAATTTGTCAACTAGCCTATTGTGTTATTATGACTTAATACTGGTAGTACGGAAATTTGTTTGAAGGTTTCATGAAATGTTTTAGTATAAGACCCGGGTGGCGCTACATTTCAGGTACTTGACGGTGAAACGTGATACCTAAACCTCTTTATACCCTTTTGAAGCAAGCATGAGTGAGTATATGTGAATGACATTTATTTGCAACGAAAACAGGAAAACGTGTTATCTGTGTCGGCTGATGGCAGGAATTTTCACTGAAATAATAAAAAGAATGGCTATTGTTACGGCCCTGATATACTAGTAGACTAGACACTTCAAACCCTTCTTACCGAAAAACGCGTAAAACAATGCGTCAGCAATAGACACACACTTTTTTATACAGTGTCATTCTCATTTTGTTGACAACCATGTCGAATTTACTTGTGGGAACATGTCCAACATGTTTAAAAGTTACGCAGGAAACGTGTCAGGAAAGTCAAGATACAGCCAAGTTGCGTGAACTCATAATAAAATAAAGTTAACCGCTGACGTGGATGGCAGCGTGTGGTGGCGTCGTTTAGAGCTCCTTCGTTCGCCTTATGAGCTACTGATGACTAACTTTTCACCTGAGCTTGAGCCTTACTTTCGCAACCATTACTGGCCCTACCACCCCAGGGTAACCCTTTTAAAAGTTTTCTCTAACTAACACTAACTTGACAATTTATTTTATCTTTGTTTTCTCAGCCTTTGAAGATCGAATAAGGCCTGCTTACAAGTTTTCGAATTCATCTTTTATCCCGACTTTCATCGCCGACGAGGAGATTTGTATTGATTAGGAACGATTGATGTAAAAGTCTTCTTCTTTCTCTTAGCGTTATCCCAGTTTCAGTCTGGGGTCCGCTTTCTAGTCTAACCGGATTTGGCTGAATATTAGCTTTTCCACGGAGCGACTGCCTGTCTGACCTCCGCAAGCCGAAGGGATAGCGATATTCCATGGTTTAGACTAGTGTCAGTTTATTTAGAAGGTACTGACACCCTGTAACGACTGTCAAAGATCTTCACGACAACCGGGACCGACGGCTTAACGTGCTCTCCGAGGCACGGGACAAGCGATAATTAACAATTCAATACGCACATAACTTCGAAAAGTCATTGGTGCGCGCCGTGGATTCGAACCTGATGATTGATGTAAAAGTATCCAAGTATTTTTTTAACTACCGTACTTGAGCAAGTTCGTAAACAAACAGTATTTTAATATGTACTTACATAATATACTTCTAGTACCTATGACTGTCGGGTAACAGTTTTACTGGGTTTTTCCGAATACTCAGTAGCAGCCCGGAGTTTGGTAATGGGCCCGGTAACGGCAATAGGCTCGCCCTCTATTACGTGGGACCTGAAAATTCATGGCGAAATGTGGGTGTAATACTTACACCTCTGCCTACCCCTTCGGGGATACAGGCGTAAATAAAAATTAACTAAGTATAACTGTCAATACTACCAGATGCAGATTACACGTCTATTGCATCTTTAAGTCAAAACATTGATAAGTATTTCAACGATTCTAAAAGAGTCTAAAAAGACTAATTTGAAGATTAGGGTTAATACCCTAGAAGATTATGTTAATACCTAATCTTCTTAAAACTTATCCACTTGAAAGACAAAAACCCAGTAGCTAGTTCATATTCCGTGACCTAAAATATATGGGCGAGCTCAGCGATTTTCAAGACAATCATCTATTCGTCGAACCGTGAATGGAGCAATAAAATGAATTGTCAAAGGAAACTCGTTGCGATGTCGGCACGGTGTCGGCGCGTTGAAGTATCGCCGTCGACCGAGGGGTCGCACTCCTTGGCTATTTCTCTAACACTGACAATCGAACTATTGCGACATAGCACGGGAAAGGAGACCATTAATATTAGGCACTCATACCGCCGCGGAACACTTTGTGACTTATTGTTCGACTCGAGCCCTGCTGCCCATGACTTACCTACGTATCCGCCTACATGTTTACGTGTAATGTGTCTGCTTTAGTTCTAGTGTGAGTTGTGGGAGGAATTTGGCTGAGACTCGTAAATATTCAGTTATGGTGTGCGAATAAATTCATATGAACTATCTAGTTTATCCGAAGATATTTTAATTACAGCCAATAATTGTTATTATTCGTGTCTTGTCAGTGCTATTAATGCGACAATTTCTTACATTTCTCATAGTGAGAAGAGGGACGTGCCACAGTGGCCAGCAGTGGGACACTTTATATACAGGCCTGATGATCATAAATTTGTTTTATAGTTTTATACAGTAACTACCGACCCGCCCCGGCTTCGCACGGGTGCAATGCTCGCATCACATTAGAAACTTCTAAAACTATCAGTGTTTCTCTACTATATTATGCATGTATTATACATATAAACCTTTCGCTCGAATCATTCTATCTATTAAAAAAAACGTGTTAAAATCCGTTGCGTAGTTTTAAAGATTCACACACACATAGGGACAGACAGACAAAAGACAAATTTGTTTTATACTATGTAGTGATAACCAACAGCTTTTTGCGGAAAAGCTTTTGAATAAAAAATTACTTACAAACAAAGTCAATAAATTCATCAGTAAAACATAAATTCATCGAGTGTGACGATTTAGTAAATTCGATGGTTATGACGTCACCGCCTCGCCGCTCGAGACCGATACTATGGACCGTAACCGTCCTCGAAAGTGAACGACGCGGCGACATTCTCAAGTGGACCATTCCATCCATCCATGAATCACAAGACTAACAATGAAAGTATAAAATAAACATCGAAACTTTCAACAAAAAGTTAATTGAACGGTTTTGAAAGCGGCAGTAAAATTTTATAATTAAACTAAAATTAATTCGAAGCGAAATGAAAGTCGCTGCCCTGTCGATTCAAAGGTAAGTTACTACAAATTGTTGTACAAATGTTTGTACCGATTAAACAAAATGAAATGAAAAGTATCGTAATACCTATTAGGTGCCTTTGATCTGAAAATATCGATATAATATCATAAAACAATAAATATTACATTGCACAATGAGCTGCTTCATAAATAATACTTAGCTCCGTGGTGACGATAAAATAGCAAGCGGAGAAATATGTCCTACATTTTATCTTACTTCCCAGCGACATTATTCTCATAGAATCTTCGGGCAAACTCTTATAAGTGCATTCACATCGTATACAACTTCGCAGAATATCACTAAAACCGAGATCGAGTTATCTTAAAGAAGGTGTAGGAAAAGTATGAGTAAATTCAGTCCCGCCGAACTCGAGAAAAGTGAATCTGAATACATCTTAATTTACTTGATAAAGCAGAAGCATATTTGCAGCGTAAAGTGTAAGAAAAATGGAATAAAAAATATAAGACAGGCGGAACATGTGTTTTGTAGGGGTTGAAATACGCAGTGGTGAGGTATATATTTAAGTACTTTACACAAATTTCAAACGTTACCAACGTGGATCCCATAAACAACTGAGCGGAGTGCAGCGCGCCGGTAACGTGTCAATTAGTTAGACAGCTTGCCAAACAACCTCGGGCTTCCAGGCTGGCACTTGGATGTTTGCCTGCATCTCACGCGCTCCCCGCAATCTATGAATCTAGGTGACTCGAATCATCCGTTTATAACTTCACCTCCATTTAATATGATTCAAAGACAGATTGATGCGCTTTGAGCAAGCAAGAGAATCGTCCATCTTATCATGGTCCTTTTAGACGTCTATAACGCTACAAATTCTTGTTTGACGACTTATGCTTTTCTAGAATGGAGTGTAAATGCAAACGCCTGACAGCAATGTGATCGATGAAATAATTTATTTCTGGGTTTTTCAAAACATAACTTGGCTAACCACGGCTTGGTTGTTCAGATATGACATAGATAAGGTAAACCAAAGCTTAAAATGCATTTTACAAGCCTTTATATCACATCGATAATATTTCTTAAAAAAACATTGGGGTTGACAACAAGCCTACTAATCTTATGTGTAATTTTAATATTTATATGATTAGATTATATCAAGTGCGTTGTAACTCATGTTTGTTTGTTGTATGTTTAAATAATACCATGCTTCCTTGTCCACCTAGCATTGATTTCTACCTCTGGAGCTTGGTCTGAGACAATGCTTGTCAGAGTTGTCTGCCGAAAACATATGAGAACATAGGTACGGAATAGGCTTGTGTCCACTAAGAATAACGGTTTGTTTGTAGCATCTATAGATTCTTTATTATTTCTAGATGTCAATAAAGTTAATTATTTGTTATAAAAAGGTAAGATTAATGATATTTTTAGGACTCTACATACAACTAAAACGTCAAACTTTGTACCTGTCAAATCGAATATTCCAAATTAAAAGACCCACTTTTAATTTGCACCAGACCAGACTTCATTCACAGTTTGTTTTGTTTTGCACTTCGTGACATCACATGATGGTTTAAAGCGTTTCCGTGTCAAATTAAAAGTTTTTAAAAGCCGTAAATAGTAATGTTGCTGATCGATTTTTGAAGAAAAATTCAGTTATTCGGTTTAACAGCTAATGAAGGAACGAATCATTCACTAATTACATTTTAGGACACAAGCCTATTTTAATTTGTGAATATTGCATATTACACTCGCTGCAGTGTTCGCGATCGCATTAACTAACTAGATAATATGTAATCCGTACGTTCGTAGTTCTATACAGTACTTTTATGTACGTATTTATATCCCAAAATAATGAAATTGCCAAGAAAGATACTTTTTAATTAAAGGAATTCCATTACATAAAACGTCGAATTGAAAAGCATATTACGAGAAGAATAGATTAGGCAGCTCTGTAGGACGCGATGGTCGATGGAGCGCGCGTCGTCGTCGACGGGTGCACGGGCCGACCATTTATTGAGAGTCGGAGGCCAGCGCGTGAAGCCATTAGTCCTCTACACGCCTGAAAAAGTGTCGCTTTCTCTAAAACATTGCGCCAGGGCGTGCTATTCAATTGGCGAATGTATTTTATTCCCAGCCAATCGATCTCTAGACAACAAAACGCATACCGTGAATGGAGTGTCTCGCGAGGCGATAAATCACCGACGTCTACGAAACGTTTAATGAAAAGATCTTTCTCCTATCGCCACGTTTTATTACTATCGAACAGCATTTTGTTCGTGTCTCAAAGAAATATATAAACGTACGTGTACCTTCTAAGTGTGTTGATTTCGAAGCGCACCAAGTGCAAACTTTTGCTTCGAACATACCGGTTGGTTTGTAGTTCTATTCGTTGTCCGAGTTTAAAAGAAAGTGTATTGTACATAATGGGAATATATGGTATCATCACGGTGTTAATTTTGTTTCCATTCACCTTTCTTTGTACTTCTAAGTTGTACTTACTTCCTTTTGTATTTCTTGTTGCAGATTTAATGGTCACCTGAAAGAGTAAGGATGATACAAAATGCAAACAACGTTTCGTAGGTAACTCAATATAGTTATGATAAGGAAGAGCCCAATACTTGGCGAGAGTGTTTAAAAATGAAGGAGAGTAGGTATAAGGAAGGCGCGCAAGAGCCGTCACGGGGCGGTCGTGACATGACGTGCGAGCGCCTCATGACACACAATATGGCTTCGCAGCTCGCCGCAATAATACCGTGGCTCGGCTCAAGTAAGTGTTCATTTTGCATTCAACATCTCGGCTTAACATTACGCATATCTTATCAAACTGTTTCCGTATACATCGATATTAATATTACGGAATGACGTACTGTATCTGCGTTTCTATGTTTGTTTATTTGCGAAATTTTCAAAGCGGTTTTTAATGTAATCTGAGGATCATCACTCAAATAATCGTAAAATATTATGTAGAGAGCAGCTAAAATCGTTACCTATGTCAAATATATATTTTCGTAGTTAAATGCGTACTAGGTATTTACAACTGCCTTCTAGCTAGATTCCTTGTAAGGGCTGAATATAAAAGTAGCTACATTATCAAGCTAACTCTGAAATAATGAATATCATCAAAAGCTACCCAGGTGTCTTGGTAATAGTTACAGCTATATAGACAAGTTCTTTTTTATGCGTAATTATATAATTGTATGCAAGTTACTTCCACAACAACTGATAAGAAGTTGGACCAAGCCACAGAATAATTAATAGTACTAACGTAACCAAGCTTACAATGAGTATAAATTATTATAATGTTTTAACGTTAACGACTGTTGCCTTCTGTTGTCTAGCAACTAACTTTAATTAAACTAAACCTATTCTTGTTTCTAAACGGAAGATCTTAATGTAATGTAATTTTGCTTTAATTTGCTTTTAAGATCGTATAGTATCATATTATGCAACATATGCAACGTATGGGTACATAAACCACACTTATTGAAAATCACACTAAATAATTAAATTATTAAATGGAAGAATAATTGTTATATTTAATTATGAACAGTGTCATCCTAGTGAGCAGATCAGCATACTACCACGCTGAGGGCCTTAGGTTCAACGAGGTTACAGGCTTTCGAAGTTGGGTGTGTAACAATTTGATAATTTTATTGTCATCTGTTAAACGGTGGTCGAAAGTGTTTATGAAGAAAGTTGTATAATGATCACGAATGCCATGCAAAATAGATAGAGGTCCTGACTTCATCATAGTGAGAACAGACTGTCCAAATTCTGATAAACCGGACTGATATCATAATTCTGTTTATTTATAAATTGATTGTCTTAAGGGGTTTTAGTGCCTACACTTATGAATGGTAGTGAAAGTTGGGTATGGCACAAGAGACTTGAAAATGCAAAAAATGCTATAGAAATGAGAGCACTGGAAAGTAATGTGTCCTTGAACGACTGAGTATAAAATTGTGTGACAAGTGATAAGAGAAAACATATAACAACCATCGAGAAAAGTATGCTAAGATGGTTTGGACACATGGAGAAGATGGATGACGAATGTCTGACCAAGAAGATATTTAAGGCAAGTGCCAATGGGACAGGAAGAAGGTGAAGTTCTTTGGCGCAAATATGCTGCACAATTAATTGATTAATAACAGAATATCTCTAATTAATGACTCATGGTAGACAATAGGCTACTCCACTATTAAATGCAACGTCATTACGTAACTGTGACAGTTTAAGGTGACATTGCGATACAGTTTAGGTGAAAGACTCCAAGTCGATTCTAAGGTCATACACCTAATCTAAATATTATACAAAAGAAAATCTTTACGAACATTTGACATTTTATTGATTAGCTAGCGTCACATAGGCGTAAGATGCTGTGCTTTAGATGACTTCTAATCTCCATTTAAATTACTCAATTACAGAAACGGAGTGCTATATTTCAGCTAAAATGGATCAAATAAAGATTGACGTATTTAAGCCGCAATCGTAAGGAAAAAACTTGATGCAGAAGCTTTATGGCGCTAACGGTATGTGACGTAAAGTAGAAATAAATCCAGACACGTCACTTCAACGTTTTACACTTACGACTTACATATGTACATTCAAAAGAGTACCTTCGCGTGTATTTAAAGAAGTCTTCCCTTTTGAGCTTCAGTTGCAATGACAGGCGTCATGTACCTTTTATTACTTGATCTGAGTTTCCATTCAATTAAATTATTTCAATATTCTAGAACAATTTCACACATGGTCATCTGACCGAAAATTAAGCACTTGTACTATGGTAACCAGATTACTGATTATAAATTTATACATACGTATGTTCACTTTATAGATAAATAAAATTACTATACAGGTAGACACAGAACAATTAATCGTGCTCATCACATAAAGGCCTGATCTGTGTGGGAATCAACCCATGACATAAAGCTTAGTAGTCAGGATCACTAAAGATCGGGATCCGACCGACAGATCAGTAATTTAAAAATGACAATTTGTCAAAGCGTATAAAAGTTGACGTCAACCTGGCGTATGGGGTGCGAGCTTTTGCTTACTATTACAGAAGTTTATGTTCTCATCGTCATTTGAACAACATAAAACGTCGGTGCGCTCGGTGTGGATTAGTGTGCGATGCAATGAATAAAGCTGTTGTGTATGGTCACGGCCTCCTGTTACCAACGCAGATAATAGTATTTTACCAACAATTTTATGATGATTGTTCTTTGGAGTGTTAATTGTGGCGCAGAAATAATGACCGAGGGCTTGGTTGTGAGTTATATTGAGGTATTATGAGTTCGATCAAAGGTTTTAGTATCTATAGTAATCTTGTAATAAATATGGACTTACTGCTTAGGAACAGCCTTCTTTAGCTGCTCTAGATACTATTTGAGGTTTATGTCGAAACCAAACATATATAAGCAGAATCAAATTTTGGCAAGGGAGCTTTAAATTTTATGCATTTTAAGTGACTAATGAAATATACTTTACCTATCCATTATATTGCTCCATTGAGCTTTCAACGAAACAATCTGACATCCATATCTGTAAAACTTTAATCGAACGATCATTTTGAATTAATTGATAGAAATAAATCTGTTGGAGAAAGTTCTAAAAAGTAGTGAACTTCTTAAAATGCTTGTGATAAAAGAGATCTCCCATTATAGATTATATCAAAATTAAATTTGATTAACAACAGCAAATTCAAATAGAATAGCATTTGTTGCTGCAATGTTAGAATTAATTTATCCTACTCTGAAAAGACATTTTGACAGCTGAACGGAGCGGAAGGAAAATTTTTATATTCCGTTAAAATATTATTATTTTTTTCATTTTGCTACAATTATTAATAGCCAACAGAGTGGTGACGATATCAGGTTGAATAAACATAAAGTGGTTTCACCCGCTCCAACGTTTGATCACTAAGAAAAGTGAATAGAGCCAAATACGTCAAAACCGTTGCATCGGGAAAAAATATTTCTTGCTGGCTGGTGTGAGGAGCACCGTTTCGGGCTCACCGAAGCGCACTGAAACGTACAGCTCTAATGTGCCACCATGCCGGCCTCCGCTAGCGCACTGGCCCAAAGAGTATACAAATACTACGTAAGAAGAGGCGGATGTGCCATAGATCATGCGAGACTTTCAGCTTTGTATGAAACGTGCAGGGAGAACTCGTACCAACATAAAGATACTAATTGACATCGTTTTTATGTTGTCAGCATTGTCATATTTGTCAATATAGGGATGTACCCTCTAGTGATTAACGAAATATCGATATCGATAATATTCGGTAAGAAATAATTATAATTATGTTTCGACTAGAATTATACTTTTCCAACACAAATAAAAGATGTATTTAATATTTATGTGTTTATTCAAACAAATTAGCCTATTCTATAAATCTATTCTAGATTAGCGAAGAAAAATACGCAGAACTAAAAGATATATGTATGTACATGTAATGGAAAGGTTTTCAACATTTCTTCTGTAATAGGATTTAAAGGAATGTCTATAGATACAAGGAACAGCTGTTTTTCTGACTTGAGTTCCCTTTTTTTTAAGTCATTCGGCTTTAAATGCTTGCCACACATATAGTTCAACTGATGTAATTTTTCAATGGGCACATATATCAAGTCTTGGTTTCCAGTTGCAGCTACCCATTTTTACATCTAAAAAGAAACAAAGAATAGAATTTTTAGTCCTTGTGCCAATTTCTAATAACGGATTATCGATAACTGACAGGCAGCACTATTGTTTACCTACAAAGTACTAGGATATGAAACTTTAGAATATTTCCTTATTTTTTATGTTTCATTGAAATATATCACATTATATAACATTATAACTATTCATTGATCTTTATCTGGGTACATTTTGCCATAAATACCTACCCTTTTTTCATTGCTTGACCGGCATGTTGTTGTATGCCATATTTCGCACGTTATTTTGCTTGTTTTCATTGCGCTCCTTTCAATGCTAATCAAATAAATATAGTAACACTAACACTAGAAGTGTAAAATCACATTTATTTGGTATACACAAAGCACTTTTACAGTATGTTTTTTACGTTTTATACACAAACTACATAACGCGGCAAAGTTCAATCTGGATAATAATGTGACAGTTGTGACATTTGACACTATTGACAGCCAAGGCGGTGATGTACGTATAACCCGTCTAACTTTGAAAGAATACTGTTCCAAGGGTACATAGTGAAGGATGCTATCTTCACGTTTTATACATATAATAGTAGCCATTAAAAAGATAGCACGTTTCATACATTCGGTTTTTCTTAGGAACTTGCGCCAGGCTGCACTGGCCGATGGCAAAGGACCGCCGCCACGGACAATAAAAATATTAAAGTGCTTGACAAACGTCAATGTCTATTGTGTTGATTGTTTTGATTGTTTTTTAATATTATATTTTAGCTATAAGTTTATTGTTAGTGAATTGTGTAATTCATGTCGTATAACGGTGGCAAAAGCGATGAGGAGGTAAGTGCCAGTCAACTTTACACACCGACTACCCTGGTGCGCTGCCCCATCTGTCCCCAAGCACGTTTGTTCAAAGGTGAGCGGGGCCTCAAAGTACATTTAGGAAAAATTCAGAAAAACCAAAATGTACTTTGCGGCCCCACTACTTCCACCAGTACTACACAGAACAATCCCACAGACGCCCCTAAAATTCCCTTTTGGCAGTATTTAAGTCAGCTAAAAAATTCTATTCCGATCCTGAAGAGAATTCCCCGTGGTGTGAGGCCTTCGGTGGCTCAAAACCTAGCACATTGCATAGGCCTTGCCATCCGGGAGAATTCTATTGCGGCTTGGGAACAGCTACTCACTTTCCCTTATAGAATTCTACATGCTCAAGGAGACCGGCTTACAAAAAAAACTTTAACAACAAAAATTAAAGAAAACTGCAATATTTCGGCATCAAAATTAGAATACCATCCTCCCAAAACTCACCGCAACAGCACCATCTTCCATCATGTAGATTCGAAACTAAGGGAAGGTGACATCAGGGGAGCGTTCAGGCTCTTATTCAGTAGCGATGTGGTGGCGCCTTGCTCTGCCGACACACTCGCAAGTCTGCAGAGCAAGCATCCAGCGCCAGGGGATAACCTCTCCTTTCCTGAGCCACCTAGCGCTGACTCGGGCTTTCTCAGCATTACAGCCAAGGACGTGGTTGGTGCCGTTGGCTCCTTCCAGAGCGGGTCTGCTGGTGGTCTCGACGGCTTGACACCACAACATCTTAAGGATCTTGTGTGTTCAAGCGCCGGGGCGGCCGGCGACTCGCTTTTGACTGGGCTAACGGCATTAACTAATCTCATGCTCTCCGGCAATGTGAACGATGCCATCGTCGACGTTTTGTATGGCGCTAATCTGTGCGGCTTACGAAAGCGGAATGGTGGCATTCGTCCCATTGTCGTGGGGTGCACGTACAGGCGTATGGCAGCTAAAATAAATATAAAAGCTAGAGGGCTGGCACGTAATTAGCACAAAAGATAAGCATTGCTATACAACGAGGCAATGCCGCCAGTCTTCTGGGCACGCTTCCGATTGACTGCGATGCGGATGACTTCCATGACGCCTTCTAAATTTAATTTTAATTTATTTTATGTTTCGTATTGTATATATTAAATAGGCTTATTTTAATTTTAGGACATAATTAAGTTGCTTTTTATGTAATAGTTGATTTTGTTTGGAAAATAAATATATTTCAAACAACAGCATTATATTGAAGTGATACTCGTACATACAAATTGCCTGTGATGTACAGTCAGATAATCGGATTAGCTGTTCCGTATGCATTTTTATTTGTACATGAATATTACACATAGCATATAAAAAGGCTTTTGTAAATTTTATTGTGATTTATATCGTTTTTTGCTTTTCAAGGGTCGTTTTGGGTCTAAGGCGAAAAGAATGCATGTATAAAAAAGTGACTTATTATTGGATTGGCTATCTCAAGTTTTAGCTGTTGTGATGGAAAATGACATACATTAAATATCTGCATTAAAAACAAAGTTTTTTTTAATGGCACTTGTGACTCTTTTTATCTGTGATTTTCATAATGATGTTATTGGCATAACATATATTTAAAACAGCTTTTATTACCGTTTTCTTTTATTTTAATGACTCGAATGTAATTAAACTTATTTAATTGAAATTCAGTCATCTTAGCCATTATATGTATTTCGTACAAAGTACTTGAACTTAAAAATCAATACTTCTGTTATCATGTGTAAAAGAACAATATATAAGTATTTAATTATAGAATATCTGACCAAGAAGATATTTAGGTTAAAAGAAAAGTGTAAATGGTACAGGAGGAAGGGGCCTAGGCGGACGGTTTCTGACGCGATTGGAGACATCCTAAAAAGGACAGGTTAGAACTACCCTAAACCGAAGAGCATGCATGAGAGTGAATGAAGTAAGAGAGATATGTCAGGATCGTTGCAAATGGCGTGCAGTAGTCTCTGCCTACCCCTTTGAGAGACAGGCATGAGTCTATGTATGTCTATTTAATTATAGTAACAATATTTTGTGCCAAAAGCAGATATTAGGTTTACATACATACATACATACATACATATCGTCACGCCATTTATCCCCGAAGGGGTAGGCAGAGGTGTATTTCTACACCCACTTTTCGCCAGATATACTTTAGTCCCACGTAATAAGGGGCGAGCCTATTGCCGTACCGGGCACATTTCCAGACTCCGCGCTGCTACTGAGAATTTCGTGACAGAAAAACCCAATAACACTGCCCGACCCAGGAATCGAACCCGGGACCTCCCGATCCCACGTGCACATTTATGCCGCGAGACCAACGAGGCAGTCGTATAGGGTTTGATGTCGAGTTTTCCGTCTCTACGCAAAGATGGTATTTGCATCGTGTTATCCCCTAGTCGCCTCTTACGACAACCACGGGAAGATAGGGGGTGGTGACACTTGTATTCTATGCCGTCAACCACACGGCTATATTAGATTATGTTTATATTTGGCTATATATGATTATATTTATATATTAGATTTATAGATGAAAATCAATTTTAAGCTGGTAGAGTGGCAATGCGGTTTTGCATCTGATTACAATCGCACAAAGTTTAGCAATGCCAATTCGTACATTTGTTAAAAACGTATAAATACAGTTTTTCTCTTCCCCTGTACAGATTAGCGCGTAATACATACCTACGTATTTATCTCTTCAGTCCCCAAACTACAATAAAGTCACCATGATTTAGAATTTATTGGATTATTATCGATTTTAAAATGGTTTTGGGGCGCAATATACTATAGCGTAGACCTGATCAAATCACTTCAAATCAATTTAGGTAATGATTTAAACTCTCTCTGTATATTGTTAAGATTGTTCACGTTTTATTTTAAGTCTAAACATAATATTCCTGCGTCGAACGCCGTCGAAAAAAGATTTACCAGGGTTATCCGTGCACAAATAAATTAACCTGTGTTAATAGTGGTAGTTGAAATAACTTGAAACGTTTCTCTATACATGCCATTAAACTGGCCCCGGCTTAACGTGAGGCAGCCTAAAACATAGGTTAGGAGCAATTTCTCTTCAGTTCACTCATATAGGAACGTATTTCGATTCTTTACCTTTGGAGATAAAAAGTGACTTCCATGTATGCGTGTTTTCGGCTTAATTTTTGTGGTTGAGTAGTTAGTTATCTCGATCCCGGCAAGAAGATTTGTGACACTCGTTCCGGGCAGTCAATACCCTTGGATGTGCACTTTTTCTATGTTATAAAATGTCGCTATCTGCAGTCTGGCTTGCGATGGTCTAACGACGAATGTATAAGATATTGCATATAATGACAGACTAGTTACAAACTTTTTTGTAGACTACCCATAGGTTTTATATATTATATTATTCACAAGGAGCTATAAAATTCTAGTATTCACCTTTCAGCTCTGTTGTAGGTACAGCCACAATATTATTGTGTCAATTGTACTGTGTAGATATCATTGCAAATCTTGACTTGTAGTTACTAATAGAAAGCTTATTCACCTTTATAGTGGTCCGAAGCAGACGTAAGGCACAATGAGATTACATTATTTAACATCAACTAGTAGACGGCTAACTCAAACTTATTGTAGGGGGCAATAAAATAAATATAGAATAAGTTTTACTAAGCAAATCTGCGGAACCAGAGAATATGCATGGCTCGATACACACTGGACCTGTATTTTTAAAGATAATATACGTTTGTTATATTTATTACGTTGG
The DNA here is from genome assembly GCA_944739405.2 of Euclidia mi. Lineage (NCBI taxonomy): Eukaryota > Metazoa > Arthropoda > Insecta > Lepidoptera > Erebidae > Euclidia > Euclidia mi. The sequence continues at coordinate 59,149,475 of OX123188.2, read as the reverse complement.
ATCGTAATATGGCCACCATGGCAACACACTGAGCGGTAATATTGCGAGGAAGCGAACATTTCATAATGAATTCTAAGCATGTCAGTGTGTAGCTCTGAAATCCTTATAAACGTTGCCAGTTGCGTCTTCCTTACCTACTCATATTATATGAACCGACGAGTGTAATATGAATCTACTAATATGATTACTGGAATTTATCTGCGAGGAACTATGTGAATTGATATTTCAGATACAAAAAAATAATATAAACGTAACATTGTCGAATGTTTATAACAATTTGGGTATTTTGCACAGTGGAAATGTATAAACTTGATGTACAGAGTAAGGAAAATACTACTACATCAATCCACAGCTGTTTTACCCTGTAGACATACAAGTTGATAGTGTAAAGATTAACGATATGTCGCAAGACTCGTTCATGAATATTACAAATTTCACATATAACTAACAAGAATATATTATACAAAATTCTTGCGTTACTCACTGACTGACAGACAACGCATAGCCGCAAGAAGAACTACTGGTCGCAAGAAGCTGAAATTGACCAAAGGGGTGCACTAAGTAAAGCATTGTACACTGTATTTCCCGAAATTCCATCGGGTTCGGGCATAAACGGTAAAGTTAAAATAAAATTTGCGGGCGTAGCTGAGGCCATCTAGTTACTTATAAGTATAAGCTTCTCAGTATCTATCAAACTAAATAATAAGTAAAGTAGTAGGTTAAGAAGTCTTATGTACAGTACTGCGACGAGTTGACAGTACGGAGAGAAGCATCAGAATTAATTTAGTAAATAACCACGATAGTAGCGGAGGCTGTGGAGCTCTCAATAACCCGTCGCCGCCGTCGCGCGTCTTCATGATCGTTTGACCTTGACAATACCCACTTTTCCTTTAGCGTCGTTTTTATTACTCTAAGCCATTCTTTGGACTTATGAATTTCCCCGTCGTAAATATTATTGCCGTTGCCAATACTTTTCTGCGTTGTATTCCTTTATTCTTTTTGTATCCTTTGTCGGAGTAGCCATTTAATTAAAATGCCGATTCTGAACCCACGTTTCCTTTTTTAGTGTTCGGGATATGCAAAACACTTGAAAATATGTAAAATATTCTGTTCCATTCCGATTTCCACATTAATCAACGTAAGTATACGTATTCAGTTAGGTATTTCATCTCCTAACATGGGATAAATGCACAAGAGTGATGAATTATTAAAATCACTTCGGATACAATCGAGTTTGGAATCCAATCCCTTAAGTAAAGCTGATTATTGGATTCCTCTGAAGACCAGGCAATCCTCGAAATATTCTCTAAAGTGCCAATCTCTCTGGGCATGGACAATTGAGAAAATTATTGGTTCGGAACACGCAGCATTCATTTATTATAGAGAGTATAGCGCAGACGAGTCGCCGGCACGATACTAGCGACTGATCTACGTCACACAACGCTATCTAAGTTCACAAAACTTTCAGTGAATTATTCTCCTCCTTGACATTTATGGGTAACTAAGAGAAATGTGTGTGGAAATAAAGTAGCCAGATTACGACAGCGGTATTGTTGATGAGACAGGAAGTCCCGCGCCATAAACTTTTTTTCGGATTAAATTTATGTAGATAGCGTTGAAGTTTAATACTTTACCGGCAACACTTTATTGTTAGTGCAATAAATTTGTTTATTCATTTGAATAGAAAACAGAAAAGTACATCTACAGAGGAGAAAGAGTACGTAAAACTTTCAGCAAAGTGTGGTTACGATGTTGTATTAAATATTCGTTTTTTGAATGTGCCTCGCTTGGTATTGTGGAACAAAGTACATTAATTTCGGGTGTGACGTGATTTGGGCTCCGAGAGCAACACTCCACGTTACGGTCTCACATTTCGGATGCCGTGAGAGGCTAATAAATCAGGCATTATAACAGACTTAGATTTACTACCGCCAGTTATTACTAGTAGGGCAACAGCAAAGCCTGAAATATTAACGGAATTGTAATTTTTACGACAAGTACAGTCGCAAATTAAATTACATTGTAATGAGTTCATGTCGACGGGAATTGTGTATTGGCTTGACGTCCGATCACGTACCGTTCACTTGATTTATGTATTCCGACCACCTTTAGTATAGCTGAAGGCCAAGATTTGATTACTTACGTCGAGCTGAAATTCGGCTCAGCCAACCACTAACGGATCGACCGCAAATTTACCTACTTATAAGAAATAGGGACCGTAGAAATAAAATTGTTTTAAGGTGCACGTTTCACAAATAAATGGTTCCTTTCGTGCTGCAATTAATGACGTCGAAAAGGGTGAAATAAGGCTAGCTTCCAGCTTTTTTCTCGCCGCCCTCTGTGTTCCCCACGTATTGCTCGGAATTAGTTTACTTTGGTAAAATATATAACAGTTGTACAAGATTGTTCTATATTATCGTTATCTGCCCCAAAAATAGTTCCACACTTACATGATATTATAATCCGTAGTTGGGTACAACAATGTTATTAGTTTCGTTAGCTGATATTAATATAATAGTAAGTAATGATAGTGGAGGGTGACCGTAACTGCGTTAAATTAGGAACATCGATGTTATCGTAATTATGCATTTACCAAAATTGTATTACTATTTGCTTTTAGTAAGAGGAGTTAGGTCGATTTTAGAAACCTATCTGTGTGGCACGATGGCCCATGGATAATTAGGTACATAAAATTTAATTATTCTGGTGTCTAAATAGTAATTTGTCTTGTAGCTAGATAATTTATTTGTGCCCAGTGCCAAACCTATTGAGGCCAAGAAGCTGGAAGGCATGTATGTTCCTTTGGGACCGTAGAGGTGCAATAGGTAGGGATTGCCCGAAATTCTAATAATACGGTTATATTTAAAAGCAACTGCGGGCATCCTAAAGTTTTATGTAAAATCTCTGGAACAGCTCCTATGTTAGGTACAGCATTAATATCACTAGTCAAAAGTTTATAAAAATAAATATACTTACTGGAGTTTGCCCTCTAAGAATTCACATTATTAGGAATACTTTTCGAAATTAATATCGATGCCTTCCGGCCAAAAGGGGGTAAGCGACATTTTTTGCGAAATCGACTTATATATGTATGGTTAGAATCGGCACATTTTTCTGCGTCTAATGGTCTAAGTTTCGTGGCTCTAGGACAAACTTTTTGTCGCTTAGGCGGTAAAGGAATTGAGGTTCTAACACTAAGTTTTTCGTCATAAACGACAGTTATTTTTGGTGTATTTTGTATTATGGTGGTTGGATAAAAATAATATTTCAAAACTGTGAGATAAGCAATTTTGGCTTTGAATATTTTTTTCTTTACTTGAACGTTAAGTAATTTGCGCTGTAAATACTTTTTTGTAAAAAATACATTAATCAAATTTTACTTGAATCTTAGTGTACCGAACTTTCGGTTAGGATATTAGGGCAGTTTCTTTGGATAAAATATATGTCATTTATTACATTTCGGTCTCATTTCCGTGACTTTATTTGGCGCTTATTTTATTTTCCCTAGGCACCAAATCAATCATCGAAGTCGGTTAGGATAAATCATCCAAACGAATATCGCCTTACATTGTCGCTTATCCTTTTTTTCCCTCCCAAAAAAAATATCTGGTATGGTGGTTAGATAACAAGGTAAATCAAAGGTTTGGCGGTTAGCTTACAAAAGAATGACAAACAGCATCGGTTATCTTACTCTTTCGTTCGAATAAAATGTCGTTAGCGTTGCACAGCGAACATTCACCGCGGCGTAAGCACCTCCGTGCTTGCGAGTCCGTTTGGCGCGAAGTTTTTCGAAGGAATTAAAACGGTAAGATTATTTTAATAGACTTTTATATTCATCCATAATTGTGTATTCTAATTAGTTATTTTAAGTTTTATAGGTAAGAAGTCATTATTTTGCTATCTTGTTCAGACAATATTGAATGGTTAAATGAGTACCTACAGAGTTTTTGTTGTCTGGCCTGGCTTAGGATCATAATCAAGATTTCGAATCCCAGGTTGGGCCAGCAAGCAATTATTGGATTTTTTGATGAATTCTCAGTAACAGTCAAGAGTTAATCCTGCGACTGATATGACTCTTTTGTGTCGAATTGCCTATGGAACTATGAGAGTGAGAGAATAAAAACTGCACGTTTGTTTTGCACATATATTAGCGCACGTTACTAGGTCCCTCTTTTGCAAATTGTTATTCTGCCTCAAGATTTGCCACCGTGACTGATTTAACATGTGTCATCATCATTGTTTTATCGATTGAGTGAATGGATGGGTTAGTGCGAATGAATGGATACACGGCAAAAGCGATAGTAAGAACCCTCTTTGTGGAGTGGCTGGAGGCCGCTGGCACGGTTCACCGGACACGGTTGTTTTGGGTAGTTTCTTTGCTGTGGAGGACTAACCCGGCAACGGACGTCGCGAGGCGATTTAGGCAACTGTAGACGCGGACATGCGGACGACGAGGACCAAACGCCTACCGTCATACCTAAAAGTGATCCTTAAGGTGAACGCAGACTTGGCCGCACCGCACGCGCCGCAGTATTCGCATTCGAATTATTTATATGAAGTTCTATGCAACTTCGCACACCCACCCGCGTTGCAGTCGCCGCAGTCGCTGAAACGACCGAACTCCCCAAGCCGCAGCTGATGAAGTCACCAACGCCGGCCCGCACGCAGCGGACGCTGCGGCTAGCGCGGCGCGGATGACGCTGAACAACTGCAGTGACTGCGGTGCGGATGGATGTGCGAGGCCATTAACAAAAAGCGATGACTGCGGCGACTGCGGCGACTGCGGTGCGGCCAAGTCTGCGTTCACCTTTATACGAAATTTTAAGTTTATATTTTTTTGTCATACCTAGAATCTCAGCATTATATTCTAGGTATGATATAAAGGCAGCGATAGCCGAGTGGATATACCAACAGACTGCTATGCAGAGGGTATCGGGTTTGCATCCACGGCACGCACTTATGAGTTTTCGGAGTTATGTGCGTATTGAATTATTAATTATCGCTTGTCCCGTGCCTCGGAGAGCACGTTAAGCCGTTGGTCCCGGTTGTCATGAAGATCTTTGACAGTCGTTACAGGGCGTCAGTATATTCTAAATAAACTGAAACTAGTCTAAACCATGGAATATCGCTATCCCTTCGGGTTGCGGAGGTCAGACAGGCAGTCGCTCCGTGGAAAAGCTAATATTCAGCCAAATCCGGTTAGACTAGTAAGCGGACCCCAGATTGAAACTGAGATAACGCTAGGAGGATGATGACCTAGAATGTCAGCATGAATGTATAATGCAAGACTAACTTACAATGAGTAACAATAGGGAGGTTTCCTGCAAGAGAAATAAATTGTGCAAGTATTTTTATCTAGTGAAACATGTCAAAATAATAGTAGTTTAAATCATCAATTAATGTTAAAATTTTATTTAACATTTTTATCGTCAATTTATTGTTAATAAGTATTCTACTTGACAGCAAAACACTATGACGTCACTACGTCATATTTTATACAAAACCCTTGGCAAAGGTCGTTTTATCATTTCATTAAATGTGCTTGATTTGACTAGTTAGAAACAACCCTATTGTTTTGTTTAGTTTTCTAAAATAAAGACTGATTGAGCACAATGTCTCTTTTTTTTAAATTCATACCTTAGTCGGTTAGCCAGTTTAAAAACTTATTAAAGTCTAATGTATGTATGTAAGTGAGTATGTATAATTTTATAAGAATTAATCACAATGTGCCTTATTACAATTTCCTTGTTCTTCTGCCATTAACCAATAGCCGGTTATGCCATATTGGCTCCACTTGATGAACATAAAAAGCACAGGTATGCTCTTTTTCTTCAACAAAATAAAATAAATTGTGCAGTTAAATCATTTGGGTTGGAACTCATTAATTGTGTTGTTTTCATTTACGACGTTTTTTCCTGATAGTATAATTAGGACCACTTGAGGGTAAGCGACAGTAAATAGTGTAAGGAGTGTGATTTGTTTTAATTAACAATGTCATTTCGTAGAGACCTAATCAAAAACTATATGGTAAATTTTTTTATCTTTTGGAACGTACAGAAAATTTAATATGATTTTTTTTCACTTATTTTGAACTTTAAACTACTCTCCTGTAAAGTTTGTAAAGTGGCGGTTAGCCTCTTTTGGCCGGTAGGCATCGATATAATTAGTTATTACATTTCAATAACAATGAGTAATGACTACTAAGAAATTCAATAATTACTGAACTTATGATATAAAATTATAATTACTCAAAACTTTAACTTATTCACTCACATTGTTTTAATGCATATTCTATTATATTTTCATACAATTTAAATAAAATATTTTGCATATTCATAATATATGTATTATAATGAAAGTTAAATTAACATAAGTTTTATTTTGTTAATGAGTAGAGATACATGTATTCAATATAATTTTATTATAGAGCAATTTTATCCTAGTAAACAACAAAACATAATGCTCATCACGCAAATATTCCAGTTAAGCCACAGGTCATGGTATAATTGTAATTACATAATGAAAGCCGTCTATTTATCTAGTCAAATACGCCAAAATAATGAGTTGAGCATTCGTACTGTACTGACAACAGGCGAGATATTTTGTGAAACATATACGGTCAATACGAACAAATCCTTTCTTTACTTTACCTATATAATGAAAAGAGTAGTCAAATCCTCATGAATTTGACCAAGGACTAATTTGTTTTATTATATTATATAATAGTTTCGTTTTTGGCAGCTGAAAATCCCAAAACGCTTTTCTTTTTTATCGGGACTAGTCCCACCCTCATTCCCACTACAGTGTCACCTGTGTAGCCAGGTTCAGCAGCAGTGACCATTGAAGACAGCAAGTTTTGACACTCGTGAAGAAACTGTCTTGGAACCCGTAACGAACTTAATCAGAAGTATATTGGAGGAGTTGGAAAATAAAACAATCCACTTCCCTCCTTAACAAAGCGGGAGATAAGCAACGAACAGATATAATGATGAGAAAAGATAAGCACCACGGACATGAGCATTAAGGGAGCCTAAATTGTGAACTATACTTGTTTCAAGTAATATGTATGGCAGAAACGCCTAAACACACGGATATTCGTCCTACTTGCCACAAGATCCGTATATGTAGTATACTACTCCAGAAGTAACCTCTAATTCGATAAGCATGATATTACGTTTGATTTGCCAAAGACTATGCTACCATAGAATGTGATGAGCAGATTGTTCATAATTGTTGCCAGATGTTGAACATTGGCATAACGGTGAAACAACTACCTTAAATGAATACAACTTGCTCTTAAAGTTACCATAACCTGTAAGAAATTGGGCTAAGCCCAAAAGGCAATTGAAAATTTCAGATTATTCAATCCGTAGATATAAATGAAATTAGAAAATATACTAGTAAGAACACTCTTATATTTTCACTTTTATCTATAAATAATCACGCAATGATTTATACAACATATTATTACTTTGTATTAGTTCTACAAACAGGTGCCAGCCGCTACATAAACATATACCTGTGTATTTCTTACGCTTAAACTGTTGGAATTTCGAAAAATCCTCTTGCAGCGTTCCGCTACACTCGCCAAGGCACATACTTGCCAAATTTTATGTTTTTGGGCCCTGTAGTTTCAACTGTGCGTTTGCTGTCAGTTAGTAACGCAAGAATTTTATACTTGTACATATACAGATACAAGAACTTTGTTGTTTATATTTTAAAGCATCTCAAGTGATGTTACAAGGATAATTGCATTCATTACGCCAGGTTTCATGTTACTAATAAATGTATCGCCACTCTACTCTTCGATATTGCTAAATCTAGCGCAAGGAGGGCTGCGGTCATCAAAACTATATCTGGTTTGTCGTTATGTACGCTCTTATGTTTATCTTCTTGAGTTTCTTGTTGAAATATTCTGTTCTTTTTGGATGTGTTGAGATGTGCGAAATGTAAAAAAATATGCGTTGATACGTGATATTTTTACAAGCTACTTGCTTTATATTATGTTTTTTGGGGAATAGTTTTCAATTGCCAACTACGTTGTCTACGAACAAATGTTTTTTTTTTCCCAAACTCCAGTAGTTTCTAGCAATAGCGTTCACTTCGAGCCAAGTTGTTAAATTCTGCGTGTCTTAAGAAAATAAATTGTTAAAACATTGGGAACATTTCAATCTCGTCTATATAATTATTTATCTTATTATTTTTCGTACGCGTCAGAGTGTAAAGGCTGTATTGACAAATATAATAAGGTATTTGACTAAAAAAATCAAATTAGTCCGTCAGATAGATTTCCAAAAAATATTGGACACGTATGTTTTCTTTCGTCGCGTAAACAAAAAATTAAGACGACAAACTTCGCTGAAAACTCGTGTGACGTCACTTGCCAGTACACTTTTTACTGGCAAGTGACGTTACAAGCCCCCACTCTTATACGTTTCTCCATCTTTGATGCGTTTTATCTTCGTAATTTTTTACTGATTCGATAAAACAAAAAATACGTATCAAATATTTTTCGATAATCTAACTGACGGACTAATTCGATTTTTTTAGTCAAATACCCTATTAGCTGGGTAGGATTTACTAGTGATTCAGTTCGCGTTTAATTCGGTCCACTACCTACATATTGAACAGAATTTGACGAGTTCGTTAACACATTCAATTTCAATTGTACCTGGTTTGGATTAACAGAACGAAAATATAAATAAAATAAACATTTGGAAAATATAAACCTTTTTGTTTACATAAAATTTTATGTGTTGCAGCAAAGCAACCGTATGGTATGGGTTCTTTAGAGCATTCAAAACGCTTCTCCTGTAGCACCCCGCTCTTAATCAGCTATTATGAGACACTATTAGCTTTTAACAGAGCAACAGCTGCCGACCGGCCGTCTGACCGTAATAAATATTATAGTTTAAAGATATATTGATTTACTTGGTAAGATCTAAAATCTTACGTGTTGAATTTGACCCGCTGCCCGGATTTTGAATAATTTAATTAAATCGTAGCCAGGTAAAAGATAATTGAAATACACATGATATCTTTTGCGAGCAAAATGTTTTATTATTGCGATAAAATTCTGTGGTATCAACTAGCGGAACACTGGCGAGAGTTCACTATCGGTAACTAATACTCCAATCGGAGAGAAAGTACAGACCGTGACAAGTTCTGTTGCACCACGTTTTTGTGTGCGTGACAGCCCTACGGCGAAATGTTTCTAACGTCCAACTGACCACGAAAACATAATCACATATAACATACCTATTCATATAACATTTAAATGTATGGGTGGTTTCAGATTAGTGTTTTATACGCGCGTCAAAGCTCGTTTTTGGAAGCGCATAGTTACAGGCGCGTATAGGCGCGCCTTTTGGCACACGCGCAACTCGTACGAGCGTTGACGAGCTTCAAAGCTCGTATAAGCGCAAGCCGTCAGAATCAATGTTGACACTGACACGATGTCACTACCGTTTCGAGCGAACACGCCGATAAATGCCTGTTTGCGCGAGTCCGGTTTTTTGAAGTGCGTAATGTAGCGCACGTGAAAGCGCGTATGCTGAAACGACTGTATACGCGCAGAAAAATACGCTAATCTGAAACCGCCCTAAATCAAAATTTCTATGTATGTGTTAATTCTCATAATCTTTCGTACAATGAATAAAGCCTGCGTCGGAAGCGACTTCAAACACATTAAATCAATGGATACTCAAGTACACCCAGTCTCGAACGATTAAAATCTGTGAATCACATGAAGTTTGTCTATTTGCATGTGTATGATGTTTGCTGAAGTCCGACAGCTAGCTCGATGTTTTACAAAGCAGAAAACTTTGAAGCGGCAGGAGAAATCTGTCGTACATAACAATAATGTGTTATCTTTGATTTGTTTACCAAAAGTGTTTTAGAAGAAATTTTCGGTGAGAAGGTTTATGTCGCTAACGGTTGTCGTAGGGTAGTGTGCACATGTACTTACGACAAAAATAATCCATATTAAATCAGAGTAAGGTTAACTTCACCGGAGAATGTATAAAAAGTTAGTTAGTACATACTTCGTCCATCAGTTAAACACATATTGGACAACTTATAATATATTGGCTACTAGAATTTCGCTTGCTGTTTTTTGCCCACGTGAAAGTCACTTAGATAAAAAGTACGATACAAACACTAGACTAACATTTTTATTATTTTTTATTAATTATATCTCTCTGCTCCGCTGCGCTTCCCAAGGAACACACATGTTAAACGTCAGCTACTTCCGCCCTGTAGTTCCAGCTGTGTGCTGTCTGTCAGTCAATCAGTAACGATAACGATATGATGATTACAGTATCCAGCAATTAAATATGTTGGTAAAATAACAAATAAATAATAAAATACTAATTATTCGATATAAGATTGGGCTTGCTATGAATATTATTTTTCACGACCCTTTGTGAGTAATTAATTACATATTATAAATATATTTTTATATTCAATACTCGTAATATGGGAATTCAGAAGTTATGTTATGAAACTGCTTGTTTATTTTACATTTCTCGAAATGAAAATATATAAATTATAAATTAAAATCATAACTAATTGCGACACAATAAGTTTGATACGGATAATTAATAACACAATAAGTCTAAAAGTTGGCCTAAAATAATTTATAACGACATCCTCACAAATGGGATCAAGGATCCAAATACTAGGCTTAGGAACATCGTACAAATCATCACTATTTAGATGGCTCTAAAAGACGGAAACAAAAATGATACACCAGTAAGTACCCCATTAGGTAATGCTGTTACATATATTTATGTCGGAAAGGTGTTACGCGGACCGTGATAAGTACTATATTGCAGGACGTGCGTGACGGGCGTACAAAAATCCCTCCCTCATGTATATTTGTGTCAAATTTCTGTATACAGCGTGATATAGTTAAGTTGTAAACTCGATTCAACATTATATTGTGGAATATAATATTATCTAATTGGAATATAGCGATGTGATCGTTATCCTACATCAAACTGCGGTGGGTTTGATCGTTAAACCGGGACCTTTAAGCTTCACGAGGCAAAAATAGTTTCGTGTGACACCGTCGTTTAGATAAGTATTTATCTAAGTTTAGCGTCATTGTAAGTAGGTGTATATAATACTAAAGAATGCCCGCGGTTACACCCACGTTATTTAAGGCTACTGCTCCGCTCCCGTCGCTGATAGCGTGATTTTATATAGCCTATAGCCTTCCTCGATAAATGGACTATCTAACACTGAATGCATTTTCAAATCGGACCAGTAGTACCTGAGATTAGCGCGTTCAATAAAACAAACAAACAAAGAAATAAAAGCTCTTCAGCTTTATATATTAATATAAGATAAGATTGTTCGTCTGTGCATAGATAATTTTGAAATGCGTTGAAACTTTGATTTAAATCTCCAGATAATTATGTACGAGTGTTCCGTACAATTAACTTACAATAGAGCGATCTAATTGGAAAATATTATCAGTAAGTTATACAAGATTTTTTATCGGTATATGCTGCTTTGATTCGATTCGTGGAGTTGTTTAAAAAACGTTTAGGTACCACGTAATATAGAAATGTTTGTGGTAAAATATTTTGTATCACATCATGTGTAGGGAATTGCTTTACATCCTGCTGGCATCGTCATTGTAGCGCAATTTATGTCTGAGTTACAATATTATAACCTAACTTCTTGTATTTAAATAATTAAATATTAGTATCTGTCCTAAAAGGCAGCAATAGTCTAGTGGAGATACCAATAGACTGCATGCAGAGGGTATCGCTTTCGAATTAACGCCGCGCACCAATGATTTTTCGGAGTCCTGTGCGTATTGAATTATTATCAATTATCGCTTGTCCCGTGCCTCGCAGAGCACGTTAAGCCGTCGGTCCCAGACTCCCGGTTGTCATGAAGATCTTTGGCAGTCGTTATAGGGCGTTAGTACCTTCTAAATTAACGGACACTATTCTAAACCATGGAATATCGCTATCCCTTCGGGTTGCGGAGGTCAGATACCTAGGCAGCCTACTGGAGGTATCATGGAATGCACAGGACCATTTCATCACAGTCATTTTATTTGTTATTTTCACCGAATTTCATGCTGTGTACTCGTATATCTGCAGCGAAAGGAAGTAATTATGTTCTGAATAATCTTCTGTTTGCTGCTCCGTCATTTCAAGTGCCGTAAATACAGATTTGCTGTTAGCCAATAAATAGTACGCTATTTTTATAGTATGCTACCTTACGAGGCGTCGACACACTTTGTACCATTCAAGACGTTGTCTTTCACTATATGCTGATCCACATAATGTCAAAAGACCCAGGGCGGAAGCCCGTGCAGTTCAATTCGTTTCCATTTCCACTGAACTGCACTGACTTCTACTCCCTGCACCTGAGTCCGGTGCAGGGAGTGGCGAATGGTCTCAGGGGTAGCGCAGGTTGTGTAGATCCCTAAGGCAAGGCTGGTGGACTATCCTTCTCGAGGTTGCCGCCCGTTCTTGGTCCAGTTCCTTCAGAAATGGATGCAACCAAAACCTCCAGCCGAAACACAAATAACAGGCACTTTACACACGCATACACACACACGTACACACATGCGCGCACACTCACACATTCACTTACACATCTCTTCACCACGCCCCCTCGTGGCCAGGTGGGCTTGGGCCCGTAGTAAACAGTCACTGGTAAGAGAAGTTGACCACCTGCGCTAGGACCTGCGCAGTCGAGCACCGTACGCGGGGATGACGGAGTCCTGGGGGGTTGAGCCGAGCGGCGCTGGCGGTAATGTGACCGTTAGGCAACACGCCCTCTTTGGTCCCGATTTCACGCTAAACGGTAGCCCCCGCTGTGAGCCGCAGCGGGGGAAATGGCCATCGTGTCCCGTCAGAGGGCCACGGGCTAGGGACGTAGGGTCCACATCAACAGTCGGAATTTATTTCGGCTGTTGACGTGGTTGGTGAAGGCTATACTGAGGGCGCAAGCGAGGGTGGACGGCTAGAGTTGGTAACTCGGCTCAGGCCGTTAACCCAAGCGGGCGCCCGATGTCGTGCTGTAAGCCAGCCCCGCGTTCCTATATCCCTCTGATAATCCTAACGTCCGGTATGACGTTCCCTGTTGCGGGCTCCATGGAGGGTGGGAAGCCAGAGGGATGAAGTCTTGTAAAAACATTTATGGATACCGTTATCCCTTTCGCTACCCCAACTGCGACGGTGGCAGCGAAAGCTGTTCCCGCCGCAAAACCAAAACAGATGGTTGACGCTGTGGCCTCGGCTGCAGAGGTTATATCATCCCCCAAGGACGGGACTTCAGCGCTGGCTAGCACTAGTACTGGTCCCGTCCTTACAATCGTCAGCCCGTTCGAGATCAAGCGGGAAGACGACTCCTCCTTCGCGGGCTGGCAATTGGTTGGCCACAAGAAGGGCAAGGATAAGGGCAAGACCACCGATCCTGTTCAGCGCCAGCCCACTAGTGGCCCCGCCACTGTCGGCCCGTCGAAGAAGAGGAAAAACCTAAACAAGAGACAGCGCAGGGCGTCCAAGCAGAAGGCTGCACAAACCGCTGCTGCTGCCGGTGCTGCCTCTACAAAAGCAGCTGAGCAGGCTGCTGTCACAGGTCCCAGCAATGTGACCAGTGCGCAGCCCACACTCAGCAGTGAGGGGTGCAAGAAGGCCGGAGGCAGTACAAGGAAGCCGGCTGCCGCCAAGCGGCAAGCTGGCCACCCTGGACGGCAACCAGCCGCTGCACCACCGAGCAACACAGCAGATAAAACTGCCGGAAACAAGGACAGAGGTGAGGCCAAACGTGCTCTCAACGAGACCAGTTCGCCTCGGGGAGACCACAAGAAGCCCCGCCTCGAATCCTCCAGGACGACAGTAGGTAAGTCCTACGCACAGGCCTCCAAGGCGTCCCTGGGTGTTGCAGTAACATGCAAACGCACAGGGAACTTGCCGAAGGAGTTGGTGGACCAGGTACTCCGGGAGCTCCAGAGGAAGATCCTGAGTGACGCCTGGTCGACCAAAACCCCCAAACGCCCCGCTCCAGCGTTCACCGGGAAACCCGTGCATGCGGACGGGGTCCTCAAACTTTGGTGCGCCGACGAGGCAACGCGCACCTGGCTGACGGAGGCAGTCTCTCTCCTGGTCCCACCACCGGGCTTCGAACTGGAGGTCAGGGGCCAGGAAGAGACCCCGAAGAGAGTGCGGTGCGGCATTGTCGTGCCCGACGAACAGGGGGTCTGGGACGACGTGCGCGACGTGGGTCGCGCTCTGGAGTTCCAGAACCCCTGGTTGGAGGTTGACAAATGGTCGATGCTGCGCTCCGAAAGGCAGTCAGGTGGGTGGTTCCTGGTGGTGGGCGTCCCAGAGGAACAGGTCCCGATCCTGTTGAAGAACGAGCGCCGCCTCGCGTTGGGGGTGGGTGCCGTCTACGTCAGGTTCCGGGACCCCTCAGGTAAGTTTGTCGACCATCCTCCGGGATGCGACGACAACTCCATACGAGTCAAGCAGGACTCTAACACCAAGCCAGGGTGTGACGCAGAATCCGGCCCGTCAGAGCCGGCCGCGTCTGGCTCGGGGGCTGGCCCATCAGCCGAGGGTAACTCGGAAGATGAGTGCCTGCTCCTGAGTCCGGTGCGGCGGGACGACGGGGTGGAGGCTGGCGACATCCTGGCCGGCCTGACGCAGCTGACGTTTGGGGAGAAGGGGACATCATCCAAAGATGAACCCTCCGCCTAGTAACGTCAACTGCCTTCAAACCAACCTCCACCACAGCCAAACAGCTACTGCGCAACTGCGCAAATGGATGGAGGTCCAACATTCAGCCATCGTGCTCATCCAGAAACCTTGGATAAGGGGTGGCCTCATTAGAGGCCTCTTCAGCCTGGGAGGTAAGATTTATTCTTCAACTGAACACACACATCCAAGAACCTGTATAATAACTACTAAAAGCATCAGAGTCCAAGTTCTAACGAAGTTCTGTTCCAGAGACATCACAGCGATACAAATTGAAATAACACAGCAGCCTAGGAGTATAGCGGTTGTTTTCGCATCGGTCTACATGCCCGAGGCCGAAGACCCGCCTCCGTTCGACCTCACGCGTCAGGTTAACCAGTGCGAGAGAACCAATACGGAGGTCGTAATAGGAACGGACTCCAATGCCCACCACCAAATGTGGGGCATGAACTGCAATAACAACAGAGGTAAATCACTGGTTGAATACCTATTCACCACCAATCTTACCCTATTAAACACAGGTACGGAGCCCACCTTCGTCACAAGACGTAGTCAGACAATTATCGACTTAACTCTCGCAACAGAAGGAGCGGCTGAACGCATCAAGGGATGGCACGTCTCGAAAGAGGCATCGTGCTCAGACCACAGATGGATCAGCTTCTCCATGGAAGTCGTTATACAACCCACACAGCCACGTAGGAAACCACACAACACTGACAAAGTAAAGTATGTCCACTTACTTACAGAGAAACTTACCCTGACTGCTACGCCGACAGTACTGGGTAACAATGAACAGATCGACGAGCAGGTATGTACACTAACGCAGTCGATGTTAGACAGCTACCACGCAGCCTGCCCTGAAACCACTATACCATCAACCCCAGGCAAACAACCCTGGTGGGGCGCTGAGCTTGAACGCAAGCGCAAGAAGGTAAGAAGGGCTTTAAACAGGGCAATGAACATAAGCGCAGACGAAGATTGGGACGCTTATAAAGCGGCCAAATCAAGCTACAAGAAGTGCCTCAGATTCAGACGTACCATGGGATGGAGGAAATTCTGTGGGAGCATTGAATCTTGCCAACAAGCCAACCGGGTAAGGAAATTACTGGCTCAGCAACCAACGGTTGCACCAGGTACTCTCCGTACACCGGATAACACTTACACCACATCGGAGGAAGAGATAAGACGCGTCCTACTCGAAACACACTTCCCAGGCTGCGTCCTCACCCCGGTAATAACGTGGCACGATACACAAACAGTGGCGACCGAACATGAGTGGAGACATGCAAATACCGTGGTCACAGAGGAAAAACTCCGATGGGCCATCGACAGCTTCCATCCCTTCAAAGCAGCCGGACTGGACGGCATCTTCCCAGGGTTATTACAATGGGGGGGTGAACCTGTCCGCAAAAGACTTCTGGCAATCATGAGGGCTAGCCTGGCCCTCAGATATGTACCGAAGAGATGGAGGGAAGTCAAACTAATTTTCATACCAAAACCAGGCAAAACAGACTATACCAATGCAAAGTCCTTCAGACCAATAAGCCTGACCTCCTTCATGCTTAAAGCCTTGGAAAGGCTCTGCGAGAGGGAACTAAGAAGTGGGGCACTTAAACACTTACCCCTACATGCCAATCAACATGCATACAGCTCAGGGAAATCAACGGAATCGGCCTTACATCAGGTCGTGAACCAGATAGAAGCTGCTATACAACAAAAATGCATCTGTCTGGGCACCTTCATTGACATAGAAGGAGCCTTCGACAAGACAAACTTTTCCAGCATAAGCAAGGCCCTAGCCAGGCATGGTGTGGATCAGATGCTCATACAGTGGATCCAAAACATGCTCAGCAAAAGGGTAGTGCGCCTGCACGGTGACACTCAGACAGCCTTGATAACTAAAGGGTGCCCGCAGGGAGGTGTACTTTCCCCGCTATTGTGGAACTTAGTCATCAATGAACTCATAGACAAACTCAACGCGAGAGACTTCTACACAATAGGTTACGCAGATGATCTAACCATACTCACCTCAGGTAAGGTAACCAGTACAGTGTACGACCTAACCCAACAAGCCCTACGCATAGTAGAGTGGTGGTGTAATGAGTACGAATTATCTGTAAACCCGACCAAGACCGAACTAGTTATGTTCACATACAAACGCGCGCTGGGCACTTACCGACTGCCCAGGTTATTTAATACAGAGCTTAAGCTGTCTACCGAGGTCAAGTACCTAGGTGTCACTCTCGACAGCAAATTGACATGGAACAGCCGCATGGAAAATAAGCTCAACAAAGCCAGCATTGTCTTCTGGCAGTGTAAGAAGATGATAGGCAAACGCTGGGGCATATCCCCCAAAATTGTCTTATGGCTTTATAAGACAATAATACGTCCGATGATAAGTTACGGCGCAGTAGTGTGGTGGCCTCGGACCAACCTAACAACGGCCGCCAACAAGCTTCAAAAGCTTCAAAGACTTGCATGCCTAGCGGCAACGGGCTGCATGAAAACTACACCTACAGCGGCACTCGAAGTGTTGCTGGACCTGCCTCCATTGCACCTGTTTATACAACAGGAAGCAACGATGACGGCGGTCCGGCTAAGAGCTCTGAAGCTCTGGAAAGACACCAACACACCGCACACTAGCAATTTAAATACACTCTTTAAAGAAGTTCCTCTCACACAAGCCATTGGCGACCAAATACCGAAACAATTTGTGTTCGACAAGAAGTACAAAATCCAATTGTACGAGGATCTACACGAAGGAGCGGTTAATCACAACGAGCTCACGATCTTCACAGATGGGTCTAAGACGGATACAGGTACGGGTTCAGGAGTATTCTCCGAGGACCTAAACATCAACATCGCAGCACCACTGGGAGCCTACAACACGGTCTACCAGGCCGAATGTTTTGGCATAATCCTAGCTGCCACAGCAATCATGGCACGTGAGGTAAGGGAACGATCCATTAGGATCCTCTCAGATAGTAAGGCGGTCCTCTCAGTCCTCAAAAGCCATACTATCACCTCGGCACTCACGCTTGAATGCCACCAGAAACTAACAGAGGTAGGTAAACAAAACAAATTAACACTGCAATGGATCAAGGGCCACAGTGGCTCAAGAGGGAATGACGCAGCCGACGTACTTGCCAGAAGAGGGGCCACTTTAGAGGTGGTGGGACCCGAGCCCATCATTCCCCTCCCTTCTGGTTTTTATCGCAACCTGGTAAGAAATAGGACCAGGACCCAACACAACCAGTCCTGGATTGGTATTGAAACATGTAGGCAGGCCAAGGAGGCTCTTCCCGCAGTAGACGGTAAGATAGCCAAACAAATCCTCCGGCTGTCCAAACAACAACTGCGGACAGTCACGGCCGCCTACACAGGACACGGATTCTTTAATAAACACCTATTTACTATAGGTATCACCGACAGCCCGCTGTGCAGGGCCTGTATGGCAGCAGACGAGACGGCAGCCCACCTGCTCCTCGACTGCCCTGAGGTCGCACAGTACAGGCAGCAGTACCTGACGAGATACAGCACCCTGAGGGAGGCAGTGGGCCACATCAAGAGTCTGCTGGCCTTCCTCGAAGAGCTGGGGTGGCTCGAATGAAGACACCATTCCCACCCGCACGCAAAATACGCGCCAAGACGTGGAGTTGCGGAAACAGCCCGTGCAATCAGGTATCAAGTCAAGTAATGTCAAAAGACGCATTGTTGACCCATTGAGTTGGACAGAGAGCGTATCAAAATCTGTAATTCAATCTTAATATATATATATTTCTTGTGTGCGTGTGTATGTCACTGAACTCCTCCTAAACGACTGGACCAATCTCGATAATTTTTTTTGTGTGTGTTCAAGGAGACCTGAGAATGGTTTAGATTCACAGGTTAGTCCACTGGAAAATGTATTTTTACTTAATTTTTAATTTGTAAGTAGTTGTGGATTTCGGAATGTTTCACACTGGAACCGACGGACTGCGCTGCTATCGCAGTGTCAAATCTTATATTAATAATTTCGTTAAGGAGTACATAGAAACCTTACCTGAATAATAAAACATTAAAAAATAAAGATTTCGAGTCGAAAACATATATCCGCAAAATTCGGATTGTCGAGTATTTTGTTAAATTCTAATGGTTCTGACAGACAAATCCAAGACAAATCACAGTCGCCATATTGGCTACTCTCGCAAAACGTCACAGATACCGGTTTTTTTTTTTTTTTTTTTTATTTTTATTTTATTAGAAGGAACCTGTCAAATTGACTTCACGCTGCCTGATGGTAAGCTGACAGTGAAGTCCTATTGGGAAGGCCACCATCCCCAATTGCTGGTTAAGCAATGTGACATGATGGCCCTCACTTTGACGGCCTTGAGAGATGCTTTTTCACGCCCCGCTTAAAGGACCCAGGATCAAGGGAGGAAGGAAACACGTGAGCTGGCAGTGAGTTCCACATTTTTATGGTACGGCAAAGGTAAGACGTACCGAACCTTTTCGTACGTGACGGTATCTGATCTACCGTATAAGGGTGGCACCTTAACCCGGCACGTGTTGTTCGGGATAGGAAAGGAGAGGGTGGGATGAGTTGAAAGAGTTCTTCTGAACACTCACCGTGATACAATCGGTAAAAGACAGCCATTGAGGCTACGTCCCTGCGTAATTGCAGAGATTCAAGGGACTTAGTAGCCTCAAGGTCACCTATGATACGGACAGCACGCCGCTGCATCCTATCAAGGGCATCTAGCAGGTACTGAGCGGAGCCGTTCCAGAGATGAGAGCAGTATTCCACGCAGGGGCGAACCTGAGTCTTGTATAATAGACACAGCTGCTCCGGCGTGAAAACATTTTGAGTCAATTTTGAGTACTACTGAGTACTACTAAGTCTTAGTACTAAGTAGTTTGTATTTGTAAATACTTTTTGCAGTTATACACCGCTATTTTTTAATTGGTACAAAAAATTTAACACTGCGCTAAGTATCTTTAACTGATCATATTTATGTAGTTAAAAAATAAAAACACTAAGTCCCAAAACTGTCCACAAAAATACGTGATAGTTGGTAAATGCAATACTAATACTATGACCGACCCGAGTACTACGAGTATCATAGTAGAATGAACCATTGATAAATTCGCCTCCCCCCCCCGCCCCTCTGCGCCTGCGTCACGCCCCGACGATGCGACAAACAGTACTAAATTGCTAGCAAAAGTGAGTGTATCTAATTTCGTTGCAAAAGTTAATTCTTTGTCTACGTTTGCCCGACGCGATGGCCTATCATATCTGTTCATATCACGGGAGTATGTAGCTATGCTTCGTGCGTACTTTTTTAGTGGAAAAATCGCGAGTGCAGCTGTGTACCCATGGACATCTTATTGTGAGTGTACAAAAGTGATCCGGTCAGTGTCAAACAATTAAAACAGTGCATATTGGATGCTTTTGACAACGGTGGTGGACATTTCGAAGGACAATGTAAATACTTGTAAGTTTAGTAAATAATACGTACTTAAGTAAATAATAATTTGATGCGGGCGGCTCAAAATCGGTCTGTGTTCTCCACACACCTTGAGGAAGGCCTATGTCCAGCAGTGGACGTTTCTAGGCTGACATGATGATGATAAAATAATATTTGTAAATAGCAGATGGTTCTAACTTCATAAATACGCTAAAATTACTATTTTCTTTTAGTAGAACATTTACCAGAACACCTTCTTTTATTTTGATATTTGTTTGCTTTCTAGTTACATACCTCCGTATTTAATTACTTGCTAAACGATAAATTTTACCGATCCTAAGCCCGAATGAAGTATGAAGGAGAGGGTAGAATTAACAAAATTAAAAAATAACTACCTACATTTATTATTTTTCTTCATTTTATTTTCTATGGCTACCTACATCATAAGTGCGACAGAGAGAATGCGAATGAGCAGGATGGAATATTATCAATGAATTAGTGAATGGATTGTAAAATATGACTATGATTTAAGTGAGATTTTCTACAATAAACAAATGATAATAACTTTGCTCTTTATTGATATTATGAAATTCTTACGTCACATATATGATAATAATATCTTCGCTAATCTGTCCTTAAAGTTTTTGTACTAATTAAAAAATAGCGGAGTATAGTATCCGCCCAATAAAGGAGATTTGTGTTATCCCGAACATCGATGATATACTATAATTAGAGAACCCCAAATTTACGTGAGCGAAACCGCGGGCAAAAGCTAGATTAATATTTAAAAAAATAATAAATAAAAAAAAATGAAAAAATTATGCGTTTTAATAAGAAATTAGGAAATTATTCCCTAATTTGTAAGCAAAAATGTTTCTTCGCACTAATCAGGTTTAGGACTGTTTTTGTGATTATATAGGTAATGTTTAAAAAGTTGTTTTATAGGTTAGATAGCATGAAGCGATGGTGATTGCTCTATAGGGATAGGTTTTCCACCGTTTCTTGATCCATCATATCCCTTTTACTCAGTTAACTATCCCTTTTGCACGCTTCCTCCCCTCGCTCTGTTCCCGTCACGGGCGGAACATAATTATACCACCGCCCATGACGGCGCTGCCCTCCGAGGCAGCCAGCGCGGACATAGACGACGACGTTCCCGAAGTGACTCGGGTAGAACTCCGAACGGCGGTGTTGAGGATTAAAAACACCGCCCCTGGACCCGACGGCATTCCTGGCCGAGCGTGGGTCCTGGCAATGGAGGAGCTCGGACCCCGACAAGGGAGACTCCTCACAGCGAGCCTTGAGGGGGGCCAGTTTCCATGGAAAATGGAGAAACTGGTCCTCATCAGAAAGGCAGGGCGCCCGGCGGACAGCCTCGCTTCCCTTTCCTTTTTCACAAGCACGCGATAACTGATCGTTGAGGAGCGATTTATACCGCTCCGGATTTTACATTTACTGCTATGCAAAATAACGGACTATGCTATTTTGCGAGATCTATTTTAAGCACCATTACCCGTAAAGTATAAATGCATTACTGCGCCATAGACTATACACGGTTAGATACCAAGCAATTAATGTTTATGATTTTAGTCAATGAATATTAATTATAATTAAAATCTCAAATATAAGTATTCGTTTTACAGTTTTGATACTTAATATTAATGTTAATGCTTGGACTGATTCTATATTAGTGTTTGATCATTAATTATTTTGTGTCACCAAATAAACAACTCTATAAATATGAATACATCATATTCGTTATGAATTCAAACATAATTTGTTATTTTACAAGCGCTGTTTAGATGCATAATTAACATAAAATGTCCGTAATATTCTACACAATAAAACAAATTGTTCATCAGAACAGTTAGTTTAAAATCGTAAATGCATTTGACCTACACGTACGAATACACTATGCAATGCAGCTAATGGGTAGTTGCAATAAACTTGTACTGAATAAATAATCTGCTGTACATAGAAATAACACAAAGATTTGGCTTTTAAACTACAAAATACTTTCTATGTTTCTTCGTGCTCAAGATCCACAAGAGGTTTCACTGAAGAACTAGCTTTATTAGTTACCTTATACTTAAATATAAACAGCAAACTACCAAGCTGAGATTTTTTTTTAATAAATCTTCTTCTACGATAAAACGCGTGATCATTGCCTACAATACAGCATTCAGATCACATAATATATTACTTGTAAACAAACAAGGCGTACGTACAATATTAATTTAGATCGATGATGTATATTTGCGCTTAAAATAGGCGACGCGGCGACGTTGAGGTTAAGAGTTTAACACTATAATGATGTTATTTCCGTGTACAGGCGTGTTGGGTCTCCGTGACATCCAGCTGAACGTCCCGGAGACGGTGGGAGTGGGCTCGAGGGCGACGCTGTGCTGTCGCTGGGCGCTGGCCGAAACACTCTACACCGTCAAGTGGTGCCACGGCGCACAGGAGTTCTTCCGCTTCGTGCCCAAGGAACTCCCCAATACTCGTGTCTTCTCACAGACAGGCATCAGTGTCGACGTAAGTCAATCATCTATCAACCGCATATTCTCAAGTCATTACTTATGTAAATCCTAATAGCCTACCAACAAAATTGATTGACACGCCGTTTCAATCGAGTCAAATTACAGCTCAGACGGATTATTCAATCGACACTAATGTAATAAAGGAAAATTGTGATAGACGCTTAAACCGTTATGACAATGAGTGCGCTGACTTTATTTTACTGAAATGAAAGCTTATTTTTTTATAATAGCCTTGAGAAACATAATCCACAATATTATAACGGCCGGTAAAAGCGTGACAAAATAAACAAAAGCTCGTAAGAAAACCGTTTCTACCTTTGTCATTAACCGCTCAACAACAAATTCGGGCTGTATTTCTTACGCAAATGGCTTACTTACGAGAGTATAAACAACGACTTAACTGTGATTGTAGATACATATATTAGGTCAATGACTTTGTGACATCTTGGTACTTCATTAAACTTCATGGAGAGGGTTGAAAAATCACTTAAGAACCCGTCGAGCGGCCACGTTAAATCTTTAACTGCTGGCATATGGCCACACTGTCACCTCGTGCCAAAATAATACAATGAACGCACTTCAAAGAATAACATATTATAGTCAAAGTTTGCATAAGGGCTTCATCGGGCGTAAGTCGCAACACTCGCGGCTCCGAATACCTACGACGTAGCCCTTGAAAATCGGGTCAGACTTCTCTCGAGTGCGGGACGGGCATGATTTAGTTCGGCGGTTTCTCAAAGTGGACCGACTTTCCGTAAGATGGAACGAAGCTTTTAGCTCAATTTGACGCGCTACCAGCTGCGTACGATAAAGTGCACACCGCTCCCTGTAATGGGATTACTCGCTGATTCACGTATAAATTACGCATGAGCACGTTCCCGCGACCACCACCTGAAATCATTGATACATTCGTTCGGCGAAATTTTGCTCTACCGACCGACATTCGCTTGATGGAAGGTCCTACACCCTTTAACCTCCTGGATGCCAGCGTCATACCTATATTACATAAATAATAAAAAATCGCCATAAAGCTATCTGTGAATTATTGCTGGAACTAATCGTTTTATGGTAGTTGTGTAACCTTTGTAAAGTGGCAGCACTAATCTTAGTACCTTTTTGAAAGTATTTTTTTTTGCTTATACAGACTCCTAATATACCAAAAATATATACTTATAATATGATATGGATTTTTTTTTTCTGGAATCCAGCAGGTTAAAGCGTATTTCGCTACTGCCCAATTTTACTCGACATAAAATATTATACTGAGTCTATAATCCCTGTCGTAAAAGATAGCTGTAGAGTAGGTATAAATCGAACACCTGCGAATACCTTATTTATTTGTGTTCATCCTTGGTTTACTTTGAAAATCATTATGTATTTACAAGTTGACTAAGTTTTACTTTTGAACAAGCAAGGACTAATTAAATTCAAGCAAGAGAGGTGTGCGTGTTTAAAAGCTCTCTAAAATAAGGAAATCGAAGTCCCGAAACTTTGTTATGAAAGTATCGCAGGTTTATAAAACATTTTAAACAACAGTGAGCGCTCACCTACTTTTTACCATATTCTAGTGTTACGTATGAAAACAAGAACGACAGATTTTAGTATCTCTTTGGTTCAAGATTGTTCTGACTCTGTGTAAAGGAAAATTTTCGTCCTTTTTTGATATTCGTATATTGTGAAAATATTATTCGAACGTTCACATGAATATAAATACAGAAACGTTTTAGTTAGACGATGATTGCAGGTATTATTTGAGTTTTGTGATGTGATTGAGCGCCTTAAAATACACGTACGGCTAAATAGGCAACACATACGCAGGTAAACAAATAAACCAGCGATCCAGGTCAATGGTTACGGCAACGACCAGTTATGTGTTACACTCAATAGACACGCGGCGTCGAGTGAGTGCTATTAAGTGCACAGTTCACCTCGTCTAAATGAACCAGGTGAAATGTGAAAGTTGAACCTTTGTTTCAGTGCATTTGCCGTCTTTTAGCGGGGTCATTGGCAACCATACTTTATTAAAAGTTCTTAAACTATAGTAGACTTGCAACGTCTCTTATGTATTATAATGTAGTAAGGTTAAGAGATCTTGTGTGAATTTATGTGCTTCCACGTAATACCGTACTGGTTATTTTTATAATTTTATGCGAAGTTCGCCGACACGATTTTTTCATCATTTAAATATATACAAAATATACGGTCAGTTCGGATTTTTGTATGCTTTTCACTAACAGTTAGTGTGATTCCCAAGGAAATAGGTAATATAGGTCAATATTTAGCAATCATTTACTTAAATAAATTTATTTCAAAAAATAAATTAAGAACCATTTCACAAAATTATAACGCTCGAGTTTAGGTATAAGACGGCAGCATCGTGTATGTGTGCGTAGCTATCCACACATACACAATAGAAATAGAATAGCGCGATAGTCGACACGGCCAAAACAATCTTGAGCCGTTATCAATAATCGTAATGCACTAAAGGTTAGAGATTTATAGAAATAGTAAATTATGATACGAGTGTGCTATTACACTTGAGGTGATATTAAGTATTATTATTGGTTAAGGAACCGAGTATGAAATGATCAAGGTACCTACACCCATTTTTCAACACACTTGCGAGGAAAAATAATCTTCATACAATATTATCTAGCGGGTCTTAGTCGCGATAATTTACTTATTTAAAGGCATAAATACCTCTGTTATTCTCCTACGTTTCTACCGGCTTGCAAAGGTCGAGGTCGCGGAGAGACTGTTCCAAGTTGTATGATGTATACAAATCGCGAAAGTTTAAAATCGATTAAAAATAATCTTGTATTCATTTTGTATTGTTATAACAGAAAACAAATATTCATGGAAAACGGCGCTCTGGCTATTTTTCCGCCACTGATGGCGATGCGCTTCCTTGGGCACAACAAAATTGACAAACAGCAAATATAAAATATATATTAAATCAAATATTTTTATATCCCTACTAATCACTACTAATATTATAAATTCGAAAGTGTGTATGTATGTATGTATGTTCTGTTTTCACACTAAAACGGCCGAACCGATTTTGTCGAAATTTAATAAAAAAATAAGAGATAATTATAGTGGACCATAGATACGGTCATAGGCAACCATAAATTGCAAAAATTAAACTGGTAGGGATTTTAGGGAGGGTAGAAGTTTGATCCTACGGCACATATTTACCTCTTGGAAGTAAGAACGCATGAGCTGTAAGTTGAGTGCTGCGCATGTGCTATCGTATATCTATCAGTACTGTTACGTCATACATCATCATCCGCCTAGCATTATCCCAGTCGGATTTGGCTGAATATTAGCTTTTCCACGGAGCGACTGCCTGTCTGACCTCCGCAACCCGAAGGGATAGCGATATTCCATGGTATAGCCTAGTGTCAGTTTGTTTATAGCTACTGACTCCCTATAACGACTGTCAAGGATCTTCATGACAGCCGGGACCGACGGCTTAACGTGCTCTCCGAAGCACGGGGCAAGCGATAATTTATAATTCACATAACTCCGGAAAGTCATTGGTGCGCGCCGTGGATTGGAACCCGATACCCTCAGCATGGCAGTCTGTTGGTATCTCCACTAGGCTATCGCTGCCTGATTGTATATGAATGAAAATATTTGATTTTAATTAGAATTAATTGTGCACAGTAGGGGAGCTCACGATGCGAAATTGGGATTTACTCGAGCGTCATTGAGACCTATTGGGTTGCAAAGCTAAGATGATAAAAATGTAAATAATCCACCCCACTATGCAAACAATTCGATTAACATTCCTACTTTATTAAAAATACGTAGGACATGGATGCTATCAACATCTGACGCGCTCGAGTAAATCCCGAAGTCCCTTCATGAGCTCCCCTGCTAGAATAATTTGATAAATAAAGGAGATCACCTAAATTGAGCTAATTTTTATTTTGCCTGTCTATCAATAAAATGTAAATTTAATGTTAAGTATATTACTTATTAAAAATAGCTGGTACCGCTAAAATGGCTGGTAATAATAACATTTTATTTTAACTTTCATACAAATTTGCGAGAATTTTAAGAAAGCCTCAATACAGCCCTTTCGTAAAATTCGTTCTTAGTGGACGCCTAAAATTACTGAACTACCTACTTCGTAGCTAAATAAAATTTTTGCACTGACAATTTCGAAATTTAATGATGAGTGATCTACTATTAATCAAACCTCGGTTCGGTTGATTCCAAAAGCATCGGCGTTGTGTGAAGATTACATGGGAACATGGATTTGGAATGCAGATGATTTAATTTAAAACGGATTGAGATGCAAGCGATGAAACATCTGTAACTGCACTATAAAGAACATACATGGTCCATTCATATACCACACTAATATGTGGAAGCTATAGGTAGTGCGTTTTTTTAAAGTAATGAGTACCTAACTAATTTAAATAAGTTAGTGTAACGAAACTATGGACATCAAACGGCAGCTGCCAGTGATACTCTAATAATACCAGGCAAAATGGTAGGCGGTGACTCACCGACTAACTAGATGGCTCTTTACAGCCACTCAAAGTCCAATAAATCCAGTAAAAATTTATGCGCCATTTAACACGCCCGAAGCCCATTGAAGACTCAAGATATTTACATATCGCACACTTTTAGTTTGATCGCTAAGAAACCAATTCGTCCTAGTCCCAAGCAATAGCCAATTTTACCTAAACATTCATCTAAACAACATAAAGGAAAAACAACTTCTTTCCAAAAATCAGATGGCAACTTAAGGAATAAAATAACATAAGCAGTTGTTTTTTTAAAGATTTTCTTTCTGGGAATACGGAAAATTTGCATTAATTTGCCTCTATTATATTCTGAACATCTACTTGTTCAGCTTGAAAGGCTAAGTTGTTTGACCTGGTTGTGAAAAATATAATGTACTTATCACTTATTTATACCGTTCGCAAACTTTCAGTAAACAGGTACCTAAGTAGTTAACTACTACAGAATATTACTCTACGAAAGGTGCACGTTTTCAAATAGATTTCGAATATCTAAACCTTCCAGTCTTTGTAGGAGAAATATGTAAGAAGCTTAAGAAGCATGTCTCATACAGATAAAGCGATATTCCTTGTTCTTAAATCCGTTTCAAAGATTTCAAGGGGACTCACACCCAGATTCTTTGACAGCTATATTTTAGGGGTCTTGTGCTAGAGATAGATATAGTAATTTAGTGAAAAGGCGTCGACTTTAGAATGATTTTATAAACTTAGTTACGTGGTGGGATTCTATTTTAATCATAGATAAAAAGCAATCATAGATAGATGAATTTATTTATTTTTTATTACTATACAACGATAACTCGTATACCTATAAAACAAAAACTGCAGAAATTGTACATTAAGTGCCAGTTGTCTCATGGATGTCTGTTTTGGTATATAAGGCTAACTTCTGATACTTTTATGATAAATCTTATATTTGCAATGGTCGGTCTGGAACTTTTCCAGTCATTTCACCGACCAAACTCACTTTTCGTTTTGTAGTGAAATGTTTTATAATAAACTACAGTATGCCCGCAGATACGCTCGCATATTTTATTGTAATTTAAACGTTTCTGCCTAATAAGCTGGGAATTTCGGGAAATCCCTTCTTATTGCACCTCTACGGTCACCAAGAAACATATCAAATTTCAGCTTCTTGCGCCCAAGAGCTGTGGCTGGATGTGGGTTGTCTGTCAGTCAGTGCGATAAAGACCCAGATCACGCGGAACAAATAATTTGGTTCTTTAACATACGATTAGTATACTTGCCTGAATTTGCTAGACAGACAGAGCATATGACGTGACACGGAACTGCTGACTACACTTTTAATGAAATGGTGCAGAGGTTTAAAAAGTCGCTGCACCGTATGTCTTGGACCCGATTTCCACACAAGAAAACACTTTGTGATCCATAAAGGGTTGTTCTGAGTCTCGCAGCTTTTTGTTTCCGTTGATTGATTCGTTTTTTTTCTCCGTGACACAGGATTTATTCCAAATGAAATTTATATAAAAAGAAGAGATCTGAAAAGGCATCCCGAAAATGCCTTTAGCTACTGCTGAAAGTAGCGCGAGTATTTAGTTGCCTAAAGCTACCATTACAACATATGCTTACGTGTTAACATTAGGAGTATGGATAGAATAAGCATCCCTCAAATATGGCATGGTTAGCAGAATGCTTGAAATGGGCGCTTACCCAACTAGTGAAGTCGTGAGTCAAGTGCTAAGCGGCCGATACTGCGATTTATGTCTGTATCATTGCATTGAAGTGATTGTTCAAGTCCATCATCACGCAGACGAAATCTATTTTGTAGAAATTGTAATTTTCAAACGTCTTTTGAAAAGTTCTGATTTGTATTAATGTTATATACCTATGTAAATATCAGTTTCCGAACGAATATCTATGTTCTATGTTCTGTACTTCTCATTTCAAATTTCAGTAATATACTAGCATCCAAACGCAGGGGTGGTTTTATTATTTCGTAGATAGAACATTGGCGACGAGGTTGCCCGCGTTCCGAATTTGAATTGCGCGCGCATTCTATAAAATATGAAAATTATATTTGTGTAAAATGTCGAATATTATAGGATATCTTGCTAGATATCTTGCATGTTTTGATCACGATTTACAAGAGTGGCCAATTTTTAGAGGTCGGCTATCGCAGTTTACTAAGCTAAACGACGTAAAACCGGAAAATAGTAGTGCCTTGTTACTGACACATTTTTTTGGATAATAGTTACCGTCTTGCACGGAACTTACTTCATCCTAAAGTACTCGAGGAAGTAAAGTTCGAGGAGCTAGTAGAAAAATTAGACAAACATTTCACACCGAAACGTTGTACTTTCGCTGATAGAGAGAAATTTTATGAGTCGAGAAGATCTGAGGGCGAGAGTGTAGAACCATGGGCGGCACGCGTGAGGGGCTTAGCCGTCCATTGTGAGTTTGGTGAAGCATTGGATATGTTACTGCAAGACCGGTTCATACTAGGGCTCGCAGCATGTCGGGAGCGTGACCGGCTGTTTGAAGAGGATGCAACCAAGCTAACTTTCGCGAAGGCGTTGGAGATAGCTCAGCAGGCGGCATATGCGCGCTTGGCTCGTGCAGGGGCCGCGGCAGTGGACGCAGCCAGGCCGATCGCCAGTAAGACCCAGATCAAAGAGGAACCTGTGTACCGGATGGGTGGGCAGCGCGGACAACGCGAGCCCGCCGCAGCCGCCGGCTACGTGAATGACCGTTCCGGGGAGATCCGCCGGTGCACGGCGTGCGGACTCAGAAATCACAACGTCGAAAAGTGTCGGTATAAAAACTATCAGTGCCGAGTGTGTGGTGTAAAAGGTCACTTAAAGAAGGTGTGCAGTGCTAATAAGTTTGAGTCTCGTTTGGCGTGCTTGAACACTGAAGAAAGGCAATCTGAACAAAGTGACTGCGAAAATTGTGAGTTAAACAATCTGCGGTATGTAAGTAACTCGCCTATAATTATAAACGTGTTACTTAATTGACAATATTAGACTAGACATGGAGTTGGATTCTGGCTCGGGAGCTAGTGTTATAGTAAAATTGATCTTAGCAACGCATATAATAAATTTTTGTTAGATGAAACGTCACAGGAGCTCACTACGATTAGCATGAGTAAAGAACTTTTTAAATATACTCGACTCGTATATGGTTTGGCAAATGCACCGGCTATTTTCCAACGAGCGATGGAGTCATTGCTGATAGGAATAGAAGGTGTGAGTATATGGTTGGACGACGTATGTGTAACTGCGCCATCTAAACAATTGCATTTTAGTAGGCTAAATGAGGTGTTACATAGATTATCAGACGCCGGTTTGAAATTACAAAAAGAAAAATGTTGTTTTTTTCAGGATAGTGTCACGTATTTAGGTTACATTATAGATAAAAATGGCTTAAGAACTTGCCCTAAGAAGACTGAAGCAATTATAAATGCGCCACGGCCAACCAATGTCACAGAAGTTAAGCGATTTTTAGGCTTAATTAATTACTATCGTAATTTTATCCCAAACGCATCCGCTAAATTACATGCGTTGCATAAATTGCTTCGTAAGGGGGCGCAGTGGGAATGGAACGATAGCCACGAGCGTGCATTTCAAAATGTAAAAGCTGAGCTTTCTTCAGAAAGAGTACTTGCTCACTTTGACCCCACCGCGCAGTTAGTGTTGACAGTAGATGCAGGCCCGGCTGGGCTCGGTGCAGTCTTGGCGCAGCGCGATAGCGAGGCTCCGCATCTCGAGCGCCCGTTAGCATTCGCTTCAAGATCGCTATCGGCTAGTGAACAGAATTACAGTCAAATCCAGAAAGAAGCAACGCAACGGCTATAATTTTTGCTGTAAAATATTTTCACCAATATTTATATGGACGTCAGGAACCATTTATTCTAA
The DNA here is from genome assembly GCA_944739405.2 of Euclidia mi. Lineage (NCBI taxonomy): Eukaryota > Metazoa > Arthropoda > Insecta > Lepidoptera > Erebidae > Euclidia > Euclidia mi. The sequence goes on along the minus strand of OX123188.2, from coordinate 59,118,349 downwards.
GGACTGATCATCGTCCATTGCTTTCTATTTTTGGCAAAAAAAACGGCGTTTCGTTCATGGCGGCGTCAAGGCTTTAACATTATGCAATAATCTTGTCTGCTTATAATTATTGCGTACAGTACATAAAGAGTGAAAATAACGTCACGGCAGATTATTTATCGCGTTCGCCGTTGCCTAAATCTAACTGTACAGCGGAGGGTGGCGAGGATTTATCTTTTCTAAATTTTTTAGATGCAAATGTCGCTCCGCTTACTTTTACCGATGTTAAAACGGAAACTAAAAAGGATGTCACCCTGCAAAAGGTTATTTAATATATGCAAAAGGGCAGGCCTCGAAAAATAAATTGTAACCTGGTTCACCCATATTTCAATTGCAAAACGGATTTAGAGTTAGAAGAGGCCATCGTGTGGTAATACCGTCGGTGTACCGCGAAAGATTATTAAAATAACTACATTCTGGGCATTTTGGCGTGGTTAAGGGTAAGAGCAATGCTCGCAGTAGGTTTTGGTGGCCTTCCATCGATAGAGATATAGAGGAATGGGTAGGCTCGTGTACAGTATGTGCCGGCACGCGGGCTGCGCCGCCGCGCGCGCCGCCGCGCGCGCCGCCTGCGCCCTGGCCGCGCGACTCGGCTCCCTGGCGACGTATTCACATTGATTATATGACTGTGAACCAGCGCGTTTATTTAATTGTTGTAGACTCATAGTTCAATTAAAGGAGTTATTTTCCAGGTTCGGTATACCGAGTGTCATAGTTTCTGACAATGATGTTAAAATTAAATCGCACGAATTTAAATACTTTTGTGAAATGAATGGTATTCGCTACATAACAACTCCTATATTATATCACCCATCTAGTAACGGACAGGTTGAAAAAAGATGATAAAATGTATAATTCGTGAAAACTATCAGCAAAATGTAATTCATGAAAAGCTGTTAGGATTTTTATTTGACTATAGAAATACACCACATTGTGCAACGGGCAAAAGCCCCGCTATGCTTATGTTTGGCAGAAAGATTATATCTAGGCTCGATTTGTTACTAAATGATAATAATAATAAGGCTAATAACATTGTAAGCTCGAATAGAAAAAATTCTGTGGGCGATATTGTATGGTTGAAGTGGTACATAGCGAGAAGGGAAATCTGGACTTTAGGGAAGATTGTGAGAGTAATAGGTAATCGAATGTTTGAGATATTTGCTAAAGATTATAATGTTAATTGTAGGAGACATATTGACCAGATTAGAAAGTATACAGGTGTAACCATTACTGAAACCGAGTGGCGCGGTGCACGCCGTAGTGTCATGGACTGCCCCATGTCCTCGCTTGTGTTCGCCGCTCCCATCCGCGCTTGTCGCAGAGACGACAGAGCTGCGATCGCCACGAGAAAATGAATCGCAAACTGGCGAAGGGAATAATAATAGGGAGGAGGACCAGTGGGTTGAAGCCCAAAGTGAAATGGGTGCTGATGAGCCCGCTAATGCTGAGGCTAATGAAAATATCGCCGATGATCATGCTGAGCGGCTATCTGAGCCACAGCAAACAAGGCCGATGCGTAGTTGTAGGCATAAGATTAAATATCAGGTTTAGTTTAGATTAAGATTATAGATACAAAGAACTTTGTGAGTGTAGTAGATATAAACAATGTTTTTGTAAATAGTGTTGGAGGAGTGTTATATATGTAAATATCAGAACGAATATCTATGTTCTGTACTTCTCATTACTAGCATCCAAATGCAGTGGTGGTTTTATTATTTCGTAGATAGAACAATTAAATATAATCGATTTTAAACTTTCGCGATTTGTATACATCATACAATATTATTTAGCGGGTCTTAGTCGCGATAATTTATTTATTTCAAGGCATAAATACCTCTGTTATTCTCCTACGTTTCTACCGGCTTGCAACGGTTGTGGTCGCGGAGGGACTGATGTCAGCTCAGCGCCGTCCTTGTGAAGCGCGGGTTTCGGCAGCTACCCTCACTTGTTTTGTATTTTTGATATTTTGAGTTCTATCCGCACTGTCGGTACTTCGACACACTACACTTATGACGTCTACACACTGATGAGTTGTGTTACTGCGGCGTTGTTTGCATTTGTTGATAACTGGGTTCCAAGTGGTCGATAGTCTGTATCCGTCCTCCCGGTTGAAATTTCTATGTTTTTTGATTTCAACCGCTTCACGTACTATCCTGGAGTAATAGTGGCGATCGGTGGATAAGACTTGTGGTTGATGTAATTCTATCCAGTGGTTTGGTCCAGATTCTAGCAAATGCTCAGCTATGGCAGATTTATTAATTTGTCGATTTTTGACAGCTGTGATATGTTCTTTGACCCTTTCAGCGATCGTTCGTTTGGTCTGTCCGATATAGGAACTACCACAACTGCAATCAACCTTGTAGACGCCTGGTGTTTGTAGAGGAATTACGTCCTTTGGGGTACGCAGATTGTGTGCTACCTTGGAGAGGGGACTATATACAGTCTTGATGGAGTATTTCTGTAGTACTGTTCCAACTTTGTCCGTCACTCCCTTGATATAAGGCATGTAAGCCGGCACTCTGCTTACTTCAGATTTGCGGTCCTTCCTCTTCCGACGGGGTATCTCCTTTTTGTATCCGTTGCGCCTTAGTACCTCCTGAACATGTGACAATTCACTGTTTAAGTGTTCAGGGTCACAGAGGTCATAGGCTCTGTTCACTAACGAGGTCGCTACGGATTCCAAATGTCGCGGGTGATGATGCGAGCAGGCGTTGAGATACCTGTCGGTGTGTGTCGGTTTTCTGTATACAGTGTGTCCAAGTGTACCATTAGCTCTCACCGTCACTTTGACGTCGAGAAAGGGTAGTGATCCGTCTACCTCCATTTCAAATGTAAACCGGATGTTCGGATGTATGGAGTTCAATTTGTCTGCGAAACGTTCTATGTCTTGCTTGTTGCCCTTCATGATGCAGAATACATCGTCGACATACCTCTTCCATAGCTTTACATTTGAAGCCTGCATGTCTATGGATTCTTCGAAATGTTCCATCCAGATATTGGCCATCACCGGTGCTACTGGGCTACCCATTGCCACTCCGTCGATCTGGAGGTAATGTTGTCCACGATATATGAAGTAGTTACCCTCCAAGCAATTCTTCAATAGAACGGCGTATTCGTTAGACAGACCGCTATCCCTTAATTTTCTCTCAACGACCTCAAGGCAATCCTGAACTGGAACATTGGTGAATAGTGACTCCACGTCAAAACTTACCATCACTTCGTCTGGTTCCTTTGTCACGCTCTTGATGATGTCGATAAAATGGCGAGAGTCCTTCACGAAAGATGCCGTCTTACCTACTAACGGTTGCAGTACCTTGCTGATGTGTTTCGCCAAACCATATGTCGGTGAATTTATTTGACTCACTATCGGCCGCAATGGTACATTTGTCTTGTGGACTTTAGGCAAACCGTAAATCTTGGGCGGCTGCACGATTTGGGGTTTGTGTAGACGTTCAAAGTCATCTTCCGCGAACACGTTTCTATGGTCCTTTATCAAAGCTCGAATGCGTTTCGTTACTCTGGCTGTCGGGTTATAAGACACAGGTTTATATATTAGTGTGTCACTTAACAAATTCCGTATTTTGCTGTCATAGTCACAAGAATTCATCACCACAGTGGCGTTCCCCTTGTCGGCCTTCAGCACTAAAATATTCGTGTTATCACGCAGCGTTCTTAATGCCTGACGCTCTTCTGTGGAGACATTGGGTTTCGGTGGCTTTGACTTACGTAAAATAACGGCAACATCCTGTCTAAGTGTATCCGCATCGTTAGACGGTAACTTGTAACTGTAACTATCGACCACTTGGAACCCAGTTATCAACAAATGCAAACAACGCCGCAGTAACACAACTCATCAGTGTGTAGACGTCATAAGTGTAGTGTGTCGAAGTACCGACAGTGCGGATAGAACTCAAAATATCAAAAATACAAAACAAGTGAGGGTAGCTGCCGAAACCCGCGCTTCACAAGGACGGCGCTGAGCTGACATCAGTCCCTCCGCGACCACAACCGTTGCAAGCCGGTAGAAACGTAGGAGAATAACAGAGGTATTTATGCCTTGAAATAAATAAATTATCGCGACTAAGACCCGCTAAATAATATTGTATGACAATTAAATATATTTTATACTCTGTTACCGGATTTAAGAAAATATATATTTTATTAAGAAATTGTACTTAATTATATACCCTTGTTTAACATTTCAATCAGCGTTATTATTTTAATATATTATGCGAATAATTCATAATCCTTTATGGGTCAGAAAAATATATCTGAAACATGAAGCTACATAATTATGTTATACAAAAATATTTCACAACTGTACTTTAGGAACAACATGTTTTTCAATAATATATTATAAAAATACTTCAAGCCAACCCAAAATAAGCAGAACTTGTGCTAGACAATGTAAACATAGGTACTCATTCAAACTTATATTTTGTAAATACTTTCATAAATAGAAACGCCTAGACCAAGACAAACATCCATATTTATGCACCTAAATGTTTGACTTGAGCGAGAACTGAACCCGCGACTTTCAGTGGCGCAGTCCATTACACACCAGCGACTATGAAACACGCAGGAGCTCACTTAACATGGTGCGTTTATATTTTATTGTATCAATTAGCGGCGTACCATTAAACTAAAATGATGAACGTTCGCATATTTACCTATATGGTTTGTATCTTTTTGGTATGTACATATATGTTGCAGAGATTTAGTAAAAACTACTACATTAGTGATATTATAATTTCATTAGTGAAATTATAATTACCCAGATTACAGTCAATAACGTCTGGTTCGTATAATTTCACGGGCCTTTTTTCAGTGATATTGTAATTTCAAAGGTCCGCAATAGTGCCATGATAATAAATCTAGCTAGGCCCGCAATAGTGATATCATAATAAACCTAGGTACATTATGAGTAGAGTTTGTGGTGGACGCCCCGCGTATTCTGATTAGTCAATTGTCTTACGGGCATTTTCAATATTCGATCCATACATGGATTTTGAGATTCGAGATTTGTGTTTGACATATTTTGTATGGAGCTGATGTCAAAAACGAAGCTAAAATCTACAGATCTATCTATAGATCGAATATTGAATTCCGTAGTAAATCAGTACGTTCGTAAGTCTGTGCGACTTACGAACGTACCTACTACAATAACTAATCTGACAAAACTAAAAAAACAGCACTTTAGCGATGTTTATAAGGCTAAGTTGACGGAGCCTATACTGGTATTCAGACTGGTATTCATCAAGAATACCTAAGATAACCTATTAAGTTGACAAAACTGACTTGCATTACGAAAATCACGATCTATTTATTATGAAACTCTCGTTCACTCGGGAAACTTATAGGTTATGTTAGGTTTCCTTAGTGACCTCCTACTTTTAGATAAACAAAAATAGGAGCCCTGCGAAGCAGGGCTCTGTCAACTTAACTTACTTGACATCGCTATATCTAGTTAGAACCTACTAACAAAATTAAAAAAATGGTTTTCAAAAACCTGTCTCTTATTTCCTAACTCTATGATTAATACAGCTGGTAACAAAAACGGACCAATTAGCGATTGTCAAAATATCACTGCCTTACAATTTCAGTGTATCGGTCTAGTAAAATTATAATGGCACTGAAATTAGCCCTTTAAATTTAAAGTAATACAAACCATTGATAATCTGTGTAATTATAATATCACTAGTGAAATTATAATATCACGGCTTTTGTTAAATACCTGCGACATATACGTATCACCTGTAGCATTTATAATGATAGAATGCGAGAAAGCGGACCCGGGCTCAGGTCAATCGGTATAGCTAACGCTGGGACGATGTTAATGAGAATAAGAGAAACGAACGGCAAAGAATGAGGAGACGTTTAAAAATTGAGGGCCTCGGCTTCGTATCCACAGCATTTTCGAAGTAATGTGTGATATAAGTGTAAATTTTTGCTTTACTAACTCGGTAGCACATAAGCTGTCCGACAATCAGGAAGATTAAAAGATCGGACAGGTTTTCTCCAAACATCCGGTGTTAACCATAGATATATTACAGCAGATGAGTAGCAAAGCTCAAAAGATATTGTATTACTTGTTTTCTGGTTCTGGTTGGCTAAAATTGACAACTATAGGGTAACTAATGCTACATGATAGTTGCATAATTATATTCTACATTTCTAACCAATAATTACTGATTTCCATACTTTCACACTTCCACTTCATTAAACGCCCTTCATAGGTATAATTACAAAATGAAAATTGATTTGTGTCTTGAAATAAAATGTGAATTTACACTTAATTAAGCAAAAACTGAGAACCACTCAACAAAATACAAGTTTCAAACACTTTCTCTCAAAAACAGTGATATTTATTTACCTGTATTACCAGAGAAAGCTATACGATTCAAATGAAATCGTATTCCAGCGTGTAATATTCCTCAGATTAAGATTCAGTCTAATTCTGTTCGAAGCTGTATGTGTAGGTTGTACTGCAAGTTGGTATTTCTCGAAGGGGATTCTTATTATTTAGCTGGATCAATGGATTTCGATTCCAATTACATTTCAACGACATTATGACGGGGTAAGCAAATATTAATACCATTTTACCACCAGTTTAATGCCAGTGTTTATTTTAGTAGTTCATAACATGCATTTCAACAGTATGATGGCCTCTTGAATGCATGCCATGAACCATTTAACTCTTAATACTGCAGTACTAATATTTGCAATAACTGTTATTATAAAAAAAATAATTAGTGTTGTGCGAGTTGACAAAATAACCATGGTTATGTTTCAACATTTAAACTATTTATGCAGTGCTGCAGATATTAAAGGTTTCGATAAAGGATAAATAACTAGCTAGTTTTATTGATGTAGCTTACAAAATAGGTCTAGATCTATTCCCATTAAGGGGCCAAATTAAAGGTTCAAACGATGTTATCTAATGATTATGCTAGAAATTACCAGATATGAGAAACCATAGACATACCATTATTTAATTATCTTTTTAACCCAAAGTTATCAAAAAGTCTTACGTTCACTCGTAAAAATAAAATTTATATTTAGGCTAGTAGGGACCTATTGGACATTACAGGCATGGAGAGTATGTTGCTATATACCATAGATTGATAAGACATATAAATAACTCAATAGTCATTAAGACTGACAAAATTATATAAATCTCACCTATCTTAGTCTATGAATACATAGACGCGATTCTATACAAAACATTGATCGCGTCCAAGTTTGGGTCGCGTCGAAAATTATAGCAGGTACGATTGGTACAGAAATTTATATATCTATTGCTTGTAATTATCGAAGATCTGATACATGTATATATTAATGTATCTTAGTTCATTTCACAGTCGCATAAATAAGGCATACAATCGCGGCGCGCCGCGGCTTCGTGCAATCCTAGATCGTAAATCAGAACTATTGTTAGGCAATAAATGCGAGGAATCGAATACAAGGGATGTTTGATTAAGGTTTATCTTGGTTAATTTACGTTTATTGAGGAGCTTGCTTGTTCTCGAATGTGTATATTTGTAAGTAAAGTTGAAACCTGAGCTCATAGCTCATTACCCTTTTATATGAGTCACCACCTTGCGGCTTGATCAACACAGGAAAACATCGAAGCATTGAACCAACTTTAGATGACTCTATTGACTTGTGGAGAAAAGTCAAATGTACCATTGTAACTCATTGACTCGGCTTATATGTGTTTACTAACATATAGAGATATATTTTCTTTGTGATACTCTTCCGTAATCGGCATCACAGTCGTATTTATATTGGGGATTTAAGCAGATTTATGTTGCACTTACATTTCGAATATACGAATATTTTGAAAGTAACCCGGGCACATTATTATTTAAATGTGTATCAAATAAAATTTTCATCTCTAGGTAATAATGTTTTCTGTATAAGGATAGAACAACACTAAATAACTAAACCCTTTTACTTAAGCTTGTGATTTTAGTATAATTATTTGTAAACCGACTGTATATAAAAGTGAAAAAGTAATATCAAACCTGTTTGATCTTAGAATAAATATTTTTGTATTCATTTTACGTAGCGTAAATAGTTAAGCACGTAACATACGATCTGGGTGTAACTTGTAAGCTCTCAATCTCGTCCTTTCTTAGTTTAAGTATACCCTTTGAATTAATTTTTGTACCCGTTGTCCCTTTTACAGAATTACATATAAAGTACAGTCTGCAGAAAAATCTTCTAAGCGATCTTACTTCACGTCGACTTTGGAGTATTAACCGTATACCGCATTGAAGAGAGTATATATATATATATATATATATATATATATATATATATATATATATATATATATATATATATATATATATATATATATATATATATATAATATATATATATATGTTAATACATTATATTCGTATCCTTTTGTGATATTCAGAGATGCCAGTAGATAGGGGATAGGGACGAATGAATACGTTTAGGTACGCTAGAGATTTTCGGTAATGACGAGAGATGTATTATTGTACGAGGAAAGTAGTATTAAAATTCTTTACTAGCTGGTCTAGTTTTGGTATTTTCTTTGCATTACGTCTATGTTAAAAGAGAGAATTATTTCCCGAGAGATTTTATTCTAGATAAAATGATACATGATCTTTAAATAATTGTCCGTATTTATGCAAAAAGGAACCACACGACAAATTTCGATTTTTGCTTTTTTTTGAAGAATACTAATTAAAAAGTGGTTTATTTTCTTATTAAAAAAAGATCCACATGATTTTTACTTCGGAAACAAGTTTTACAAAAAGCAGAAAGGAACCAACAGCAAAAACACACATTATATATATTGCAAAACCGAACCACAGCACCATGGGACTCGATTGTTCAAACAAATAAACCATATTAATTCCATGTCATTTTATACAAAACAGATCCACAGACGCTTGGTACCATTATACATTAAAAAAAAATCTATTATTAACAAATATTATAATACACAAAATGGAACCAAATTTCTGTGGTACCGTTCTGCGTAAAATAAATTCATAATTTAATGACTAATATTTTTTTTTTGCAAAATGGAACCACAAGCATTAGGTTCTACCATGTATAAATAAATATTGTAAACAGCAGAACCACAAGTGTGTGATTTCATTCTACTGCAGAAGACGTAAAAAACGAAATCTCGCTGAAATTGAGAGTTTCGAAAACCTGTACGCATCACGGAAGTCTAAACTCTTGAAACCAGGCAATGATGACTATAGAGCCCAACTCCCGCGCCAATACATGAAGGACATCCCTGATGTCAACCAAGGCGAGGTAAGAGAGGGTCTCGAGCAACTTAAGAACAACAAGTTTCCATAGGACGACGGAATCATCACAGAGCTTAAGAGCTCTGTGATGACAGCTCTTTCAGGACTACAGTCTTCCTGCTATAAGTAGCAGGAAGACTGTAGTCCTGAAAGAGCTGGCGAGCCTCTTTAATCCCGTTATCCATCAGGGCCTTACAGCTCAGGCGTAAAGCGGGACTGCGGTTGTTCTGTTCTTCTAAAGAGGTTACAAAACCTCGCTGAAAAAATATAGACCTATTTCACTCTTCAGCCACCTCTACAAGTTGTTCTCGAGAGTGCTAACAAACAGCCTCGCCAGAAAACTCGACTATTAGCAGCCACATAACTAGACTACATCCATAATGTTTCTCAGATTATACAGAAGACCAATGAGTACAATAAGCCGCTATATATGGCTTTCGTGGACTACGAGAAAGCCTTCGACTCCATCGAAACCTGGGTGGTTCTGGATGCTCTGCAGCGGTCTCGTATCGATCGGCACTACATTGAGGCGTTGACATGTTTGTATGATATCGCCACTAAGACCAGCCAACTCTAGCCTCGTCGACGCGATTGCGACGAGGTGTGGGGCAGAGAGTCGTAATATTTTATTCAGCTCTTCACCAACGTACTCAAAGACATGTTTAAGATGCTGGACTGACTTGGACTGGGCATAAACATTAACGGCGAGTACATCTCACGCCTTCGGATTGCTGACGATGTCGCCATCGTTGCGGAGTCCCTGGAAGAGTTGAGTGGGATGCTCCACAGCCTAAACGGAGCCTCTCGATGTGAACTTGTCTCGGCATGAACTGAACAAAACCAAGATTATGTTAGACGCACACATCATGACTGGATCGGTTTATGTCCGCGGACGGATGCTTGAAGTTGTTCAAGAGTATGTCTACCATGAGCAACAGCTTGTTATCTAGCTTGGTAGCCATAACTTCGAGATAGAAATCGATCGCAGTGTCCAGTGGGGTTAGGGAACGTTTGGCAAACTACGTCAAGTTTTCTCTGCCCACCACAATGCCTGAAGACCAAAGTCAACAACCAATGCGACCTACCTGTAATGACGTTTGGTGCCAAGACGTGGACACTCACAGTGGGACTAGTCCACAACGGAACGGGCTATGCTTGTGCTGTGTGTGTTGGCTATGCGTTTCTTTGAAGGATAAAATCCGCAACGAAGTTTTCCGATAAAGAACCAGAATTACCGACATAGCTCACAGAATATGTAAGCTTATGAGGCAGTGGTCTGGTCATATCTGCAGAAGTACTGATGGCCGATAGACCAAGCTTGTTCTAGAGCGAAGACCACGACTCGGTAAGCGTAAGGTAGGGCGGCCCCCGGTTAGGTGGACTAACGATCTGAAATCGAGGCTGGGACGGAATGGATGCGAAAGGCTAGGAACCATGTCCTGTGGCGCGTGTTGGGATAGGCCTATGTCCAGCAGTGGATTGCTATATCAAACGTTTATTCCGATAATACTTAGTTTCATGTGTATCGGTAAATCCATGGCTATACCGATATACATGAAACTAAGTATAAGTACTAAGTAAAAAGAACCATAACCCATGGGTTATGGTTCTTTTTTGCGTATGAGGAAAGCTATTAGTTAGTAGATATTAAAAGGAACCACATGCACATTTTCTTAATTATCTATAAAAATTAAGAGTATCCAGAGCAAATTTATATACACATACTTAAATGAGTAATTTATCAATACATTTATATAAAATAAATGTAATATTTTACTTAATCTCACAGAGCTGCACATGTTTTTGTAAATCCATTGATATCTCAGAAGTACGTTTTTGCTGGGTGGTTCCTTTTTGCATAAATACGGACAATTGCTCCGAACCTTGATGCTCTCAATTTCCGTTATTTAATGTTTATAATGTATAACCACATGACACGTTATACCCAAAATCATTTCAACCAAATGAATATTTCGCGCAAAATGTTACGCTTCACGCCATTGTAATAGCAAATTGATTTCTTAACATACTGTTCTAATTTGAAGCCAAATAAATACATGAATTCTTAGAAAAAATTCACTATTAAGCAAATTCAGAAAAGAACATTACATTATACTTTAATACGTGATTCTAAATTCTGGAATCAATCGCAACACATTCCAACTTGAACAAGAAGTTATCAATCAATAAAACCAGTCGAACTTCGGTAGCCTAAAAACTTTTGAGCGAAAATTTTTTTACACGAAAACGGCATTAACCCATTAACGCCCTCTGTACTAAATAAACGACACCATTTAAAATGGTCAATAAATAATGCCTATCTGTCAACATGACGAATTAGTTCCTAAAATAGATAAAAGAGGGTATAAGTGTTACGAAAAAAAAATAAAAGTTTTATACATTAGTTGTTTTACCGCCATTTTTTGACATTTAAGTGTATATATTTTTCGATTGCTCAGGTAAGTGAATAAATTTATTATTTTTTATTATATTTCAGACATTATTTAGTGTATTTGTGCATTATATTATTAGATTATGATACTGTGTACCTGAAATAAGTCAAATATCTAAAGTTTATACAATATCTTGTAAGCTATACTATGATTTATATTGATGTCGTTTTTTTAGTACATTGGGCTTTAGTGTATATATTTCGTTTGCAGAAAAAATATCTCGATTCAGTGCTGCAAATCAGTTTCGCGGTCTCGAGGAAGCTGTGAACGCCATTGCGGAAGACGAAAGTGACAATGAATATGACGTCGTTATTTTACCGCCTGAACCAGATGTGTTGACAGACGAAGAAGAAGGTGAAGATGACGCACAAATGTCAGAACTACCGAAGGATGTCCCTGGAACAATCGAGGTAACACGTCGACGACGTCATTCTTCTGAAACATCAGAATTTGAAGACAGTGACGATGAACCTTTGTCGAACAAAAGAACTCGTCGCGATCCAGGTCATCCAGGTGACTTATTACCGACATGGAGCAAATGTGCACCATCTTACTCAGTTTTTTCTCAACCTGCCTCTCTTTCCTCACCTGACAGTAATACATCATGTTCATCGCAGAGAACTCAAATAATAGACAAACTAAAACATCTTTCACCGGTAGAAGTATTTGATACAATATTTGATAGTGATATATATGATTTGATTCTGAGTAATACGTTGCTGTATGCAGGGCAAAATAATAGACATGGCTTTGTGTTGACTAGAGAAGATTTGCGCAGATTTTTGGGTGTTCTTATTTTGTCAGGATATCATAGGTTACCGAGAGAGCGTCAGTATTGGAGTTATGATCAAGATCTTGGAGTACCTCTTGTTGCAAGATCCATGTCTCGAAATCGATTTCTAGACATAAAAAGAAATCTGCATTTGGTAGACAACAGTTTAGCGTCAGGTTCAACTGATAAGATGTTCAAAGTCAGGCCTTTGGTGGAATCTCTAAATCAGAAATTTTGTCAAAATGGAGTGGTTCATAAAAAATTGGTTGCCTGTAAAGTCGGTATACGGGCGAAAGTTTTACGTGACAACGACTTTGAGTGGTAAAATAATTTTAATGTGAATATTCATTCGTATAGTAGGAAGAAGGATGAAAGACGCGTGCCTTTCACTTTTTATGTCTGTCTCTCTCGCTCTTAGGCGGGACGCGTGCCTCTCACTCGCTCTCATTGTGAGCGCATAACGTGAGCGGAGCGTAACGCAGTTTCTTGAAGTGTCACCCGGCAAACCAATTTATAAGACGTTGTCACGTCAAAATATATCGATAGATGAATCTATGATAAAGTACTATGGTCATCATCCATCAAAACAATTCATCAGAGGCAAACCGATTAGATTCGGTTATAAAAACTGGGTGGCAGCCAGTTCTGATGGTTACTGTTACGTATTTGATTTATACTGTGGCAAATCTAATGATATCGTAAAAATACCTCTCGGGACTCGAGTGGTCATATCATTGTTAGAAAAAATGCCATCAGTATCTTCTGAACATGAAATATATTTTGACAATTTTTTTTCTAGTTGTGACTTCTTTACCAAACTAAAAGATACTGGGTTTAGAGCAACAGGAACAATAAGAGACAATCGAACAAAAAAATGCCCCCTTATTTCCGTGAAGGACATGAAAAAAGGTGAAAGAGCTCAGTTTGACTATCGGTTTGATACTAAAAACGAAGTTTTGCTTGTAAGGTGGAAGGACAACAGTGTATGCACTATTGGCACGAATTTTGATACAGTTGAGCCCATTGGAAAAGTTAAACGATGGTGTTCACAAAGTAGACAGAAGGTCGATGTAAATATTCCACATTTATTCCAAAATTATAACAAAAGCATGGGCGGCGTCGACGTTATGGACGAATCAATTTCAATGTATCGAGTGGGTATACGTGGAAAAAAATGGTGGTGGGTTATTTTCACCTATTTTCTTGATATGTGTATATCTAACGCTTGGCGTCTGCACAGTATGAGCAGCGATGAACGCTTTGACCAGCTGGATTTTCGACGACACATAGCAAGACATTATTTACAGAGTAATAGCAATATCACAAGCCGTCCAGCCGGTTCTGAAATAGCAGGACCCAGACCAAATAACAACGGGCATAACCCTAAAAAGCTGCCCAAACAATTGAGATGTGTTTTGTGGCATACACGTATCAAATGGCAGTGCAGTAAGTGCAGTAAAACTTTGTGCATAGATAAAGACTGTTTCTGTAATTATCATGCATAAGCGCCCGCTGTACTATAAAAAGTACGGCTCCAAAAATTAACTTTTATTAATTTTTATTATTTTTTTTAAATAAAATGTGCCTTCATAGTCCCTAAGCACTGTATTAATAAAACTATTTTACAAAAAACACGACTGCTTTTCTATGTTAAAAGAGAGAATTATTTCCCGAGAGATTTTATTCTAGATAAAATGATACATGATCTTTAAATAATTGCTCCGAACCTTGATGCTCTCAATTTCCGTTATTTAATGTTTATAATGTATAACCACATGACACGTTATACCCAAAATCATTTGAACCAAATGAATATTTCGCGCAAAATGTTACGCTTCACGCCATTGTAATAGCAAATTGATTTCTTAACATACTGTTCTAATTTGAAGCCAAATAAATACATGAATTCTTAGAAAAAATTCACTATTAAGCAAATTCAGAAAAGAACATTACATTATACTTTAATACAAGATTCTAAATTCTGGAATCAATCGCAACACATTCCAACTTGAACAAGAAGTTATCAATCAATAAAACCAGTCGAACTTCGGTAGCCTAAAAACTTTTGAGCGATTTTTTTTTTACACGAATACGGCATTAAAGGTAAGGGAGACTAGGGATAGAATTAGGTGCACGTCACTGAACCGATAACCATTATCGATGCTATTTGACAAAGTTGGTAATATGATCAACCAACAATATTGGCTTGTGCTAGGTAACAAACAAAAATAGGTCTTCACAGTTGGCCAGTTGAACTTTATATTTAGAAGTGACACGGTTCGGTTACAAGCAACTTAATATTCCATGTACAATCATCACTATCACTACATACTCGTAGTATAAAACAAAGTCTGTCTTCTGTCTGTCTGTCCCTATGTATGCTTAAATCTTTAAAACTACGCAACGGATTATGAAGCGGTTTTTTTATTAGATAGAGTGATTCAAGAGGAAGGTGTATTTGTATAATACATGCATAAAATAGTGATATTTTAAGAGAAACACTGATATTTTAAGAGGTTTGTAAAGTGATGATGTAAATAAACACATTTTTGTGCTTACATTTCAAACCCGTGCGAAGCCGGGGCGGGTCGCTAGTTTCGGATATATCACTACCGTACTGTACGCTACTGCGATTTATTGCTAATATTGCCCTTGTACGTCCATTTGGTACTCCTAACTAATGCAGATTAACGGCATTTCCATAGCGTTGATTTCACAATGGGGTGATAATGGCCATAACCTTACATTTCTTATTAGCTGCGTACCGTACAGAAATGCTGCCAGATAATTGAGTAGCGCGTAAATTGAAACACTATTTGGCTAACTATTCTCCATGGTCCATTCTCAGAGCAACAAATGTACGGAATACATTTCCACGTGGTGCGAGGCTTGCATAAATAAACCATACAGAGTACAATACTGTTGACAAGAATGACAAGTGTGGGTAAGCAATACGCACGCCAAAGGTACATTGCCGATGCATTCGTAAGTTTCAGTTGTGAATTCAGTCGCAATACCCGCGGATTAATGCTGTTATTGTGGGTTTAATATCGTTTTTCATTCATACGGAACAATTCTAAACTCTTCAGGATTCGTTTGATAGACGACTGTACTTAGTCCTGTTCTGTGTTCCGTTGTGTGCTATTTATCTGTTTCAGTTTCGTTAACGCTTATTGTAGCTGTTCTGTTTGTCTTATACTTCGGTGTCGTTAAACCTATAATTTATTTTCACACAATTACTACACCTTACGATTTTTATTGGTTTAAAAGACTTATAAGCAATAAGGTATTGCTACTATATTCCTATATTACAACAGTAACCACGAATACACTTACCACTTGTTTGTATGTAGCATACATTTGTGGAGATAAAGCCATGAGATCATTCAGTCAAGACTTGGCTGAAATGAAATTAACATCCACAATAGTATACACATTTCTATACTGGTAACTAATCTATCTCATGTGTAATGCGGTATATTAGCAAGATAAAAATTAAAGCGGAGAACAAGATGTTAGTTTCAGAGTATTTCGCGCCAAATTAATTTCATCGCTACGGTTATTATTGCGTCCAAGAAGTATAATAATTCACTTCAGAGCAATTTGACAAGATTTCATTTATAAAAACTATAAATGGGAACAATATTATACTCAAAATCTAAATCGTTTGGAACTTGAATAACTTCCTCTGTAGTCCAGTGGATAGCGTATGCGACTGCTTATCGCAGGTCCCGGGTTCGATTCCTGGGTCGGGCAAAAGTGTTACTGGGGTTTTCCGAATTCTCAGTAGCAGCACGGAGTTTGGTGATGTGCCCGGTAACGGCGATAAGCTCGCCCCCTATTACGTGGGACCTACAATTTCATGGCGAAATGTTTGTGTAATATTACACCTCTGCCTACCCCTTCGGGGATACAGGCGTAAGTCTTGAATAACTTTCAAAACATGTGTACGATAATTTTAAGCCACATAACAGTTTGACAGCTTTTAAGTCAGCTTCAAAACAACTTGTTTTTTTGACAAAATGAACATATAGCACAAAAAAAAACATGTCGGCGTGCTGAATAATTTCATTATGAAAATAATTATTTCTGCCAAATTATAACGACATTATAAACTCAACATCGTTCCTAGTTGAACAAGAGGTTTTGCTTTAAATATATACATATAGCGGATTAAAATAACAAATTGCTCAAGCTGCCAGCCGTGCCTCGCTTCGTACACAGGTCGCAGCGACCGTATGTTGGTCGCGCTACCTTGGTCGCTACCCAGGTTTCACCAGCAAGCAAGTCTACACATGAGTTTTTATGCCGCCGCCGAGCAACAAAAGCCTCAACAAATTGTTTATTTATAATTATCTCTGCCTTCGTGACAGTTACTGACATACATACCTACTGTGATAGTTTGTTTTGTAAATATTGTTAATGTGAATTTACTATTGTGATTTTTTTCGTAAATATTATATAGTAATAAATCGAATGCAATGTTGTGATGGCACTGGCGATGTGGACGTGAGTACTAGTCAACCTACCACATCCCTGACTGGTCTGGTGCGCTGTCCGGATTGCTCCCAGGACCGTTTTATCAAAGGTAAGCGGGGCCTGAAAATGCATTTTGGTAAAGTACATAAATCCCAAAATGCACTTTCTGGCTCCACAATATCTTCACAACCTGTATTAGGAGACACCACACAAATTCCTTTTTGGCAAACGCTATCAAAATTAAAACATTCGATCCCGGTTGTGAAAAGAGTTCTCCGTGGGGCAAGACCATCAGTATCCAAAAAATTTGCTGAATGTATTGGTCTTGTCGTCAGGGAGAACTCGAGAACAGCCTGGGAGCAATTACTGGCTTTCCCTTATAGGATTCTACATGTTGATAAAAATCAGGCAGGCCAAAATTCGTTGACATCCCAAATTAAATATAATTGTCAACTTTCGGCACACTCTTTAGACTCAAAATTTACGTTTAACAAGCAGAAGTCGCTGTATCAATATGTAAAATCTAAATTAAGGGAGGGCGATATACGGGGCGCTTCTAGACTCCTTTTCAGTAGCGATGTGGTGGCGCCTTGCTCTCCAGACACGCTTGCGGGTCTGAAGAGCAAGCATCCAGCGCCTATTGATGATCTCTCCTTCCCTGAAGCTCCCGACAGGGAATCAGAACACCTGATCACCACAGCCAAAGACGTGTTAGCAGCGGTTGGCTCCTTCCGAAGTGGCTCGGCAGGGGGCCTCGATGCACTGACGCCCCAGCACCTGAAAGACCTTGTGTGTGCCAGTGCTGGGGTGGCTAGCGATACACTTCTGAGGGAGTTGACTGCGCTAATAAATGTGATGCTCTCCGGTAATGTGGACGACGCCATCGTTGACATCTTGTATGGGGCGAACTTGTGCGCCCTTAACAAGAGGATTAGTGGCATACGTCCCATTGCCGTGGGTTGCACATATCGGCGTATAGCAGCCAAGATATGCTGTAAATTTTACAGCAGGGAGCTATCGGAAAAATTCCAACCCCTCCAACTAGGTTTTGGTTCCAAAGGTGGATGCGAGGCTGCTATACATGCCCTTTCTACGTACCTTGGAAGTGGTGATGGAGGGGTCATTTTGAAGGTTGACTTGAAAAACGCCTTCAATTTAGTGAATAGGGACACTTTGTTGGCACAAGTAAAATTAGAAACCCCTAAAATTTTTAAATTTCTTTGGCAATGTTACACAAAATTATTATATCAGGATAAGCTTTTGGAATCGGCAGTCGGGTGTCAACAAGGTGACCCTCTTGGACCAGTCATTTTTAATTTAGTAATACACCCCATTATTCGGCAAGTAAATTCTAAATTTAATGTATGGTTTTTAGATGACGGGACCCTACGAGGGGATCCAGATATTGATTTACAAGATTTAGCTCGTCTTAAAAATAAATTCGCATCTATTGGCTTGGAACTAAATTCTAGTAAATGTGAGCTGTTTATAAATACAAAAGACTCTACAAAAAGACTTTCGATACTATCTAAATTTAATAATTTGGCATCAAACATCAAAATTATTAATAAGACATCTCTTCGCCTCCTAGGTTCTCCAGTATTTGAAAAATCTTTCGATTCTTTCATAAAGGAAAAGATACAAAATTTCTGTGAAGTTTCAGATCGCCTATTCAGAATTAATATCCACTCGGCCTATACTATTATTCGATATTATCTTTTCGTCCCTAAATTCACACATGCCTTAAGATATTCCCAACTTTGGAAAAAATATGCACTTTTAGAACAAGTCGACAAAATTATCCAAAGTACTATAAAGAGAATATTAAATGTGGACTTGGACGACCGAGCCTGGCTACAAGCGTCATTGCCTATTAGTCTGGGTGGGCTCGGTGTACGCAAAATTTCTAGTGTCAGTTTACCGGCGTTTCTGTCTTCGGTTCACAGCACGGAAGAGTTAACTAGGAAAATTTTATCACCTACACTAGTTAACTCATAAGTGCTGTGCAAATCCGAAGCTGTAAACGCCTGGAAAATGGCTTGTCCAAGCACTGATTTGCCTACCAACATATTCTCCCAAAGACAGTGGGACGTGCCGCTTTGTGACATTGTAAGGAAAAGTCTTTTAGATACAACTTTTAATATTGCAGAGCGTGCTCGCTTGCTGGCTGTGGGAGAGTGGGAATCGGGTCTGTGGCTTCAGGCACTACCATCGTCCAACACTGGAACCATGTTGGACGATGAGATGTTCCGTATCGCCACTTGTCTTCGTTTAGTTGCTCCGTGTGTTTTTTCGCATCGATGTCATTGTGGAGAAGATATCGATAGCCTCGGACACCATGGACTATCTTGCAGCAGAAGCGCTGGTAGAATTCCCCGTCACGCCCATCTGAATGACATAATTCGTCGTGCTCTTGTCGCGTCTGGCGTACCAGCTGTACTTGAACCAAATAGTTTGGTACGCGACGACGGTAAGAGACCTGATGGTATGTCATTGTTGCCTTGGAAAATGGGTAGGCCCTTGGTGTGGGACGCAACCTGCGTAGACACCCTCGCGCCATCACATGTTCCAAGCACGGGAGGCCATGCTGGCGCTGCTGCTGCAACTGCGGAAACCCTCAAACGGCGCAAATACAGTAATTTAGTGAGTGATTACGTGTTTGAGCCGTTTGGGGTGGAAACGCTAGGCTCATGGGGTCCGAGCGCTCGTTCACTATTTCGGGAAAGAACAATGCCCATTTTTCTTCGAGACACCGGCCCAGATGTGGACCGTCAAAAATCGTAGTAGTTGTTATTGCATTCGATAAAAGTGTTAAACTAGAATTTTGAGATTGATTAGAGGTCGGCCACATTCATAGTTTTATTACAAGAAGTACTTTTTTATGCTCAAAAAACATAAGGTGTGTAGGTACTTTTATTAGGATACTTACAGTATTTCGTAGTTTTGAGTATAAAGGAATGAGTTAATCGTTTGGTAAGGGTAGAAATCCGAAAAAAAAGCCAAGAAGTCGTAAAAAAATCCACAAACATTCACAATGCGCACGAGCAAAACAAATAACAAACAAAATAAATTGAATATGACATTATTGACATTTACTAAGAGTCAAAAAAGTGTTGCCATTTGACAGTTTTTAAATGATATTTATTAATCGATATAGATTTGGGTCATCATAGGTATTATCTATATATTTGATTCAAAACAGAACATATTTGTAGTTAATCGCATATATTCCTAAAAATAACCATAATCAAAATGTTTAAGGTCAAAATAAAGATTTGCTAGTCACTAAAATCATTTTGAGTTGAGAAAATGTGAAATCGATTAAGATAATCAATTTAATATTAAGAATTCTTTACTGGCAATTTCTGATCTATTACGTGTTGGCTATTTAGACGTTAACACATCTTTTTAAACCTATTTATTGATTATGTTTCTTGGCACACCTTTAGTAACGCCTATAAATTAAGTTATAAATAAAAAGGATTATTCAACAACAAATTGAAACTCTATTGTGCTGTTCATGAGTTCCAAACTGGGCCAGAAATGGGCATTGTTCTTTCGAAACGTTTAATCGACGTCTCACGTGACCAGAAGGCTGGTTTATTCTTTACTCAGAGAATCAGCATTGCCATCCAGCGGGGCAATGCTGCCAGCCTTCTGGGCACGTTACCCGATGACATTGATGCGGAGGCATTTTACGACGCCTAAGCCTTGTAAATATTTTCAATTTTTAATTTATTTTTACTTTATTTTTGTACATATACTACTTAGACATTAAGATTAGATTCAGCTACATATAGATTATAAAATTATGTTTATTTACTGTCTTACTAATAAAATTTTTTTTGTTGTTTCTGATATTAATAGTTTAATACCTACTTGAATCAAAACTCGTGTACGATAATATTAAACTTGATAGCTTGAAAATAACTTGCTTCTAATATTAATACTTGTATTAGCTTGTTACTTGTGCCCGAGAATTTGTTTGTATTTATTTACCTATAACGTGACCTGTATCTGGCCCCGAAGTTCAAGATGGCTCTATACCAATCTTCGTCAAAATCCGATCAACGGATTGATAAGAGATCTGAGACACGTACTATTTGGTTTCTCTAATAATACACGTGTAAAGTCGGTATTACATCAATAAGACTTTTAGGCATAATATAGGTCAATTGAATAAGTCTATACGTCACATTTGATTCAACTCCCACAAAGTTTAACTTTTGTACTTAGCATCTTGTGTGATTTGTCGAAAGCGTTTCTTGCGAAGGTTATTGACAAAATAATTTGATAACGTTATCGTGCATGAATCAAAGGATTTTATGTAATTTTGTAGAGTAAGAATAATAGGTATGACCGCGTTCGATTTTTTTTATTTAATACAGAGCTAAGGTCCTGCGCTCGGTGGAACAACTTCAGAAAGCAATTGAAGTCGGGTGATAACTAGGTATACACAACAATGTCAAGGAGCTATGAATGAACGCTCTTGGTATTAATGATAGTAAATAAGTACCTAAGTGATGTAATTATTATAATGTAATAATTAATTTAATTTAATTTAATTTAATTTAATTTAATTTAATTTAATTTAATTTAATTTAATTTAATTTAATTTAATTTAATTTAATTTAATTTAATTTAATTTAATTTAATTTAATTTAATTTAATTTAATTTAATTTAATTTAATTTAATTTAATTTAATTTAATTTAATTTAATTTAATTTAATTTAATTTAATTTAATTTAATTTAATTTAATTTAATTTAATTTAATTTAATTTAATTTAATTTAATTTAATTTAATTTAATTTAATTTAATTTAACTTCACTTCACTTCACTTCACTTCACTTCACTTCACTTCACTTCACTTCACTTCACTTCACTTCACCTCACCTCACCTCACCTCACCTCACCTCACCTCACCTCACCTCACCTCACCTCACCTCACCTCACCTCACCTCACCTCACCTCACCTCACCTCACCTCACCTCACCTCACCTCACCTCACCTCACCTCACTTCACTTCACTTCACTTCACTTCACTTCACTTCACTTCACTTCACTTCACTTCACTTCACTTCACTTCACTTCACTTCACTTCACTTCACTTCACTTCACTTCACTTCACTTCACTTCACTTCACTTCACTTCACTTCACTTTATTTAATTTAATTTATTCTATTTTTTATTTTATTTTATTTTATTCTATTTTTTATTTTATTTTATTTTATTTTATTTTATTTTATTTTATTTTATTTTATTTTATTTTATTTTATTTTATTTTATTTTATTTTATTTTATTTTATTTTATTTTATTTTATTTTATTTTATTTTATTTTATTTTATTTTATTTTATTTTATTTTATTTTATTTTATTTTATTTTATTTTATTTTATTTTATTTTATTTTATTTTATTTTATTTTATTTTATTTTATTTTATTTTATTTTATTTTATTTTATTTTATTTTATTTTATTTTATTTTATTTTATTTTATTTTATTTTATTTTATTTTATTTTATTTTATTTTATTTATATTTATAGACTCACGCCCGTATCTTCGAAGGGGTAGGCAGAGGTGTAATATTACACCCACATTTCGCCAGGAATTTTTAGGTCCAACGTAAAAAAACCCAATAACACTTTGCCCGACCCGGGAATCGAACCCGAGACCTCCCAATCCCACGCGCACATTTATGCCGTGAGACCAACGAGGCAGTATATATTTTACAGATTCGCTATAGCTAAACTTCAATAAACTATAGTTTTGTCTGGTAACTCTATGTCTACCTGTTCTTTAACTAGTTCCTTATGACTTTTGCAATAGGATCTTTGAGTTTTTTTAGCTGCCACAAAAATATTCATTATTATAGAAACATGTTAATACAAACAATGTTTTTTATTCATATATTATTTTTATGGGACACATTTAGGTTGAAAATAAATTTCTGTTCAGGGCATCGGGATACGTTTACGAAATATTGAGCAATATCATCAATCGTACCGCGGTCGTTTTCTTATCTCCCGTACACACTACCTTGATATGGCGACCCTGTCATTTACACGAATTGCCTTCAAATTAATTTGCAATTACGAAAACATTGTATTTCCGTAGACACGGTCCGTGTTTTTGTTTCTGAAACACACAATATTTATACAAGAGCTTATGTTCGAAGTACCGCCGGGTATTTATTTTGAAAAGCCTGAAATGTATGCCACGGGCCATTCGACGGTAAGCAAGATCTTCTTCGTTAAGGACTGGGAATCGTTAAGGACTGAGAATAGACCACTTAGATAAAGAAATTTATTATAATAATCTTTTTGGGCTTTTATATTTAACAAAGTCGACACTGCGTGACCCGAAGCGAATTAGACAGATTTTTACTCGTAAACTTTAATATGGCTTCGAGTTATTTATTAATTTACATTAATTTCATGTTTGTCGAGCCTTCATGCAGTTTTCAGTGTATGTTTTTAATAAATATAAAATATAGGAAACTCTCAAATGTAATCTTATGGCGCTGATTCACCTGAGCATTCACTTGTAACAGAACAGCGAGCATTCGCCGTTTTCTGTTTTTACGAACCGAACATTTTCACGATCATTCTAACGAACATTCTAAATTCAAATAGTCCGTAGAATATAGAAAAATATAGAAATCGCAGTACAACAGCAGTTTTACTTAATATATCAGTAGATTATTGTAGATGATAGATCATTAGATTTAGTTTACTCAGAATTAATTTCAATAGAATGTTTCTCAAATGTACCTCTTGAAATAATGAAACTGATGTATCAATACATCAGTTTCACTAATGAATTATTTCTAGAGTAAGAGTAGATACATAAACAAATGATGTTTCTAAATAATAAAATGCAGATTTTAATTTGAACAGGTTTAACCCTTGAGATCCAATCAAACTAAAGGCATGGTGCGACAAGTGTCGAAAGGTCACGTGGCTGCAAATTTTCATTGGCATAGGTTACCGGAAAAAAATAATTATGACACTTAATATAATTATATCACATAAATTGCATATCATTGTGCTGGTTATAAAATCAGCTCTCATATTAATAACATGAATTAGTAACTAAATACTCACCTTGCCGGCAAAACAAACTTACAAACTTAGAGGTTTGTTTTTTTCACTCGTTCACACAAACATTTCATCATATATTAATGAATTTCATTACTTATTTGGTTCATAAACACAAAAACATTATCTCAAATACCTTTAGGTTTTCACACAATACATTATTTATTTGTAACAAACGAATCTAATGCCACTAAAAAAATTATAATCCGAACTCGTAACAAGAATTTCGCGGTGCCAGGCAGCCATGTTACTGTAACGAACACTGTGGCTGTGAATTATTTACCATTTGATACACGATAACAGTGAAAATGTACAACAATGCTAGTATTTAGTTGCTAAAATATGTTTTCAGATAAATAATCTGGGTACTTTTATGTCTTTCATAACTATTAAAAGAATATTTATCATCAAAATAGCAAGTTTCAAGAGTAGAAATAGCCCTTCTAAAAAGTTTTTGCCTTTTATCACTGTATTTCTTGTCTTTGTCACGAGTAATGTCACTTCACAATTAATATTTATTTATTTCTGAGTAAATTTATATAAGTATCTTTATAAAATATTCACCGGTTTCTTCCACAAGACAACTTTTATAATAAAGATCGTGGAACAAAACACAACAATGGCGGACGCTTTCGCAACTGAGACACAGATAATTATGTTTCAATATTTTTTGGTGCGTTTCGTTTCCCTCACCCTTCTAAAACGATTTAAATGCATAGAATATGAACTATTCTAATAGTTACTACTTTCGTTTCTTGGTTTAAGTAAAACAAAACGTAAAAAAACCGCTACCAATTGAACGATTTATTTTGAGCACGACCGTGCGTGCCGCAAACAATTCGTACCACCAAAATTGGAGCACGACCGTGCGTGCCGTTGGCGCGTGAAAGTTGGCAAGTGTCTGTTCCTACGTTCAAATTCATTTATCGATATCGAGAGTTTATCAACATTCTATTCAAATTAATTCTGAGTAAACCAAATCTAAGGATCTATTGTAAACATTATTGATAATTTATCGATATTTATTCTGAGTAAGCCCATCACTAGTCAAGTTGAAATTCTAAGTTAAAATTAGTGACAAGCTACGAAGATTCTTCCCTAGATTAAAATCATAAGTCAAAGTGAAGTAAATATATTGGGTGTAACCGCCATTGTAGCGCGAATTCTATATATTATTATTATTTATATTCTAAGGCTCTTTCTTCGTCTTTAAGAGAATGCTCGCTAAATTACTTATTTGTTTTGTAACATTCGCGAGAATGAACAATACAGGTGAATGCTCAAGTGTATCAGCGCCATTAAGTTAAACTTAAGAAGTAGTATTCTATTCAGATTATCTGATATATCTATTCAGATATCTAGTGATTTTGAAGAAACCAGTCCTAAGGTTCATTTCCCAAAAGTCAGCCTTTATTGACATTGACGACAATGGTCTATTGTCGGATACGAGGGTATAATTTTTTCGATTAAAATGTTTACGAACTACTGGGCTACTTCCTTCTCTTGAATTTAAAGACTAAATTGAAGATATTTACATTTACTTTCTGTGCTTTGTTCATCACCTTTACTTAATGTAACATCCCAATGATAGAAACGATAAAGAAGACAGTATGCTTACTCCACGCTGTAAGCTATATTGGTTAATCTGTATAAGTAAAATCCTTGCGTTACTGACTGACGGACAGACAAGCTGCAGCCACAACTATTAGGCGCAAAAAGGTGAAATTTGGCATGTATGCTCCTTGGGGACCGTAAGAGTGCACTAAGAAGGGAATTCCTGAAATTCCCACGAGATCGGGGTTAACAGGCAAATTAGAATAGTAAAAGTGCAAGCGTAACTGCGGGCATTCTCTAGTAAGTATGTAAATAATCCTCAAACCGAATGGCGCTATCTACAGAAAGCCGCACAGTGTCATTGATTAACTTAATTACATAAGAAAAAGCGTGCTGCGTATAAGATACACACAAAAACAGAGACAATAACATAAACATGAAATCTAATAAACATACGACGTAGTTATAAAGTAGAGAGTTATATAATACGTTTTAGGTAAAGTTACGTCCTTGAGTGTAGAGCTTGCTTGTATAATAATATCTTAAGTTTATGTTTAATGATAATTATTTTTAGTAGGTCCTTCTTCTCACTATGAGAAGGGTTAG
The DNA here is from genome assembly GCA_944739405.2 of Euclidia mi. Lineage (NCBI taxonomy): Eukaryota > Metazoa > Arthropoda > Insecta > Lepidoptera > Erebidae > Euclidia > Euclidia mi. Next base: position 59,092,047 of record OX123188.2, on the reverse strand, counting down.
ACTATAGTCCATCTTGCTAGTAAATAGTGTTTGTTGGAGAGCTCTCAGATACTCGTATGTAGAATATTTTATACTAGTTTTGTACAATTAATGAATTATTTAATGCTAATATCATCATGTCAGCATAGAGATGTCCATTGCTGGACATAGGCCTCCTACTAAATCTTCATGTTTATATTAAATACTTCTTAAGACATAGTTAATAAGGACTAAATAATTATGTCGAACATATCACCGTCACACATTTTTAAGGGGCCTTTATCGAACGACACAAGATTTAAAAATACTTATTATTCTGTACATGAATTACGTTGCTTTTTTACCATGTGCAAACGTCAATAAAGCTTTAACCACATTTAAAATTTGGTTTTATTCTCTGCGTCAGTATCATGAAAAATTACTTTCATCACTTTCCATGATGTAAGTAACAAAATATCACTACAATAAAGTAAACATTATGAAAACAGCATGATGTTTGTGTATTTAAGAAGTGTAAGGAGAAAATAATGTTGTTTACATATTTTTCAAGTAAAATCTAGTTTTCGCGTTGCAACTTATTCACAATAGCCACCTGCAGGGAACAGCAAGCAAAGTGTCCTAGGGTTGCGTTACTTTTATTAAAATTTATAACGTCACAAAGGCAAAGTAAAGAATATGACGATGCAAGTAGCAACAATCCATTTCGCATATGTAGATTCTTGCGTGTCGTTGACCGTTGCTAGTAAGATAAAATCTATGAGTTCCATTGTCTGGTAGAACATGCCAAATTCGTGGCAGTTTCATTGTCAATGGATTGGTAATTAATAAGTACTCTACTTGACAGCAGAAAAACATGAATTCACTTGTGCATATTTTATACAAAATCCGTACAAAGAGTTTATTTTTGTCATTTCATTAAAAGTGTCTCAATTGCCTCCAAGGAATCATCCCTATTGTGTTCGATTTCATCATAATCTTGCAAATCGTGCTACAACACTCTATAATTTATGTCATCCTAACAGCATGTATGTTATTCAAGAGCTACCAGACACGGGGCCGAGTGTGCGAGCGCAGAAGAGTTGGTATTCCATCGGCGACATGCTCCGAGCAAACTGCACCTCACCGCCCGCCGACCCGCTCGCTAATCTCACGTGGCTACTAAACGGCCAGGAGGTAAACCCTGAACAACAAGTGCTGTTTTTTAAAAGGCTTTGGGACCTACTATACCATATAACTTGCACAAGGCTTACATTTACTGGATGGTTTGTGAGTCTTTGATTAGTCAGTAACTTAATCTATGCGACAAAATGTTAAGTTTGCCCTAACGGTACCAGGTAGTAAAACTTTGTAGTGCTTAATGTGAAAATTTTCACTTTTCTCTATTTAAAACCGAGCTTAAGTGTGATACAGCATCAAGCAAAATTAAAGATCAACTTTAAAATATTGAGAAAGTAATATCACGGGGGAGTCGTTTTATCTGTGCTCCTTTCACATTCCAGAGCTTACTTAAAGGGCGTTGAACTATCAATAGCGGCTAGGAGTTATTTGTCCTTTGCTGTCTCAGAACAGATATTGCCTTTATTCAGGAAACGCACTCGTGACACTTTTTATCTGAGCATTTATACGTTTTCAGTATCGCTCACCATAAAATCTGGCCTTCAAATTGTTTCCCTATGTCGCACGAGTGATTGATTTCCACGGGGTAGCCGGGATCGATCACTCGCCGAGCAATTAAAGAGAGATAATTAGGTTGACTTACGGGAAATAAATAAAAAATATCACCAGGAAAGTTTAAACTCGCGTTATAATTCCAGTTATTCGATACAAAACAAGAACTGCCGATTAAGGTTAACAGAAGAGACAATTATCCAGGGCGTGGTCGACGTTGGCACTTCACAGGTCTTCAGATGGTCTTGTACTCAACTCGGTGGTACTGGCCGGAGCAAAAGGGACGAAGCCTCGTGTGTCCCCTGTATTTATAGGGCCGGCCCGGAGGGGCGCGAGGGAACGACCCACTGCTGTGCGTCACTCGTAGCGAGGCTCGCGGCGCAGGGGCGCGATGTGACGTCACACCCCCCCCCCGTTAGGCCGGGATTTTCCCTAAGGAAAATTCCCTAGCCCAACGGGCGTAGCAGCCCTGAAGATACTCCCTGAAATTAGAGAAAACAAGGGCATGAGTACCTTGAACAAGTGACAACCCTATACGCTAATTAGGATACCTAAATAATAATGACCCACGCTTGCATTCTTCACGCGTACAACGGCAGTCTGAATTTGAACATAAACATTTATCATTCATAATTCATCACACATACCTACATGTAAATGCCGAGGCCAGTGTAATAGCCTAATATTAAAGATAACAATCTATGGAGAAGCGCTTAGGGTAATTATTAGGTAATAATGATTTGTAGATATAAGAAATTTGATCTAGCCCTACGACTTATAAATCTTGGGTTCGGCCTTTGCCACTAGATAAGTAAACTTTTTGAATATAGTTAGGTATAACAACAGATTTTTCGTAAAGATGAACAAAAATAATACAAGCCGCAGACACGACCGGACCGCTCAATGTCAAAGAAAAGAAATTAATAAATATTTTGCTCTAATTAATAACTAGAACACGACCAGTAACCACCTTTTGAATGTAAACAATGGTGAGTCATTAGTTAGGCACTTATTTATCGGCGCGTCGCTGAGTGAACGCGCGTGCGTCATAACGACAACTAGGTACGATCTAAATGGTAGGTACTATTCGACTGTTCCGAGCTCGCGACGCACGGTTAATCACCATGATCGTTTATAAAGTACCTATAATAACAATTTGATTATGGAATTTATACAAAATTAAGAATAACAACAGAACTTCAGAACAAGGCACGGCGAAAAACAATACGCCAATCAAGATGCATTTCAACAAATAGATTTGCGGAAAGAAAATACACATGCGAGAATCGAACTTGTATGCTCAGCTAACAGCGACCCTTTAACCACTGATCAACAGGGCAAAAAAAAAACAATATATTTAGTTTATGGTTAGTATTTTTTAAAACAATGTTCAACACAACATTTGAGTACACAATTGCGCAGCAATTTGAAAAATAGTATTGTTTACGAGATAAAAAATATTTGCTACCCACCACAGAAAATATCAATTTATAGTAGGCACTACTACAAACGGTAATATAAATTAGAAACGTTCGTTTGAAAAAATTAAACAATGAATAGGTAGAAGGTATTCTTATTGTTGTTTTTATACTTTTATTATTCTTTGTAATGAATCAACTTTAAATCCTTGATGTGCCAATCGCCTAAAGGTTTTCCAGCCATGTCGTTAAGTTTGTATACTAGAGGTGATTTTTTTGAGGCAATCTTACATTTAATAAATTTAGGCGCCAATTTCTTGCTAAAGTATTTATCCTTATCACTAAGAAGAAACGTTCTGCGCCAAACTATATCACCGACATTGAATTCTGCCTGTTTACGGCGAAGATTATAAGATGAACAATTTCGTTGGTGGGCCGACAACAGAGCTGAATGTACCTTCTCGAAAATAGAAGATAAATAGCCTAAAGTTTCGGCATAGCCGTCCCGTGGTTCAAGCACCATATCGGAATTAAATTCCTTATCAATATACTGAGAACCACATGTTATGACCTCCCTACCAAAAACAAGGAAAATAGGAGAATAACCAGTAACCTCACTAACTGCGCAGTTAAGGGCGAATTGAACTTTAGTGATTAGAATGTCCCAGATTCGATGATCAGATTCTATGAAAGTTGAAATAGCTGTCATAATGGTTTTGTTGTAACGTTCAACTGAGTTAACGTGGGGAGTATACAACGGTGTAAAATGCAAATTTGGAATTTTTTATTTTGACAACATACTTTTAAAGGTTGCGCTAATAAATTGTTTACCGTTATCCAAAACAATAGTAGATGGAATTCCATGCACCAAAAATACATTTTCCTCAAGAATTTTTGTTATCACTTCTGCAGTTGCCCGTTTAATGGGGAAAAGTAAACAATATTTAGAGAAACAACAACTGACCACAAATATAAAAGTGTTTTGTTTCCTGCTGGGAGGCAATGGACCAATCAAATCAATACTAATCGTCTGAAAGGGCTTTTGACATGATTTGGGTTTTCCCATTAGACCTAAATTTGGGTGATTTTGGTGTTTATGGGTGATACAAGGTTCACATGAACTGACGAACTTGACAACATCGGTGTACATACCAGGCCAAAAGTAATTAATTGCGAGACGTTTGTATGTCTTAAAAATACCCAGATGTCCAGCAGTGGGCGAAGAATGATTCTCCCTTAGAATGTCATTTCTTTGGTCAGACGGAATAACCTCTTTCCATTGAAATTCTCTAGTGAGAGGGTTTAATGTTTTTTTAAAACAATACAATTTATTGTTTATTACTTGATAGTTAACAAAGGAAGTCGGAGAACTTAAACAGCCTTTATAGATATTTAAATACCAAGGATCATTAGTAGAAACTGGTAAATTCTGATTAGAATTAATATCTATATTTATATCATTAGCAATAGCAGAAACGGGTAAAGAGCGAGACAGAAAATCAGGTAAAACGTTATCGGAACCCCGACGATGACGTATTTCGAAATTATAGGAAGATAAGCGAACTCCCCATCTGGCTTACCGGCCAGTAGGGTTATTTAAGGTCAAGAACCATTTCAAAGCAGCGTGATCTGTGTAAACAATAAACTTTTTACCATTTTCAACATAACAACGCCAGTGTTCTATAGCAGATAGAACAGCCAGGGCTTCGCGCTCTGTGGCACTGTAATTTTTTTCTTGCTAAGTGAGTGATTTGCTATAGTACGCTATGACTCTTTCCTCACCATTTAACCTTTGACAGAGGATCGCGCCAAGTCCAAAATCGCTAGCATCCGAGTGTATTTCAAAAGGTTGCGAGTAGTCAGGACAAGCCAACACCGAGGAGGAAATCAAACAATTCTTTAGGTTATTAAACGCCTCATTAGCCTCTGTCGTCCAACAGAATGGAGCTGCGTTTTTACTTTGAGATGTTAACTTATTTAAGGGTGTAGCAATAGAGCTAAAATTCGGTATAAAACACCTGTACCACGAGGCTGCGCCTAAAAAACGACGTACTTCTTTTCTATTAGAAGGAGTGGGATAATTTTTCATTGAATTTACTTTATCCGGATCGGGATGCAATCCACTAGAGTCGACAACATAGCCTAAATATTTTAGTTTATCTCTAAAAAATTGTCATTTTTCGAGATTAATTGTTAAATTAGCGCTTTTTAGTTTATCAAGAATGCGTAATAAAAGAGTAATATGCTCGTTGAAACTGGAAGTGATACAGATTATGTCATCGATAAAACAGAAAACCTTATTTTCAAATTCTGGACCATAAAATAAAATATCAACTAATCGTTGTTGAGTAGCTGGCGCATTCGTAAGACCGAAGGGCATTCTTTTGAATTGAAATGTGCCACGCGTAGGAATATAAAAGGCTGTTTTGCAACGGTCCTCTTCTTTAATTAATGTTTGCCAAAAAGATTTAGACAAATCTAAACTAGACAAGTATTTAGCATCTCTCAGATTATCTAAAATTTCCGAAATATAAGGCAAGCTATAAGCATCTTTTTTTGTAACGGAATTTAATTTACGACTGTCCAAACAGAAACGCAGTTCACCATTCTTCTTAGGGGTCAAAATGACAGGGTTTGACCACGGGCTTTCAGATCGTTCAACAACATCCTCTGAGAGCATGTCGTCAAGATGCTTTATTAAAATTCTTTGTTTATCGGGAGACATGCGATAAAATCTTTGCCAAATAGGGGGGCAATCACCTGTATCAATTGAATGAGAAATAATATTTGTGCAACCGAGACCCCGCTTCTCGTATGAAATATCGGTAAATTTAGAAATAATGTTGTCAGCGGTAGCTCTCTGGTCGACTGTAAGATGATCATAAGAAACAAGATGTGTAGGGGGAACTGCCTGCAACTCCATTACTTGAGCGTCAGACTTGTTCACAATCAAAACAGACTCTAATTTGTTAGGAAATAGGCCAAAGCTTCGCCAAAAATCCATGCCAAGGATTAGGGAATTTTGAATCCCAGGTACAACATGAACTTCTAAGTTAATCAATTTATCCTGAAACTCAAAGGGTAGAAACACCGATCCCAAAGAGTCAAATCGTTCGCCGCCAGCTGTTATTAACCTTAAAGGTTTCGATTTATCCAAAACATCGTCTTTCAAAAATAAGTTATGCAAATTATTACCTAAAATTGTAACGCAAGATCCAGAATCTAAAAGACCAGTGGTAGGTATTCGTTAAATTTTAGGGTAACGTAAGGTAAATATTCTACTTTAGAATTACGGATTGAGGATATATGATAGCTACTAAAGAATTTTTTTAAAAAGTCCAACCAATTATTCCACTCTGTTTTATTACAATTAGTTGTATAATTTGATTTTCCACAATCCTTGTTAACTAGTTTTTTGAAACTGTAGGGGTCGACTTAGATTTACAATTGGGGCAGTCTGACACCTTGAAACCCTTTGTACCGCACTTAACACAGATTAGGTAGTGTGGTTGACGGCAATTACGTAATGGGTGCGAATTGCATCTACAACGCACGCAAATTTTTTTATTTATATTAGAAGTACTCGATACGGCGTTAACTTGTGGTACAGACTTGTATCTCGATGTATCAGCGACAGAGTTATATTTATTGAAGTGATTATGATTGTAAACATTTTTGTTTGAAGAAAAATTAGAAATCGGATAATTATACGCTAGATCAGGTGCTACAGTATTCCTTGAAACTTTTTCCAACCACGCTCAGCAATCAGGGGTGCACGAAAGCCGGAGGCAGTACGGGTAGGCCGCCTGCCGCCAAGCGGCGGGCAGGTCACCCTGGACGGCATCCAGCTGCAGCACCACTGAAGAACACAGCAGGTAAAACTGCCGAACACAAGGATAGAGGTGAGGCCAAACGTGCTCTCAACGAGTCCAGCTCGCCTCGAGGGGAGCACAAGAAGCCCCGCCTCGACTCCTCCAGGACGACAGCAGGTAAGTCCTACGCACAGGCCTCCAAGGCGTCCCTGGGCGTTGCAGTAACATGCAAACGCACAGGGAACTTGCCGAAGGAGTTGGTGGACCAGGTACTCCGGGAACTCCAGAGGAAGATCCTGGTTGATGCCAGGTCGACCAAAACCCCCAAACGCCCCGCTCCAGCGTTCACCGGGAAACCCATGTACGCGGACGGGGTCCTCAAACTCTGGTGCGCCGACGAGGCAACCCGCACCTGGCTGACGGAGGCGGTCTCTCTTCTGGTCCCACCACCAGGCTTCGAACTGGAGGTCAGGGGCCAGGAAGAGGCCCCAAGGAGAGTGCGGTGCTGCATTGTCGTACCCGACGAACAGGGGGTCTTGGACGACGTGCGCGACGTGGGTCGCGCTCTGGAGTTCCAGAACCCCTGGTTGGAGGTCGACAAATGGTCGATGCTGCACTCCGAGAGGCAGACAGGTGGGTGGTTCCTAGTGGTCGGCGTCCCGGAGGAACAAGTCCCGACCCTGATGAAGAACGAGCGCCGCCTCGCGTTGGGGGTAGGTGCCGTCTACGTCAGATTCCGGGACCCCACAGGCAAGTATGTCGACCATCCCCCGGGATGCGACGGCAACTCCACACAGGTCAAGCATGACTTCAACAGCCAGTCAGGGTGCGACGCACAACCCGGCCCGTCAGAGCCGGCCGCGTCTGGCTCGGGGGCTGGCCCATCAGCCGAGGGTAACTCGGAAGATGAGAGCCTGTTCCTGAGCCCGGTGCGGCGGGACGACGGGGTGGAAGCTGGTGACATCCTGGCCGGCCTAATGCAGCTGACGGTCGGGGAGGAGGGGAACATCATCCAAAGATGAACCATCTGCCTAGTGACGTCAGCTGCCTTCAAATCAACCTCCATCACAGCCAAACGGCCACCGCGCAACTGCGCAAATGGATGGAGGTCCAACAATCAGCCATCGTGCTCATCCAGGAACCTTGGATAAGGGGGGGCCTCAACAGAGGCCTCTCCAGCCTGGGAGGTAAGATTTATTCTTCAACTGACCACACACATCCAAGAACCTGCATACTGACAACGAAAAACATCAGAGCCCAAGCTTTAACCGAGTTCTGTTCCAGAGACATCACAGCGATACAAATTGAAATAACACAGCAGCCAAGGAGTATAGTGGTTGTTTTCCCATCGGTCTATATGCCCGAGGCCGAAGACCCGCCTCCGTTCGACCTCACGCGTCTGGTTAACCAGTGCGAGAGAACCAATACAGAGGTCGTAATAGGAACGGACTCCAATGCCCACCACCAAATGTGGGGCATGAACTGCAATAACAACAGAGGTAAATCACTGGTTGAATACCTATTCACCACTAATCTTACCCTATTAAACACAGGTACGGAGCCCACCTTTGTCAGTCAGACAATTATCGACTTAACTCTCGCAACAGAAGGAGCCGCTGAACGAATCAAGGGATGGCACGTCTCGAAAGAGACATCGTGCTCAGACCACAGATGGATCGGCTTCTCTATGGAAGTCGTTATACAACTCACACAGCCACGTAGAAAACCACACAACACTGACAAAACAAAGTATGTACAATTACTTAAAGAGAAACTTACCCTTACTGCTACGCCGACGGTACTGGGTGACAATGAACAGATCGACGAGCAGGTATGTACACTGACACAGTCGATGCTAGACAGCTACCACGCAGCCTGCCCAGAAACCACTCTACCCTCAACTCCAGGTAAACAACCCTGATGGGGCGCTGAGCTCGAACGCAAGCGCAAGAAGGTAAGAAGGGCTCTAAACAGGGCAATGAACACAAGCGCGGACGAAGATTGGGACGCTTATAAAGTGGCCAAATCAAGCTACAACTCTTCACCTCACATCACATCTCTTCACCACGCCCCCTCGTGGTCGGGTGGGCTTGGGCTCGTAGTAAAAAGTCACGGGTAAGAGAAGTTGACTACCTGCGCTAGGACCTGCGCAGTCGAGCGCTGTACTCGGGGATGACGGAGTCCTGGGGGGTTGAGCCGAGCGGCGCTGGCGCTAATGTGACCGTGAGGTAACACGCCCTCTTTGGTCCCGATTTCACGCTAAACGGTAGCCCCCGCTTTGAGCCGCAGCGGGGGCAATGGCCACCGTGTCCCGTCAGAGGGCCACAGGCTAGGGACGTAGGGTCCGCATCAACAGTCGGAATTTATTTCGGCTGTTGAGGTGATGGGTGAAGGCTATGCTGAGGGTGCAAGCGATGGTGGACAGCTAGAGTTGGTAACTCGGCTCAGGCCACTAACCCAAGCGGGCGCCCGATGCCGTGCTGTAAACCAGCCCCGCGTTCCTATATCCCTCTGGTAATACTAACGTCCGGATGACTTTCCCTGTTGCGGGCTCCATGGAGGGTGGGAAGCCAGAGGGATGAAGTCTTGTTAAACTTTTATGGATACCGCAGATCCTAAAATTACCCCAACTGCGACGGTGACAGCGAAAGCTGTTACCGCCGCCGCCACCAAAACCAAACAGATGGTCGACGCCGTGGCCTCGGCTGCAGCTGTCACACCATCCCCCAGGGACGGGACTTCAGCGCTAGCTAGTACTAGTACTGGTCCCGTCCTTACAATCGTCAGCCCGTTTGAAATCAAGCGGGAAGACGACTCCTCCTTCGCGGGATGATAACTTGACATTGAATATAAGCTTGGAATCTGTTCCAAATCCTTTAAATTAAGTTATGAGACAATAGAGTCAATCTCTGGCAATAACATAGACAAGACATTGATAAATTTAAATATAAGTAATAAAAACACACTTTCATCAACCACACATTGTACAAAAAATAATTTAAGTATTAACGTATTATTGTATTAACCTGGTGCATCAAAATATACAAGGGTTGATGGGTAAGGAGTTAGAGTTGGAATTGTTCATGAACTGTAACAATATTGACATTTTATGTATTACAGAACATTGGCTAAAAAGCCACCAGTTCATTTTCAATTTCAACAACCACCAGGTTGCAAGCTCATTCAGCAGAGAAAAATTTATTCGAGGAGGCTCGTTAATTATAATAAATAAACTTTTAAAATTTAAAGAAAGGTCTGATTTGAGTTTGTTAGGTCAAAAAGAATAGTAAAAGAAATGGTTAAAAGGAAAAAAGAGGAAAAGAAAGATGAGTTTGATAGCAGATTATCTGACGATTTCCAGAGGAACATTAAATTTTTCTGGAAATCCGTTCGTGCAGTTTGAGGAAGAACTCAATCCTCAGAACACACATCCATCAGAGACGAGAATGGAAAGACAGTAAATGGTGAATCGTGCATGCTGAAGAGATGGAAAGAGTATTTTGAAAGTTTATTTGAAAGAACGGCGATATAGACACCGATAGCTGAAATGAATGGTGCAAGCAATGATGAAAGCATTATTGGCGTGGATGAGATCGTGAAGGCACTGGGAAGTATGAAAGTAGGCTGCAGGATATGATAGGATTACAGTCGAAGTGCTGAAGGCTGGATAGGGCATCATAGTTGGTCAGTTGCAGCGGTTATATAACTTGTGCTGAAGCACCGGCCGAGTACCTAATGACTGGGCCACAGCTGTAGTTGTGCCTCTTTATAAAGGAAAAGGCTAGCAACAAGACTGTAAAAACTATAGAGGCATTAGCCTTCTCAGCATTGTTGGTAAATTGTATGCAAAGGTACTTATTGAAAGAGTTATGAATGTAACCGAGAAGAAAATATGGGATGTACAAGCGGGATTCCGAAAGGGTATGGGATGTACGGATCAGGTTTTTTCCTTGCGAAGCATAGCCGAAAAGTTTTTGGCCAAAGGTCAAAAGGTTTATTGCGCATTCGTGGATTTGGAAAAGGCTTACGATAAAGTGGTGAGGAATGAAATGTAATCGGTGCTGTCAATGAATGGGGTGGACAGCAGCCTCATTCGAGCTCTGAAATCCCTTTATGAGGATTCTAGAGCTTGTGTGAGGATAAACGGGGCATACACTGACTGGTTTACCATCGAGAAAGGTGTTAGAGAGGGATGTGTAGCGTCGCCGTGGCTGTTTAACCTCTTCATGGACAGTTGTTTGCAAGATCTAAAACATAGTGACTAAGGATGATTAAGGATGAATGGGTTACTTGTCAAATGCCTCCTTTATGCTGATGATCAGGTAATACTTGCATCTTCAGCGGAGGAATTGCAGGCGATGTTAACAATCATGCATAGTGCGTTACAGAGGAAAGGAATGAAAGTGAATGTAAGTAAAACAAAAGTTATGGTTTTTGAAAAGGAGGAATGCGTTACGGCTTGTAATGTTTTGATCGATGGACAGCGAGTGGAGCAAGTGAATCAGTTTGTATACTTAGGTACGTTGTTTACAAGGGATGGTAAGAATGAAGAAGATATTGAAAGAAGAGTTAATGCAGGTAATAGAGTGAATGGAGCTCTGAAGGCGTTTATGAATAGCCAAAACGTGTCCAAAAAGGCACGTTTGGCTGTGCATAGAGGGGTATTAGTGCCTACCCTTATGTACGGTAGTGAAAGTTGGGTATGGCAGAAGAGATTTGAAAGTAGAATAAATGCTGTAGTAATGAGAGCACTGAGAAGTATGTGTAGTAAATAAATTTGTTTATTCATTTGAATAGAAAACAGAAAAGTACATCTACAGAGGGGAAAGAGTACGTAAAACTTTCAGCAAAGTGTGGTTACGATGTTGTATTAAATATTCGTTTTTGAATGTGCCTCGCTTTGTATTGTGGAACAAAGTACATTCATTTCGGGTGTGACGTGATTTGGGCTCCGAGAGCAACACTCCACGTTACGGTCTCACCTCTCCGGATGCCGTGAGAGGCTAATAAATCAGGCATTATAACAGACTTAGATTTATTACCGCCAGTTATTACCTACTAGTAGGGCAACAGCAAAGCCTGAAATATTAACGGAATTGAAATTTTTTACGACAAGTACAGTCGCAATTAATTTGCGACTGTACTTGTCGTAAAAAATTTAAACTTAAACTTAAACGCCAAATTGTGTTCAGTATTTCTTATTTACCGGGAAATATTCAAATTAGTTTTAATAAAAACATTCCACATCCACGCAAATGTGGTTTGGGCACCGAACCGACAGTTTTACACACTTCAGTAAATCGAAAATTAAACCCTTGTTTACCGCATAAACGTAGGAGAACCAAACACCTAAATACACATTTATTCTTATTTAAGTAGATGGTAGCCTCTTCTCACTATGAGAAGGGTAAGGCCATAGTCCACCACGCTGGCCAAGTGCGGGTTGGCAGACTTCACATGTCTTTCGAGAACATTATGGAGAACTCTCAGAGCAGTGGGACAGTATAAAGGGCTAATGATGGAATGATGGAAGTAGAGGGTAGCGGTAAAATGAATTCATATAAATATTAAACTCGCACCAAGATGAAATATTATGATGTGGCTGAACCGTAAATTGAATTTGGTTACATTGTAATGAGTTCATGTCGACGGGAATTGTGTATGGGCTTGATCTTGAATTCGATCACGTACCGTTCACTTGATTTATGTATTCCGACCACCTTTAGTATAGCTGAAGGCCAAGATTTGATTACTTACGTCGAGCTGAAATTCTGCTCAGCCAACCGCTAACAGATCGACCGCAAACTTACGTACTTATAAGAAATAGGGACCGTAGAAATAAAATTGCTTTAAGGTGCACGTTTCACAAATAAATGGTTCCTTTCGTGCTGCAATTAATGACGTCGAGAAGGGGAAATAAGCCTAGCTTCGAGCCTTTTTCTCGCCGCTCTCTGTGTTCCCCACGTGTTGCTCGGAATTAGTTTACTTTGGTAAAATATATAACATTTGTACAAGATTGTTCTATATTGTCGTTATCTGCCCCAGAAATAGTTTCACACTTACATGATATTATAATCCGTTGTTGGGTACAACAATGTTATTAGTTTCGTTAGCTGATATTAATATAATAGTAAGTAATGATAGTGGAGGCTGACCGTAACTGCATTAAATTAGGAACATCGATGTTATCGTAATTATGCATTTACCAAAATTGTTTTTTTTTTTTTTTATTATTTATTTCTCATCAATACACACATCTTTACAGGTTTACACCCAATGCAATGGTGTAGCATTCGTAAATGAAAACATTCTTATCATATTGTTATACCTATGATTATTATATGGTATATTTTATATATATTGAAATTAAACTACAGTTTACGGATTTTATCGCGATGTATTGGTTTCACTAAGTTATTACATTTGAAACTAATGATTTAGAACTATATTTATTACTAGCCGACGTTTCGAATTCTTTACAGAATTCATGTTCACGGCAGACTGAGGTGATATTTGTCTTTTTCCTGAATGTATTAGTTATCTCAAAGTACCCGAACATTTTTCATCTACTGGTGTTACTATTTACGCAGAATGAGCTCACAGTGTCCTTAGGTCTTCTGGTGACTTTGTCCTTCTTGGGTTTCATTAGCCTTATGACAGGGTCCCAAGCTGGAGGAACATTCCAACCATCTTCCCTATTGAAATTAGGGTGTTTTTTAATTTCAATAGCCTCTCGTATCATCCTTGGAAGAAAACGGTGTTCTTTTGCGAGTATCTGTGGTTCATCAAATCGCAGGTAGTGGTTGGGTCCCTGTTCCACATGTTCACACACAGCAGACTTTGTTGAGCGTTTATGTTTTATGTCAGCTATATGTTCTTTGAGTCGAATGCCTATGCTTCTCTTGGTTTGTCCAATGTATGAGAGCCCACATTCACGGTCAATTTTGTAGACACCGGCCTCTTGCAAGGGTAACTGACACTTGACAGATGGTAATAATTGACTGATCTTCGTTGGCGGCTTGTAGTAAGTTTTGATAGAAGCTCGCTTCAAGATGTAGCCAATTTTGTCGGTCACGCCCTTGATGTATGGGAGGACAGCAGGTTGTCTTTCTACTGTGGCTGGTTTTTCTTTCTTCTGGGATCTGTGACAGTGGCGCGGCGGTTGGAGCTTGTTGTCTTGCAGAACTTGCCTGACATGTTGAAGCTCAGCGTCCAGGTGTTTCTTGTCACAGATCCCGCGGGCTCTCTGAAACAGAGACATTCCTACAGTAGCTAACTGTTTAGGATGGTGGTGAGATTCACCGTTTAAGTACCTATTTGTATGGGTCTTTTTCCTATACACAGTATGGCTTAAGGAGTTGTTTTTATTCCTGATGACAAGTACATCTAAGAAAGCTAAAGAATTGTTTGCCTCTAATTCCATTGTGAATTGTATTTGGTTATTAATAGAATTAAGATGGTTTAGGAAAGCATTAACACTATCTGTTGGTAAAATTGTGAAAGTGTCATCTACATACCGCTTGTAGAACCTCGGTGTGATGGTGGCAGTCTGCAGGGCTCGCGCCTCGAAGTCCTCCATGAAGATGTCAGCGACAACAGGCGATACTGGAGAGCCCATTGCTACACCGTCTACTTGTATGTAGTATTTCTTGTCCCATAACAGATAGCCCGTTGTCAGGCAGTGTTTGAGTATTTCTGCATATTCCTCAGGCAAGTTGTTTTCTGTCAGCTTCCTTCTAGTAATTTCTACACAGTCATGTACTGGTATGCATGTGAATAATGACTGTATATCAAAACTAACCATAGTTTCCTTGTCAGAGAGATGTAGGTGTTTGATTTCACTGACAAAATGGTAGGAATCTTTCACATGTGCTCTCGTATTGCCTCTGAGCGGTGAGAGAATCTTTGCCATGTGTTGAGCCAGTCTGTAAGTTGGTGCGCCTATCTGACTAACTATCGGGCGCAGAGGAGCGTTTTCCTTGTGTATTTTCGGTAGCCCATACATTTGAGGAGGTTTTACACACGATGGTATTAAATATTTCACGTCCAAATTAAGTTTTTCGGAGTATTTCTTAACAATATCACAAGTTTGCTTGAGTATTTTGTTCGTAGGGTCTGACTTAACCAACTTGTAGGTACTTTCATCCGACAAAAGATGTTCCATTTTTTTACGCTATCGTCCGCCCATAGACAAACAGTTGTCAATCTGTCAAAACACATGTTAGATCAAAATACCGAGAAAGTGCTTACCAGAGGTTTAAATTACGCGATAACTCCATCAAGAATACCGTATGAAACCATTATTTGCAACGTTGAGGATTGCTTAGTGAAGAACAATGTGAGTAAGGAAGATTTCGAGGCCATACGACAGGACGTTTCTGCTGTATTACGTCAATCGAAAGTGCCGGCAAGGAATCTACCAAAGACCGAATATCTCGCACTGAAGAAGTTACAAGCTAGGCATGAACTTACAGTACTCCGAGCAGATAAAGGAAATGCAACGGTAGTGATGGACACGTCCGAGTATAAACAAAAAATGGAACATCTTTTGTCGGATGAAAGTACCTACAAGTTGGTTAAGTCAGACCCTACGAACAAAATACTCAAGCAAACTTGTGATATTGTTAAGAAATACTCCGAAAAACTTAATTTGGACGTGAAATATTTAATACCATCGTGTGTAAAACCTCCTCAAATGTATGGGCTACCGAAAATACACAAGGAAAACGCTCCTCTGCGCCCGATAGTTAGTCAGATAGGCGCACCAACTTACAGACTGGCTCAACACATGGCAAAGATTCTCTCACCGCTCAGAGGCAATACGAGAGCACATGTGAAAGATTCCTACCATTTTGTCAGTGAAATCAAACACCTACATCTCTCTGACAAGGAAACTATGGTTAGTTTTGATATACAGTCATTATTCACATGCATACCAGTACATGACTGTGTAGAAATTACTAGAAGGAAGCTGACAGAAAACAACATGCCTGAGGAATATGCAGAAATACTCAAACACTGCCTGACAACGGGCTATCTGTTATGGGACAAGAAATACTACATACAAGTAGACGGTATAGCTCTCCAGTATCGCCTGTTGTCGCTGACATCTTCATGGAGGACTTCGAGGCGCGAGCCCTGCAGACTGCCACCATCACACCGAGGTTCTACAAACGGTATGTAGATGACACTTTCACAATTTTACCAACAGATAGTGTTAATGCTTTCCTAAACCATCTTAATTCTATTAATAACCAAATACAATTCACAATGGAATTAGAGGCAAACAATTCTTTAGCTTTCTTAGATGTACTTGTCATCAGGAATAAAAACAACTCCTTAAGCCATACTGTGTATAGGAAAAAGACCCATACAAATAGGTACTTAAACGGTGAATCTCACCACCATCCTAAACAGTTAGCTACTGTAGGAATGTCTCTGTTTCAGAGAGCCCGCGGGATCTGTGACAAGAAACACCTGGACGCTGAGCTTCAACATGTCAGGCAAGTTCTGCAAGACAACAAGCTCCGACCGCCGCGCCACTGTCACAGATCCCAGAAGAAAGAAAAACCAGCCACAGTAGAAAGACAACCTGCTGTCCTCCCATACATCAAGGGCGTGACCGACAAAATTGGCTACATCTTGAAGCGAGCTTCTATCAAAACTTACTACAAGCCGCCAACGAAGATCAGTCAATTATTACCATCTGTCAAGTGTCAGTTACCCTTGCAAGAGGCCGGTGTCTACAAAATTGACTGTGAATGTGGGCTCTCATACATTGGACAAACCAAGAGAAGCATAGGCATTCGACTCAAAGAACATATAGCTGACATAAAACATAAACGCTCAACAAAGTCTGCTGTGTGTGAACATGTGGAACAGGGACCCAACCACTACCTGCGATTTGATGAACCACAGATACTCGCAAAAGAACACCGTTTTCTTCCAAGGATGATACGAGAGGCTATTGAAATTAAAAAACACCCTAATTTCAATAGGGAAGATGGTTGGAATGTTCCTCCAGCTTGGGACCCTGTCATAAGGCTAATGAAACCCAAGAAGGACAAAGTCACCAGAAGACCTAAGGACACTGTGAGCTCATTCTGCGTAAATAGTAACACCAGTAGATGAAAAATGTTCGGGTACTTTGAGATAACTAATACATTCAGGAAAAAGACAAATATCACCTCAGTCTGCCGTGAACATGAATTCTGTAAAGAATTCGAAACGTCGGCTAGTAATAAATATAGTTCTAAATCATTAGTTTCAAATGTAATAACTTAGTGAAACCAATACATCGCGATAAAATCCGTAAACTGTAGTTTAATTTCAATGTGTAACATTCGCGTAAACCCAAGAAGATACTATATTTTATATATTTTATGGTAATAGGCGGCAAACGAGCAGACGGATTGCGTGATGGTAAGCAATTACCGCCACCCATGGACACAAGCAACACCACAGTAGTCCCAAGTGCGTTGCCGCCCCTTGGGGTTGGAAAAAAGGGAAAGGATGAGGAGTGGGATCAGGGAGAAGGGATAGGGGATAGGGCCTCCGGCACTCTCACTCGCCGAACAAAACGCAACAGTTTAGCTACTGTTACTTTATTTCGATTTCCTGTGAGAGGGTAGTACTTCCCCGGTCGAGCCGGCCCATTCATGCTGGAATCAGCAAGGCTCTACTACCTTTAAAATTGTATTACTATTTGCTTTTAGTAAGAGGAGATAAGTATATTTTAGAAACCTATCTGTGTGGCACGATGGCCCATGGATAATTAGGTACATAAAATTATTCTGGTGACTAAATAGTAATTTGTCTTTAGGTAATAGCTAGATAAATTTATTTGTGCCAAGTGCCAAAACTATTGGGGCCAAGGAGCTGGGAGGCATGTATGTTTCTTGAGAACCGTAGAGGTGCATTTTTAATTTAGTTTCTTTCTTTTAATATATTTATTATGCTCGTTGTTATTATATTCATAGTAATGTAAGATCTGAATGCGTTTTTTTAATGTTATGTAAATTTTTATTTTTGTGTTTAGTTATAAGTTATAAGTGTACATACTCAATCGCATTAGGTGTTGTTAGCCTGTAATGGTAGTGTCAAGGAGATAAAAATAAATAAATAAATAAAATCATTGAATATTTTTAGAAAGATGACGTATTCTGTGAACCGCTGCCCGACTATTATACAAACATGAAAAAGGAATGACAATTAAGGGGTCTTCTCCATATATGGAGCTGACATGAAAATATTTTTACAATGCGGAATGTCTAGGTATTTAAAAATAATTTTGGGGTATCTGATATTATCGATTTCTCAAAGTCAATCGTTTGAAAGATAGACGCTTCCAAAGTGGTTTTGCTTCTCTTCTTTAATATTAGACCCCTTAAAATAGATTTCTCCTGAATATCTTCCATGTACAGACATCGATCACTTACAGATTTATTATAATATATGTATAGATGGCCGTTTCGCGCGTTAAACTAAAATCAACCGTATAGCCGTACTCATACTGGCGCGGCGAGATTTGGAAGTTTTATTTCATCTATATCTTTCGTGTTTATAACCCGATTTGAATTTATTTTTTTTAATTACATATTAAAGTGTAGGTACTTTATGAATTTGGGAGTTTGATAAAGATATATCTATGTGAAATACAATATATTTATGTATTTAATACACTTTGAAGAAATGCCTAACGATTAAACACATTATTGTGACTAATTTATAAAAGATAGATATATACTATTAAGAAGTTCTTTGTAGATCTTTTGAAGACCATCATATTTGTAGTACATACTTTTGGTGAATGATCAACGTATGCGAGGATAAGAGCTTGAAAGCACATTTTCATCCGACTTGCTTCAAATTTATCGTTACTGCTCAGCTCCTATGTGTCTAAGCGTTATGTTATATAGCATATAACCTGCCCAGGAGTATGGAATACAATCGTACCAAGTTTGGTTAAAATCCCTTCAGTAGTTTTTGACCCATGCGTGCACAGACAGACAGACAAAAAATTTACTGATTGCATTTTTGGCATCAGTATCGATCACCATTCATCCTCCAATATTAATTTTGAATATATATTCATTGTACAGAATTGACCTCTCTACAGTTTTATTATATGTATAGATTGTCTTTCGGGATATACCACGTACCTTTGTTTGGAGTAACCTAGTATTAGTAAGTCGAACCCTACGGCTTAGCAGTTGAGCTACAGGTCAAGGTATAATTGTAATAACAAAAAGTGTGTGATGTGTAATATAAACTTCACTGACGGTGTACAGTGCATGCAATGCCCGGCTAGATTTCGCTTGTGCAGGCATTTCGGAATCAGGATGGAGGAAACTAGGAGTCGTTCGAAGAGCAGCCTGGAAATGTTCATCATGTCGGGCTGCGTCACCGGCGCCAATTAAGGAACAAGTATCATTGGAGAGCCTTATGAGAGAAATCCGGGATATTAAGGATAAGCTCTCCATACTCCCTTCTCTGATTGAAGACGTCCGAAGCATCAAAGAAGAAATGCAAGAACTAAAAGCTACCTGTGAGTTCTCAAGCGAAAAACTGGATGAATTCTCGAATCGATTGTCTGCGGTGGAAAGTACGACATCGGAGATGCAGCAGAAACAGGCACTGATGGAGTCGACAGTTGTGAAGTCCAGACTCAGGTGTTTAACAGTGAGCAGCGTCTACGCCTTAATAACGTAATGAAAGGTGTGCCCGAACAAAAAAGTGAAAACCTTTTCCAGATTGTAGATAAAATCGCCACAAAAGTTGGGTATTCTTTTCCTAAAACGCAACTCAACTACGTCTCCAGAGTCCCAACATACAATCCAAAGGAGAAATCCATAATTGTTAGCTTTGTCAATCGCTACGTCAAGGAAGAATTTATTGCAGCATCATGAGCAACCAAATCATTAGCGGCTGAAGATCTGGGCTTCCTGGACAACAAGGGAAGAGTTTTTGTGAATGACCATTTAACGATGGACTCGAAGGCACTGCTCAATAAGACCAAACAGCTCGCGAAGGAAAAAGGCTATAATTACGTTTGGGTAAAATTTTGTAAAATTCATGTGCGTCGTAATGACACCACCCGTTCCTTCATAGTCAACAAAATATCTGATTTAAACAAAATAGTTTAATCAGCATTGTAATTGATGTCAATTTAATCTATTACAATATGCATTTTTTAGAAAATTACAAAATGTTTAACACTTCTAGCTCATTAGACTGGTCAAAGCATGCCTATCGTCCGCAGAAATATACTTTTTATATTGTTTATATACCTATCTACCTGAACTCAAATATTCACTGTTATGTATTTGCCTTGCTCGCTCTGCCGTATTTAGATATATTTGTCTCATTTACAAGCATAACCATGTCTGTTATATGTGTAAAAATTCCATGCATAAAGATTTTTGTTCACCCGCGTTATAATTTTATCGTGTCGCTTGTTTCATGTACGGTACAGATTTGCTATTACTTCCGTAATAATTATATTTTATCGAGTAAACTGTTAAAATACTTATGGTTTAGCGATGGATTTAAGTAATCTAAGTGTGTATTATCAGAATGTTCGCGGATTACGCTCAAAAACGTTTATATTTTGTCGTAACTTGAGTTTGTGTTCATATGATGTTATTATGTTAACTGAGATGTAGTTATTGCCTGGTGTGAGTGACTCTGAACTGTTTGACGACCTATATGTTGTGTGTAGACGGGATAGGGACTATGTCTTGACGGGCCAAACTCGTGGTGGTGGTGTTCTTATAGCCGTGCGAAGGGACTTGTGTGCTACCCCGCAAACAAGCTACGTAAGTACCGCTGAGGGTTTTTGGCTGTCTATACCCATAAAAAAATGCAATTCTAAATTATCGTCGAATTTAATACTAAACATCTGCGTTGTCTACTTGTGCAGGCAAAATCTTGGACTGTCTTTTTCCAATCAATTAAATAATTTTATTTGTAAGTTGGACGAAATCATACTGAGAAAACCTAACGAAACATATTTTATAGTCGGTGACCTCAATTTGAGCGGTATATCGTGGTCGCGAACTGCAGGTGAATCATCTTTACTACCATGCGCAGTTAATAGTGTCGACGAACAATCATTTATCGATACGCTATGTACCCATGCTCTGAGCCAGTATAACGGCGTATCAAACCGCTACGGCAGAACACTGGACCTTGTCCTCTCAAATGAATTAGTCACTGTTCAAGAGTGCGATCAGCTATTAGTGCCTATAGACCCACATCACAATGCCCTCATCATCGAATTAAATTTTTGCCAATTCTCCTGTCTGAAACCAGCTGTGCGGACTAAATATTTGTACTCTAAAGCGAACTATAATATTATCAATGAAAAAATTCTGGCAGTTGACTGGGAAAATGAATTTTACAACAAATCGATGGACAGCGCCGTAGAGGGCTTCTATTCATATTTAAATCAATTAATTACTCAGCATATACCATCTAAGTTATGCAAACATGATGATTATCCAGTATGGTATACCCCAGCATTGAAGTGTATTATAAAAGAAAAATATAAATACTTTAATAAATATAAAAGATATAGAAACTTAGCTGATAAAATTAGCTATCAGTTGCTGAGAGAAAGAGCAAAGAGATTAGAAAGTGACTGCTATCAGTAATATATTAAATCTTTTTTCTAATTACTTCTATTCGACTTTCTTACAACCTTCTTCAAACCCACCCAGTGTTTATATTTCAAGCCCGCCCTACTCAGTGTCAGATATAACTAACGTAAATATTGAATTGTCCGAAGTAATAAAACTATTAAAGTCACTTGATCCCAATAAATCAGCTGGGCCTGACCATATACTTGCTCTCTTCCTTATAAACTGTGCAGAATCTATTTCAGTACCAATAACCTTGCTTTATATGAATGTACTAAGCCGTCAGTATGGAAGTCCGCGTTTATAACTCCTGTGCACAAGAAGGGTTCGAAAACAGAAGTTCAAAATAATCGGCCTATATCTAAGCTGTGTTTAGTTGCTAAAGTATTCGAAAAAATCATTCACACACAACTGTACGCCGAACTATCGAAGTCTTTCAACGATTTTCAGCATGGTTTTGTTAGAGGGAGATCGACCGTCTCCAACCTTATACTTTTCCATGATTACGTCACTGACAGTATGAGCCAGGGCAAGCAGGTTGATGTCGTTTACACTGACTACAGCAAATGTTTTGACAGAATCGATCATTCTGTCCTATTACTCAAGCTTGAATCAGCAGGAATAAGAGGAAATCTTTTATGATGATTTGCATCCTATATTTCTAATAGAACACAAGCAGTAGCAATGAGTAATTACACATCAGGATGGATTACAGTGCCTAGCGGAGTCCCCCAGGGCTCTTTGTTGGGTCCATTGCTGTTTGTAGTCTTTGTAAAAGACATCGGTGAATGCTTCCATTCCTCGAGATTACTCTGCTTTGCAGACGACATGAAAATCTTTACTTCCATTTATTGTGATGCAGACGTCAAAGCGCTGCAGGCCGACTTGTCTAGGCTTGACGAATACTGTGCAAGAAATAAACTGGACTTAATCCGTCAAAGTGTTCGGTTATCACTTTCACCAGGAAAAAACACACTGTTTCCTCCGATTATTATCTTAGAGGGCATAAACTTTATAAATCTAATACAATACGTGATCTAGGCGTTATCTACGATTCCAAGCTACTATTCGAGGAACATGTGGATAGCATCATCAAAAAGGCCTCTCAAGCACTTGGTTTTGTGTTTCGTACCTCAACCTGTTTTCATGATGCTAAAACGTTCAAAATTTTGTATTGCACTTTCGTTCGGAGCATACTCGAATATGGCTCTCAGGTATGGAACCCCAGATATGAAAAATATATAAATAGAATAGAAAGCATTCAAAGAAGGTTTATTAGGCATTTGTGCTACTGTACATGATACAATTATCAGTCTGACAATTATTTAAAAATATGCGCTAAATTTCACCTTCTTCCTCTTCACATGCGACGTGTAATTGCAGACGTAACATATTTGCTAAAAATTCTTTCGAAAATTCCATCGACTGCACTGAATGACTCACTAAAGTTAATATTAACGTCCCTCCAAAATTTAACCGGCACTACACTCCCATTCACTTACCTCATGTGCCATCAAATTATCGGCAGAATAACTTCATGTGGCGAGCTAGCAAGGCACTAAACTTAAAGAGCAAGTTATATAATATCGATCTATTTAATGCAAGTCTAGTTTCAGTGAGACGTTTGCTAAGCCGAGATTTCTTTCTGAGCTATCGAGAGGCTATGTAATGTTACAATAATAACAATATTGTATTGTATAAAATCACGATAAATTAATAATAATGATGTTGCAAAAATTAAGATTAAGTTGTGCTATGGTCTTGTACCCATGGTTTTATGTCACCTTACACTGTATCATATCTGTGAGGACCTGTAATTGGCTTTGTGTTGCAAATTTTGTTTTATTTTATTGAAATTGTATGTGCTGTTGGTCTTCCTTAGAATAAATAAATAAATAACATAAGGGACCATCCAAACACCTATGTATCGAGTCAAATATGCGAAAATAATCAGTGGAGCATTCGTATCGCAAAGGCAACAGGCAAGATATTTTGTAGCAATCGTGTCAAACAAAATTTTCGGTCAAAGGCCTACCTCACATTGGGCAGGTGTGTTCTTAGAGCGGCCGCTTGACTTGCGCGCGGCGAACGTTCGGCATGCACTCGGCGTCTGTTCGGCGTGCGACCGGCGCGGTCTGTTAACTTAGTACTACAGAGTAAGTGCTTGGCCATAGTAGAGCGGGCAGCCCGCGGGCGGGCCGCGCGCGACATCGCGCGCGTCTTCATGTGTCCGTAGTGTCGCGTTCGCGCGTGCAGTGTATAGCAATGTCACCTTATACTGTCACAGTTACGTAATGACGTTGCATTTAATAGTGGAGTAGCCTATTGTCTACCATGGGTCATTAATTAGAGATATTCTGTTTATTAATCAATTTATTTTGCAGCATATTTGCGCCAAAGAACTTCCTCTTCCTCCTGTCCCATTGGCACTTGCCTTAAATATCTTCTTGGTCAGACTTTCGTCATCCATCTTCTCCATGTGTCCAAACCATCTTAGCATACTTTTCTCGATGGTTATTATGTTTTCTCTTATCACTTGTCACACAATTTTATACTCAGTCGTTCAAGGACATATTACTTCTCAGTGCTCTCATTTCTAAAGCATTTTTTCCATTTTAAAGTCTCTTCTGCCATACCCAACTTTCACTACCATTCATAAGTGTAGGCACTAAAACAGAATAATGATATCAGTCTGGTTTATCAGAATTTGGACAGTCTGTTCTCACTATGATGAAGTCAGGACCTCTATCTATTTTGCATGGCATTCATGATCATTATACAACTTTCTTCATAAACACTTTCGACCACCGTTTAACAGATGACAATAAAATTATCAAATTGTTACACACCCAACTTCGAAAGCCTGTAACCTCGTTGAACCTAAGGCCCTCAGCGTGGTAGTATGCTGATCTGCTCACTAGGATGACACTGTTCTTCATTAGATATAACAATTATTCTTCCCTTTAATAATTTAATTATTTAGTGTGATTTCCAATAGGTGTGGTTTATGTACCCATACGTTACATATGTTGCATAATATGATACTATACGATCATAAAAGCAAATTAAAGCACAATTACATTACATTAAGATCTTCCGTTTAGAAACAAGAATAGGTTTAGTTTAATTAAAGTTAGTTGCTAGACAACAGAAGGCAACAGTCGTTAACGTTAAAACATTATAATAATTTATACTCATTGTAAGCTTGCTTTTTGTCCGTGTGGTGACGGATTAAGAATACGAAATGTCACCACCCCATATCATCCCATGGGTGTCGTAAGAGCCGACAGAGGGAGCATATTATGCAGAGAACAGCACTGTAAGAGAAGGCAAACTTGATACAAACCCTATACCAATCCGTTTGGCCAGCGTGGTACAGTAGGCCAATTCCTCCTTTCAAAGGAGAGGCCTAGTCCAGCAGTGGACTGTTAAAGGCTGATGATGAAATGATGATGTAAGCTTGCTCCAACTTCTTAACAATTGTTGTGTAGGTAACTTGCACACAATTATATAATTACGCATAAAAAAGAACTTGTCTATATAACTGTAACTATTACCAAGAACACCTGGGTAGCTTTTGATGATATTCATTATTTCAGAGTAAGCTTGATAATGTAGCTTATTTTATATTCAGCCCCTCACAAGGAATCTAGCTAGAAGGCAGTTGTACATACCTAGTACGCATTTAACTACGAAAATATATATTTGACATAGGTAACGATTTTAGCTGCTCTCTACATAATATTTTACAATTATTTGAGTGATGATCCTCAGATTACATTAAAAACCGCTTTGAAAATTTCGCAAATAAACAAACATAGAAACGCAGGTACAGTATGTCATTCCGTAATATTAATATAGATGTATACGGAAACAGTTTGATAAGATATGCGTAATGTTAAGCCGAGATGTTGAATGCAAAGTGAACACTTACTTGAGCTGAGCCACAGTATTATTGCGGCGAGCTGCGAAGCTATGTTGTGTGTCATGAGGCGCTCGCACGTCATGTCACGACCGCCCCGTGACGGCTATTGCGCGCCTTCCTTATACTCTCCTTCATTTTTAAACACTCTCGCCAAGTATTGGGCTCTTTCTTGTCATAACTATATTGAGTTACCTACGAAACGTTGTTTGCATTTTGTATCATCCTTACTCTTTCAGGTGACCATTAAATCTGCAACAAGAAATACAAAAGGAAGTAAGTACAACTTAGAAGTACAAAGAAAGGTGAATGGAAACAAAATTAACACCGTGATGATACCATATATTCCCATTATGTACAATACACTTTCTTTTAAGCTCGGACAACGAATAGAACTACAAATCAACCGGTATGTTCGAAGCAAAAGTTTGCACTTGGTGCGCTTCGGTATAGACACACTTAGAAGGTACATGTACGTTTATATATTTCTTTGAGAAACGAACAAAATGCTATTCGATAGTAATAAAACGTGGCGATAGGAGACAGATCTTTTCATTAAACGTATCGTAGACGTCGGTGATTTATCGCCTCGCGAGACACTCCATTCACGGTATGCGTTTTGGTGTCTAGAAATCGATTGGCTGGGAATAAAAAACATTCGCCAATTGAATAGCGCGCCCTGGCGCAATGTTTTAGCGAAAGCGACACTTTTTCAGGCGTGTAGAGGACTAATGGCTTCACGCGCTGGCCTCCGACTTTCAATAAATGGTCGGCCCGTGCACCCGTCGACGACGACGCGCGCCCCATCGACCATCGCGTCCAACAGAGCTGCCTAATCTATTCTTCTCATAATATGCTTTTCAATTCGACGTTTTATGTAATGGAATTCCTTTAATTATAAAGATTTTTTCTTACTTGGCAATTTTGTTATGTTGGGATATAAATACGTACTTATAAGTACTGTATAGAACCACGAACGTACGGATAACATAGTAGTCAAAGAGAACGCGTTGCCGTTTAACACTGCAGCGAGTGTAGTGGTTCGAATTCTCACACGGAACAACACTTCGTATGAAATTCATAAATTGTAATTATTGTAGTAATACTCACAGCGACGAGCCGATCTCAGACTGAGCTACAGAAGTAAAAAACAAAGCTAGGTGGACAATGAAGCATGGCACTCTTCTGTATGAAGGACATAATTATCATGTCCAAAACACAAGTTACTCTGCACTTGAGCGGCAAAGGGTTAAAAGGCTGGAAGTGGGATTGGTGCGAACACGGCTGCCATAAGTACCTAGAATAAAAAAAGGAGAGAGACCTTTATCGAGCAGTGCAAAACTTTAATAACATAATAAAAACTGTATAGTAGCTGTAACTCAATGGGCTGCCCATTCCGTATTTTTATAAAAATTATATGTACACATGTTATAATTGATTCTAATATAATGCCAACCCCTAAATAAATTGATTATTTTTGCGTAATTGAGTAACAACCTTCCAAAATTCTAATCATGCAAGTATTTACATAACAAATAAGATGTATGCTTGTTGTTAATCCCTATGTTTTTTAAAGTACTTAATGTGTATCTCCTTGTCTATTTTGTTCAAAATTAATGTAGTTATTTTCTTGAGCTTGGACTTGTAGAAATATTAGCTGAATTGTATATATTTAAAATTAATTTTATGCATTGGTTTATCTTAACTAGGTCATATCAAAACAAACACGCCGTGGTTAGCTAAATTATGTTTGAAAAAACCCAGAAATAAATTACATAACGCCTAAATTCTTTTGGGCAAAGTGTCATTGAAATATCATAAAAATAGTCAGGGACTACATGAAGACCGGTGTGAAATAGAAGAGTTCTTTAACTGTCTAGAATTAAATGCGGTGGACGGTATAAAGCTACCAGGTATAATATTACGTCATATGCTAATATTCTAGAATAAGACTTTACGAATTTTAGTACCTATTGCATCGATGATAAAACGCATGTCAGGACTGTACCTGACAGGCGTTTTCATTTACATTCGGTACTAGAAAAGCATAAGTCATCGAACAAGAATTTGTAGCGTTATAGACGTCTGAAAGGACCATCATAAGATAAACTACCTATTCTCTTGCTTGCTCAAAGCGCATCAATCCGTCTTTGAATCATATTAAATGGAGGTGAAGTTATAAACGGATGCAATTCGAGTCACCTAGATTCATAGGTTGCGGGGAGCGCGTGAGATGCAGGCAAACATCCAAGCGCCAGCCTGGAAGCCCGAGGTTGTTTGGCAAGCTGTCTAACTAATTGCCACGTTACCGGCGCGCTCCACTCCGCTCCGTTGTTTATGGGATCCACGTTGGTAACGTTTAAAACTTGTGTAGAGTACTTAAATATATACCTCACCACTGCGTATTTCACCCCTACGAAACACATGTTCCATCTGTGTTATATTTTTTATTCCATTATCCTTACACTTTACGTTGCAAAAATGCTTCTGTTTTAATATTCAGATTCACTTTTTTCGAGTACGGCGAGACTGAATTTAACGTAAGTGCTCCTATTACCGCCAGTTTTAGCTGTCTTAGGATTCACTTAAAAACAATAGATATAAGCTGTTATGTTAGGAAAGATGTTATAATTTATAATTAATCTCACCGAAGTATTCTTTGCAATTCAGTACCTAAATTCAAAATTCAATAACACAATACTTACTAAATAATTATTTAATCCAAAATAGTAGTTGATTCTATTTCCGACCCATAGAATGCGGCAAGTTTCTATTACCGATTTTTCTACTTCTTTTACCGACCGCTACGAACTTGTCTCTTATTCTATACTATTAAATAAAATAAAAAGTCGTTTTAAGGTATTTATTATATAATAACAATAGTTATGAGATCAACATTATTACAATATGAACATAATTATTTATTTCAACGCTTAGAGCACTTATTTTTTGTTATTTTCATTAATAAAACCTGACTTTCCGAGACAGATAATCCAGTTTACCAGTCTTTTTTCTTCCTCCTTCGTTAAAACAGTTTGTTTTCCACAATGTTCATTTATATATTGATTATTTCTCTTTTCACGCAGAGTTGTCCTCTGTATGCCATAGGGTTTTGGAGCTTCGTATATGCTGGTCCCTTCATTTTTACCTACAAGCGCAGCTTCTAGTTGAGCAGAGGCGTACTGCTTGCGCTTCTGCGGCTCCATGATTCTATAAAAGAACACAATCTTTAAAGAGATAGAACTTAATTCTTCGAGAGAAGCTTTAAAAAGTTACATGGCCTCCATTCCGTCACGCCATTATTATTTGATTTGAAAACATATGAAATATAGCCAATGCCATGAAGTCATGAATGAAACTGGATAGCAAATATTTGTTTTACATTAATAATATCTCCTGTGACAAAATCTCTCAAAACGTCACATATGCAAGAAATAAGCCTATTTGTTAAAAAACTCAGATTATTAGAACAAAATAATATGAGGTTCAAAAATATACATTTTGATTTTGTGTACTGAAAATATCGTCACAGCTGTTAGTCGGTAATTGAATCAAGTATGAAGGTTACAATATTCTATAAGCGACCAATAAAGTTAATAATAAACAGATAAACTATCCGCTTTATGGAATGTTGTTAAATTCGTTCTCATTGCTATATTATTTCTTTTAATGTCAGTTAGTATTTAATTCAGACAATAAAGGTTATTTACAGTATAATACTAAGTATGTGCCTTTAAAGCGTCGGTCTTTCGAGTCATTAAAATAAAAGGAATCGGTAATAAAAGCAGTTTTAAATAAGTATGTGTTATGCTAATAACATCATTATGAAAAGCACAGACAACAAGCGTCACAAGTGCCATTTAAAAAACTTTGTTTTTAACGTAGATAGTTAATGTATGTCATTTTCTTTCACAACAGCTAAAACTTGAGATAGCCAATCAAACAATAAGTCACTTTTTTTATACATGCATTATTTTCACCTTAGACCCAAAACGAATCTTGAAAAGCAATAAACTCTATATAAACCACAATAAAATTTACAAAAGCCTTTTTATATGCTACGTGTAATATTCATGTACAAATAAAAATGCATACGGAACAGCTAATCCGATTATCTGGCTGTACATCACAGGCAATTTGTATTTACGAGTATCACTTCAATATAATGGATAGGTAGAAGTATATTTTGTTAGCCAGTTAAAATGCATAAAAAATAAAGCTCCCTTGCCAAAATTTGATTCTGCTTTAATATGTTTGGTTTCGACATAAACTTCAAATAGTATCTAGACAAGCTAAAGAAGGCTGTTCCTAAGCAGTAAGCAAGTGGTGAGTCACCAGAAGGGCAAGGGCAAGGGCAAGACCACCAATCCTGTCCAACGCCCGCCCACCACACAACCGAGTGGACCCGCTGCTGCCAGCTCTGCGAAGAAACCAAACCGGAACAAAAGACAGCGCATGGCGGCTAAGCGGAAGGCTTCAAAAACCTCTGCTGCTGCCAGTGCTGCCTCTATGAAAACAGCTGAGCAGGCCGCTGTCGCAAGTCCCAGCAAGGTGACCAGCGCGCAGCCCACGCTCAGCAATGAGGGGTGCACGAAAGCCTGAGGCAGTATGGGTAGGCCGCCTGCCGCCAAGCGGCGGGCAGGTCACCCTGGACGGCATCCAGCTGCAGCACCACTGAAGAACACAGCAGGTAAAACTGCCGAACACAAGGATAGAGGTGAGGCCAAACGTGCTCTCAACGAGTCCAGCTCGCCTCGAGGGGAGCACAAGAAGCCCCGCCTCGACTCCTCCAGGACGACAGCAGGTAAGTCCTACGCACAGGCCTCCAAGGCGTCCCTGGGCGTTGCAGTAACATGCAAACGCACAGGGAACTTGCCGAAGGAGTTGGTGGACCAGGTACTCCGGGAACTCCAGAGGAAAATCCTGGTTGATGCCAGGTCGACCAAAACCCCCAAACGCCCCGCTCCAGCGTTCACCGGGAAACCCATGTACGCGGACGGGGTCCTCAAACTCTGGTGCGCCGACGAGGCAACCCGCACCTGGCTGACGGAGGCGGTCTCTCTTCTGGTCCCACCACCAGGCTTCGAACTGGAGGTCAGGGGCCAGGAAGAGGCCCCAAGGAGAGTGCGGTGCTGCATTGTCGTACCCGACGAACAGGGGGTCTTGGACGACGTGCGCGACGTGGGTCGCGCTCTGGAGTTCCAGAACCCCTGGTTGGAGGTCGGCAAATGGTCGATGCTGCACTCCGAGAGGCAGACAGGTGGGTGGTTCCTAGTGGTCGGCGTCCCGGAGGAACAAGTCCCGACCCTGATGAAGAACGAGCGCCGCCTCGCGTTGGGGGTAGGTGCCGTCTACGTCAGATTCCGGGACCCCACAGGCAAGTATGTCGACCATCCCCCGGGATGCGACGGCAACTCCACACAGGTCAAGCATGACTTCAACAGCCAGTCAGGGTGCGACGCACAACCCGGCCCGTCAGAGCCGGCCGCGTCTGGCTCGGGGGCTGGCCCATCAGCCGAGGGTAACTCGGAAGATGAGAGCCTGTTCCTGAGCCCGGTGCGGCGGGACGATGGGGTGGAAGCTGGCGACATCCTGGCCGGCCTAATGCAGCTGACGGTCGGGGAGGAGGGGAACATCATCCAAAGATGAACCATCTGCCTTGTGACGTCAGCTGCCTTCAAATCAACCTCCATCACAGCCAAACGGCCACCGCGCAACTTCGCAAATGGATGGAGGTCCAACAATCAGCCATCGTGCTCATCCAGGAACCTTGGATAAGGGGGGGCCTCAACAGAGGCCTCTCCAGCCTGGGAGGTAAGATTTATTCTTCAACTGACCACACACATCCAAGAACCTGCATACTGACAACGAAAAACATCAGAGCCCAAGCTTTAACCGAGTTCTGTTCCAGAGACATCACAGCGATACAAATTGAAATAACACAGCAGCCAAGGAGTATAGTGGTTGTTTTCCCATCGGTCTATATGCCCGAGGCCGAAGACCCGCCTCCGTTCGTCCTCACGCGTCTGGTTAACCAGTGCGAGAGAACCAATACAGAGGTCGTAATAGGAACGGACTCCAATGCCCACCACCAAATGTGGGGCATGAACTGCAATAACAACAGAGGTAAATCACTGGTTGAATACCTATTCACCACTAATCTTACCCTATTAAACACAGGTACGGAGCCCACCTTTGTCAGTCAGACAATTATCGACTTAACTCTCGCAACAGAAGGAGCCGCTGAACGCATCAAGGGATGGCACGTCTCGAAAGAGGCATCGTGCTCAGACCACAGATGGATCGGCTTCTCTATGGAAGTCGTTATACAACCCACACAGCCACGTAGAAAACCACACAACACTGACAAAACAAATTACTTAAAGAGAAACTTACCCTTACTGCTACGCCGACGGTACTGGGTGACAATGAACAGATCGACGAGCAGGTATGTACACTGACACAGTCGATGCTAGACAGCTACCACGCAGCCTGCCCAGAAACCACTCTACCCTCAACTCCAGGTAAACAAGCCTGATGGGGCGCTGAGCTCGAACGCAAGCGCAAGAAGGTAAGAAGGGCTCTAAACAGGGCAATGAACACAAGCGCGGACGAAGATTGGGACGCTTATAAAGTGGCCAAATCAAGCTACAAGAAATGCCTCAGATTCAGACGCACCATGGAATGGAGGAAATTCTATGGGAGCATTGAATCTTGCCAACAAGCAAACCGGGTAAGGAAACTACTGGCTCAGCAACCAATGGTTGCACCAGGTACTCTCCGTAAACCGGATAACACATACACCACATCGGAGGAGGAGACGAGACGCGTCCTACTCGAAATCACTTCCCAGGCTGCGTCCTCACCCCGGTAATAACGTGGCACGATACACCAACAGTGGCGACCGAACACGAGTGGAGACACGCAAACACCGTGGTCACAGAAGAAAAACTCCGATGGGCCATCGATAGCTTCCATCCCTTCAAAGCAGCTGGACTGGACGGCATCTTCCCAGGGTTATTACAATGGGGAGGTGAACCTGTCCGTAAAAGACTTCTGGCGATCATGAGGGCTAGCCTGGCCCTTAGATATGTACCGAAGAGTTGGAGGAAAGTCAAACTAATTTTCATACCAAAACCAGGCAAAACAGACTACACCAATGCAAAGTCCTTCAGACCAATAAGCCTGACCTCCTTCATGCTTAAAACCTTGGAAAGGCTCTGCGAGAGGGAACTAAGAAGTGGGGCACTTAAGCACATACCCCTACATGCCAACCAACATGCATACAGCTCAGGGAAATCGGGGGAATCGGCCTTACATCAGGTCGTGAGCCAGATAGAAGCTGCTAAATAACAAAAAAGCATCTGTCTGGGCACCTTCATTGATATAGAAGGAGTCTGCGACAAGACAAACTTTTCCAGCATAAGCAACGCCCTAGCCAGGCATGGTGTGGATCAGATGCTCATACAGTGGATCCAAAACATGCTCAGCAAAAGGGTAGTGCGCCTGCACGGCGACACTCAGACAGCCTCAATAACTAAAGGATGCCCGCAGGGAGGTGTACTCTCCCCGCTTTTGTGGAACTTAGTCATAAATGAACTCATAGACAAACTCAACGCGAGAAACTTCTACACAATAGGTTATGCAGATGATCTAACCATACTCACCTCAGGTAAGGTAACCAGTTCAGTGTACGACCTAACCCAACAAGCCCTATGCATAGTAGAGTGGTGGTGTAATGAGTACGAATTATCTGTAAACCCGACCAAGACCGAACTAGTAATGTTCACACACAAACGCGCGCTGGGTACTTACCGACTGCCCAGGTTATTCGATACAGAGCTTAAGCTGTCTACCGAGGTCAAGTACCTGGGTGTCACTCTCGACAGCAAATTGACATGGAACAGCCACATGGAAAATAAGCTCAATAAAGCCAGCATCGTCTTCTGGCAGTGCAAGAAGATGATAGGTAAACGCTGGGGCCTATCCCCCAAAATTGTCTTACGGCTCTATAAGATAATAATACGTCCGATGATAAGCTACGGCGCAGTAGTGTGGTGGCCTCGGACCAACGGCCGCCAACAAGCTTCAAAAGCTTCAAAGACTTGCATGCCTAGCGGCCACGGGCTGCATGAAAACTACACCTACAGCGGCACTCGAAGTGTTGCTGGACCTGCCTCCTCTGCACCTGTTCATACAAGCAGGAAGCAACGATGTCGGCGGTCCGGCTAAGAGCTCTGAAGCTCTGGAAAGACACTAACACCCCGCATACTAACAACTTAAATACACTTTTTAAAGAAGTTCCTCTCACACAAGCCATTGGCGACCGAATACCGAAACAATTTGTGTTCGACAAGAAATACAAAATCCAACTGTACGAGGATCTGCACGAAGGAGCGGTTAATCACAACGAGCTCACGATCTTCACAGATGGGTCTAAGACTGATACAGGTAGACCTAAACATCAACATCGCAGCACCGCTGGGAGCCTACAATACGGTCTACCAGGCCGAATGTTTTGGCATAATCCTAGCTGCCACAGTACTCATGGCACGTGAGGTAAGGG
Source organism: Euclidia mi (assembly GCA_944739405.2). Classification (NCBI taxonomy): domain Eukaryota; kingdom Metazoa; phylum Arthropoda; class Insecta; order Lepidoptera; family Erebidae; genus Euclidia; species Euclidia mi. The sequence goes on along the minus strand of OX123188.2, from coordinate 59,058,043 downwards.
AACGATCCATTAGGATCCTCTCAGATAGTAAGGCTGTCTTCTCAGCCCTCAAAAGCCATACTATCACCTCGGCACTCACGTAGCTCCGTGATTTTAAAGTTTTATATATATTTAAATCAATATTAAACGCTTATGTTTCATTAATATCGTGTGTAATAGTAATAGAAGTGTGAAATACATTGAGTTTACTGTTTGAAACTTCGCTGCAGACAGTTCTTGGCGGACAGATCAACTACCCAGTGGCAACGGACGGAATTCAAATCATCATCATCAATCATCACCCGGGGAGTATTTTACTAATTAACTTACACTCCTCAGCACATATTTACTCGGCTCACTGAACGTGAGCTTCGTCCATCACACACTGGCACAGTTTCTGTCTCCTTTTGCTTGACAAAAGTGGAAGCAAAATCGAGGACTGAACAAATGCCCCATACAAGCACAAAATACACTTACACTTCACATTTATATACATATATGTAATTATTTATTAATTAAGTATATAATATTACAATTATTTATTGATTGTCTGCCTTGATTTAGTTATTAAGTAGAACCATCTTAGATATTTACCTAGATTTAGTTATTTAGTACAGCCATCAGCAAGGATTATCCTACCTACTTGATACTGATATAAGAGTTGTTCAACAAACCATATTAATCTAAACCATTATTTAGTTTAATAGCCAAATTACCATTCTTACACCTTTCTTTCAATTTTCATAACTTATTTTCAACATACCTACATCAATCTATAATTCTCATAACTTTTTTATCTCTTTTATTTGGTACTAATTATATATATTCACTCTTGTATATTAACATAATACCTATCTTTCTTCAAAGTATTCACCTGTTTTTTCTTTTTTAGGTAATTTGTGAGGCATGTCTGCAAACATGATGACCCGTAAGGCACTTGCTAAGGAAACAGAGAACAACTTGAAGATAGCGCTGTTAGAATTAAAGAAATATAAAGAAGATAACAGTCAACTATTGAAGGAACGTGTTGATAGCGAAGAAGAAATTAAATATGTCAATGATAAAGTATCCCAGCTGAAGGCGCAATTGACGGAACTCCACATTGAACACATGGACATCTTGGACCAACGAGACAGACTACAGGAGGAAGTTAGGTCCTACAGTAGCTGTGATGAAACCTACCTTAGACAACTCAGTAGAATTATGGAGTTGGAGGCGAGTCTGAATGAAGCCCAAACAACAATTTTATCACAATAGGAATCAATCCAGACGCTCAACACCACAGCAAACAAGAATCTGTTTTCAGAGGTAATCAGCGGTAATGCTAGTGTTATTAAGACTGTAAAATGTAAGTGCAACTGTAAATCTAAATTGATAACCAAAAGAAAATTTAGGCAATTATCAAAATTAAATAAATTGATAAAGCGACTTGAATCCAGTCACAAGGGGTCAAATAAAGTAAATAAATTATCACAAATTAACCATGACTTGGTTAAGGAACAGGAGTCATTGATGTCGAAGCTTGAGGCTAGCAATGAACAATTACTCAGTAGTAGATTATTATATGATCAGCACACTCAGGAGCTACAAACACACATATCAAAACTGACTACACAGCTCGACAAAATGGCAATAACACACCAGAAAGAAACACAAGAATACATATTAAAATATGACGAGATTTCTAGAGTTGGTAGAGAGAATCTAGAACAACTACTCTCTATAGCCAACAAAAAATGTTGCTTAAATTGTTCAAAATTAAATAATGATTTAGAAAGTAGTCTAGTACTAGAACAACCTAACAAAATATACAATGACTCCGGTTCTGATGCCTTGTTACAAACAAATCATATATGTTCACTTGACACTCATAGTAATAACACTGTATTGATGTTTTCTGACCAATTGGGAGTGGGTTTGGGTAGCTTAATAGATAGTTACACTAACCGTCCATTACAAAACTTTTGTTATCCAGGAGAAAGAATGTCTTCATTAGTTAATAAGTTAAAACATGCAGAATTAAATAAACATTCTACAGTTATTATTATGTATGGTGATAGCTTACTAGATACTTAGAAAGATATACTAGCTTTATCGGATATAATGACTGATAGAAGTTCTAAAGTGGGGTGCAATTTTATAGTCTGTGCATTTCCTTATTCAAAGACCTTATCTGATAAAGAAAACAACCAGATAAGTAAATTAAATCTATTATTATATAATAGTACATATCGTCATAATGACAAAATTTTATTCTTTGACACTAATACTTTTATTACAAGTAATTTTATTTTAACAAAGGATACTATGTATCTTTCTCGCTCTTTTAAACGACAACTTGCTAAATTATTAGCATTTAATTTATACATGACAATTCTATTATTGACATTCATAATAATAATAATTTAAATTAAATTCTGAGACAATAGAGAACACCTCTAGCTATAATAAGATTAGTCGTAACTCATTGACTAATACACTTAAACATAATAACAAAAATTTGATTAAATTAGTACATCAGAATATTAGAAATATGATTAATAAAGATTTAGAAATGGAATTGTTTATGAACTGTAATGCTGTTGATATATGTTGCATCACTGAACATTGGCTAAAAAGCAACCAGTTCATGTTCAATTTCAGTAATCATATAGTAGGAAGCTCGTTTAGCCGGCAGCAAGCAGTACATGGTGGTTCGATGATTTTACTTAATAAGCAACTTAAATTTAAGGAGTCTGTCTGTTGAGCGAACTATTGAGGTAGCCTGTGTGGAACTGAGGCGATTTATTGTAATAAGTGTATACAGGCCTCCTTCAGCATTGTATGATAGCTTCGAGCGTATTATGGATGAGATATTAAACAAAGTTGCAAAAATAAATAAAAATGTTGTTGTGTGTGGTGATTTCGTGTGGTGAGTCTTTAATGTAAATTTATTGGAGGATAGTAGTCTTAGTACAAAATTGAAAGCGCTGTTTCTATCATATAATCTGAAGAACTTATTCTTAGAGCCCACAAGAGTTACTTCCTCTACATCTACTTGCCTAGATAATATATTTACTGATATCATAGTAAGAGACAACCAAGTTATTAGACAGTTAGACGCAGACCATTGTGGACAGCAGATCTCCTTTAATGATAACAGTAAGAATGTCCTAGGCAAAATATAGTTGTAATACCTAAAACTGCAACTCGTTTTGCTAGGTCTCAAAGTAAACTAATGACTAGCTGGTCACTGTTAGATGATGAAGGTGACCCTAATCTTAATATATAAAATCCTTGCGTTACTGACTGACTGACAGACACGCTACAGCCGAAAATATTGGGCGCAGGAAGCTGAAATTTGGCATGTATATTTCTTGGAGACCGTAGGGGTGCACTAAGAAGGGATTTCTCGAAATTTCCACGGGATCGGCCAAAACGGGTAAATTTAAAAAAAATGCAGGCGTAGCTGCTGGCGTCCTCTAGTTTGTTATATAATAGCTTTTTCAAAGCGTTTTGTACAGACTTTAATTCGGTTTTGACACGTAGAACGATTACAGTTGGAGGTAATGCAACCTTCTGTGAATGGGCAACAACTGGGCTTCACAAAAGTAGAAAGAGATTGTATGAGCTATATGACGAGAGAAACATTAATTTAAGTGAACAATTTCAGGATTATGTTAGAAACTATGCTAGGATATTTCGGAAACTTTGCAAGAAAGCTAAGTCTCTTTACCTGAGTTCAAGGATTAGGAGTAGTGACGATAAAATGAAAATGCCATGGAATATAAAAAACAGCGAGACTGGGAAAGTTAAAAGTAAAAGTTCAAAATTTAGTTTGAACATTGATAACGACACTATTACATCAGACTCGAAAGTTGCATCGGCGTTTGAAAGTTTTTTTACTGATATCCCCGTTATTACTACTAGATCTTTGGACTCATCAACCAATGCAGCGGAATCTCTTTTAAAAGAAAACATGAGTACAACCTACAGTAATTTCTCATTTCAGTATATAAATTCAAATGATGTTATAAAAGCTTTTAATACTATAAATTTAAAGAAGACTGCAGACTTGTGGGGAAATTCCGTTACTATTACCAAGTCCATTATTGCTTTAGCTGCTAACAGATTAGCTTTAATATTTAATAAGTGTATTGACTGTGGTGTATTTCCTGATCTTATGAAAGATAGCAAGGTAATACCTTTGTACAAAGCAGGTAGCACATCATACCCCACTGACTATAGGCCAATATCTGTGCTGCCCACATTTAGCAAAATTTTAGAGAAATTGATACTAGACCAACTGCAAAGTTATTTTAATAACAACGAGCTTCTACACTCTAAACAATTTGGTTTTACAAAGTGGCGCTCCACGACCGATGCCGGCGTTGAGCTTGTAAAACATATCTTTGATGCCTGGGAGGATTCACATGATGCTTTAGGTGTCTTCTGTGATTTGTCCAAGGCCTTTGATTGTGTAGAACATGATACATTGATCAGGAAATTACATCACTATGGTTTAAGTAGTTCTGCTCTGCATCTTCTTACTTCATATTTGAGTAATAGGATTCAGAGAGTTGATGTCAACGGGACGCGTTCGCATGGGTCTGTAGTCAAAATGGGCGTCCCACAGGGTTCAATCCTCGGTCCTTTTTTATTTTAAGTTTATATTAATGACTTACCACACCTCGTCAATGACAAGCACAGGATAGTACTGTTTGCTGATGATACCTCACTTTTATTTAAATTAAAACGACAGCAAATTGATATGGACAATGTAAACATTGCTATCTCAAAGGTGGTTCACTGGTTTGAGGTTAACAACCTGCTTTTAAATAGACTAAAAACTAAATGTATTCGATTTTTGATGCCTAACGTCAAACAAGTGAACTCCTCAGTAAAGGTTAAGGATGATGTGTTGGATCTTGTGGATAACACGAAATTTTTAGGCATTACACTAGATTCTAAGCTGCAATGGGGACCACATATTAGTAAATTGTCGAATAGACTCAGCTCTGCAGCATACGCAGTCAGGAAAATTCGCCAGTTAACTGACATTGACACTGCCAGGCTAGTATATCATAGCTATTTTCATAGTATAATGTCATACGGTATTCTCCTGTGGGGAAATGCTGCCGACATTCAGACGATCTTTGTTCTGCAGAAAAGAGCTATTCGAGCAATTTATAATTTGGATTATGGGGCTTCGTTAAGGAATAAATTCAAGGAAATAAACATTTTAACAGTTGCAAGCCAGTACATTTATTCCAACCTAATATATTTATTCCAAAACAAGGCCTCATACTCAAAGAAAAGTGATATCCACAATTTGAATACTAGAAATAAGAGTAAGCTAGTAGTGCCGGCTACCCGGCTAGAGAAAATAAAAAAATCTTTTCAAGGCCAATGTGTGCGCTTTTACAATAAAGTGCCAAGCAATATTCAAAATTTAAGTTATAATAAATTCAAAAACATTATAAAACGTAAACTTTGTCAAAAAGGGTACTATTCAGTGCTAGATTATATTGAAGATAAAAATGCTTGGGATTAATATGCTCGGTCCCACAGGCTACTTATGTTTGATTAGTGTTAAGTTTCATGTGAGTGTGAGTTATTGTGTCTATATTATGCTAGTTAGTACTTTTATATTATTATTAAAAAAGCCTTATTAATTGACAACAACCTTATAGACACACCAGCTCATATACCTATGAAAAATTCAATGTAGTTACTAAGTTTTTAAATTGTATAGAATCAAGACGTAGAAAAGAGTGGCCTGGAGTTTCTTGCCTGATTCTTCTCACGAGGCTCTACTTTCTGAACAGGCATTTTTTTCAATGCTCAACTATGTCAATATGCATTTAAAGTTACTTTTTTATTTTTTTTATTTGTATGACTTTCTGACGTGTCCAAAAAATTTAAACATTTTTATGGAAATAAACATATTTGAGTTTGAGTTTGAGTTTGCTTGAATGCCACCAGAAACTAAAAGAGGTAGGTAAACATAACAAATTAACACTGCAATGGATCAAGGGCCACAGTGGCTCAAGAGGGAATGACGCAGCCGACGTACTTGCCAGAAGAGGGGCCACTCTAAAGGTGGTGGGACCCGATCCCATTATTCCCCTCCCTTCTGGTTTTTATCGCAACCTGGTAAGAAATAGGACCAGGACCCAACACAACCAGTCCTGGATTGGTATTGAAACATGTAAGCAGGCCAAGGAGGCTCTGCCCGCAGTAGACGGTAAGATAGCCAAACAAATCCTCCGGCTGTCCAAACAACAACTGCGGACAGTCACGGCCGCCTACACAGGACACGGATTCTTTAATAAACACCTATTTACTATAGGTATCACTGACAGCCCGCTGTGCAGGGCCTGTATGGCAGCAGACGAGACGGCAGCCCACCTGCTCCACGACTGCCCTGAGGTCGCACAGTACAGGCAGCAGTACCTGACGAGATACAGCACCCTGAGGGAAGCCGTGGGTCACATCAAGAGTCTGCTGGCCTTCCTCGAAGAGCTGGGGTGGCTCGAATGACGACACCATTCCCACCCGCACGCAAAATATACGCCAAGATGTGGAGTTGCGGAAACAGCCCGTGCCATCAAGTATCAAGTATAAAATTTTGAAAACATTTTAAATTAGCTAATTAATCTCGTTACGCTTGCTATGTGTAGTTACGTGAGTACCTGCCGTTGGACGTAGATTTAACCTGTGTCACGTCACTCGGCCCGGACCTGGACCGATGCCATAAAATTATTTCACTCGGCGATTTCAAAACATCCATTTAATATATCAAATACTTATTATATAGTTATTGTTTGCGCAGAACCAACAAACTGAATGAACTGAAAATTTGGCGGCCATGTTTTATTTTAGTACATTTTTCTTTTTAATACTTTTAAAATATCTCAGTTAATACACTAAAGTATTTCAATTTATATACGATTGTCGCCTTACATTTTAGAAGGATTATCCCAGAGTCAAAATTTGTCCCAGATTTAAATAAAATTTTGCATTATGTGACGTCTTTTTATTAGCTTTTGAACCCCGAGATCCTCTGGGAGCTCAGAGGAAGTCATAAATATCTCGCGCGTCCCCGATTTCTACCAAAGTTTGCTTAGAATATACCCACTCTACATTTTCACTGTAAGTACTTATACGTTTATTGTCGTAGCCGAGCACAATAGCGAACTTTTAAACACCTACACTCCGTTACGCGCTCTGTATTAAATTCGTGTTTAGCAATGAAGCGCAAGACTTAAATAAAAAGTAACATGAATATTTTTTCAATGAAAGCCTTAAATTGAAATTATTTCCTGCGAAGGGAAGGAAGTGAGAACGACAGTGAAGTCACTTAGACGGGGGTGGGCGAAAGAATAATGAGTGTCGGCCCGCGCGCGACCTGTGTTACTTACCTACCAACGTGGAGATTATTTCAACTTATTTGTCTCCGAATGAACATTCTAAAGGGACATTAGGCGTAATTCCGACTTTTTTATTTTCCTTCCTGGAACAGAAATGAGTCGGTATATCTCAAGATAAAAGAGCCACAGGTAACATAAAGATCAGGGCCGAATACACCATTGAGTCTGCCATATAACTATACGTTTTAACAAGTACGCACACACATCCTGCGCCGCGTTTGCTATTATATACGTAATCCTTATGGGGTGATCCACTTATTTATTACTAAGGGATTTAATTATTGAAGTACATAATTATTATGTCAATTAATTAATAAGCTATTTTCATTTGATCATCAATATCACTTTAATTAATAATAAACTTTAATTGGCAATTAATAATATAAAACATCGTTATTGTCATTGGTGACGGTTAAAAGACTTACATATATTGTATATCATAGTCGATATAATTATTTACACAAAGATGTATTTTAATTTATTTCGTAAGAATCACATTACCTCCTAACCCTACAAAAGCTAGAAAATACTTCGACAAAGTGATCGTTGGTTCAATTCCTATACCTCGTGTACCGTTGTCAATCGAATGATCTTTCTATCACAAAATCTTGACCTAATAGAAAGGTACACAGGTGTTAGGAATCCAAAAATATCAGCACCCAAACCTGTAAAAGATATTATAGAACACATACCTAGTGAATATTATTAAGTGCTTCTCAAACGTACTACGTATAGTTTCAACTATGTTCAGTTGGCCGGTATACGTATAGGAGTAACAGACGCAACATTAAAGCTCGTAGATCAAAGTAGCCAACATTCAAGGTACATGAGGTGTACGTCTAACGCGTTTGGTTCCCGAATAGCCGGTTACTTGTTATGTCGCACACTTACGTAGAACATATTTTACCGCGCCACAGCCATTAGTCACCGCAGCCCGACCCGGGCTCGAACCCGCACTACAAGGACCTAAGTAACGTCCGAACCTAATGTGAGCACATTCCTCTCGTATTTTTCAAGTCAAGCTACTGAGAGAAATAAGATGTTTACAGTGGCTTTGGACTGGCGAAATGGCGCGATCATTTAGTTCTGGGTTAGGTAACGTGCGCTCCGCTTGTGAAGTATTGGTGTAAACCGAGCGCATACTGCATGCGCCCACTTCATCAAAACGGGAATTGATGACGTACAGTTTTTTGTGAACAGCTCCTGTTACGATTGATACCTGCCTTGCCTACCTATAAAAAATACTTTGCGTAAGTAATTATAAAACCGGAGTTACTTTTAAACCTGTACCTGTTTTGACTGTATAATACCTATGTTCACTCAAATTTATTACACAAGTAATCGAAAAAAAAATAGATTTTATAGCAAATATATTATTTATATAGCTCAGCCCCGTGATACCAATTTGCAAAACGTGTTCCGTCAAAAATATCTATCAAAACGTTTAAGTCCCGGCTTTTTCCATAAACTAAATTGTTTTTATTGTAAATGTAAATTCTTTAAGATTTACTACCCACCAAAAATACATTTTATACTTGTTCACTGTCACGTTTAAGGAAAGAAGATTTACTCACCATCCACTCACAAGCGATCCAATCCGGCCAACGTTTAAGTAAAGAAAATAAATAAAAAGTTTCGTCGCTAAAGCCAAAAAGGACATTAGGAGGAAAAATGTTGCCGCAATATAGTAATTGAGGTGCATTTATCCGCCAATTGGCCGCGTCCCCTGCGTTTCCGTTCGTTAGCCCGCTCGGAAATGTTCCGGAAAATTGTTGCGATTCTCACAGAGAGTTGCTCGCCACTATGTAAAGCAGAAGAAGCAAGGCGCACCTCGCTGCGTCCGCTCCAGGAACACTTAAATTAACCTTAAACATTATATACCTCCGCTCAATACTGAAGCTTTCAAAATAATTCGTTATAATTCATTAATCTCTCTGATCGCCGTGATACAATCTACTGCTGATCTCTATAAATTACAAAGAAATTTCAACGGTACACATCTTTATTCTTAACCGTCCGCTACAAATTAATTTTCGCGCATTTTGGTGCTACTTAGCTAACAGAAAAAATTACCTTGCTACCAAGATAAAGTAAGGTTGAATTTAATGTCTATAAATTTGTTACGTTGGGATTTGTGCGTACATTCAGAGGTTAGAACAATAATATCAAAGACACGTAGCAGTGATAAATTTGTTTTTCAACTTTTATTAGTTATATTTTTATTGCTAAAATTAACATTTTTTAAACGGATGATTATTGAAATAAATACGATAGCATGAACAATACCAGTAAATACGCTTTCGTTTCCCAAATAATATGTTTGTGTTCTCGTAAACATAATTGTCGTGTCAGGAACGAGGCTCGCAGATGTTGCTGTTTAATTAAAACTTTGAGCCACCGTTATCCAACCCATCGACATTATTTGACCTTCCCATAGCTCTCCTCTCGTAAGCTGCCTATAAACTTTTAGAATTACTTTGATTTCTTGGTTAGAATTTACGATTTTCAATAATACAGGTCGTATCCCGTTTAGTTGGCTCGTTACAGTGTTCAATTAACAACTATCTGTGAAGATACGTGGTACGTGGAGAGTGGTTTACAGCGCAACTCAATTCATCTGTTTGTCGGCGAATGTTTACGTCAGCGGCAGAGCTGGAAGAGGAAGCGACCCAACTATTATGGATAACAATTACGGAGGGATCTGCCGACCGTCGTTACAAAGATCACTTGGAAACGACTGCGATTCTTTTCTCGTTGTGGTCACATCAAACTCTCTAATTTGAATACATTTATTACGTTTTGCGTAAAAAAACACTAAAAGTGACCCACCTCGTAACTTTTTCCTCGCATACAATGTATGTTTTTACATTTACTCAACATGTTTCTATAACCCATGTTATAGGCTTAAAGTGTAGCTTAACTGACGTCTGCGGCCTTTGTATAATTTGTGTTGGGCAAATGTAGGATACTTTAAAAATCCGCTCACAAAATTATAACATTGTGCCGCAGTTTTAGTCTTACAACGTGTGCACACAAGTGGAGTGCCGAATGCGCCGAGATGAGCGTTTTTCTGTTTTGAGGAGCATCTATTGTTGTTAAATGAAACCACATCAACGATGCATAGAATATTTCAAAGCTAGCAACGATGCAATACACGTCACTGAATGAATAGAATGCAGGATTTGTTCAGACAGCCGCAATAACAATAACATATAAGGAGTTTGTTGTTATTAAAAAGATTTTGAATTCATGCCAGCGTTAGAAAGTGTAACTATGTGCTCAAATGGTGAGGTTACATTTATTTATTAGGGTTGTTCACATAACTACAGTAATATCAACAAATTATTGTATTACAGGGCGTTTGGGAACCGTACTGGCGTCAACCTAGAATCTATGACTATGATCGCATCGGCGCGATGTTTTATGATTCCCCGTAATGATTGCATAACTTACCCCGATTTATCATCAATACATAGTATAAAACAAAGTCTGTCTTCTGTCTGTCTGTCCCTAGGCATGCTTAATTCTTAAAAACTACGCAATGGACTTTAATGCGTTTTTTTATAGATAGAATGATTCACGAGGAAGGTTTAAATGTATAATTATATAATAAGGGTATATGTAATTAGGTTAACATTAACTGAAATTCCCATTTATTTTCCAAGTTGAGCAAAACATTTTTGATGAAATTTGTTACGGATTATCTATTCTAATATGATAAAGCGGAAGTTTGTTTGTTTGCTTGTTTGTTTGAACGCGCTAATCTCAGGAACTACCGGTCTGATCTAAAAAAAACTTTTTGTATACGATAGCCCAGTTATTCCGGAAGGCTATATGCTATATAACATAACGCTTCGACCCTTTGGGGCCGGGCAAAAGGCTAAAAAGGCTAAAACATAATGTCAGCTAATCTCAGGAACTAGCAGGCGGATTTTAAAAATTGTTATTGCCTAAGATAGCCCAATTATTCCGAAAGACTATTGGCTATATAAAATTACGCCACAACTTTTAGGGGCCAGACAAAAATAATAAAATGGTCGAGAAGGGTTGGGTCAAAGGCAAGAAAAGGCTAAACAAATAGGATACAATCTCGGTATCGTTTTCGAGATTTTCGGGATGCTGATTAATAATATGAAATTTATTTAGTGATCCAAGATGGCGGACGGGAAATCAAAGATGGCGGATGAGACAATTTTAAAAATAAATATCCAAGGTATCGCCCTCGATATTTTAAGGGGTGGGGAATCGAAATACAACATCTATTTCGTGATCAAAGATGGCGGATGGGACATTGGCGGATGGGATTTTAATAAATCAATATGTGTATCGTCTCCGATGTTTAAAGGGATGGGGAATCCAAACACAACATCTATATCGTGATTTAAGATGGCGGATGGGAAATCAAAGATGGCGGATGGGAAAAATTAAAAAAACCAATATGGGTATCGTCTCTGATGTTTAAAGGGATGAAGAATCCAAATACAACATCTATTTCGTGATCAAAGATGGCGGATAGGAAATCTAAGATGGCGGACGGGATTTTGTTTAAAGTCGATATGGGGTATCGTCTTCGATATTTTAAGGAATGGGGAATTCAAAAACACTATCTATTTCGTGATCAAAGATAGCGGATGGGTTTTTTTTTAAATCAATATGTGTATCGTCTCCGATGTTTAAAGGGATGGGGAATCCAAACACAACATCTATTTCGTGATTTAAGATGGCGGATGGGAAATCAAAGATGGCGGATGGGAAAAATAAAAAAATCAATATGGGTATCGTCTCTGATGTTTAAAGGGATGAAGAATCCAAATACAACACCTATTTCGTGATCAAAGATGGCGGATAGGAAATCAAAGATGGCGGACGGGATTTTTTTTAAAGTCGATATGTGTATCGTCTCCGATATTTTAAGGAATGGGGAATTCAAAAACACCATCTATTTCGTGATCAAAGACGGCGGATGGGATTATTTTTTTAAATCAATATGTGTATCGCCTCCAATATTAAAAGGGATGGGGAATCCAAATCCAACATCTATTTCGTGATCAAAGATGGCGGATGGGAAATCAAAGATCACGGATGGGAAAGTTTTAAAAAAACAATATGGTTATCGTCGCCGATGTTTTAAGGGATGGCGTATCCAAATATAACGTCTATTTCGTGATCAAAGATGGCGGATGGGAAATCAAAGATGGCGGATGAAAAAAACTTAAAGTCAATATGGGTATCCTCTCCGATGTATTAAGCTATGAGGAATGCAAATACAACATCTATTTCGTGATCAAAGATGGCTAATGGGAAATATATACTTATAATACTTGCGCGGACGAAGCCGTGGGCACTGCTAGTATTTTATATTTTCCCGTGACCTCACAGGTGTCACAACTTGGTATCTTCCATGGTCACTGCTACTGAGGCAGGCAACACAATGATAACGTAATAGTAATGAGGGAGTAATCGTCCCAAAAATATAGTAAAACTATGACGCTTCTTAATAGTTTGATCCTGCCTTAGATACACACACACACTGTCACTGAGTACATTATAATCGTACGCAACGGACACAAAGAACACGAGAATCGTAAGAACTATTTATTACTCACACAATATTCGTCCCATACCTGGATTAGGCGCACAATGCCACATTCACAAAATGCCAAAAAAAACGCCAAGGTGCACTGAGAGTACCGTAAAAACCTGTAGGATTTTTAATATGTAATGTAACTAAGCTTTTCGGTTTTTTTTCTTTTACATGTGCTATAAAACATTGCTTCATGCCAAAATTTCAAGATTCTAGATCGACTGGAGTAGTACTAGATAGTTGCGAGTTTGAAACACATACATACATACATAGACTCACGCCTGTTTCCCGGAGGGGTAGGCAGAGACTACGGAACGCCATTTGCAACGATCCTGACATACCTCACTTGCTTCACTCACTCCCATCAAGTTTCTCATGCATGCTCTTCTGTTAAGGGTACTTCTGACATGTCCTTTTTTCAGGATGTCTCCAATCTGGTCAGAGAACGTTCTCCTAGGTCTTCCCCTTTGTCCTGTCCCATTCACACTAGCCTGATATATCTTCTTTGTCAGTCTATCGTCATCCATCCTCTCCATGTGCCCAAACCATCTTAACATGCCTTTCTCAATGCTTGTCACTACATCTTCTTTTACCCCACACCACTCTCGTATCACACAATTCTTTACTCTGTCGGTCAAGAGTTTGAAAATATGCATAAATTGCTGTTCCTTTTGATTGTGTTGACTTAGGAGTTTGATTTTGTTACAGCTTTAAGGTATTATAGACCTGAGTATTTGGTATAAATTTCAATTAAATACCTCTACGCGTTAAAGGGGTAGTAACTTTAAAATTATTAAAAATATTTTTATTATATGATGTAACTAAAACTTTACGGTTTTCGCAATTTTACCTTTATCTGTGCTATAAGACGTTGCTTCATACCAAATTTCAAGATTCTGGGTTTACGGGAAGTACCCTGAAGGTTTTGATAACCTTGCGAATTTCGAAAATTTGCGCAATAAACGGCTGTACCTTTTGATTGCGTTGGTTAGAAGTTTGAATTTTTCACAACTCCAAGGCACAGTAGACCTGAGTATTTGATATAAATTTTAGTTTGATACTCCACGCGTTTCTGAGAAAAAGGGCCTTGACAGTTGGACGGACGCACAACAAAGTGATCCTATAAGGGTTCAGTTTTTCTTTCCAGGTACAGAACCGGAATATATTCGCAAAAAAATGCCACATCGCAAAATGCCATTTTAGCAAAATGTCTCATTAGCAAAATTTCACTTTCGCATGATGTCATTTCTCAAAATGCCACATTTCATACACAGTAAATCAGTCTAATAGTCTGAGTTGACGGAGCCGGAGCCGGCTCCTATTTTTGGGTACAGGGCTATAAGAAAACCCAACATAACCTATTTTCTTCCTGACTTTCAACAATCTTCTACTTTTCACAGAGTGGCATTTTGCTAATGTTGCATTTTGCTAATGTGGCATTTTGCTACTATGGCATTTTACTAGTGTGGCATTTTGCTAATGTGGCATTTTGCAAGTATGGCATTTGCGAAAGTGGCATTTTGATAATGTGGCATTTTGCTAATGTGGCATTTTGCTAATGTGGCATTTTGCAAGTGTGGCATTTTAAGAAAGTGGCATTTTGTGACATTGTGCGCCTATTCCCACTATATGCATATTTTATTTGGATAGCCATCGATGTAAAGAATTGACCCCGCAATTATTTGTAATTAGAGTTAAACTGCTAAAATAAAAAATAAAAATACGCATATACAACATTTCAACAAGGTTAGCAAGTCCTGGTAAAGATTCAACAAGATAACTTAAAGATATAATGTTCAATTTCATTCTGTAGAATAATGCCACTCTTGTTTGCTTTTAATTCTAAAGTAATTAAGACATGCAAACTTTGACTCAAAACTAACTAAAAAGTGCAATAAGCCGTTAAAACCGAGGTTCTTACATAAATTTATCTTGTAGTTGAGAAATCAATTGTTTCTATAATTTAAGAGAGTAAGATTATAAATTGGTGGATTTTGACGCCGTCGACTATCATTAAAAACTTTTATGAGTTTCTTAGTATTGCGAACAGATTGACGTCCAAATTTTAATGACTTATTTTATGGACGTGATTTTTACAAAATATTAATTGTTAAGAAGTATCTCAGAACTTATTAATTTGAAATGAATCCCGATTCGTGATCAAAGAGAATGTAATTGAACAGAGAGAAGGTAAACCGTTCCGTTTTACGACTTCTAAAGCCATAAAAGTTGAGAATTTAATTCATTTGAAAGATTATAATGTATATGCCTTTTAATATTTTCACGTTCTTATTTGGATACACGGAATATGAAAAGCGCTATAATAAGGGGTGATGTTTTGGCTTCACATAACGTTTGTACAATTATAAGTTGTATGTTATGACTGCCTCGTTGGTCTCGCGGCATAAATGTGCGCGTGGATTGGGAGGCCTCGGGTTCGATTCCCGGGTCGGACAAAGTGTTGGGTTTTTCCGTTAGGAAATTCTCAGTAGCAGCACGGAATCAGGCAATGGGCTCGCCCCCTATTACAAGGGACCTAAAAATTCATGTCGAAATGTGGGTGTAATATTACACCTCTGCCTACTCTTTCGGGGATAAAGGCGTGTGAGTCTATAAAAAAAAATATTATGCTATGTAGTGATGAGTATGTCAGAATCTGTTGATATGTTTGATATGCAAATGTTCTCTGCATACGTCTGTGACCGATAAAAGGCAATGATATATTAGTGATTGGTTCAATTTGGCTCATATTTTATTCAGTATATAACTCATTATACTACTATTCCTACAAATCACACATTATTATTATTATTATTATTAATCATCTTTATTGCACCAAAAAAAAAATTACAATAACGAACCTTAACAAAATGACAGATAGTACAATTGGCGGCCTTATCACTATTAAGTAATCTCTTACAGGCAACATAACCTGGATGGATAAGAAAAACCCGGATTCAGAAAAAGGGTAGTTTGGTGATCATTAACTATTGATAAAGACAAATAATACAAATATTTAAATAGATAAATAAGCATATACATACATAAATAAAGATATAATTACATAAATAACTATGTACATACATAAAAAATAAGAAATAAATAATTATTAAATACCTTATATATATATAATAATATTAATATTAATGATACATAAAATAGTGCTAAATAAATGAAAGGAAATAGAAAATATATAATTACAAGAGTAGTAAGGTTAAAGAGTCAAATAGTAGTCTTTGAGTAATTTCTTGAATGAAGTCAGCGTTTGCGCTTGTTTAATAGACATCGGCAATGCATTCCACAAGCGTGCAGCTTGGACAGTAAATGATTTATCGTAGAAACTACTGGAATGCATTGGTATTGCCAGTCTCAGATTCACCGACGACCTTAGAGATCTAGAATGCGTATCAGAGAGGAACTCGAAGCGATCTTTTAAGTAATGGGGAGTAGAAGGGTTAAAGAGAATATTATAAAGTAAACAAAGTATGTGAGTATTCCGTCGAAGGCGAATTGGGAGCCACTTGAGCAAATTGCGGAATTTAGAAACGTGATCATATTTGCGCAATCCAAATATGAATCTAATACATAAATTTTGAAGTCGCTCAAGCTTATCAAGTTGCTCCTCCGTGAGATCTAGATAGCTGACATCCGCATAGTCAAGGATAGGTAGAAGAAGAGAATTTGCAAGCGTAATCTTAGTGGCAGTCGGCAGAAAGTTTTGCAATCTTCGCAACATCCCAGCCGCAGAAAACAATTTTCTACTAACTTCCCTAATTTGGGGTACCCAGGATAAAGTTTTATCAATATACACTCCTAAATCCTTCACGCAATCGCTTATGGGTAAAGGAGTACCATTAAAGTTTACTTGGGGTAAACAAGTCCGGTCAACGCGCGCAATTAACCTGGGACTACCAACAACAATAATTTGCGTTTTTGTAGGGTTGATTTGGAGACCAAATCTGTGGCTCCATGCAGCTATACGTTCTAAATCCGAATTTATGATACGAAATGCTTCAGATAACTCATGGACAGGAGCTTGAGTGTAAATTTGGAGATCATCTGCATAAAGGTGGTAGGCTGACTGAAGTTGATAAGAGATAGAATTTATAAAAATTGAGAAAAGTAAGGGAGATAGAACGCCACCCTGTGGAACGCCGACTGTAGACGTACACCAAGAAGACAAAGAGTCTTCAAAACGTATACGCTGTCGGCGACCAAACAGGTAATTGTGAAACCAATCAATCACTGGTGGAGATATGTTAATAGAGCGCAAAATGCCAAGCAGAATATGGAAATCAATAGTATTGAAGGCATTACTAAAATCAAGTAGGCAAAGGACAGTCACGTTGCCATTTTCCATACCGAGCCTAATGTCGTCGGTAATGTTGATCAGTGCCGTAACCGTGCTGTGACCTGGACGGAAACCGGATTGGAGAGGATTGAAAAGAAGGTTTTTATTGAGGAATGTGCTGAGTTGGGCATGGATAAGGCGCTCAAGCACTTTAGAAAGGAATGGTAGGACGGAGATTGGCCGGAACTCAGAAAAGGAAGACGGATTAGGTTTTTTAGGTAAAGGAATAATTTGGGCGTCTTTCCATATGGTGGGAAAAACGCCCCTAGACAAGGAAAAATTAAAAATATGGCAAAGGATGGGAAGGATTTCATCTAATATAGGAAGGATCATTTTCCGACTGACACAATCATTACCGACTGCGTTAGAGGCAATTGATAATACGCTCTTTTTAACATCACACTCAGTTAGTTGATTAAAAGCGAAAGGTGGATGATTTGGGGTTGGTAGCAATGAAAGATCATGCAAAGTGTTAGCTTTGGTAGTCTGATCAAATTTAGACGAAGTAGTGAAATGACGATTTAGTGAATTAATATCTATTTTATCAGAAACAAGATCATTTGAAGATTTGCCAACTCCCAACGTTTTTAGAAATTTCCAGATCTTAGCTGGATCTTCATTCTCAACAGAACTATGGACGTATTGGCGTTGTGCTTTCCTACACACCTTTTTACAGTGATTTCTGATAGCAATGTAGTTGTCCCAATTGCGAGAGTTAGGTTGACATTTATATTTAGTTTTAGCTTTAGCTTTCTTAGACAGCAAAACTTTTATTTCAGTGGTTAGCCAAGGCGATGGTAACTGTCTGACTCTAATCGCACGGACTGCTGCATGGACATCGTATAGACGAATAATAGAATCAGTGAAAAGTTCGACTTTCTCGTCGATGGTCTCTGCGCTCTGTAAAAGACTCCAGTCGATCATACTTGCATCTGTACGAAGATTTTCTACATTCATGCCACCAAAATTACGTTGCAGCAGAATTTTTGTCTTTGTCTTAGGAAGACGAAGTATATAGGAGAGATAGATAAGGTCATGGTAGGAAAAAGCATCAGCTGGAAGCTGCCCATGTTTAGCGACAAGGGAAGGTGAAGAGACAAATATGAGATCAAGAAGAGAAGGAGTTGAGTTAGGAAAATTATGTGTAGCATTTAAAGGGAGGATGGATAGATTACAAGATTCGACAATACTACACAAGGAAGATGAGCGCGAATCCTTTTTCAGCAAACAAGTGTTGAAATCACCCATGATTATGGTATGACTGTAAGCAGGAGCTAGATTTTCTAAGATACGTTCGAAAGAAGAGAAGTAATTTATACGACAGTTAGGGAAATAAAAAACACCAAGTAGAACCTTGGTATAAGCTACATCTAGTTCTACAAAGAGATGCTCGCCGGCATTAAGCGGTGGAGGTTGTGGTGACACATTTACAACATTGAAAGGAATGTGTGAACGGAGATAAATGGCAACACCACCACCACCACTCCCGGTTCGATTATTTCTTATAAGTCGGAAGTTTGGAAGAGAGTAGGAAACAGACGTGAGGCATGGTTTTAACCAAGATTCTGAAACAAGAATGGCATGGATATTCTTACAGTCAAAAGTTGTCAGCATAGCTTGGAAATGGGCTGGAATACTCTGAGCATTTATATGAACGACATTAAAGTTCCCAGGTACATCGGCAAACTCGCACTGTAAAGTTTCAGCAAGAGAAGGAATACTTTCAAAGCTACTGTTATGACTACTCATAGAAAAAAAACTATCATTATCACTATTTAACTGGTCTGACATAGTATATAAAAATAAATACAATAAAAATAAATAAAATATAAAAATATAATATACTAAAATTAGAGTAATAACTTCTTAATTAACTAAGTCTACCTTATCCACCTGCCAGTTCAGTGCTAACAAATTACAGTGCAGTGCTAAGAACAAAAACATAATTATACAAATTGCAATGATTGAAAACAAAAAACAAAAAAATATAAAGAACAAAAGTAAAAGTTTCAACATCTAAAACAGGCAAAAAAAAAAAACTAAAACAGTAGGTAATTTTGTAAAATGCGACATCCGGGCTTTGTTTTTGGTACGGTGCGGCATACATAATAAATATTATATTGTAAAGTATGAATACCTAATTAAGGAAGCAATAAATACATTTATATTAATAGGGAGAAAATAATAAATAAGTATACAAATAAGTAAAATAGTGCAAGTATTTTAGGAAGTAAATATTTATAAGCATTAAAATGGATATAAAAAGAAGAGTAGTCTTACTTATAATTTTATTCACGGCTCAGTTTCTAAACGTTTCCAAATAAAGCAAACGGAACGCAGTTTTGACGTTGACAGATGTTAAGTGTCATGAACTCGTGAAGTTGGAAACTGGAAACAGTGTTATAAATTATAGATAGAAGGTGGAATAATATTTATTAAAGAAGTAGATTAGTTAGGAAGTCAAAGTCAAAAGTAATGAATTAGGAGGTATTACGGATTAGTGTTATTGAAGATAGATATAGGGTAAAAGTGTTAAATACATAGAACATAATTATAAAGTAAACAAACCACGGATGCCGCAAGTACTGCCAACTAGAATTCTGTGATGCACGCTACCTACTTCTTCGTGGCCGCAGCTCGTTTCGTCTTCCCAGCCGCAGGTTTTTCAACAGTCGGCGTCTTTTGAGTACCCGCCTTAATCTTGTTGAGTTCGCCAAGAGATGTAATACGATGCTGCAACCCGTCGGAGTCTAACACAAAAATATGTCCCTCTTTTGTCCAACTCTTTGTGACTCCAAATCGGTCCCTTGCTGCCATGAAAGTATCGTGCCGTGCCTTTGTGAGAAATTCAGACAGGGTTTTGCCGCTACCTTTCAGTATGGTCTTGGAGAACCAAACCTTGTCACGAATTGCTGCCTGTTGAAATTTGACTAAAATGGGTCGCGGCTTGGTTGAACCTGACGGACGACCCATCCGGTGACTCCGCTTGATGTGATCCTTACTAACCTCAGTGAGGTGGAGATCTTTCATGACATCAATGACCAGCTGAACAGGATCTTCATTTTTATGTTCAGTGATACCATGGATCAGAAGCATTTTTCGGCGGCTGCGCGTCTCGATGCTGTCCACTTCGCGCACCAGCAACTCAATCTGACGCTGAAAAGCGCCAATGGTCTCCAACACAAATGACCGAAAGGATGAAAAATCGGCTGCCAGACTTGTTATGCTGGGTGCATTGTTAGGCTGTTTGGAACTTTTCTGCAGTTCAGCCTCAAATTTGGCCATCCGCTCCTCGATGCCAGCCATAGTGGTGGAGAAAGATGTTTCCATTGCCTCAACGCTGTCCATGACAATTTAGTGATAGTGCAAAATGTAAATCAGATTCTGAATCAGGAATTAACACCAAACTGATTGGTATTTATGTCAGCATATAAATATTCACATTTATTATTGAAAATTATTTAATTTACTATATTTAAATAATAAAAAATACAGAGCGAAAATTTTTTAGTGCTTTTGATCTGACTACCCACATAATAAATTTGCTGAAATTGACTCCTTTAACCCATTCGCTGCATAGAAGTTAATGGTTGTTAACACAGGTTACCCATTCACTAATGAAATAAATATTTGATCTATAACTTATAGAACATTTTGGATACATTATTCCTTAATATTAAGTGTGGAGATCTCACTAGTTTAGTACTATGAGCTTATATTGCTCCTCAGCAATAATGCCCACTTCTTTTTCTGTAAAGACAACCACACCAGGAATGAATACAGTTTGAATGAACTCTAAGATATTAAATATTGAAAAATGTTGTATCATTGCGTAGACTGTTGTGAGTTGCTTCTCCATAAGAAGCAACTCGCAACAGTCTACGCAATGATAAGTGTCGAGAAGGCTGCTTAAACCACTATGTCATTCGTCCAGTGAATATATGCACGATAAGATTTCAGTGGCGATAGAAAATTACCAATCTGCAGTAAAAGTATGTTCATGGAATTTGAAAATCGCATACTTTTCGAAAGCTACAAGATATTAACGATGCTATCGGGATTAACTCCCGTTATCCCTAGCCTCTGTAATCAAATAAATAATTTTCAAGGAAGCCTCATATATAATTATCTACGTAGTTATCACTAGAAACCTATATAATCATACATTTCTTTTACATCATAATAGTGAACAACCTCTATGATAATCATTCAAAGCTCACCGCAAACGGACATCGTTGAGTGGAAGGGAGTTCTCGCTATAATACAGAGAGGAGGGGAGGGTCCGCAGGATTAGTTGTCGCAGCACGATAAGTAACCACTGACCATTCACCCGCTGTAATCGCCACTCATGACGACACTCCAATAAGAGGACACGCCATTGTAATAAGCAAATATGACGACCCAAATTGGAACATGAGTGTTCTTATTTTTTTCTTTTACATTTTCTTCTTTTTGCGTTGAGTACTTGGTTCATTTTTAGACTCCTGCATAGCATTTTTGTTAGAGATTTTGTAAAGAAGTGGTTACTGATGGTGCGCTGCAGTGTTGTCGTGCTTATATTCGATCGAAAGCACGTGCTTTTTATGATGCCAGTGCTTTAACTACAAAGTCGCAAATTTTTTTTTTTTTTTGCTAAATTATATTTATTGTGTTTTATACAGATTTGTAGTCTAAATAAAGTTGTTCAAATAATAAATAAAGTTGTAATAACTAATTCACTTCAAATATGAGTAGGTACATAGTACATTTTGGGTCATTGTTGTGTAAAAATAAATATTATTTAAGTTTATTTACGTCGGAAGCGTTGTTAAGTATATAGTATATTACTATATTTTTATCGCATTTTGGCAGCAATAACTAAGAGTTGCTTTGACTAAAACGTGCTTCTATTCAACACGCTCTTGCCGATCTTACTTATTTGGTTTTCTAAATCTCAAATTCGACGCTAGGCCTCAGTTTTTTTTTATGGTAATAGGTGGCAAACGAGCAGATGGATTGCCTGATGGTAAGAAATTACCGCCGTCCATGGACACAAGCAAAACCACAGGAGTCACAAGTGCGTTGCCGCCCCTTTGGGTTGGGAAAAGGGATAGGATGAGGAGTGGGATGAGGGAGAAGGAATAGGGGATAGGGCCTCCAGCACTCTCACTCACCGAACGAAACGCAACAGTTTACAGGTACAGGTACTGTTACTTTACGTCGATTTTCTGTGAGTGGGTAGTACTTCCCCGGTCGAGCCGGCCCATTCATGCTGAAATCAGCAAGGCTCTACTACCTGGAGAAACGTTCAATTCAGTTGAACGTAAGAGCAAATTATGCCTCAAGATCCGGAAAGCAATCTATTATAATCTACTATGATACAATTTACTTATATCGTACTGTACAATGTATCTCCATACTGTTATATAGTTGTCTTGCTACGCAGGTAATAACACTACGCAAATTAAGCTACGAATCGCGTAGCTCCCTAGGCTACGAGGAACAACAGACCCCTGCAAATAAATAAAAATTAACATTTGTTTTTATTGCATAAAAAAGCAATTAAATCCATGGTTTTTATTCCATCTAGGTGTTCGTAATATGCCAAATACCTCTAAGGAGCGATCTCCCTGTATTTCGTCGCATCGAATTTGATTTTATTTGCATAAATAAATGAACTTTTTTGCATTGACGATGTTTTTAGATTGCAGCGAAGGTTATTTGTCCCAGTAATATTATGCTCCCCTACCTACATTAATACAACAATCAGTCTTACAAATATCATAAACGCTAATATGACGTTGTTTGTTTGATACGTTTTTACCTATGAAATACTCCAACAATCAGCATGCAATTTTGCTTACACGTAGATAGGATATAAAACAGAACCTGGGCACTTTTTATTTACCTTGACCTAAGACGAAGGAGTGAACAAAAGCTATTTTTGCTTGCCAAATAGCTGTGACATAATATTAAACGTATTAATTATGTTATCAGAGCTTAGTCATATTTATGTCACACAGAAAAAACGTATAATATTTATTACCAAGGTTGACCCAGCGAATGACAGTAAGGAAATGTGAATAGTTATGAAAAACAAATACGTAGGTACTAACAATATTTTTAGAATAGTTTACTAAATATTAAGAAATTTTATTTTAAATCTTCTTCAAATGACTATATTTTTAGAATACTGACTAAGACAATTAACTAATAACACCTATTAATTATTTAAAATGCAAGTGCCTTCCAAGAAATGTAGTTTAATTCATGAAATTTATATTTCCATAATATAGTAAACGTTACTTACGCATTGTGTGTAAATGTTTGTGTGTAAACTTAAAACCGTGTTGTTTCTTAGACAAAACATCTCATACCTGCGTAGGAAACGTACTGTGAATCAAGACCAATGAAACACGCAAGCAGTTTCTATAAACTTAAAGCTCAATATCACTGCTGCTTTTCATACAAACTCTACGTGCCTTGAAGTATCTCCATGGCGATAGACGCATCGCTTCTCATAATATTAAGGAAATTACACGTCCATAAGAATATGCCACTGTAATTTTGCCTTATAATATTACGAGAATATATTTCTGTTAAGTCATCCAATGAAAACAAATTGTTAGGATAAATTAGTTCAGTAATACATTAAATGAATACGTATTATACTTAACCATCACAGCTTAGTAAAATATTTGTTATTCATGGTTCGTTTTCGATGCGGTCCAATATTTTATCGACAGCCAGGCAACGAATTAAGAGCAATTCACATCGGCCGATTTTCCGTCGTCGGATTGGGTTCCTGGTACGACAATCCAATTAATAAGCAAACCTTTCGTATTCACAGTGAATATCAAATATTTGCACGACACGACAGCCAATGGGTTGTACAAATAAAATATTCATATTTGGACATTGTCGAACATGATTGCAACACGTCGATGAGGAACTTGTAGCGTAAATGCTTTTCGAACGCTCCCGCCGGTCATTGACAACGAAAATTTTGACTGGAATGTGTTCTCTCCAGGTAATCAGGTTTATAAACAAAATTCACCTGAAGTTCGGCAAATTATCTCTCTTTATTACTGCCCAACAGAATTTTCTTCTCATTTTATTGCCGGATGCTAACAATAATAGAATTTATTTGAAAACGCTGAGTTATTTATTCATATCTGACCATGTTACGTTGGCTTTTCATCTAAACCTCAATCATAATGTATAATGTACATCAATATTCTAACCAGAGCTCGGTGATCTGCGGTCCGAGACAAGATCTGGGAGCAATCATGACAATTGTAACGGCCACATTTCGTCGGTTTTGCAAGAGAAATAACAGATTGCTCGGTTGCGGTTGCCTTGATTTCCCACAAGATTACCTCAATGAGGGTAAGAAGTCAACCGCTGTCTCGCTGTGTTTCTTCTCTTGTGTTTATAATTTTGTCTCGTCTCATCAATCTGGTAATGTATGGTTTAAATATTTTATTAGTTGAGCTTTGTTACTCTGCGTCAGTCATGCTTGGAATTGGAGAGTATGACCCGGAATACGGCTGTCTCATAGTAGATTTTTCAAATTATATTGTCAAAATATATTTAGTATTTTGCTTCGGTTAAATAACTTTTGCAGCCAAAGCTAGCGCCCGCCGGCGAGTGACGAGAGCGAGCAAAATTCGGCAAAAGAGCACTTATACGTAAGCATTTATAATATTAAAGAAGACTAGTTGAAATTCTATAATTAACTTAACAAACTTTAATGTTACATACATTAAAGTTTGTTAAGTTAATTATAGAGTTATCAAATTCAAACGTATTTTATGTACTCCTTTGTGTACCTCTAACATAAACTAAAATCTTATATAAACAAAAACACGGATGGTGACCTGGTTAAAATATAATTACTGTGGTGCGCCGACTGTGGCCGGCTTGATCCCCACATAATAAATACATTATGCGATCCATAGTTCGGAGTCTGGATGTTCTTTGTGTGTATCTTTTAGTTTTTTTTATGTTATAATAATAATAATGTATTGGGATCGATCTATCATTGCTGATAGAACTATTGTGGCTAACAAGCCAGACATAGTAGTGATAGATCGATCTAAGCACCTTGCAATGATCATCGATGTCACCATTCCCCATGACAAGAATCTCGTGAAAGCCGAGAAAGATAAACAAATAAAATATTTGGATTTGGCTCACGAGATTGTCGACATGTGGGATGTGGACTCGGCGATCATTGTACCGATAGTCGTGTCAGTTAATGGTCTCATTGCCAAGAGCCTCGATCACCACCTCAAGAGGCTCGCGTTAGACGGTTGGATTAAGTCCTCTATACAGAAGGCAGTATTGCTGGCCACGGCTCGTATCATCAGGAGGTTCCTCTCTCTGGAGCTCTAACCACCGTGCACCGGTACCTTGGTCCCTGCACCCGATATCGGTGAGCCCCGTAATTTTATTTTATATTTTTATATATATTTTTTCTCTTTTTTTTCATATAATTTATGAGAGAATGTTTGAATAAAGAGAATAATAATATATTTTATTGCCAAAAACATGGTATACAAAGGTGTTAAAAAATCAATAAAGGACATTCATGTTTTGCTAAAGATACATAGCATGCAATTATTAGGTAATTATACTTATAACTACGATTTTAAATCAAAAAAGTCCACTTAACCACTTATATAGCTGAATACCAAATTGTCTCGTGTTTAATAATTTTAAGTGATTTGGTATTTTGCTAAAAATACCGATAGACATATCAGTACAATTTTTGTTAAATTACGTGGTTTTCGGGATACAATTTAGAACCAGTCTATTTGGATCTCGTCGATTTCTAGTTTTTACATCATTAACAGTTTATAAAATTCCTTATTTTTCCAAACAAACATACAGATTTTATTACCGCTCGCTTGCTTTGTGCAACCACGGTTGCAAGAAAAAAACCGTTAACTTCGCTTTGTGCAACTGTGGTTACAGAGCGACGAAGTTTCTTAAATTGAATTTAGTCTCTATGACTCGTACAAACGCACGAGTCCTAATTTTAGGTATTTAAATCAAAGACACATTGCCCATAGATTTGTACTTAAACTACCAACCTCTCGAACGAAAAATTTTTAAATTTTGTCAGTTGAACTTTAATGGATGATGTGGCGCTACAGTGTTCTTAAGGACGTGATAAAATATGCCGTAAGTATTCTATTTTATTGATTTCTTGTCGTGTTTATATACCAATCTGATTTCTAACTAGTGTATTCTTTTGTTAGCATAATATTTTTGGGAATACTGTAAGTAAATATATATAATAAAACCGTCATTTTACATATACTCAGAATGGCGCTAATGTAAACATAATGTTTGGTTACAATTACGTTTTTTTTATTTTATATGAATTGGTATTAGTAATATTTGAGAATATTTACATAATATAAGGTAGTAAACTATGTAAATTTTTCGTCAGATTTTAACAGATTGCGGAAGTAAAACTGTCCGGTGAGTTTTTACCTTGTCATATTACTTCTGCAACTGTGGTTGCAAGAAGCAATGCACTTATTTTCGCTTAGGGTTGGCACGTGGTGTTTTTTTTTGTTGGGGAT
Organism: Euclidia mi; assembly: GCA_944739405.2. Lineage (NCBI taxonomy): Eukaryota > Metazoa > Arthropoda > Insecta > Lepidoptera > Erebidae > Euclidia > Euclidia mi. The sequence goes on along the minus strand of OX123188.2, from coordinate 59,031,142 downwards.
GGCATTTAATATTTTTACAAGTTTTTTATTTAGTTTCAACTGTCCCGATGTTTGTCGCTAATCAAATCTTGCAAGTTAAATTTGATCCACTTCCCGGTTACCAATTGAGCTGAAATTGTGCATGCAAGTGTAAATCGGATGACAATGCAAAATTATTATGACATGGAGCTGATCTGATGATGGAAGCGGAATGTGGCCATGCGACACGAATTCATCGAGTTTGGACTCGCAAACAATACTTGGTTGGCCCATAATCTAGTGATACATACATACATACATACATAGACTCACGCCTGTTTCCCGGAGGGGTAGGCAGAGACTACGGAGCGCCATTTGCAACGATCTTGACATATCTCTCTTGCTTCATTCACTCCCATCAGATTCCTCATGCATGCTCTTCTGTTCAGGGTGCTTCTAACCTGTCCTGTTTTTAGGATGTCTCCAATCTGGTCAGAGAACGTCCGCCTAGGTCTTCCCCTTCGTCCTGTCCCTTCCACACTTGCCTTATATATCAGCTTGGTTAGTCTTTCGTCATCCATCCTCTCCACGTGTCCAAACCATCTTAGTATACCTTTCTCGATGCTTGTCACTACATCTTCTTTTACCCCACAACACTCTCTTATCACACAATTCTTTATTCTGTCAGTCAAAGAAACACCACACATACTTCGCAGTGCTCTCATTTCTACAGCATTTATTCTACTTTCATGACTCTTCTGCCATACCCAAATATCACTACCATACATAAGAGTAGGTACTAACACCCCTCTATGGACAGCCAAACGTGCCTTTTTGGACACGTTTTGGGTATTCATAAACGCCTTCAGAGCTCCATTCACTCTATTACCTGCATTAACTCTTCTTTCAATATCTTCTACATTCTTACCATCTCTTGTAAACAGCGTACCTAAATATACAAACTCATTCACTTGCTCCACTCGCTGTCCATCGATCATAACAATACAAGCCATAACGCATTTCTCCTTTTCAAAAACCATAACTTTCGTTTTACTTACATTTACTTTCATTCCTTTCCTCTCTAACGCACCATGCATGATTGTTACCATCTCCTGCAACTCCTCCGCTGAAGACGCAAGTATAACCTGATCATCAGCATAAAGGAGGCATTTGACAAGTAACTCATTCATCCTTAATCCACAGTTACTATTTTTCAAATCTTGCAAACAACTGTCCATGAAGAGGTTGAACAGCCACGGCGACGCTACACATCCCTGTCTAACACCTGTTTCGATGGTAAACCAACCCGTGTACGACCCATTTATCCTCACACAAGCTCTAGAATCTTCATAGAGGGATTTCAGAGCTCGTATGAGGCTGCTGTTCACCCCGTACATCGACAGTACCGACCACATTTCATTCCTCACCACTTTATCGTAAGCCTTTTCCAAATCCACGAATGCGCAATAGACCTTTTGACCTTTGGCCAAGAATTTTTTGGCTACGCACCGCAAGGAAAAGACTTGATCCGTGCACCCTATACCCTTTCGGAATCCTGCTTGTACATCCCATATTTTCTTGTCGGTTACTTCCATAACTCTTTCAATCAGTACCTTCGCATACAATTTGCCAACAATGCTAAGAAGGCTAATGCCTCTATAGTTCTTGCAGTCTTGTTGCGAGCCTTTTCCCTTATAAAGAGGCACAACCACCGCTGTGTTCCAGTCATCAGGTACTCGGCCGGTGCTCCAGCACAAGTTAAATAAGCGCTGCAGCTGACCAACTATGATGCCCTGTCCAGCCTTCAGCATTTCAACTGTAATCCTATCATATCCTGCAGCCTTACCTAATTTCATACTTTCCAACGCCTTCACAATCTCATCCACACCAATATCGCTTTCATCATTGCAATTATTACCATTAATTTCGTCGATCGATGTCTCTATAGCCGTTCTTTCAAATAGACCTTCAAAATACTCCTTCCATCTCTTCAGCACGCATGATTCACCATTCACTATCTTTCCATTCTTGTCTCTGATTGACGTGTATTCTGAGGATTGAGTTCTTCCTCGAACTGCACGAACGGATTTCCAGAAAAACTTTATGTTTCTCCGGCAATCTTCAGATATTCTGCTATCAAACTCATCTTTCTTTTCCTCTTTTTTCCTTTTAATAATTTCTTTTACAATTATTTTTGTCCTAACAAACTCCTTTCTTGCTTCATCTATGTCATCACTCGTTGCCTTTCTCATTCTTTCATTTGCTCTGGCAGCCAACCAATCTAACCAAGCTTTCTTCTTCTCTGACACTGCTGATTGTACATCCTTGTCCCACCATGTATTCTTAACCTTTCGTATTTTCCGTCTCTTGATCACACCACATACTTCAGACGCTACACATACTATCTCTTCTTTAAAAGATTTCCCTAATTCTTCCATATCATTTATGCCATCGAACCACTCAAATCTTGCTATTAATCTTCGCTTATACTCATCTTTCACATCTTTTTCTTGCAGATTTTCTACTTTTATTTTTTCTAGGACCCTATTGTCATAATGTTCTCGGTGTCGCCATACTTTAAAGAGTCCACTTATCCGGCTCATCACCAAGAAATGGTCTTTGTGGATGCCGATCCCTCGATACACCCTTGTATCTGACACATTCTGTCTCAAACGTTCATCTACTATCACAAAATCAATCATACTTCTTCTAACATTCTTAGCCTCACGCGTATACATGTGTATCCTTTTGTGATCAAACATGGTGTTTGTCACACAAAGGCTCCACTCTAAACAAACCTCAAGCAAAACTTTTCCATTTTCATTCACACTCTCATCACCAAATCCACCTAAAACCCTTTCAAATCCATCTCGTTTTACGTTTACGTTTCCCACCCGTCCATTGAAATCACCTAACAAGATCAATCTTTCGTTATCCTTACATTTCCTCAAAATCGCTCTTAAGTTCTCCCAAAATTCCTGCCTTTCGTCTTGTTCTTGCTGTGACATACCCGCTACTATATTGACCGGGGCGTAAACCCCACAATAAAGAGACGAGTAAGTCCTACTTTCGTTCTCATCCACAATAGTCTAGCAAATAATAATAATAATAAGTATTTATTCACGTTTTGTTTTACAATAATTAACAAGTGTTATACTCCTGCCAAACTGTATAACAGTTTATTCGCAGATGTAGCTCCCATTTTATAGTAGTTCAACAATCTTTATTCTAATACTTATTACTAAAACTTAAATATGATCAAACCCGCCACCCACTATATACGATACATATAAATAATACTGTTTGTTTTATTTATTATAATTATAGGTATACTCATTTCTGTATATTATCTACAATTTTTTGTAAAAGATAGGTTTTTATTTGTTTTTTAAACAGCCCTTTCGTATTTTGTGTTTCTAAATTTGTACAAGACATCATTATTGCATTATAAATAGTTGGTACTAAATATTTTCTACTTCTTTCGCCAAAGTAATTGTTACAAGTAGGCACTTCCAGACGCATATCCCTTCTCCTTACCCTATTGCTTTTCTTGTATGTTTTAAATTCATCACTGTTATAATGTTCTAAAGCTATACACATCACTACTTTCTCATGGATGGCAAGCATTTTACATTCCATAAAGAGTTCTTCGTAGTTACTACTTTTACACTGCTTTTTCGTCTTTTTATCGACTAATAGTTTCATGAAACGTATTTGTAGTGATTTTAATTTATCCAAGTAAGATTTAAATGTTCTCAATTAATTATTATCGGCAGCCCTAAAATGGTTTCTAAAATTAACTGGGTTGATCTTCCGCGAATCAGATTTGATGGAAAAGATCTTCCTTTTTGCAAAATTGTAAAGAATCGGGGCATTTACATTGACGAAACCATGTCCTGGAGACCACAACTAAAAGAAATGAGTCGTAAATTATTCGCATCGGCAGGCTCGTTGCGTAGGCAACGCAACTTTCTTCCAACTGCCACTAAAGTTGCACTTGTCCAATCTTTGCTTCTGCCCATTATTGACTATGCTGACGTCAGCTATCTTGATATCACTAGAGCAGCTAGATAAACTTGAGCGTCTCCAAAATTTTTGCATACGATTTATATTTGGACTGCGTAAATATGATCACGTTTCAGATTTTCGCAATAAACTCAAATGGCTTCCAATTCGCCTTCGCAGGAATACTCAAATTCTAACATTATTGTACAATGTTCTATTTAATCCTAGTACTATGTAAATATTGTAACAATCATATCACTTCACACTGAATCGTTCATGAATATTCATGTAAAATTAGTAGTGATCATTAGTGTGTGTATAATGGATGATGATGATGATGATTTTAAGTGCAATTCTATGCTCAAAACGAGCATGCAAACTCGATTATAAGGTATATGAAGGTGATGCTGTCGGCGAAGTCTAGTAATTTATAACGAATGAATCTAAGAAGTACCAGTCTACCACAGCCGAAGGTTACATGCGATCCAAATAAAGTGTATTCGTTCGTATGACAAGCCACAAACAAAATCTCCTCGTTATTACATTATCGTGATTTACCTCACGACAAAATAATATGTCAAACAAATGTGTTTGCTTTTGTACTCTGACAGACTATGTATTCTAGTAATCACTTTGCTAATCTGAATTTGCTGCCATATTCGGTAAAACCCGGTTCGGCGTCCGACCGAATATAAGAAAAACGGTACATTTTCCGTTAAATATTGAAGTTTTACATTTCATTTCACAATAATAATTGTAAACACGGCTTCGTTCTAAATTTAACAAAGGAAGTTCGAGCTATACAGTTCCGCTGTAATACACTGATATTGGACGGAAATGCCGTCAAGCTCTGTTCTCTATTTTTACACGATTTAATATGCACCTCTGTTCCTAAAGAGTAAACTCATTTAAAGACGTACGATAAGAAAGACGTTACACCGCTGCGTCTTTTAAAATGTACAATTTAAATGCGTTTACTGATTACCGGCAGTACATTAAACTGTATGTTATTTTTATAAAGCGCTTCAAGCAAGAAAATCTGTTAAACAAAAACTAAAATAATATTTGAGAGGCGTTCATATATTCAGCGGCCTAATAACATATACCTATCTGGTTACTTCTATGTTAAAACGAAGTAAGCTACTATAACTACGAAAATCTTAGATACTATATACATACATACATACATATATAAATTATAATTCGACAAATATCCGTACATAAATAAAATACAACTAAGTATAAAATATTACATAAATAAAATACAAATATAAAATATATTTCCATATATTATAGAAATATAAGAGACAGTCAAGACAGACAATACAGATGCAGTAAATAAGGCTTATGTAACAAGAAAATCATGAAATTAAATCAGATAGTGCTTTTTGATCAAAATTTTGAAAATATTTAACGATTTTGCTTTTCGAATATCCAGGGGTAAAGCATTCCACAGACGCACAGCTTGAGCAGTGAAAGATTTCGAAAAATAATTCGTGGAATGCTTTGGCATCCTCACTGTTAGATCCTCAGACGACCTCAAGGATTTCACATGTGTGTCATGAACGAACACAAAAAGTTATTTAAGATAGGAGGGAGTACTAGGATTAAATAGAACATTGTACAATAATGTTAGAATTTGAGTATTCCTGCGAAGGCGAATTGGAAGCCATTTGAGTTTATTGCGAAAATCTGAAACGTGATCATATTTACGCAGTCCAAATATAAATCGTATGCAAAAATTTTGGAGACGCTCAAGTTTATCTAGCTGCTCTAGTGATATCAAGATAGCTGACGTCAGCATAGTCAATAATGGGCAGAAGCAAAGATTGGACAAGTGCAACTTTAGTGGCAGTTGGAAGAAAGTTGCGTTGCCTACGCAACGAGCCTGCCGATGCGAATAATTTACGACTCATTTCTTTTAGTTGTGGTCTCCAGGACATGGTTTCGTCAATGTAAATGCCCCGATTCTTTACAATTTTGCAAAAAGGAAGATCTTTTCCATCAAATCTGATTCGCGGAAGATCAACCCAGTTAATTTTAGAAACCATTTTAGGGCTGCCGATAATAATTAATTGAGTTTTATCAGGGTTAACTATCAGTCCATATCTCTTGGTCCATTCGCAGATACGTTCTAAGTCTGTGTTAATAGTAACAAAGGCTTCTGCCAACTTAGTTATAGGAGCTTGCGTGTAAATCTGTAAATCATCTGCATATAGGTGGTAGGATGAAAGTAGTTGATTTGAGATGGAGTTTATAAATATGGCGAAAGTAAAGGAGATAGCACGTCATCCTGCGGCACACGAAAAATAAATGCTGTCATGGTTTTTATAATAACGTAACATATAGTTAATGTAACTATATGTTACGTTATCATAAAAACCAAAACATAACATAACACTATTTGCTTTAGAAAAGGTGTAATATTTCATTGTTATAGATGGATAAGGAAGAAGAACGTATCATGAAACTTTTCGAAGAAGCGTCATCGACGCACGATACCAGATCCATTTAGTGTTAGTGGTGATGATGAATATGGATCTGACGGAGACTATAATCCTTGTAATGATGAAGTTAGTAGTGACAGCAATTCTTCTGTAAAGGGAAGTAGGTTATGTCATCGTAATCGTTCTTCTAATAGATCTCAACCCGTAAGTACAGCTCCAATGCATAATCGTACGTCCAGTTCGAGCTCATCGTCATCATCTGATGTGAACCAAATCGAATCTCTACAGACTGATTCTGACAAGACTGATTCTGACGAGTGTCAAGATGTGACACTAATTTAAAATGTTCCACGAAGTCACGATGATTCTATTACTTCGTGTGAATCTGTGCAAACGATACTCCATTGTAATACTACCCAAAAGGTCGAAGAGCAACAGGAGCGTGATTATAGTTCGTAAAGGTATAAATAAGTACCAATGCAAGACCCAGATTCAGGCCCAAGCAATGTACCAGAAAGGCATAATAGGCCCGTTACACCATCTACAACTGTAAATTGGGAACACACAGATTAGATATCCCAGACTTCAATTTCGATTCTACATCAACAGGCGTCCAGTTTCATATTGATGAAAATACTTCGGTTCTCGATGTATTCAGACAATTATTTCCATCTCATATTGTTAGGCAACTTATCGAACATACAAATAAATATGGTGAAGCTCTATGCAATAAAAATACACCAATGACGTGACATAGTCGTAGATACTCGTTCAGGGATGTTGACGAAGATGAATTTCTTAAATTTCTAGGACTTTGTTTATTACAAGAACAAATATCTGTTCCTAAAAAACGAAAAATGTTCACTTATTCAGACGTTCTTTATTATCATCCAATATTTCTTTATACTATGTCAAAGTAAGAAAAGAATCTGTACCATCCTCGAATGAAGAAACATCTTTTCCGACTGGTCACTGGCCTGAAAAGATACCAAAGAAAATCTCTTCTAATAAGAATACAGTTTTGAAATGCAAGATGTGTACTAAGAACAAGACACGAAGAGAAAGTAGCTATAGGTGCAAAGGGTGCCCGGACAAGCCAGCTCTATGCCCTTCATGTTTTGAAGAGTGGCATAATCAAACAGCCACAAACCTATAGTCTACATCTTATTTTAGTATACATTCCTAACATTATCTTGTTTGTTAATTATTAATACATAGGTACATGTACAATTAACATTACATTCGGTGAGTGAAAGCGCGCGAGTGATGCCTGGTTGGTATTGTGAGCCGTTATATGAGCCGTAGCGCCCCCAATTTTATAATAAAAGCCCTTTCTTCCCATACCGTGATTTTTTATTTGTGCAATTTAATGAAAGCTCGCAACAGATGTACGAATTGGGCTAGGTGCAAGATTTGGTACCATTTAGTACTAACAAATTGCAAATGAAGTTTCACAAAAAGAATGTAAACTATCCACCAAATCAGTATATTTTTATAAAACGCTGCAAATCACATAATTTTACTTTATCAGTAAAAGATAACGCTAATAGTTCTATAAATTATGTTTACTGACTTAATTAATATTTTTTACTGTTCTGGGTCAAGCCATCCATTTCGATTCGTAAATTATTTTCTACACATCATTTTCAATATGACATCACAAGTTCACCCCTGTTTAATATAATCCAGATAGGTATATAATTTAATTTTACCTTCACATATTTATTCGAATGCGTTCTTTTTAGGCAAAATGCCGAACGCGCACCTAAAATGTTTTCTTTATTGAGTTCTGAATTGTTTAACTTTTAAGAAGTTATTTGGTATTCATCGTTTCTTAAAGTACGCTTTTCCTTTGCCAATACAAAATGTTTTACGTTAGGCATCTAGACTTGGATAAAACTACGAGATACGGATACGCCCCATGCATGCAAAACCGACAAAACTTTAGTGTACTATGAAACGCGTTTGAGCGCACACACATGAGCAAAAGTGATTGTTTGGCCAAAATCAATAGTTGTATAGCTCCTCACATAGTTTAGTTTTATTTATTTGTTCATTTGATTCATTAGTAGCCTTTTAAAATAGCTGCATCTGCTGAAAAGTTAAAATAAAATTGAATTTTGCTCTTATTTTTAAGGAAAGTTACGTACAATATAATAAACAATACAAAGTTAAAGAACTGTTGGATACGCCTTTTAATATAAAATCACTTGTCCTGACTGAGATATCATCGGTGAGCCCAAACTACTTGTAGGGTATTAGTACAGTATTGTACCTAACATCTATTGAATCGATATGTTGATATTAAATTATACGAGGAGATAGACTAATGAATATGTTTATTACTGCTAAAGTTCTAATGCTAAGTACAATTGATAGATGATATAATGATAATTATCATTATATCATCTATCAATTGTACTGCATTACAGCATTTTTGTTGTATGGTATGTTTTTATGGATCTAGCTGCATTTTCTACCCTGATTTCAAATCTGTACTCAGATTTTTGCTAGCAGCTCTACTTTTTGAGATACTAAGGGTAGCTATTTTTGAAGGAAAATCATGGATTCCCGTTATATAAGAATTTATTTAACCGTCTAATTAGAACAAAACATTATTTTATGTGACTTTCTTGAATGCGTTGGAGTGTTACTACTATTCTGGATAATCCAGCAATCAGCCATCATACTTTCACTCCAAGCCCTGGTAGCACTCCTCCATAGTGTGAATATGATGATGAAAGCGTTCTCTCTGCTCCTCGCTTAAATGTTCGAGATTTTCAGGAAAACGATGAAGGTAGCTGTGAAGGAAATGCATTTTAATGCTCATGTTGCATCCAGGTTGCTGAAAGTGTAATAGTAACTGCTTGATGTGGCCAGGAAAGTCGACAGACTTCTCATTTCCCAAAAAAGATTTTAACGAGCCAAACAAACTGATTCACGGCATTTTTTCAGGGGTTGTCATACTTTCAGTAAAATCTACATTGTTTTCTAATTTTATGATTTGTGGTCCATCGAAAATTCCAGCTTTTAACTTATTACCACTTAATTTTGGGAACGCTCTATGCAGCTTGTGTCACTTTGTTCCATTCTTTGAACAATTCCTTGCGGATGTAACTGTGATGAACTTGGTTGGGGTTCTAATGTATCAGTTGAACGCAGGACAGGTCTTAGTAACTGACGGCACAGTAGGAGAAACCAATTTGAACTAATTTTGGCGGTTAATTCCTGTAATGTTTTCAACGCAGAAATAAGAGTCGTCGACGTGGTTCGACGGTTCACGCCATATCATAGGACTAATGAGATTCAAGGGATACCTCTTGTTATTTTTCCATAAATGCAAAGACTCCACACACATTTTACACACTATATTCGGTATCCAGGGCTTGTTGTTTGTTTCCGATGGACGTTGAAAGTACTCCATGCAGGCATTTTTTACGAAGTTTGACAAATTTAAACAGATTTTGTTCAATGTATATTTGACACAAATGTAACAAAATCTATTTGGATTGTTTACACAGATTTTTCTAGATGAAACCATTGCAAAACGGAAACAAAAACTAGTAAGATGTTGATGATAGAGAGTACATTTTAAGGGGGTACCTGTATTTCCTAAGCTAGAGCTGCTAGGAAAAATCTGAGTATGAGATTTAAAATAAGCGAGCCTAAATTAGTAAACAACAGGTAAAAAATCTCATGCAACAAAAAAAAATCTATTTTGTTGTGCAGCACGCGACGTGGTTGATGACCGGTAGTGAACTGATTTTATATAAATGAATTGCAATATGAATGCGTATTGGCGAAAATACTGACATGATAATAATATAATTTCGCAACGTAAGGCTGCACCGTACACTACTGAAGCTTTTTTTACCTCGACGTCAACGGTGGTGGTGTTCATAGCTACGCCGAAGGTCGCGGGTTCGATTCTCGCAAGTCAAACGTTTGTGTGCGTGAACATGGATGTTTGTCTTGGTGTGGGTGTTTCTATGTATAATATGTATGTATTTACAAAAAAAGTATATATTATGTATGTTTATCCATTGTCTAGTACCCATAGTATGTACAAGCTCTGGTTAGTTTGGGACTTGATGGTGTTGTGTGAATGTGGTAGAATATTATTTATTTTTTTGTTTTTCTTTAACGAGTATTATTCTAATTTGTTAGAGCAATACCCGGCCCTTTGGTAGGCGTACACGTAGACATAGGGCCAACGCGCAGAGGCCCTTTAAGAGATTTAATCTAGAATGTGATGGGAGACCTACTGAGGAGCCTCCACAACTGCACTATTAAGTACAGTCACGGGTGAGCCGCAGCAGGTGATGGACTATTGCTACTTTTATGGAAACTATAGATGAATGCCGGCGCCTGCCCTAAATACTCTTATAGTACGTCGAAAAGGGGCAGACGGTGACTCACCAACTCACTAGATGGGCCCTCTCTACATAGCCGCCAAGGCAAACAAACTCTACCATAAAGGCAACAAGAGGGCAACACCGGTGTGAGTGGCTAGGGGTGTCGAGCGGTGCGGCACCGGTTTCGCCATCGCGGCTCGTGACTCGGAGCGGGTTTCCCCGTAATTACACCCTTGACAATGACACTTCCACCCCCGACCTAATAGCTCTTGCAGCTTCCCTCTGGCCGGCCAACTAAGGCAGGCCAGAGTCGAGGGTCCTGCGGGCGCTCTTGGAAATCTACTCCAACCAGCCAATAAAGGCAAGCTGGCGACGAGGCCCTGACCGACTCTCTGAAGCATTCGGGACCGCAGTGTCGCCACACACATTCAGCTTGCCACAAAGCTGCCCTGCGGTTTGTAAGCTTTCTTTTCATCTTGTAATACAATTTTTTGTTTATATCACAGGATGAAGGTGATGTTTGAAAGCTGTTACTCTGCCCTCTGAGATTGCATTAGTCTCATGATCAGATAACGACTGCCCCAGAGGGGGCCCAAATGCTTATAACATAACTTTAAGAAAATTTCCGCATTCATTATTTATTGGATATGGCTTTTGATATAAATTCACTTGTCCTGACTGACGTATCATCGCTGCGCCCAATTTTCCGCAGGTTTTTTTACATTAACGGACATGGTGGTGGTTTCCATAGGCAGGCCCAAACGCTTGTAGGGGAGAGTCCCAGGAGTGTGTGAGACTCTCCCCTGTCTGTGAATACCGCTATGTTTATACCTATCAAAGTGCCTATTTCAACATATCGCTGTCAAAAAAAATTGTGTGTAGTATAGTACAAAATACATTAACGCCGTTAGGTTTTGACACGAATCAATATGAAGACTGAAAAATATTATTTGTATTTCAAAATACACCCTTTAGTCAATAATCATGTATGATAGTCATAATGGTATGTTTTGAACATAATAGACGTTTTTAGACTGCCTCTTTGGTCTCGCGGCATAAATGTGCGCGTGGGATTGGGAGGTCTCGGGATCGATTCCCGGGTCGGGCAAAGTGTTATTGGGTTTACAGTCCGTTAGGAAATTCTCAGTAGCAGCATGGAGTCTGGTAATGTGCCCGGTACGGCAATAGGCTCGCCCCCCCCCTATTACGAGGGACCTAAAAATTCCTGGCAAAATGTGGGTGTAATATTACACCTCTGCCTACCCCTTCGGGGATACAGGCGTGAGTCTATAAATAAATAAAATAATAAAATTTTAAATAAAAAAAACGACTTCAAAAAAAACTAAGGAACTAAAAAACAAAAAATAATGGCTTTTGGAGCAAACATTTTTGGACTCAGTGCCAAGCCAAGTATTTCTGATCTGACTATAAAACCTCTACACTTTTTTATATTTTAGTAACTTTTTGCGTAGGGGCTTTGTCACCGACTCCAAAAATGTTTGCTCCAAAACCCATTATTTTTTGTATTTTAGTTCCTTAGTTTTTTGAAGTCGGTTTTTTTTTATTTAAAAATAATTTTTATTTTTTGCTTTTTAGTAGTACTTATAAAAAATAGTAATAGTTGGTAAGTAGGTGCATAGGATAGTGTAGGTGGTACATGATGGGGAGGCCTTCCTTACGTGCCTCAATTCTGAAATGTAGACCTGTACCTTTCTGGCAATTTAAGTTTTTTTTTTGTTTTCAACTAATTAGCCTAAACACGTTCGTTTCAGTTCAATCATCAGATCTTGGAAATCATCCAATACCAAAGTGTTTGCCAAGACAAAACAAACGAGCCTAAACTCGATGAGATTGCGTTGTTATTGTATTACAAAGATCCCATGGCCACCTTCCTGCTCTATCATCAGAGTTTGGTAAACATTCAGCACTAAAGTCCATGTAAAGACGAATCAAACGAGCCCAAACTCAATGGGATTGCGTCTTTGTATTATAAAGATCCCATGGCCACCTTCCTGCTCCATCATCAGACCCTGGAAAACATCCAGTACCATAGTCCATGTAAAGACGAATCAAACGACCCTAAACTCGATGAGATTGGGTTGTTGTATGACAAAGATCTCATGATTACCTGCCAGCTCTATCATCAGACCATGGAAATCATCCAGCATCAAATTCTATGTAAAGATGACTCAAACGAGCCCAAACTCGACGGCATTGGGTTGTTATCGTCAAATCGCTTCAAGTATGCTTATAAAATTTGAAGAGTTTCTTTGATTTTTTCAGGATTCCATGATCAGATCTTGACCTGATGATCATGGGACCAACTAGGAGGTATACTCTTTCAAACAAAACAAGATTTTTTGAAATCGGTCCAGGCGTCTTAGAGAAATCGGGGAACATACATAAAAAAAAAAGATTCCGACGAACTGAGAACCTCCTCCTTGTTTTGAAGTCGGTTAAAAATAAATAAATATAAATGTTTTTAAATATAATACCTATAAATAAGTACAAATATTCTTGAAAATAAGAGTTATTCTATTCTAAGGTGACCTTAAATTGAACTCCTCATAAAATGAGCAAAAGCTTTACGCACGATATTTTCTTATTAAAATTCTTGCGTTACTGACTAACCGACAGAGAAGACAAAGCCAAAATTACTACACAAAAAGCTAAAATTTGGCAATTTGACATGGAGAGTGAAATTTCCGCAGGATCTCGCATAAACGCTAAATAAAGAAAAATATCAGCTCTTAAATGAAAGAAGAAGAAGAAAGAAAAATAATTTGCGGACGCAGCTGCGAGCATCCTCTACACAAATATAAACGAAACATTACATGTATAGTATTGTTTCTATTAAGAATAAAAATAATTAAATATACAACAACCCATTCGATTTTCAGTTCATAATTAACTAAGAAATTCGGGCTTTATATATGTAATGTGTTCCACAATAATGATTTTAATAAATCTGACACGTTTATATAAGAAAGAAATAATATATTCAGAATATACGATTCATTAAAAATATGAAAACATATGTACTTATGCAAAATTATTAATTTTATTAATATTTAAATTATGTGTTTTGTTTTCTTAAATTGTTGGTTAATTGATTTTTAGCAGAGGGAATATGTAAGTGGCACCTTGTCACTAAACCATATTTATCGCCAGCGGGTCGATCTCGAAATACCTTCAGTTTTCATTTTATTCACAGCGAGAAATAAGACTTGAACTACAAGAGATTACAGAACAATCTGAACATCTTACTCTTTTTTATGCTTTAAACACAACGCGTACAGATGGACTTTATTTCGTGGTCTATTGATCAATAGGTATCGGTCAGCCTACCTTAGAAGACTAGACTTTTCGGTAGTAAAAAAGAAAGTAGGTGTCTACATTGTATAAATGTAGAAAGAAAGTATATTCATACTTTCAAAATAACACAATGCTGGTATCTATTACATCGTGCTTGAATCATACATCTTTAGCCCGCATCATTTGACGCCTGGATATAAGCCTACGCCACTTAAAAAGCTCTACAATTCGCCTCAAATTTCTCTCTAATTGTGTGCCTGTAATATGCCTCTGTCCGCCAATAGACAGAACATATCCATTCGGGGTCAAACAGGTGGGAATTTACAAATGTATGCTCCGCATAAAATGAAATAATGTTACTGGGAAATTTTCGGGTAGTGAAGTTGCATAGCACAACGAACACATTTTATAACATGTTGTCCTCTTGTGATCATTTGACAAAGCGTCGCGTGCCCGCGCGTCGCGCCTCGGTTCATTTATTTACACGCACTAATGGCGCTGACAATACATATTTACTGCTCTGTTTACTGCCACATTTAGATATTGACTACTAAAATCAATATGAGAAACATCCATCGCAGAGATAACAGTGCCTATCGCCGTATTTATGAAACAACATTTCCAATCGCACGACAAATACGCCTTTTAATTTTATTCAACAATGGGCAGGAATAGACCGGCAATTTTTGTTAAAATTACACATTAAATCTAAGGTAATAACCAACTCAGTTCACCACAGTAAAATGGTTTAGCGTGGTCCTTAAGTTGAGTCTACATCTGCTAATTGCTTCCGAAGTTGTTTTTCAGCATAATTTTGGCTAATTGCAGTCGTGCATTCGGCGCCGCGCCAACTAAATCCAGGCAAAGGCACCTGTGATTTGTTTATTCAACCTACTTATTGAAGCTTTTGATGCATACGTTCCTCAAACGTCCCAATACTATTTTAAAGTATAAAGTAACAGTTATTGTTTATTGCCTTATCTTAATATATAAAATCCTTGCGTTACTGACTGACTGACAGACACGCTACAGCCGAAAATATTGGGCGCAGGAAGCTGAAATTTGGCATGTATGTTCCTTGGGGACCGTAGTGGTGCACTAAGAAGGGTTTTCCCGAAATTCCCACGGGATCGGCCAAAACGGGTAAATTTAAAAAAAATGCAGGCGTAGCTGCTGGCGTCCTCTAGTACTGTAATAAAAGGTTTCAATTACGACACTGAAACTTTGACTTTGAGTTATACACGTGAGCTTAATATGTACTTCAATCGGGCTTGGCATGTTATACCTTATTTTTTTTTGACTCATGATGGAAACCAAACAATTTACGGGCTTACCCAGGCTGGGTCCCAAAAGAGGCTCGGCCTAGGGAGAGTGTGGTGACTCCTCGACGAGAAGCGCCGGGACTACCCACCAAAACCACCATGGTGTTCCTCTATCAGATCCCATTGCATGGCGGGGTCACGGGAACTACGTTAGCATTACTGTCGCGACCCTGGTATGTAATAAATACCTAGTGATTAGATATGATGTCACATAAGACAGTAAGTAAGTTTATTAAATTTATTTTAGCCTGCATTTAAGTTTTAACAATAGCAATATCTAAATTATTTAATAGGGACTACAAACGGTCACAATTTTTTATGAATTCTAAGTAATAAAATATACGTAAGTGTGCACCCACACCGTAATTCACATACTGAATACTATTAAGGTCATAACAATAATTATTTTATTAGTAATTAATTATAAACTAAATCAAAATTATCTCTAAGATCTCGATGAGACCGTATAGGTAGCGCATATTTCTAAATTATACCGTTAGCAATATTAACTAACTAAGAATCTTATTTTTCTTCAGCTGGCTTTTAACAAAGTAAAATTTATAAGCACTGAAAACTCACATAAAGAAAGCATTTTACGGCTCGGTCAGCAATAATAATAATTATTATTATTATTTAACTTTTTGCACAACACAAAACATGTGGTACATAGGTGGACTTAATGCCTCAGGCAATCTCTACCAGTCAACCTAGGGTGATGCAGAGATAGTAAATAGTAGGTGCGTGACTATTAGAAAGTAATTATTTGGAATTAAGTAGATAATAATTAATATATATGAAAATTACTACTTAAATTATAGATAAATATTTAAAATATATAAGTATATTTATATAGGTATACACGTATTAAGTCTATATAAATACATATATATGTATACTAGCTTTTGCCCGCGGCTTCGCCAGCAAGATATTTTCATAAAGAGTGACCTATGTAATTCCCCGAGTTTCAGACTATCCATGTCAAATTTCATCACAAACGGCTTTGTAGATTAGCCGTGTAGCATACATATAAACAGATAATACTGAAAAATTACTTTTGTTTTCATAATCGTTGAACTTCAGGTAAAGATTAGAATGTAAATAAGTATATTGAAGTTATGAAGAGCTTATATAAATACTGAATATAACAGCAGCAAAAATAAAATCTGAAAGCAGGTATTAGGTACCACAATGTACATATCAGATAAACAGACCGTCCCTCCGCCTCGCTGTGCTTATGCGCACTAACTCATAGAAAGCGCTTTTAATGACGCTGCGCTCAGGTCAGATATATCGTGATAACTTTTAACTATTCGTCCAAACTACTTACTGTAAAATACATAGTTAATCTACATTAAATAGGTACCTACCTACTGAAGGCAATAAATCCATCATTTTTGAAAACAATTTGATAACTACTCTAGAATGAGCATTGTAAAAAAAAATATATATATTTCTTTTGATGTTATACTGTTTTATTACAATAAATAATGATGTAGTTAGATAATGTACTAAAAGCTAAAAAGTGATTCGGTAAGTCCTAGCTACCAGATCACACCAGTCTTCTCATCAATCTGGGGTATTGATCAGACAAATATAAAATCGTTGGACAAGTGAATTTTCTATCACAATGTTTACTCTGGTTACGCTACGCCCAAAATTATTTGTTTAGTCAATTTTCTTTTCAAGTTTTTAGTTTTGTTGTTAGTTGATAATTCTCATTTTATTTTCATAGTGAGCCCTTTTCTACAAATTAAGCGCTGTCATTCGATACCCATATTGAGCTACAATAAGTAGCTCAATATGGGTATCGAATGTGGAAAATAGGTAATCCACCATTTTGTGGCAGCGGCCATCTTGGATTTTTCATAGTGAGCTCTATTCTACCAATCAAGCACTTTCATTTGATACCCATATTGAGGTATTTGTGGAAAATATGTAATCCGCCATTTTGTGGTGGCAGCCATCTTGGATTTTTCATAGTAAGCTCTATTCTACCAATCAAGCCCTTTCATTCGATACCCATATTGAGGTATTTCTGAAAAATATGTAATCCGCCATTTTGTAGTGGCAGCCAACTTGGATTTTTCATAGTGAGCTCTATTCTACGAATCAAGCACTTTCATTTGATACCCATATTGAGGTATTTGTGAAAAATATGTAATCCGCCATTTTGTGGCGGCAGCCATCTTGGATTTTTCATAGTGAGCTCTATTCTACGAATCAAGCCCTTTCATTCGACACCCATATTGAGGTATTTGTGGATAATATGTAATCCGCCATTTTGTGGCGGCAGCCATCTTGGATTTTTCATAGTGAGCTCTATTCTACAAATCAAGCACTTTCATTTGATACCCATATTGAGGTATTTGTGGTAAATATGTAATCCGCCATTTTGTGGCGGCAGCCATCTTGAAATCAAATCATTTAAATAATATTATTATCCTTTAATCTTGATGACAGTATGAGTGTATACCAAATATCAGATCAATTTGTCATCAGGAAGGGGGTAAAATTCCAATTAATAGCTTTCAGAGCTCAGGATTTTTGCCGACTTAGTTGATACTTTTCCTTATATTATGGCAACATTATACAAAATCTTTATAAATTGTAGTCTATGTGTTATTCTGATTGATAAACTATATTATTGCAAAGTTTCATCCAAATCTGTTTAGTAGTTTTTGCGTGAAAGAGTAACAAACATCCATCCATCCATCCATCTATCATGTCCTCCTCACCGTGTCCGGTGACGGCGACTCCTTCAAACTAGTCTGGATTGTTGTTGCGGTGGGCGCGTATGTGACTTGCAAAGCCGAACTTTGTTTTGAAAGTTCGATTACAAGGCCCACAATAGAGCTGACCCGCCGAATTGTAAGTGTAATTGTAATGTGGCTTGGGTCGGGACTTACGTAATTGGCGCACGGTATCAAGGTTTTGGAGTCGTTCTTCTTCGTACCTGTCGGCGTTTTTATAGATGTAACGCCGCCATTCCGATCGGAGACGTGCACGCTTCTCCCAGCTGTCTGCAGGTATATCACAAGCAACAAGGTTACGTTTCAGGATATCTTTGTAACGCAGATATTGTCCACCCTGTTTACGTTTCCCACAAGAGAGCTCGGAATAGAAAACTGCCTTTGGAAGCCTCTTGTCATCCATACGTGAAACGTGGCCGCTCCATCTCAGTTGCTGCTTTATGACGAGCGTTTCTATTCCGGGCACAGCAGCCCGTCTCAATACCTCAGTGTTTGGAACCCGGTCTTGCCATTTGATCTGCAGAATATACCTCAGACACTTGAGGTGGAAAGTATCTAATTGTTTGATATCTGCTTTATAGCAGCACCAAGTCTCTGAGGCATACAATAATGTGGGCAAGACAATGGCTTTGTACGAGTACACCATAATTTTGGTAGTCAATTTAAGATCGTGTGAGTTCCAAACACGTGTTCGCAGTTTTCCAAAAGCTGCTGCAGCACTGGCTATTCGGGTGGGTATTTCCGCTGCCAAGGTGTTGTCATTTTTTATACGGCTTCCCAAATACTTGAACTGTGAGACTTCATCTAACATTGCGGATTCCAATATGATGTTGTACGAATCTCTCTGACATCCTCTGACAGGTTGCTGTAGGACCTGAGTCTTGCTTGTATTTATGACCAGACCAAAAGTGCAGCATGATGTGTGTAGAGATTCTACGTACGCTTGCAAAGACTCCATAGAATCGGCCATAATACAAACGTCATCTGCATACAAGATGTCCAAGACTGAAAGTTTCGCAACATGTTGTTTAGCTCTAAAGCGGGAAATATCGAAAACACTCTTATCAGTTCTTGAATTAATCTGTATACATCCGGTACAAGTCTTCGCTGCGTCCTTCATTACAGAAGCGAAATATAACGCGAATAGAGTAGGTGCCAAGACACAACCCTGTTTCACGCCACTGGTCACTGGAAATGGGTCTGAAAAGTTATTTTCGTGTCGAACTCTCACCATCATGTTGTCATGAAAACGGCGTATCAAGTTTTATAACTTTTCAGGACAGCCAGCTTTCTTTAAAACGATCCACAGAGCCTCACGCGGGATCCTGTCAAAAGCCTTCTCCAAATCGACAAAGCACATGAAAAGGGGACGATGCTGTTCCAAACATTTTTCTTGAAGTTGTCTTACATCAAAAATCGCATCCACTGTACCTCTGCCCGTGCGAAATCCACATTGGCTTTCAGGAAGTATAGTTTCTGCGTGTCGAGACAAACGGGTGTTAATTATATGGGCCAGAATCTTCCCAGCTGCTGAGAGAAGAGAAATGCCTCTGTACGAACCGCAATCAGCTATATCACCTTTGCCTTTGTACAATTTACAGATGGAGGCATCTTTCCAATCCTGTGGTATTATTTCATGTTCCCATATTTTAAGTAGAAGTTGGAACAATCTATTACTTACATGAGGGCCACTATATTTGTATATTTCGATTGGTAGACCATCTAATCCAGATGCTTTGGCATTCTTCATTTTTCTTAACGCTGCACTATATTCGTCAAAAGATGGTAAATCCGCTAGGTAATCAGCTGTGGGCAAACTTTCGAGGGACTCGATATAATGTAGGTCTGTAGTCTGTGTGCTGGGATTTAAAACGTCACTAAAGTGTTCTGCCCATCGGGCCAATATATCTTTATGGTCAGTTATCCGACTACTGCTGTTATTTTCTTCGTTTTTGGTCCGAATATGGTTTGCAGGCATTCAAAGAATCTACCGGATTGGTTTGTGTCGGCATAATTCTGGATTTCTTTGGCTTTGTCTACCCACCATTGATCTTTAAGAGCACGTACTTTAACTTTTAGACTGTGATGAGCTTTCTTCCGTTCAGAAATATCAGGTAATTGAAGAGCACGTCTATATTCCTCAACAAGTTTCTTGATTTCAACATCGGAGTCATCAAACTAGTCTTGGTTTTTCCGTTCTGGTTTCCCAAGAACTTGTGAGGCACAGCCATATAAATTATCTGCGTATAAGCGCCACGTTTCCTCCACCGACGCATCGGCTGTTATATCTGGCATACCGGTACGAAAAGAAAATCCACGGCGCGCACCAATGACTTTTCGGAGTTATGTGCGTATTGAATTATTAATTATCGCCTGTCCGGTGCCTCGGAGAGCACGTTAAGCCGTCGGTCCCGGTTGTCATGAAGATCTTTGACAGTCGTTACAGGGCGTCAGTACCTTCTAAATAAACTGACACTAGTCTAAACCATGGAATATCGCTATCCCTTCGGGTTGCGGAGGTCAGACAGGCAGTCGGTCCGTGGAAAAGCTAATATTCAGCCAAATCCGGTTAGACTACAAAGCGGACCCCAGACTGAAACTGGAATAACGCTAAGAGAAAGAATATAAGTCAGTAAATACAGTCATTATGATATTATTCCGCCATTTTACTCCGAACAAACTCTCGAGCCTTTAGTTTGAACGTGAGCCGATTGTTTGCCATCCTGGTTTCGAGAGGTAGCGTATTCCATAATGAGACAGCTTGGACGAAGAAAGAAGAGTTAACAAATCCAGAACTATGAGAGGGACACAAAAGGAGACGATTATTAGATGACCGTAAATTTTTGTCGTGATTGGAGCCTAAATATTGTAGAACAGGACTTCGATAAGAAGGAAGACAGGGAGAGTTAAGAAAAGAGAAAAGAGTAGTGAGAGCACGCAAACTACGGCGTTGACGAATAGTTAGCCATTTGAGTTGGGAACGGTATTCAGAGACATGGTCATATTTTCGAAGGTTGTAAACAAATCGAATGCAGTTGTTGAGAAGCCGGTCTAGTTTGTTGAGAGATCTGCATTCAGGTCAAAATAGCACACATCACCATAGTCGATAATAGGGAAAATTAAAGTCTGCATGAGCATTACCTTAGTGCTAGGAGGGAGGAAGTTCTTCAAACGGTACAACGATCGCAAGCATCCTGTCACTCTCTGACTAATGGATGTAACTTGAGCCCGCCAGTTGAGGTGGCTATCCATATATAAACCAAGATTTTTAACGACTGGGCTGAAGGGTATTGCTATCTGGTTGTACATGACAGATGGAAGCGTTGAAAGATCAATTTTGCTCATGTTGCGTTGACTACCTATGATGATGGCCTGGCATTTAGCGGAGTTCACTGCCACACCAAATCGTTTTGATCAGTCATGTACAACAGTCAGAGCTTGATTTACCCCATCGATAGCTGAAGCGACATTGTTAACTCCTGCCTGTGCATATAGTTGCAAGTCGTCAGCGTACAAGTGATACGAACACCGAAGATTCTGGGTCAGGAGATTTATAAAAATAGAAAATAATAATGGAGAGAGAATGCCACCTTGAGGAACGCCAGACTCGAGGTTACACCATGACGACGAAGACTCATCGTAGCGAACCGACTGTTGACGTCCCATGAGATATTTGGAGAACCATTCCAGCGCCTCTGGAGAGATCTGAAGACTGGAGAGGATGGATAATAGGATTTCGTGATTGACCGTGTTAAAGGCGTTCGTGAAATCGACCAAAGCTAGCACCGTAACTTTAGTGTCTTCCGTTCCCGCCCTAACATCACCAGTTACCTTCAAAAGGGCGGTCAAAGTGCTGTGTCCAGGTCTGAATCCAGATTGAAATCGGTCCAGTAGGTTATTCTGACTGATGAATTTTGAGAGTTGTCTGTGGACACAAGCCTCAAGCACCTTGGAGAGGAAAGGGCGGAAGTGGCTGGGGAGGGAAGGGTTAGGGATCTTAGGCAAAGGAGTTACTAAAGCTTTCCGCCATAGTAAGGGAAACGCACCGGTGTCGAGAGAAAAGTTGAAATATGCGTAATGGCTGGTAACAATTGATCAATGATAGGAACGATCATTTTACGACTAATATTGTCACAGCCAGTAGCGTTGGATTTGATGGACAGGATAGCCTTCTAGATCTCCCCCGGGGTCACTGAAGAAAATTTAAAAAGGTCTATGTTAAGACGGGGGAGGATACGTAAGTAATTCACCGTGTGACACTTGGTAGGATGATCCAAATAATTGGACGTGGAGAAATGTTTATTGATTTCATCCAAACCAATTGTCCACTGGAGATCAAAACTATGCTGTTTTCCAATACCTATAGTTCTGAAGAACTTCCAGATATTGGCAGGGGAGGATGAGTTAATATTACTGAGAATATGGCGGCGTTTAGCGTTACGTATCATCTGATTACACCGATTTCTTGCAACTTTATAAAGAGACCAAAAATCTTCAGTTTTGTGCTTCTTAAATTTCCGAAAGGCACAATCTCTACGCCTCATAGCCGTTTTGACCGCCTTCGTCATCCATGGAGCAGGAGGACGCTTCAGTTTTACCTTTCTGACGGGTGCATGCACATTGTACAGCTCAAGAACAGCGTTATTAAATATCTCGACCTTTTCATCAACAGCTGCAGCAGCGGGTAGGTAATCCCAATTCATTGTAGCTGCATCACTTTCCAGTTGATTAACATCCATGCGCCCAAAGCAATGCACATGCAGAACCTTAAGGGGAGGACGGGGAGGCTTAAGGATGTATGAGATTAAGATGAGGTCGTGATGGGAGAAACCTGGGGCAGGGATTTGACCATGTTTCGAGACAAGATCAGGGGCAGAGGTGCAAATTAAATCGAGCCATGTATCCTCCCCATCGACATTGTGATGAGTAGCTTGCAATGGTAGAATGTGGAGACTACATGACTCGAGAACTTGAAGGAGCTTGCAGGATTTAGTGGACTGTTGAGCAAGGAGGTTGGTAATAAAATCGCCCTTGATGATGTGGTGGTCGTATTCTGACCCTAAATATTCCAGTATCGATTCAATATTGGAGAAGTAATCGACTGAGGAGGGACAATACACAACGCCTATAACAATTTTTACTCGTTTGACCCAAACCTCAAGGAAAAGATATTCATTGGCAGACGTAGAAATGTCAGAAGAAGAGACGGCGAGGATTTTGTAAGGAAAATCGGAGCGGAGATAGATGGCAACACCACCTCCTCTCCTGTCAATTCGATCATTTCGGATCAAAATGAAGCCTGGAAGAGGATAAGTGGTAGAAGGAAGGTGAGGCTTGAGCCAACTCTCTGAAACCAGGACGGCGTGAACATTGGCATCCGAAAAGGCTTCAAGCAGATCACCATAATGGCTTGGCACACTGCGCGTTTATATGGCACACGTTTATCAGATTGCCTGTTCGTTCATCGAAAGTGTGTTGCAAGAAATCACCTAATGTACAGCTTGAGGAGCAAAAGCTATCATCATGAAGAGACTCAATAGCAGAATAAAAGGAATCATCTGATGACATAATAAAATATAACTAATATATAATAAAATAAAATATGATAACTTAATAAGTATATTTTAGATAAATAAGTAAATAAATTAAATATAATAAATAAATATAACAAATAAATGCGTATAAGACTACCAATTTATACTCACGTTTATACGTTTTTCTCTCTGCACCACCCGCCAGCCAACTCACAATAAAGAAATAGGGAAAATTACATAAATGTAAAACTAAAATTACCGAACTGTTTTGAAGCCAAAAGGAAAAAATAAACATACAACATTTTGTGTCAATTGAATGCACAAACAAAACGCAACACTTATGAACCTGACAGTGTAGGAACAAAACGAGCTGTCAGTTATGTCACTTAACAATCATAGTCAATGTCATCTGTCTAGAAAATAACAAATAATAATTATGAAATATGTTGTGCGTGCGCATGTTGTGGGTAATACGAATAAGACTCAAGAAAACTGAATTATTAATGGGTCACTGACACAAAACATAAACGAATATGTAAACACGACATTAGCGGACCTGAATAGAACGCGAAACAAATAGTATAGTCAACACAGTTGGTCAATTCTTACGATGCACAGTTTTTGCACTGCCGGCGCCGTTTTTTGCTGCGGAAGATGTATCACCTGATGTCTTTGGGTGTTTATCTAACAAGTCCTTCAGATCATGAGTGGAGGTGATCTTGGAGCGTGTCCCATCCGGAGCTTTTACAACAATAGTGCCGTCCTGAGTCCAGCATGAACGCATACCGAAGTGCTGACGAGCCCTGGCAAATAGTGACTGTCGGGTTTTAGTTAGAAACTCCTTAACCGCGATCTTCGTGCCCTTCAGTGCTGTCTTCGCCCTCCATACTGCAGTCCTGGTGCTCACACTCGAAAACCTCACCAAGATAGGCCTGTGCCGCTCCTTGCTGGGTGCCCCAACCCTGTGGCAAGTTGAGATGGAGCTCTCCCCAACATCCTTGATAGACATTCTAGAACGAATAATATCTAGGATCAAAGCGCTGCAGTTGTCTTTCTCTGCTTCAGCTACTCCCAGGAAGATAAGATCCTTCTGCCTGTGTCTTGTCTCCATAGCGTCAAATACGCTAGAACATTCGTCTATCTGCCTGCGAAGTAGGCCAAGCATGTTGAACATCAGCTCCCGGAATGTTCTAAACTCCTCCGTTACTTTTGCCACGGTATCTTTAGCAGGCCCTGCAGACTGAATTTGGCCTTCAAGCTCAGCCATACGTCGTGCAAAGCACTCCTCCAAACTCTTCTGCGCCAACTGGATGTCCTCAAGCTGTGACATACTTAGTGTATTTTTGACAGCCTGTAGTGAATTTATGTGATGTGCTGGCAGGTGGTATATAATTGAGTGATGCTTGTGTTACATTAGCAATCCACTGTAAGTACTAGTAGTTTTATAGTTTATATACAGACTTAGGGCAAAACTTGTATTTAAACTAGTATTTTATTAATTATTATCATTATCATTACCCGTGACGGCACCATTTGAATACTTAAAAAATAGCCCGTCAATGTTAATTGCCGAGCATAGGCGACCCCCAAAGCATCATGCCTAGCACTTGCGGCTAGAGCTTTTACTATTAAAAGCTCTAGCCGCAAGTGCTATAATCGGTTAGGTTCATATATATTGTAATGTTATCAGTAAAAACAGATGTTTCTGCTCAACTGAGTGGCATAATCTCTGCGCTGCCTTTTGCTCTGTACTTGGCAAGTATATAATGAGTAATTTAGACGAATGCACGTGCCACGCTGACTCAACTATTAGGCTTACTTGACTTTGATCTAATTGCTCTTAAATTAATCACATGACTAAATTTATTTAGATCCAATTAATTCTACGGGTGTTTCAAAACCCTACGTCCGATCAATGAAGGGGTTGTAGGGTAGTGTAAAATAATGAGGTATTTGTTATTATTTCACGGAAATTCAAGATAAAATTTTATAAATTTTAAATAATAACATATCAGATTACCCATGGCAACACTGAAGACTCGTAAATCGTAATATCTAGGTATCTACCTAAAGTTCATAAAAGTCCATTGAGTGCATCGACCGCCCGGCCGTCGGCCGCGTCTTTACCTAATCCTTTGACAAAAGCCGAACATCGTCTTTACACGTGCCATTATTTCAGGTACGTAGGTATACCCATTTTGTTGATGAGTTTGTTGCAACAGCTGGCGTCCTGCTTTAGGTAAAACGGAAGATATTTATTGTTTACGTTGTTTGTTTGTATCGTATTAGTGCGTGGCCAACACTGGTGTCCGTTTATTCAGACCACCCGAAGGCCTACGACATCGCCTTAAGATTGTTGGATTCAGTTTTACATGCCTTCTGAGTACGTGGGAACCCATTCAAGCGATGACCTGTGCAAGCTTTCCTTAACTTTACCGAACTATTACGATCGGCATGCTGAGTCACTCTATGAGCGCTGCAGTATAATTTACGGTACTTAATTACAATTTTTAAATCTTACTTAGGCAGGTTACCTTTAATTCCTAAAAACATCAACTTGCTGTAAGCTGCGCCGATCATGCTCCACATGCCGGTCGTCAACGTTAAGACATTTTCGGCACCTTTTCATCAACTAGCACTGTTGTTCACGAGGTTGAGAAGCCGTTGAAAAACGCGTTCCGCCGGCTTTGGCAGAACTTGTGATCCAGCGAACCGTTCCTCATTATCACTATGTGCACCTGCATAAATTGCATTCACTCCTATCTAATCCTTTGACAAAAGCCGAACGTTAAAGTGTTCAGAGTTTGAAAATTACGTAACTATTTCACAATCTAAGTAATTTCGGACGTCTGAACGAAAATAATCCTAGCGCAAGTCTGAGCTGCCTGAGTGATCAGTAGGGAAATTGAAATTCGTAAAAAAATAGCCAGCTAGGGATGTAATGTAACCAATGATATTTATTGGAGTTGTGTTTGTATCGATATGTTATGTTTGACCCCGTACGAGATGGGCATGTATCCAACTCAAAATTTAATACTTTCGTTATTTTATGTTGTTTTCATTTATTGATAAGGTAGATAAAAATTATAACTTTTTACTGTTCCTACGGGATTCTTGGTAACAGCTTGTTGCAGTCCAGTGCTGGATTTAAGCCTCTTCTAATTAAATTATGTATTTTTTATGTGATTTTAGGTTACCGAAATGAGTAAATCATAGTCAAAACACATAAGTCTTGTTTAAGTTTAACTAATGTGTTCTATTTCATAATAATTTTCATGCAATAGTTCTTTTAAAAATGAATTTTTTGTCACCTTGCATGTTAAAATTTATTAAATCGATATAAGCTGTTAATAAACATAAACATCTCTACCGCGTTTCGGCATTATGTCGAGCGGCTCGTTTGGCGGTAAAACTGCACTATTTTAACCCTAGATACCTAACGTTCACCTGACCCCTATAAACCCTTACCATTCATCGATTCGACGAGTATTGTTTAGAGTGTTTTAATTTGAAGTGGCAATATAACTTTTCGTTATTTGTTTGGCACACATATCTGGTCCACCTATTATTCTATCAAATGAAACAATAAATGTATGTATTATAAATAATTATATTTATTTTATCACACTTTTAGGAAGGAACTCGTTTTTGTGAGATCACTGGAGACAACATATTTATATAAAATAAAAAAAGGAAAACCATAATATAACCCATTTTGGCAAACTTAAATAACGATATTATAAACTATTTAAAAATCACATACTTTTATTTATGCAGAGCATTTTGAACAAAAATCAACTTTATGTTCGCCACATATAGCTGTACTAGAGGACGCCAGCAGCTACGCCTGCATTTTTTTTTATTTACCCGTTTTGGCCAATCCCGTGGGAATTTCGAGAAATCCCTTCTTAGTGCACCCCTACGGTCCCAAGGGAACATACACGCCAAATTTCAGCTTCCTGCGCCCAATAGTTTCGGCTGTAGCGTGTCTGTCAGTCAGTCAGTAACGCAAGGATTTTATATATTAAGGTGATAACATTTGGCGCATGATGACTTTGTCATGCACCTTTTAGCATATAGACAGAGACCACGGACCTCATCAGATATATTCTTTACTATACGAGTGGGTCCCCTGGCAACACATACGATATTTATTGCAGCTGTTCTATTGGAAGAACGCCCTTTGCTAGTTGCCCAAACATGGCGGAACCGACTGCAGACTGTTCTTCTTATGAAGGACAATACACTTGGATCATTACTGTTGTGTATTGGAGCTCACTTCTGTGGGTAGATCGGTCCTTGTGAGTGCTGCACATCATCCACCAAAGTAGGAGAAATCCGTTCTTGATATCACCATCGCCGAAAGATTCTTCAGTCTAATTATCACTTTCAACAGCATCCACCTCCAGGTTATCTTCTGTTTCGCTATCAGGTATAACTCCGAAGCAGTAACATCTTCCTCTTCGAACAGTTACCTAACAATACACTCAGCAGGTAGCAATTCTCTTGAATCTATGTTGAAAACTACAATAAAACCAAATAATCATTAGTTGCGAAATTATACACAAACCCTAACCATTCGTCGGAACGACGAACACTATCGTAATTACTCGAAAACTATTACACTTACCTGACCGAATCGTACGCCTCCCGAAAGAGCTCGGTGAATAC
This sequence comes from Euclidia mi, assembly GCA_944739405.2. NCBI lineage: Eukaryota > Metazoa > Arthropoda > Insecta > Lepidoptera > Erebidae > Euclidia > Euclidia mi. Next base: position 59,002,785 of record OX123188.2, on the reverse strand, counting down.
TGAGTTAACATGTAACGCTGTTATGATCGCCGCACGCGCTAAAAAGCTATAGCGAATTTTCTGTCTCGTAGTCGTCGATTCGACGAAGGTTAGGTGTGTAGGGTTAAAGGCGGCATGCCTTTTGACAGGAAAAGCCGACAATATTTTAATAGAATTAATAGAATCATAAAGGATACCGCCGCTGAGTGGAGTGTTGCTAGTTTAGGGAATTTTCAATAATTTCAGGGTAATGTTGCTCGTTAATACTGCGCTAAGGAAACAAATTGTGATGTTTTATGATGACCTGGATTTTGTTTACTATTTTTCCTAGTATGCCTGGCAAGTCAGTAATATGTGGTTTCGGGATCGGACAGGGGGTTAAGAAACACACTGTATATCTAAATGCTTAGGTGTGCGCTTGTTGTGTTTGAGAATTGAATATGTAGAATACCTATTCATGACTTTAATAACAAAACTTCAACTAAATTAATTTACATGAAATGATTATAACAACAAACTCTTAATAGCATGATGATACATGGAAACGGACAATACATTTGCAAGGATTAATGACCTCAATAAGTTTGAAGTAAAGAAAATGTCAAAGCGTTGTATGTGAGTGCAACAACGAGAGGGTACCGGGCGGCGTGGTGCGGTGCGGCGCAGGAGGACCGGCAGTGGCGTCGCGCGGCGCCGATCGTCGAGCGACGAGCGGTCGCGTCGCGCCCTACTCCTCTCTCCTCTGAGAAAATTACTCCGGAATATTGTTTTGTATTGCACTTGTTACAGACCCCACCCCGACACCGCGCGCTCTGCTGCGCTGCTAAACTTCAGACGGATTTATAGAGTACACACATGACATCGCAACATCTTATTGCTACGTGGGACTGCGACAAATGCTGCCTTCGATTGTTCCTTCTGCTCGGTAACAAAGACTCGTAACTGAGCCACTAATCCAATATATCTCGACATCACATATGTATGACTATATTTCTAATTGAGGACAAAAAAGTCAAGCGATCGTCACGAATCAAACGGTATTTTGCCGCATGTTTCAAGTAATTGGCTTCCATTGTTAAAGTCCATTATGAAAGGTATTTGTTTCAAATAGGCTCAATGAAGGTAATACAACGAGAGTAATAATAAATAAATGAAACGATTTATTTGAGAAGCGCGAACTTTTCCATTGTGTTAACTTTTTGCTGCGGGCTGGAATTCGCGTAGCAACACATTGTGATCGCTTCAAAAGTCATGTTTTGATAACGCCGTGACATTGTTATCTCGTTTGATGAATGGACTTTTTGTTACAATATAATATAATATAATACAAATGGACGTTGTTATTTCGCTAGTGAACTCGCGCGACCCACCTAAATGTTTTTTAAAGCACGAATCGTTGAATACTCAAATATAGTGGTTACTAATATTAATCACGAAAAATTATTAAAGACGAACAGGCACTGAGAGTGCCTGTTCGTCTTTAATAATTTCTAAGAAGTGGCAATTATTCCATTTAAAAATGAAAATTATTATTAATTATAAATTATTTTAATTAAAAACAAATAAACGCTAGGCAACTATGCCTAGCGTTTATTTTGTAGGAATGTTTGATTCCTAACACAAATTAATTAGTTTCAACAATGCCAGAAGTATCAAAGAATATATATTAAAATACCATAAAGTGAAGTTTCTTAGACAAAAGGTTATCCATAACAGAAGGCGATGAAATTGTACGATGTGAACTCATTTGAAACAGTCTTAGAAACAGATTCGAGTTAAAATTGGCATGCTGGGAACTTTACTCGAGTGGAGGATTTGAGCGGAGGAAATGAAAATTGTTGAGGAAGTCTCATCATCAAAGGGCCCGTTTAAGACAAAGTGTCATATAGCTATCGCTGATATTGTCTGCGCCTTTTATTGAGTAAAATAATCTCCTATCCGGTATTCATCACGTCCCGGCTCTTCAATAAACACTCGCGTAGCAAAAGTACAGCTTGACGACTACTTGAAATTGAATTTCCACAATTCTGCGAATAGAAATTCTCTATATGTAAACATTAAAGGCGAATCCATTACCAATAATAGCATATACCTACATAAGTACGTTAAAAATAATTTTCCCCAATCATCTCCCCACACCACATTTCTATCTACAACTTTAGGATTCAATTCCACGTGACAGCTGACAAATCGCACGGTTTTGGCCGCTCCAATTTCAGATGAAAAGACCTACATTAAACTTAAGGGCCCTCTGTCACCAGTTCCCAACACATGGTAAGAATAAATCCGATTCACGAATAAATTAAGGTCTTTTTGTCATAGAATTGTCCGGAGTTTTCAATAAAACCACTGGGACACGGTATTGCCAGGTACCGCCTTTCACGTTCAAATAAACATATGATTTACGGATATATTTTGAGAACGAACGACAACTTTCGACTGTATGCAATGTTACCTGCTGTGGAAGTTTTATAGTGCCGAGACTAGATTTTAAGACTCAGATATCGTTTCAATGTAGTAAGTTATGTAATACAAAAATAAAATATTATCTTGTACAGAAAATAAAAGATTTATGTTCTGTAGAAGTGTGTTAAAAGTAGTCCACGATGTCACTTCTTTCTTTAAGACGTCTCAAGAGGCAAAATTGTGAAAAATTTTAACGCCTACATTGCTAGCCAGTCACACAATATTATCTATGGTGACACATTTCAGCGATCAACAATCCATTCTGATGAAACGATAATCCCGTAAAGCTTAAATCGGCCAGTTAACGGTATTTATCGTAAGCCACAGCAATGAGTACCATTTAAAAAAACTTCCAATGAAAATACTTTTTTGTAATGATATGGTTTCTAAATATGCGAAATATGTCTTTGTTCTTAATGAAATAATGATTTTAGTTTGTTATTGATAAAACACACAACATTTAAACTGAGTTTGTAATGCATGCAAGTATAACCCTTTGATTATAATCAAAGGTTTCAACCTTTCTTTAGCTTCGGTGGATGAAAATCTGATGATGGTAACAAAGGCCTAAAAATACATTCAAGCTACTGCCTGTCGTGAGGCAGGAAAGAGGGAAATTATATTGAGGAAAGGTATAAAGAAAATTCACAATGAGTAATCTTTTTAGTTACGACTATTACTTGTTATATAAAAGTAATAGATATTCTTTTTCATTAATGACACAAAATGTTGATATACGCATGTACTTTATAGTTTTCTTCGTTTATACGTTTTATATTTTTATACTGCCACACGACAGACCGTACGCAAGTTTGCCTAAATTCACAAACAGTTGGATTTTATCTAGGTACATTAGAATAGCTATAAAAAAGCTAAAAAGCTAGCTATTTTAAAAGCTTCCCTCACACGTTGCCATTTATGAGAAATATGCAAATTTTATAGATAAAAGGCTGAGTAGCAGCAATAGTGTCGTAGGAAGGATGTTCAACGTTCTGTTATCGTTTTCTTATATATACGCGCTGTAACCAAGGTCTTTATCAAGACATCGCTGGACCGCTGACCTGACCTTGAAAGTTTCGGTCGCCGTAGAATTCGTAACGAAACATTCATTGTGGATTGATGTTTACTTATTGCGGCAGCGCGGTACGTAGGTATGCACACAAAGGTGTATGCTTAACCGACTCTTGTTTCTCAGAATCCTATTTGTACATAGTAACCAGATATGGTTGAGTAGAATATCATCCAAATCAATAGAAGCTCAAATTGATAACAAGATTGGGTTAACACCGCAGCTACGTTTCAAAAGGCGTGCATGTCAGGATACTTATGTGAGCAAGCACTCTGCGACAATTAATGAGTCCACACGACGTCGCATACCAACTTACAACATGATTTATTACATCGGCATCATCGTTCCTGAATTCTTTGACATTATGACTCTAAGCTCGTTTTCGTAGATCCCGTTCGTAAAAGTTCATTTTTGCAGGTCACAGTCAACAAGTCAGAAAAAGTTGTGTTAAAAATGCATGATCCATAAAGTTATTCTCTTACACGCAATTGAATACATTCTTACTTTAAGTCATTCAACTATATAAGTGTTTTATGTATTTTTATTACTCTAGTTTAAATGGCTATAAATATTGTTTCTATAACATTCATTTTTTTCTTAGTTTCTAAGTATTTACTAAACATAGATCATGGCACGTGGATGGAGCACGTGGTGCTTCATCAGCATCAGCATGCCATAGTCTAGTGCTTGTACCTAAATAACTCTAGCCCTGGAATCTATTTATTAACAAGTTTGCTCTTACTAGTACTATAAAGTCAACAGTTGTTGGAATGCCAATAAAATAAAAAATATCAAGAAGATGTGAGTTTTTAAGTCCTCGCAGTTAAAGAGCCGGTAACAAAATAGAGCGCAGTCATCTTTCCAATACTTTATGACTTTTTCTCATAAACTTTACGGTTTGAAGGCAACCCCTTAGCGGTTCCATAGCAATTAATTTAGTTAATTTTGAAATTCCCTGGAATTGATCTGTTCTGCTTTCGAACATTTACTAACAAAAACAAATAGGAGAGCAATTAACATTCAAAAATTGTTTTGAAAAGAAGATTTATCGCACACGGGTACAAAAAAAGATTTATAATGTTAAACGCTGCTTCGTGTTTTGCAGTCAAACCTGGACACATTTATCAATAAGGATGCTTTGTCATCAGAACTAAACCAAAAGCAACATTTCAGCTGCATACGAAGTTTAGTGAAATAAAACCTTGTGAAAATATTTTACTTTGATACCCAAAGCTATACAATATCAAAAAATGAATGAAAATGTAAATATATGGTTCAACAATACCGTCTCTGTTAAATTCACATGAACAAATTTCGAGTATAAAAGTGTTTAATGAGAACGCCTCACACTTCCTGCAATCATTTCTTCTACGCGGTTTACGAAATAGTTTAGCGATATAAAATTTTCGGCGCCGTGATTTTATGCCAAATTTTATGATATTGTCTTCGTAAATGTTGTCCGAGTTTTATTAGCCACTAAAAAGCGAAGCTGTGGGTACTGTGATTATATTGGCAATATATACGAGCCTCGTTGATATTTTAAAGTTATTATAATACAGAAATGTGGCTGGCGTGTTGCTGTTGGTGCAAGTGAATTAATTAAGTTAAAAAGTAAAAAAATCATTACTGTGGAACTTTTGTTTCGCTCACCGTGCAATCATCGCACACATCGCTGCACTGAAAGCAATTCTGTATTCATGCACTTTTGGAGCATACTCATTAGCTATATATATTTACCTCTTTCAATGCCTCATTTTTTCAAATCTTATTATATAAAATCCTTGCGTTACTGACTGCCTGACAGACACGCTACAGCCGAAACTATTGGGCGCAGGAAGCTGAAATTTTGCATGTACGAGGGTCAAACTGAAAGTTCTTAGAAAATCAAAAACTGATTACATTAGCCAGTTATTAGTTTAATTATATCTTTTCAAAATATTGTCCATTGACGTCAATACACCGCTGCATGCGATGGAACCACTGGGAAAAGCACTTTGCCCACTCGTCCTTAGGGGTCTCTTCAATGGCATCGCGATACGCAGCCACCGCTTCTTCAGCATTCATAAACCGCTTTCCTTTAAGTTTTTCTTTAATTTTTGGAAATAAATAAAAATCACAAGGCGCGAGGTCGGGGCTATACGGCGGGTGACCCAGTAATTCAACGTTTGATGTCGCCAAATAGTCGTTCGTTCGCTTGGCGGTGTGCGACGAGGCGTTGTCGTGGTGAAGGAGGATCCTACTGCGAGGTCGTTTCTCTCGAACTTTTTCCAAGACAAGTGGCAAACAATTGGTATTGTACCATTCTGCAGAAACTGTTTTTTGATCCTCTAACACAATTGTTGCGAAATGACCTATCCTTCCAAAGAACGAGGCCACCATTTTTTTTCCCGCACTTCGATCTCTCTTCACTTTAGTTGGCAACTCCTCGAAAGGAAACACCCACTGAGCAGATTGTCTTTTGGTTTCAGGATCATAACAGTAAATCCAGCTTTCGTCACCTGTTAGTATGTCGAACACAGCATTTGAGTCACCTCCGTTAAATCTTTCAATCATTTTACGGCACCAATCCACACGATGGAGTTTTTGAGCCTTAGTCAAATTATGAGGTATCCACCGGGCGCAAAGCTTCCTGACCGCTAAATGTTCGTGGAGGATTTTGTGCACTTGACTCATACCGATGCCTAAGCTTGTCCGAATCTGCTGATAGGTCACTCTTTTGTCAGTCTCTATCATACGCCGCACAACACAGATGTTATTTTCAGTCGTCGCCGTAGAAGGCCGTCCCTCACGTACATCATCAGTGAGATTAGTGCGACCACGCTTAAACTCATTAAACCAGTTGTAAACAGTCGCACGAGATGGGGCTTCATCGTGAAAGGCCAATCGTAGTCTATCATAACTTTCTTGTTGACTTAAATGACATCGAAAGTCATAAAAAATCATTGCACGAAAATTTTCTCGTGTTAAATTCATGTTGACGTGACACAGACAATTTTCAATTTGCCGCCAAATCGTAAAACAAATGACAAATGAATGAAATATATACTCAGTAATATTGGCAAAGAGTTCTATTTTCAAATTTTAGAATATTTTTTTTATTATATTGTTTATAAGTGGCCAGTTCTAAGAACTTTCAGTTTGACCCTCGTATGTTCCTTGGGGACCGTAGGGGTGCACTAAGAAGGGATTTCCCGAAATTCCCACGGAATCGGTCAAAACGGGTAAATTAAAAAAAAATGCAGGCGTAGCTGCTGGCGTCTTCTAGTCTGTAATAAGTAATAGGAGTTTTAATTAATAAAGGTGTAATCTGAAAAAACTAAGATAATTCTTATTTATTTAATTTTTCTTTCCTACAGCAAAACTGTGCATTTTATTAAATGTTTTTCATCGAATTAATCACACAATACAATTTTATCGCAAAAGTTTAGGTTCCAATATTCGCCACATTAATCACTTACGCAGGTTTAACCCAAAAAACAACTTCAATTGATGAAATGAATTGCAAATAACATGTAGACAACTAACTATCCCCTTGTAATCCAATGTACATGATGAGAGGCTTTGGTGAAGATTGGCAATACGTTTATTTATGTAATTCAAAAATACATGTTCCAAATAAATTTACAAAAAAAAATATAGCTAATGCTACACGAAGTTCGCTATCATTGCTTTGTGGATATTTTTTAACGAATTAGTTACATTGTTAGCGGAACATTGTCATAACGCTTCTTTAACTACATGTCAGGAACATGTTAATAGTGAATGTGAACAAGTTACAAATCGTCATGAATATAATATGTTAGATATAATGAAATTACGTTATAAATACACAACTACATATGTGTGTTGTAAAGTAGTATATAGGTATGTAAATACGTTTTGAATTAACGTACTCATCTACTTCTATGTATGTATACTTGAATACACGATGTGGGCATAAGTAAAGTAACCTAGCTAAGGCAACGTGTATTTATATAACACGTTTGAACACGGCATTGATAAATGACACACCATCAATTGTCAGGGTAAACGGCTAAAGACTACATGAGCGAGATTGGCAAGGCGCCACCGCTAGTGTAGCACTAGCTTGGATGCATCTCGTAAATATACATCATAATATCATGAAGGCTTTAAAATCTCATTTTGTCGTACAGTACATAAAGCCAGCGACATCGGCAGATATCAAGTGAGTTAGTGCAATATGCATCGGACACATTAGGTTCTCGTATCTCCTGCAAACGCAGACTAACCCCACCGGCAGTACATTCGATTTCAGAATTTCACGGTTCCACTCCTCCCAATACGTATGGTTTTACGTGAATGCGAATAGCTGGGTGACAACACAACGGTCGCGTCTTTGTCAACGGACTTGACTTGGCTTAATCCCAAATGACTGAGGACAGGTAACATATTTCTTTATTTACGTTATATTTACTATGACAGTTACAAATGTCGTATACGTACATACACGGCTTCACGCTCGTGTCTCGTGTTATAATGACAATCAGAACAATGATTTAAGTACACATACATAGTTTAAAATCAAAATACGTGTTTAAAGCATGTAGAACATTGGACATGAAATCTAAAAGGTTTAAAGATAAACAACATTAAAAGTATTATATAGTATATATCTTCAAAAGCGAGACAGTACCTCCGGTCTATTGTTCATTATGTGGAAAAGGGCAATAGTTATAAGGCTTTATTCAAATGTTAGATACTATTTTTATTTCAAACGCGACACTTATGTATATATATGTATACTGTTTACAATTATCAACAGCTCAAAGGGAAATCTTTAGTAGAATATGGCCTTTAGAAGATTTTATTGTATCTGACACAAGAAATTTATATTCTTTTCTACATGAATCTAATTCTGCCGATAATAGGTGTTAATTATATTTCCTTATTGATCTAGCAAATTTGGTCATACTACTGTAATTAAGAATAATGTCGATTACTAAATAGGTACGTTCTCGACCATTATATCTTAGATTTTTCTTATCGAGGTATATTTTCTGTAAGATAAATTATAACAACTCCACGCCGTGGCAGTTTTCCCCTTAATTGGTGTCTAGATGACAGATTAAGGGTGGGAAAGCAGTGACGTAATTGACAGTCCAATCTGAGCGGCGTTTTTGGTGATAGATCTCAGTATGTTCATGACGATGGAGCGGCCCGTGTCTTTCCCTGCCCACCTATACCCACTCACTATATAACATTATAAATACCTTTTCGGGAACAGAGGATCGCAATCATTTTTCAAGTTGCCTGCGTTTTGATTTAGTATATGGAGACGAAAATATCTTGATGGAGTTAAAAAAGGGACTTCTTGGTGACAGTCTTGGGTTACATATAAGTGATCTGTAGAAATAAAAGAGTGAATATTGTCCTGATGTCTTAATTGTTATTTAAAATTGTTACAAAAGAGTTCTGAAATTAAAGCTTTACTCATACATGTAAATTGCGTTACCGTCCCACTTGAATGTGGCGTTAAATGAATTGAGACACGTATTCAAATTATAAAACAAAACCTCAAATACCTGTTGTGAATCGCTTTGAGTAACTGTAATATAATCTGTCGCAACAAAGCGTTTGTAAACGAACTAAACAAAAGTAGTCTGTAAAAGAATACCATTACAGGAGAAAATTCACAAAACACTTTACAACAAAGGAGGGATAAAGGAGTAGCTGAGTTTCGTGTTGAAGCATTTGATATAACGCGGTCTATGAGGACACGCCTCAATGGACAGTGCGCCTAACTTAAACAATAATCGCAAAGTTTAACGTTTTACGTCTCAAGGGACGGCGCGTGGTGCATAAAGAGCCGCCGTCATCGCGCCTGCCCTCGTTAAATGTTGCGTTATGAAAGTTCATAAAAAGCCCCGTCAAAACTTTTTTCGTATCGTCCACAGGTCGATTCCTCTGACCTCGTCTTTTACTCCTCGCGTAAAAACTACTCCGGAGAGTTATTGCTTCAGGTATGGTGGAGTAAAGTGCCCAGTAAGTCTCTATTATCTATGCCGTTAGAGTCGCGTGAATGAAGGCGAACGAATGTGGTGAGAATCTACAAGCTAACTCAATTCTCACCGTCCCGTTAATATATCTAATATACCAACCGGTTTTTCTTTGTTCCGCTTACATTTCATTAATTTCAGCTCATGTTACGGTACTTGGGGCACTAGTCACGATATTTAATCATTTCAACAAACGTTTTTATAAGCATCCGCACAACGTTACAAATTACAAAAAGTTACATTAGTACGTCAGCTGTATAGTTTACTAGCTTTCGCCCGCGGCTTCGCCAGCATGAAATTTTAATAAAGAGTAGCCTATGTACCTACTTGCCCGGGTTCAGACTATGCATGTTAAATTTCATCACAAACGGCTCTGCTGATTAGCCGTGTAGCATACATATTAACAGATAATACTTAAAAATTAATTTTGTTTTCATAATCGGCGAACTTCAGGTAAAGATAAGTTTGTAGGTATATTATTAAAGTAATGAAGAGCTATTGAATATAATAGCAGCAAAATTAAAAACTGAAAGCATTACAACAAAGTACATATCAGACCATCCCTCCGCCCCGCGCGCCAAACGATTTTATATTTGTCTGATTAATACCCCAGATTGATGAGAAGATTGGTGCGATCTGGTAGCTAGGACTTACCGAATTATTTTTTAGCTTTTAATGCATAACCTGACTATATTGATTTTATTGCAATGAAACCGTTAAACATAAAAAAAATTTTTTGCTTATTTTATTTTCAAGTTTTTAGTTTTGTTGTTAGTTGATGCTTCTCATTCTTTTTTCATAGTGAGTCCTTTCCTACCAATCAAGCCCTTTCATTCAATACCCATATTGAGCTATTTGTGGACTTATAGGTAATCCGCCATTTTGTGGCGGCGGCCATCTTGGATGTTTTATAGTGAGCTCTAGTCTACCAATCAAGCCCTTTCATTCGATACACATATTGAGGTATTTGTGGCAAATATGTAATACACCATTTTGCGACAGCAATCTTGGATTTTTCATAGTAAGCTCTATTCTACCAATCAAGCTCTTTCATTTGATACCCATATTGAGGTATTTGTGGAAAATAAGTAATCCGCCATTTTGTGGCGGCGGCCATCTTGCATTTTTCATAGTGAGCTCTATTCTACCAATCAATAATATATAATATATATAATACCTTATAATATATGTGATCCGCAATTTTGTATCGGCAGCCATCTTGGATGATTGTAATATAAGGAATTATATTATCTTTTAATGTCATCAAGATTAAGAGTGTATACCAAATATCAGATCAATCTGTCATCAGGAGAGGGGTATAATTCCAATTAGAAAATTTGACCTAAACAAACAAATAAACAAATAAATAAATGCTGCCGCGGACTTTTGTTTAGAACTTTTTAAGATAAACATTATCACCGTACATTATCTTCAAGTAACTTTAACGCTTTAGGCAACGCAGGCGAAGATAGTTTTCAGAGCTCAGGATTTTTGCCGACTTAGTTGATACTTTTCCTTATATTATGGCAACATTATACAAAAATCTTTATAAATTGTCGCCTCTGTGTTATTCTGATGTATAAACTATATTATTGTAAAGTTTCATCCAAATCCGTTCAGTAGTTTATGCGTGAAAGAGTAACAAACATCCATCCATCCATCCATCTATACATACATCTTCACAAACTTTCACATTTATAATATTAGTAGGATTTGTGGCTTTTATTTTAAAGCCTGAACCAGTTTTTTCGTTACCTACCTACGTACACGTGATTTGTAGGTAGTGTAAAATGAGCCTAATTATGCTGAGCCTATATAAGCAACACAGTTGAGACAACAGAGTGGAGAGGTTACGCTTATTGTCATCTATAAATAACGCATATTATTTGAAAAAATATTGATTTCTGAAAACCCCAAGAGACGTTCCGAAGCTCTTCTTGACTCAAGCTTCGAACTTCATACTCAACTTGCGACTATAAAAGAAACATCAAATTTCGGCTGCTGGATTTATACTGGGTTATGTGTACTATATACACACATCAAAAAAGTCTAAGCAACACATATTATTTTAAATTATTAATCTATTATTATATAATTTCTTACCAAGTAGGTAATACCTATGTAAACTTTTTTGATCTAGAGGACATACTGACTGATTGTAAAACAAATTCGAGTATAATATTTGTTTTTTTTTTCACAAATTCCAAAGCGAATGCATTTGTTCAAATTTTATAGCGTTTTCTTTGCTTATTAAAATTTAGTATTCTGTGTCACTTTTATGATTTAAACAATAATTTGAAAAAGTTTTGAACAAATGGATTTTGAGACATTTTTTACGTCATGGAGCGACGTCATTTGAACGCAGATGAAATGCAAAGAGCTGTAGGGATGTTGCAAGCGGGAAGAAGTCAATCTCAGGTATCTCGGTATTTTGGTATCAATAGAAGCGTTATTTGCCGTCTTCATCAGCGTTACACTAACACGGGAGATCCTGCTGAGCAGCACCCAGGTCGAGGTAGGTGTACAGCTACACGGCAAGATCGATACATACAACTGACTGTAAGACGCCAGCCGATGTTAACCGCCCGAGAGGCTACAAAATTCAAATGGTGTTGTTGTTAGCTGCCAAACTGTGCGAAATCGACTGCATGAGTATGGTCTACGAGCGCGACGGCCAATTAAGTGCCCACTGATACATCACGGGAATCGCGCTCGTCGAAATGAATGGTGTAGGGAACACATTACATAAACCTGGGAACAATGGGATAAAATTTTATTTTGCGATGAGTCTCGATTTGGGTTCAAACCTGATACTACAAGGGTAAGAGTGTACCGTCGTCCTGGAAATACTGAAAGACTGAGTTGTGTTCAGGAAGTGCATCTATACAACGGCTCAACAGTTATGGTATGGGCGGGTATTATGAAGAACAGACGAACTGAGCTCGTTTTTGTTAATGGTAACATGAACGCTGTAAATTACGTTGAGGATGTTCTAAGGCCTTATGTCCGTTTATTCGCACAAACGCTTGGCTGCGAATTCATGTTGATGCATGACAATGCGCGTTCGCATACAGCTTTGCACACACGGGAGTACTTGGCAAGAGAAAACATCCTGGTGTTGCCTTGGCCTGCATAATCGCCAGACCTCAACCCCGTCGAGCATGCATGGGACATGCTCCAGAGACGTGTTTTAAAGGACTTGGATGGAATGACAACAACCCAACAACTGATGGACTTACTAAAATTTCATTGGGAGCGATTGCCGCAGGATAACATTAACAATCTCATCGATTCTATGAATGATCGCTGCCAGCAAGTTCTCAATAACAGAGGAGGCCACACTTTGTATTAAATTATGCAATTTTTTGTACAACCATTTAATTTTAGTTTAAGTTTAGTTAATTAGGCACCTTACTTTGTACTACGTACATACAGTACTTACTCGTAATTTTTGTTAATTAAGTATAAGTATAATTATTAAAAAAAATAATAAACGGGGCATACACTGACTGGTTTACCATCGAGAAAGGTGTTAGACAGGGATGTGTAGTGTCGCCGTGGCTGTTTAACCTCTTCATGGACAGTTGTTTGCAAGATTTAGAACATAGTTACTACGGATTAAGGATGAACGGGTTACTCGTCAAATGCCTCCTTTATGCTGATGATTGCAACTTCAGCGGAGGAGTTGCAGGAGATGGTAACAATCATGCATGGTGCGTTAGAGAGGAAAGAAATGAAAGTGAATGTAAGTAAAACGAAAGTTATGGTTTTTGAAAAGGAGGAATGCGTTATGGCTTGTAATGCAAAGGCGCGCGGCAACGCAACACCGACACGCCTCTCCTCCCGCGACCGCGCCCGACTGCAAGGGACAGAAGAACTGTCCCTCGCAACCGCACCTTTGGACGCATCCTGCGCAGGCCTCCGTCAAGCCCACGCGGAGCGTCCACTCCCGGGATCTCGCTTAGCTTCACCGTGGGTGACATAACCACGGTTACTGAGCCCCCCACTGCGACAAGGTGGAGTTCCCACGGGGTATGGCCACATTTATAACCTTTTTTTTTCCCCTTCGGATCTCCGACTCTTGGGGAAATGAGAGCCCGAGTATGTGCTGTAACCACTAAAAACCACCTCGACTTCCTCATGTACCCGTGTGTCGGAGGGTAGGGAATCGCATAAGCATTCGTCGCTACCTCCCGACGGGTATTGGCCCGCCAGATGGTCAGGCGGGCCCCGAACAAAACCCCCTTGGCAGCGGAATAAGGTGTTGGGCTCCGCCGCCAAAACACCCAGCGGCCGCAGAGGATAGGGAGGACGGCAACGCTACACCGCATCTCCTCTTCCTCTGTGGCCTTTACCGCGACGCATCGAATGGTGCGCCCCCATTTGGTCGCGGGAGATAGGACGCGCGGCAACGCAACACCGACACGCCTCTCCTCCCGCGACCGCGCCCGACTGTGAGGGACAGACAGAACTGTCCCCCGCACCCGCACCGTTGGACGCATGCTGCGCAGGCCCTTCCAAGCCCACGCGGAGGGTCCACTCCTGGGATCTCTCTTAGCTTCACCGCGGGTGTCCAATCCACGGTTACTGAGCCCCCCACCACGACAAGGCGGAGATCCTAGGGGTGGCCACATTTATTACCTTTTTTATATATTTTTTTTTAGTTTCGGGTTGGAAAATCCTCATGGAGTCCCTCCGCCCTGGGGGATGGGCGAAGGGGACTGTCAGACTCTTACTGACTAAAAACCAACCCGTGTGCCTCATGTACCCGTGTGTCGGAGGGGCGGGTTTCGCCCAAGCATACGTCGCAACCCCCCGACGGGTATCGGCCCACCAGATGGTCAGGCGGGCCCCGAACAAAACCCTCTTGGCGGCGGATTAGGGTGTTGGGCTCCGCCGCCAAAACACCCAGCGGCCGCAGAGGATAGGGAGGACGGCAACGCAACACCGCCTCTCCTCTTCCTCTGCGGCCCCACCGCGACGCATCGAATGGTGCGCCCCCATTTGGTCGCGGGAGATAGGGCGCGCGGCAACGCAACACCGACACGCCTCTCCTCCCGCGACCGCACCCGACTGCGAGGGACAGACAGAACTGTCCCCCGCACCCGCACCGTTGGACGCATCCTGCGCAGGTCCCGTCAAGCCCACGCGGAGCGTCCCCTCCTGGATCCCTATTAGCTTCACCGCGGGTCACCAATCCACGGTTACTGAGCCCCCCCACCACGACAAGGCGGAGATCCCACGGGGGGGGGGCACATTTATTACGTAATAAATATAATATCAACAGAGAACAACTAATTATAAGAAATAACGTAATTCAAAACTTTTGTATAAATGTGTATTTTTTTTAATAAAATTTGCAAAAAATATTTTCCAATTATTTTACTAGTCGTAGACGATTTTCGCCCTATAACGACATAAAAATTAAACATATTTAGTACGGCACGAGTTGATAAAGAGCTATTTATATTATGAAACCTACCCTCAAGCTTATCCCACATGCTAGCTAAAGATCTACAAACCTATCTCAAACGGCTATCTTTACCTAAGAAGGCGGGCGAATGAATGAGATTTAATTTGTTCACTAGAAGGATCCCGCTGGCCGTTATTCAGCTGATACTACACTTTCGTAGAAACGCTCCTCGCAAGTTCTTATATTATGTTAGTCTATGTTGAAGTCCGACTTCACCAAAACTTATGTCAATTATCCTCGTTTGACTCGTGAAAACTACGTATCGATTGCTATTACTGAAATTCACAGAACGTTATAAGAACAGTGTGCACGCAAACATTAACGTCTTTATGATTATGACGTAACGCTAAGTACGTATGTTATTATTAAAATCTATGTACGTTACGCGAACATACAGCACAAATTACATATATTATGGTTTGTTACAGTACGTCCCATTCAGCTTATTCCAACTCTATAATGCTTCTCATAAAATTTTATGAGGAATCTGCCATAAGCTTTGATTGCACGATCAGTAAGGTAGATATCTACGTATGTAGATCGATATTAGTTACTATAATAACTTTGTTACTGTATGGTTATAAGTATGTCAGTTCGAGTTTGTGAACGTACGCCCTACATTACCAGACAGGGTAACGTTCTGTACCGATTATGTTACAACTTACTCAATTCTGGCGATATGAAATGATACATACATACATACATACATACATACATACATACATAGACTCACGCCTGTTTCCCGGAGGGGTAGGCAGAGACTACGGAACGCCATTTGCAACGATCCTGACATACCTCACTTGCTTCACTCACTCCCATCAAGTTTCTCATGCAGGCTCTTCTGTTAAGGGTACTTCTGACTTGTCCTTTTTTCAGGATGTCTCCAATCTGGTCAGAGAACGTCCGCCTAGGTCTTCCCCTTTGTCCTGTTCCATTCACACTTGCCTTATATATCTTCTTTGTCAGTCTATCGTCATCCATCCTCTCCATGTGCCCAAACCATCTTAACATGCCTTTCTCAATGCTTGTCAATACATCTTCTTTTACCCCACACCACTCTCGTATCACACAATTCTTTACTCTGTCGGTCAAAGACACACCACACATACATCTCAGTGCTCTCATTTCTACAGCATTTATTTTACTTTCAAATCTTTTCTGCCATACCCAACTTTCACTACCATACATAAGGGTAGGCACTAACACACCTCTATGTACAGCCAAACGTGCCTTTTTGGACACGTTTTGACTGTTCATAAACGCTTTCAGAGCTCCATTCGCACTATTACCTGCATTAACTCTCCTTTCAATATCTTCTTCATTCTTACCATCTCTTGTAAACAACGTACCTAAGTAAACAAACTCATTCACTTGTTCCAATCGCTGTCCATCGATCAAAACATTACAAGCCGTAACGCATTCCTCCTTTTCAAAAACCATAACTTTCGTTTTTCTTACATTCACTTTCATTCCTTTCCTCTCTAACGCACCATGCATGATTGCTACCATCTCCTGCAACTCCTCCGTTGAAGATGCAAGTATTACCTGATCATCAGCATAAAGGAGGCATTTGACGAGTAACCCATTCATCCTTAATCCGCAGTCACTATGTTTTAAATCTTGCAAACAACTGTCCATGAAGAGGTTAAACAGCCACGGCGACGCTACACATCCCTGTCTAACACCTTTCTCGATGGTAAACCAGTCAGTGTATGCCCCGTTTATCCTCACACAAGCTCTAGAATCCTCATAAAGGGATTTCAGAGCTCGAATGAGGCTGCTGTCCACCCCATTAATTGACAGCACCGACCACATTTCATTCCTCACCACTTTATCGTAAGCCTTTTCCAAATCCACGAATGCGCAATAGACCTTTTGGCCTATGGCCAAAAACTTTTCGGCTATGCTTCGCAAGGAAAAAATCTGATCCGTGCATCCCATACCCTTTCGGAATCCCGCTTGTACATCCCATATTTTCTTGTCGGTTACTTCCATAACTCTTTCAATAAGTACCTTTGCATACAATTTGCCAACAATGCTGAGAAGGCTAATGCCTCTATAGCTTTTGCAATCTTGTTGCGAGCCTTTTCCTTTATAAAGAGGCACAACTACAGCTGTGGCCCAGTCATTAGGTACTCGGCCGGTGCTCCAGCACAAGTTATATAACCGCTGCAACTGACCAACTATGGTGCCCTGTCCAGCCTTCAGCATTTCGACTGTAATCCTATCATATCCTGCAGCCTTACCTACTTTCATACTTCCCAGTGCCTTCACGATCTCATCCACGCCAATAACGCTTTCATCATTGCTATCGTTACCATTCATTTCAGCTACCGGTGTCTCTATCGCCGATCTTTCAAATAAACTTTCAAAATACTCTTTCCACCTCTTCAGCACGCACGATTCATCATTTACTATCTTTCCATTCTCGTCTCTGATGGATGTGTGTTCTGAGGATTGAGTTCTTCCCCGAACTGCACGAACGGATTTCCAGAAAAACTTAATGTTCCTCTGGAAATCGTCAGATAATCTGCTATCGAACTCATCTTTCTTTTCCTCTTTTTTCCTTTTAACCATTTCTTTCACTATTCTTTTTGACCTAACAAACTTCTTTCTTGCTTCATCTATGTCTTCACTCGTTGCTTTTCCCATTCTTTCATTTGCTCTGGCAGCCAACCAATCTGACCAAGCTTTCTTCTTCTCTGACACTGCTGATTGTACATCCTTGTCCCACCATGTATTCTTAAACTTTCGTATTTTCCTTCTCTTGATCACACCACATACTTCAGACGCTACACATACTACCTCTTCTTTAAAGGCCTGCCATAATTCTTCCATATCATTTATGCAATCGAACCTCTCAAATTTTGCTATCAATCTTCGTTTATACTCATCTTTCACATCTTTCTCTTGTAGATTTTCTACCTTAATTCTTTCCAAGATCCTATTTTCATTACGCTCTCGGTGTCGCCATCCTTTAAAGAGCCCACTTATCCGGCTCATCACCAAGAAGTAGTCTGTGTGGATGCCGATCCCTCGATATGCTCTTGTATCCAACACATTCTTTCTCAATCGTTCATCTACTATCACAAAATCAATCATACTTCTTCTAACATTTTTCGCCTCTCGCGTATACATATGTATCCTTTTATGATCAAACATGGTGTTTGTCACACAAAGGCTCCACGCCAAACAAATCTCAAGCAGTACTTTTCCATTTTCGTTCACACTCTTATCACCAAATGCACCTAACACCCTTTCAAATCCATCTCGCTTTACTCCCACCCATCCATTGAAATCCCCTAACAAGATCAATCTTTCATTATCCTTGCAGTTCCTCAAAATCTCTCTTAAACTCTCCCAAAACTCCTGCCTTTCGTCTTGCTCATGTTGTGACATACCCGTAACTATATTGACCGGGGCGTACACCCCCACAATAAAGAGACGAGTAAGTCCTACTTTCATTCTCATCCTCAGTAGCCTAGCATTTACACATTCAAACTCTTTTACGCACTCATTCATTCGCGCAGACAGTATTACACCAACTCCCTTACAGGCTCTGGTGGTACTATCTACCCCAGACCAATACGCCGTATATGCGCCATGCTTGGTGGTTTCACACCCTTTTCTTTTTGTTTCATTCACACAAAGAACATCAATCTTTCTATCATCCATCATCTGACATACTTCATCCAATTTTTCTTTCATTCCTCCTCCAACATTCAATGTTGCAAACCTGCTCTCCGTAGGCCGCTTTTCACCCTCGCGGGAAACGAGACGTGATGGGTTGCGAACCGCGTCGCCGCCGTGTGAGGAAATATTATTTATTGTTCCCATTGCGTTCCCACGAGAATTAGGGTTTTTAAATGTCCATCCCCATAGAGCCCTTTACGGGGGTAAGGCGGAATATCACGTGTGCCCTGTGACCACCAACACAGGCACCCTCCGTTTGCGACCAGCTTACCCTCTGGCCACGAATCTCTCGGCACGGGTCGGTTTACACCTTAGATCGGGGTTTTGTGTCGGGTATGCTCCCTGAAAGTTGGTTTAATTTCGGAGTTTTCCTTCTCCTAGACAGGTTGCCAACCAAGGCTAACGAGGCCCATCTCCCCGAACGTTTGGTTTAATTTCGGAGTTTTCCTTCTCCTAGACAGGTTGCCAACCAAGGCTAACGAGGCCCATCTCCCATGATTTTTACGGCTTATTTAAATTATAACTGCCTTTTACAGCCTTTGTGGGTAGTGGGGTTAGGTTAGCGCACCTCTGATCACGAAGGCTACCACAAAGCGGTTGAAAATAATGTGGTCGAGTTACAATTAATATTCAATTTATGAACCTATTGTAATTTATCTCGAATAAGCGTATTGTCACGGTAATAATATCTAACAGTATTGTAACTCCATACAAACGCACGAAACTCGAGTTATACCTACGCGCCTCGAGCAGAGTACCCATTAGACTGTGCGGACTGTGCCAAGAGTACCCACAGACGATCGATACCCGAGAGATCGTGCCGCAGCTCGCATGCGGCGCGTCTGGTAGGTATATAACTCACGAAGACAGCCGAGTTACAATACTGTTAGATTGTATTACCGTGGTATTGTCCTTCAACAAAGCCAACGTATAACAAAATAATTTTCGCAATGAAATACAGAATGCCGACGTGGTCGTTGGTTATTTCCTCCCTTGCGTAGACAGTCTCAATAAATTCTTCACGTTGATCCGAGGATGAACCCTTGTGACGTATGAAAATGGAGGTTGTGTACGTGGCATCTCGACGCGGTGGCGGCGGCGGCGCGCGGTCTAAGTGCCCGTGATTCGCCGTTACCCGTCGACGTGGCCACTGCCCGCACCGCTCCGCATCGTTTGCTACCAACCAATGTCACACTAAACATTAACTGCTGTAGATTTTATAAATAATAAAAAAAAAAAAACAAATCTTAAAATATATTTTTTTACTTTGCTCTCTTCAGAAGGGATATAAACAAAACAACCGAGCAGCTACACAGTAGTGTTTTCCTTCTAAATAATATCAAAGATTGAATTGCTATTTAACAACCCGGATATAATAGCGTAATGGTGAATATAATATAGCGTATGGGTGGGTGCTCTCTACGTGTGTGTTCTACAAATATTATCTCATGTGTCCCTTGCTAATTATTTAGTACATTTAAACACCTATTAAAAATATTCCTATTTTTATTCTATTTTTAAAAATGCAGACGAACCAACCTTATACCTACTCATGTGCTTATACTAAGATTGTTCAACAACAACACACTCCCAATGACAGAGGAATCAAAGCCATGCAATCGTTGGGTTTATCATTTTACGAATATTCGACCAACGAAGCAGTAGAAAAATCTATAATAAGAGTTTTAATAACTCAATCAATCCAATAGGGTTCCCACCAAGAACTTAGGGTCCCAAGCCAACCTCACCTGCAAGTGGTGCACCTGCCGATCAACGGACGAGGCTCTGGCAAACAAAATGTCCCAGTAAGCGGCAATAGGCTCGCCACCTATTACGTGGGATCAAAACACTGGCGAAAAGTGGGCGTTTAATATGCCTCTGCCTACCCCTTCGGGGAAACAGGCGTGAGTCTATGTATGTATGTATCAATCCATTATGATATTGAAATACTTAATAACCGACGTATCCGTGTCATCATCTCTCGCCGACTGCGTGCCGCGTTCTCAGAATTTGACGCACACCGGATATTATTTTATACCTACAAAGTATTAATTGCAAAAAGTACTTATTTTATATTGCAAACAATTCAGTATGAAGTTTAGACCTCCACGTCATGTCGTATACTTAAATGAAATAGGTAGCTTAATTAAACTAAAAAGTGCTCTGACAGTCTAGACAGCATAAGTATTGGCTAAGTAAAATTCGATGTCAGTATCGCGTTACACGTCGTTTGTACCTGATTTGGTTGTGTTAAAAAGCACGTAAGTTTCAGTTAATGTTACTTTTTCCAGATTAAGTTCTCACAGTGCTTGAATGAGGAGTCTGCAGTAGATTTTATTATTAAACTTGGACAGAAAGGGGAAACAAAGACAGTGTTGGAGAAATTCATCAAAAGTTTTGATTATAATACGTACACTCCGCCTCGAATGCTTGTTAATCTTTCGGTGGCGGTACACTTGGTGTACAGTTTTTTTACAAACTTCAGATGTGACAGCTGTTTAACAAACTTTAAGAAAATTGCGACAAAAATTTAAAGACGTTTTAAGAATACCTTTAAACGTGTAACGCTACATCTGTAAAACTTTATATTGACATTTTTTGTTTAGGTTTATTTTTAGCTAGCACTTTAATTGTAGTTATTTTAAGAACAATTTGATAATAATCTCAAATACTGATAGTGTCAACACATCAATATACGTCTGAAATACATAAAGTAGTGTAAGAATGTAGTGGTGAGTCGTGATGTAAGTCTGGGTTATCACATGTGTTACAATATGCGTGAGTGGCTTGGCTGGGATCGCGGTCGGCTCCAGTTTAATTAATCTGGATTTGATGAGGGATTAAGTTTGCGCGACGCGTGACGGATCGAGAGCTCTACGCGTCCTGGGCTTCGTCTACTGTGGTTTAAAACGGATTTACCTCTCATTTCGCCCCCGCACAATTTGTACACACGTTCAAGAAGTGTAATTCGCCTTACTCACTTATTAACGGGGATGGTGATGTATGATTTCATATTTGTCAGTGTCAATTTTTGTATAAGCTGCTTTATGTAGGTTTGGAACATTTTAGGCGTAAAGATAGCCAGCGTAATTTATATTAATGTACATTGTATTGTATACTTCTGCTTTACATATACAAAAAATAAGTATCAGTTGTCCGTATTAAATAAAAATTCAACTGAATTTTAATGTAAGAAGCAATTGTACCGAATAAATTTAAGCTTTGGCAAATATAGTAACAAACGGGAGTCATACCAAAAACAACAGTACGTATTATACACCACGAAAGGCATACTTGCATAAGCCTTTGAGTACATGGAAGCCCATACATGTACATCAGGTATTAGCCAGTGTGCACAAGGCACCTTGGGATCACTTCGTGCAAGATTTTCAGGTGACGTTGCACAAAGCAACAAGCATTCTGACGTCCACCCACCGCGTAGTTTCACAATGGAATTACTGTTCAAACATTCGGCTATTATGTTGAGATATACGAGGGAACATATTATTAATTATCGCTTGCTAAATGGTGAGGAAAAACATCGTGAGGAAACCTGCATATCTAAGAGTTCTCCATAATGTTCTCGAAAGAAACTAACGACACATAATGTTTCTTAGTTAATCTGGCAAATGGTAGTGTTGATTGTCCCGAACTACTCAGCAAACTGTATATACGTGCGAAACAATGATATCTAAGAAAGCGTCCGATGTTGAACGTACCTTTTGCTACAACAAATAATTATCGTCAGAATTCTGTATACGTAGCGCTAAAACGGTTAACAAAATGCTGTCGAAATTTGATATCGATGTGTTCTGTACGAAATCTCAAAAAATAAGGCAAACAATTACTCAGGATTATTTTAACAGCACAGGCTAATAATATACTAAACTTAGACTCATGTATTATAACTGCATAGTGTGACTTTCTGTTTCTCTGTTTTTATAATTGTTTATTTAATTATTTATTGTTCTTTGGGAAACAAACAGATATATTACATAACACTAAACTATAACTATAACTATAACTAAACAATAGACTATAAGATACAAATAATACATAATCCAGAGCAGTTTCCACAACATTGCTTTACA
Source organism: Euclidia mi (assembly GCA_944739405.2). NCBI lineage: Eukaryota > Metazoa > Arthropoda > Insecta > Lepidoptera > Erebidae > Euclidia > Euclidia mi. The sequence goes on along the minus strand of OX123188.2, from coordinate 58,979,997 downwards.
TTTTGTGACGGACATATAGTTGGTGCCACGAGAAGATAGACTTTTTGTAAACAAACATTCAGGGCATCACAACCTTTTTCCAACAGTTGTGTTTTAGATTATATACTTTTTGAACAGTAATTTTTTTCAATGTCTAATTATGCCAATATGTTTTTAAATTAATATTGTTAAATTTTACTGAAATAAAAATATTTGGTTTTGTGTTGAAATGGTTGAATGATCATAAATTTGCCGATCTTTTTGTCGTTTTACACGTAATTTATTCTGTATATTAAGGAAAAATAAAGTACCATGTATGTAAATGATAGAGTCCATACATGTTACTCTATTTTTGATATGGTTTTTTTTAAATCATAGACGATAAATCATTTGCAAAGTAGCTTATATCCTAAAATATTAAATTATTGACCAACAATATTACAGATAACTAGCATTACATAAAAACATTACATTACATAAACAAAACTTATACTACATTACATAAAACTAATATTACAAATATTACATTACATAAAACATTATATAACATTAGGTACATTACATAAAAAATTCTAGGCGTGGAGATTTTACGTTGTCTGTCAATGAAATCGTCAGAATGAACTTAAACAAAATCCATTAAAAAAAACGGTAGTCTGAAAACGCAATTTCTTTTTTAGGTATACATATTTTTTTGCGCGACTAATAGTTTGCCATCTGCTATTCTGCATCCCGCTTTTTCGAGATGCCGGCAGCGGGCAGAGCGTTGCGATCCTATAAACTTGTATTTAACTTTACATTTACCCCTTCTTGACAACTAAAAAAATAATTTTGTCCTCTGATAAATGCATGTTAAGCCCAAGAATGTAACATTTCAATGAACTAACGCCAAATGTTGACATTCTAGGCGTCAGTACCTCAAAACATGAAAAGATCCTGTTGACAGCGCATAATATCGATAAAAACCCTATCCATTGACATATTAGTTTCCAATGACACGTATCTATGTACCGTTGCGCTCATTGGATTTGACATTATTTGTTTTTGACAGAACTGTCGCTAAGTCACTTAGTAGAAATTCTTTGTTTACAAAAAGTCTATGTTCTCGTGGCATGGACTATAGGTATAAATAGTATTAAGTGACTAAAGAATAAAATTACAGCAAGAAAATATGGAAAACATTTGGTAAAAAAAATACAATTAGATATACATTATAGTTGACAATGTATATCACACTGCATTCTTTGAACATTTGGAAAAAATAAATTCAATATGATAAACATTATCAACTAAGTATTAAGGTTGTTGTAATTGGTAAGCGATCTTTTAAATTTAGCCAGAGATATATGGAATATATCCATGTCATCATAACTTCCTTCAATTTGGTTGTTGTAAGTGCGACAAGATCTTCGGGTAAAAGTATTCATAGCGTAATTATTGGTCTTAGCTACGGGAATGTGAAAGACAGACTTATTTCTTGAACTTAGTCGTGGGCATCCAAAACTTGTTTTATTCAAAAGATAAGAGGAGTCCACATGATTGTTTATAATCTTATAAAGGAAAACCAAATCATGTTTCATGCGTCGAGATTCTAGGGAGGGCAAATTTACCGCAAACGGTTCATTACCAACATGTGTATCGCCAAGTGATGTGACTCAAAAATTTATTTTGAATCCTTTATATTTGGTCAATATATACCTTATATTGGGGATTCCATACAACAGACGCATACTCTAGTATTGGTAGGACAATGGTTTTATAAAGTACTAATAAGCTGGTCAGTTGTTTAAAATCCTTTGTTATTCTTAATACAAAGCCCAACATACGAAACGCTTTATTGGTGACAGATGCGAAATGCTGATCGAGAATAAGCTTACTATCTAGCAGTACCCCCAGGTCTCTCACCTCGGACACTCTCTTAATAGGTTCTTTGTTAAGCAAGTAATTGACTGCACGGTTGGTGCAGTGATTTAAGCTTCCGCCTCGCCAAGTGACACTGCGCCGAGTGTTGTGGGTTCGATTCCCACGCAAAGCAACACTTTGTGTAATTCACAAATTGTTGTTTCGAGTCTTGTTGTTCATTGTGTCCGTTAGTTGTATGTTTGTAAAGTCCCCCGCGACACAGGATTTAGTCCTAATGCGGGAGTTGTCATTTTAAAAAGAAAAAAAATGTATTCTATGATTTTCTTTTTTCTAGTAAATGTAATAACATTACATTTCTTGACGTTAAGATAGAGTTGATTATTTTTACAATAATTACACAAATTATCTAAATCATTTTGCAATTCTTGACAGTCATTTACACTTTTAATTATTTTGTAAATGTTTTTGTCATCGGCATACAACAATATACTAGATCTTTTAAAATTGATTACTACGGCATTAATATATAAATTAAATAAAAGAGGTCCAAGATGAGAGCCCTGTGGGACGCCAGATGTAATTGGCGTAAATGAGGAACAGAATCCTTTTATAGTTACAGCTTGACTGCGATCACGGACGTATGAAGCAAACCAGCGAAGCAAATCTCCGTGTATACCGATGTACTCCAGTTTCTTCAAAAGTATGTTATGTGAGGTTTTATCAAAAGCTTTTGAGTAATCGGTATACACGACATCGACCTGATAACCACCATCCATGGCGTTAGCAACAAAATCAATAAATTCGCATAAATTTGTTGCAGTAGACTTTCTGCCAATAAATCCGTGTTGCTCTGGTATTAATATAGGCCTGATGAGTGGAGTGATAAAGTCGCAGATAATACATTCCAAAATCTTAGGGATGACACTGAGCTTAGAGATAGGGCGGTAATTAGTCACATCGTGTTTATCGCCACTTTTAAAAACAGGTACTACATAGGACTGTTTCCATAATAATAGCATTACTCCAGTACTCAAGGATAGATTAAAAAGTTTATTATAATGGCACAGACAAAGGTTTATAGCATTTACGTAAAAATACTGGGGCTATACCATCAGGGCCACTACCTTTATGGATATCAAGATTTTTGAGATACTTCTGAACAGCATCTATTGGAATGTTCAAAGTGCAAAGATTTAATACGCCATACTCGTAATTATCACCAACCAATGATGGCATGAGGGATACATCCCTTTCAAATGCTGTTTTAAAATGTTTATTAAATAGATCCGCCATGATTTTACCATCAGACGAGCTAATATTATCCAAAAACATACTATCTGGCAGGACATTGGATGACATTTTTGATTTTACATATGACCAAAAATATATGCTGTTGTTTTTCATAATTGTCTCAGTTTTTTGTATATATGACTCGTAACATTCTTTTGCAACCCTTTTTTGTCTTTCTCGTAATAAAACAAAAGTGGAATAATCCCTATATTGACCATAACGTTTCCATTTTTTATGGTAATTTAACTTTTCTTTTATGATTTTTATTAAAGCATACGAGTACCACTTCGGATATTTATTATTGTTATAAGCAATTTCAATGGGCACATAAAGATTGATAACATTATCTAAAATGTCATAGAACTCTACTAGAGATTGGTCAATATTGTTACAATCATTAAATAGTGCATCCCAATCAATCTGAGAGAGAGCATTGTTAACACAATTATAGTCAGCACTATCAAACAAGCGTGATATTCTAGGTGGCGATCGCAATGTATGAAAGTAAAGATTAGCAACTGTAATATCTAAGGAAGGATGGTGGGCATCCTTGGCGACTAATGGAAATGCAGATTTGGTAACATTACAATTACAATTACTAATAATAAGGTCTAGTTGCCTATCATTTACATTGGAGACCAAATTGTATTGTACAAAGTTATTAAAAGACAAGAAGTTAGCCATTAACTCAACTAAACAGTCAGCATTAGTTGTATTTAATAAAGGCAGATCATCCGGCCCCGATGTGACCCACTGTGCATATCTAATGTTAAAATCTCCGGTTAATAAAAACCAATCATTAGGGAATTCCAAAGCACACTGGGAAACATGGTCGAAAAATGTAGCCATGTCACCGATTTGTAGATTGCACTGTGGAAAATAACAACAATATAATCTTAGTCTTGAGACCCGAGCACAATCTTTAACAAGTATAATCATGGACAAAATGTCAGCCGAAGTTAAGTTACTGGATGGGGTAATACGTACATCTCTAATCTCAATATTTTTCTTAATGGCAACAAGGACACCGCCGCCCATTCTATCAGATCTGGTGCCATAATCCCTATCACATCTGTTAACAGTATACGTATTATCAAACAGTTCAGAATTAAAAATACCAGGTAAGTAAACATGTTTCACTAAGGTAAACGATATCATATGAAGACAACAATAAATTATTATAAAATGTGTTGGTCTTAATGCGTAATCCACGTACATTCTGGTAGTAAATGTTTAAGTTAGGACCCATTGTTTGTGAACATATGATGGCATTTAATATATAACATTAATATAAAAATACAAAATAATAAAATATGTATAACATAGTAATTATATATCGTTCGCAAATATGAATCATCATCATCAGCCTTTATCAGTCCACTGCTGGACTAGGCCTCTCCTTTGAAAGGAGGTTTATCCGTGTGGTGATGGATTAAGAATACGGATTGTCACCACCTCATATCATCCCATGGGTGTCGTAAGAGCCGACAGAGGGAGCATATTATGCAGAAAACAGCACTGTAAGAGAAGGAAAACTTGATACAAACCCTATACCAACCCGTTTGGCCAGCGTGGTATAGTAGGCCAATTCCTCCTTTCAAATATGAATAAATAATTATAAAATTCACTGATAGAAAAAGTCTGTCTAATATTTGATTTACGTTATTAATAAGAATTACTAGTATTATTTCCCTTTGGCGTCGCTTTACCAATGTAAAAAACAATAACATAACAGGGGTTATGTTATTACAACACATAACAAAACTGGACACAGATCATTTTTACGCACTAATATAGAAAAGTTCTTTATCCATACGTATTTATAATGTTTATCCTCAGCAAATTTTTTTACTTTACCCAACAGGGATTTCTTAAAACTTGTTAAATGTTCATTAAAATAGATACCTACAGGATGTTTGAGAGAAGCCAATATCACATGCTTTGAAATCTTTAATTTGCTTGAGACGGGCTAGGAAGTTATCTTTTTTATGTCTGGCTAGAAAACGTATGATCACAGGCCTCGGCTTCTTGACGTCCTTGTTCATATGTGCCACACGAGTAACAAAGTCTATGTCCGTTTCAAGGTTTAGAGAACACTGGGCTTGACTTGCTATTTTGGAAACGATATTCATCAAATCTTCGCCATTTTTCTCAGGGAGACCTATAACTTCAATATTCGAACGTCGGCCCCATTGTTCCTGCTTGTCAATACATGCGTTAATTGACTTTATTTCACATCTAAAGTTCTTAATTTGCGTCTCTAAGTTATTCACTGACTTAGATTTTTCCTCAAGACAAGTGATTCTCTTCAAGACGGCATCATAGTTTTCTCTCATGAATTTGACCGTGTTCTGTAATTCAGTAAACTCAGCCTTTAATTCATTCTAAACACTGTTGACATTTAAAAAAGCCTCATTTATTTCCTCTCTAATAATACTACGCAAAGTTTCCTAAGAAATCAAAATATTGTCCGTATCCACCTTACTCTCGTTTTTGGTCTCGGAGTTTTTACGCCGGGTGACATTTTGGAAACAAGGCGAATCGCCCAGCTTTGATCTAGAATTAGAACGCACAGGGGTGTCATCTCGGTTGTCTCTTAAGCGGCTTGAACATGAAGGACAAAACCACGATGAGAGGAAGTGCTGATCCGGAACCCAATTATCGTCTTTGTCGGGAAACACGCATTTGATATGGTAATTATCCTTACATTTACGAGGGGAGTTCAATGTATTCTCGGTATAGGTATGAAGGAAAAGGCGGAAAATTCTGAATAAATTTTATTTTTCAATATACTCCCCTAACATCTCAACACATTTATTTGTTCGTGAAAGTAACTTTTCAATTCCCTCTGAAAAATATTTTTCTTCATGGCCCGAAAAATGTTCGTTTATTGCTCCCTTCAACTCTTCATCGTCCGAAAAATGCTTTCCACGAAGGTCTTTTTTAAGATTAGGGAATAGATAATAATCACTAGGGGCCAGGACCGGACTGTAGGGTGGATGATTGATTTCTTCAAATCCGTACTCCCGCACAGCAGCATGGGCAAGGCGCGCCTTGTGAACCGGCGCGTTGTCGTGAAGCAGCAACACACCTGCGGTTAATTTTCCACGTCTTTTTCTTTAATTGCCTCCTTTAAATTACGCAGGGTCGTTGCGTATGATGCAGCAGTAATACTTTGACCTTTTTTTGTGTACTCGATTAGCAAGATTCCCTTAGAATCCCAAAACACCGTGGCCATGAGCTTTCCTGCGGACGGAGTGACTTTGAACTTCTTCGGCGGGTCTGATCCTTTTTTGTGCCACTGCATAGACTGTTGCTTGCTCTCAGGGTCATAGTGATGAACCCACGTTTCATCACCAGTAACAATCCGATCGAAAATACTTTGCGGATTTTCACCACAGAGGTCCAAAAACTCCTTACAACAGTCAACTCGCACTTGTTTCTGTAGCGCGGTGAGCATTCGCGGCACCCATCTTGCACTGACCTTTGACAAATTCAGGCGCTCATGAAGGATTGTGTGAATGGTACCCACGGATAGCTTAGTCATTTCTGCTAATGTTTTCACTCTTACACGGGCATCTTCAAGTACAAGTTTTTCGACTAATTTGACGTTTTCTTCAGTAGCGGCACAAATTGGCCCACCAGCGCGGGGGTCGTCTTCAAGGTTCTCTCTACCCCGTTTGAATTCACTTGACCACTTCTGAATTGTAGATAATGAAGGCGCAGAATCTTGGTAAACAGCCACCATTTCTTAATGGATAATTTTTTGAGTTTTTCCTTGTTTTGTGAGGAATTTTATCATTGCACGGTGCTCGATTTTTTTCATCATTGTCGAATCAGTCATCATAGTTGTCTTTTCGCAATGATATCTTGAATACTAATGGTGGCAATTAAATGAAATTTTGTATTTATACCCTCAAAGAGTGTCATTAACTAATGAGATAATTAAATTACCCTTATCATTGTTATATCACCTCGATACCGAGAATACATTGAACTCCCCTCGTATAACAGGTCAAATGGCGACCCTCCGTGTTTGTGTTCCGACAACAAGTAAACTTTATAATGCCGTTCTTCAATAAAAAGTCTCTATCACCTCTAGCAATATTAAATTTCTAGTGCAAAACTTATTTTAAACGCCTGCCGTAATGTTCAGAGCAACTAGCTTCTTATTTAAAAAAGCGCCTGCATAAAATCCCGGAGCAAAATATTCAACAGCTGCATACTATTGGTGTCTAGCAGGTTTTGTTACTTTTTGAGGGTAATTTATTATTAATGTCCGATGGAAAACAAACTAAGTATGTCTTAGGTTTTAGCGATGAATAACTTAGTTTTTTTTCGTAACAAACACTGTATTCGTATCGCACAAACACTATTATTAAGGTTTACACACTTTTACAACTATAATAGTCAGTTTTTCACGCAAAACGGATTTAATTTATTGGAGCAAATTCTTAAACAGCCGTCCACAGAAAAGTCAGTTAATCATTTTATTTAGGTACTCTCGGTGTTTTTGTATTTCATATGTTAAAGGTCTTTCTTTTCGGCAATTTTTGAGTTTTATATCCTTAGCCAATCACCCCTTAATACGTATCTGTACTTATAATGTAATTTACCTAAGAATAACCCTAACTGTGAGGGCTTGTTATTAGCATCTAGTTACTCATATAAGTATTTATAAGTGTTTATATGTGATTGTAAGCCTTCGCGCACGGTGTCTGGAAATGTGCCCAGTACGGCAATTGGCTCGCCCCTTATTACGTGGGACTCAAGTATATTTGGCGAAAAGTGGGTGTAGAAATACACCTCTGCCTACCTCTTCGGGGTTATAGGCGTGAGACTATGTATGCATGTATGTATGTAAGCCTTCCCAAGATAAAATAAATTAAAATTAAAAATTAAAGACCATATAATAAAATTATAAAATATATGGTAAGCCTCGTAAATTTATGTTCTTAAAATGCTTTACGATCCTTGCCACTGTATACATTATATCATAATTTTGGATTACCCTCCGAATAATCGACATAATACTCAGCTGAATACTTTTAAACTTTCGCGATTTGTACACATTCTAATATTTATAGCCATCAGGGCACCCGGTGACGACATCTACTGTAACTCACGACGAAACGTAGCGGCGACAAAGCAGACGTTTCAAATTTATTTTCAAAATAGTTACACGATATAAGTTGTTTTTAATATTTATGTAGTAAATTAAAAAACATGAATAGATAAACAAATAAATAGATAAACTATGAAAAAAAAATTACCCGATTGACTCGTTAAAATAGTAAATTAAATAATTATGTATTACCCTCACTCCCCGCCGGCAGAAAACGGGTAGTCAGGTTTGTAATCCTATAAGAATTAATTTATATTAAAGACGTAATAACGAGAAAATTATCGTCTTTATTGTTAGAAAGGAAGCTTATTAAATTCTAATACGTACATCATTTCTAAAACTGATGGGAGATGACATAATATATACACAATGAATAATTAACAATGTGACGCCAGTGATGTAGCACGGACGAAGAGAAATTAAATTGCGCACACAATCCTGACCATTGCAATGTGCTGTATAAGGGTGCTTGTACACGGTGCATGTAGCTGGAGCAAGTAAAGGTGCGGGTTACATGCGTGAGTAATATGCACAAGCTACTTGTTCAAGTTACTCGCTTGTACTTGTACGTGGTGCAAATAACAGCCCGCTCGCTGCTACAAGTAAAGCGCTCTAGCGATAGATTAACGATTTACATCTAATAGATTGTGCGGTTAGCTACATCAGATTATGAACTTGACAAATGACGTAGATAAACCTTAGGCTATCTAAACCGAAGTGATTGCACTGTGTAGACTAACTACGGAATTCAATATTCGAACTATAGATAGATCTGTAGATATTAGATTCATTTTTGACATATGCACCATACAAAATTTGTCAAACACGAATCTCGAATATCAAAATCCATGTATGGATCGAATATTGAAAATGGACGTAAGCCATGATCGAGTAACGGCCATTTTCAATATTCGAACTATAGATAGATCTGTAGATTTTAAGTTCGTGTTTGACATATTTTGTATGGAGCGATTATCCTTGAAGGTATATTTGTAAGTAGGTATGAAGCACCAAACCATTTTGCTAAACAGGTCTTACTCGCGATTGTTCATTACTTTTAAGGTTTTACCCGATCTATACAAATTATTTGATAATGTATAAAAATATTCCCCATCAAAGCTCATCTTCAGCATTCATACAAACTACTTAAACGCTATTTAGATTTACATATATAATATATTGAGATTTATCTACGTACCGGTATTAATTCTCGATAAGACGTAGTTGTTACTTGACATTCGTATAAGAACTATGTTTTAGGTACCATGAAAGATGAACATTCTGTATATCACCTTAAATTTTCAGACTTCGTGGTACTAAGAATGAATGATCTCTAACGTACAGCAATAACATCGCACTTGACCCGCAATGTAACTCCACAGACGCGGTTATACGTAAAGTACGTGAACGTATGTATACCTACAAAATTATGCCGGCGGAGTAAGATCAAGAGTAAGATTACGATAATCCAGAATCATAACTTGCTTTATCACCGTACACCGAAATCTCTTGAACTTTTAGTCTAGTTAGCAATAAATCTAGCCACATTTTGCTCTGAAGCTGAATCAGAAATAAACAGACCTCTTTTACGTAAAAAATATGACCCGACTTATATTATTCCTAGGGCAAAGTTTAAAACTTACATTCATTCGGTTGAACTGAGTCACATAGTATTCAGATTGCTATACGTAAGACAACACTAGTTAAGGTGCATTTGCGGGGAAAGTTGTTAGCATCGCGAGCAAGTTGCGAGGACTCTTGTCACCCGCGCAGTTGTTATCTCAAACACTTGGCGAACAGCGCAGCGCGACTTGGAACAAACGCTATCCAACCTTAAGAGACAGCGGAATACTGAGAAATGTTTTAGCGATCATAATTGATCATTAAAGAGTAGGTTTCAGACCACACTCACTGTTGGTATACGGAGTTGCCCGTAGAAGGACTTAAGAACAGAATACGGTTTATCTTCCACAAAAATAAGTTTAAATTAGATGACTTTTACTCGCTAAATAGCAATTCAACTTTTTAAATCTCCGTTATTATTAGGAAAAGTGCACATCTACTCAAGTACCTACCATGTTTTAGATCGGGATCGGAGATCGGAAAGACGGATCCCTACATAGCAGAGCACTCGAGCAAACAACTGTTTTGTCTGAATGATATCTCTTAAAATATAAGAAACGAGTAGAAGAAAATACGTTCGCTTTGACGTGTAAGGGAGAGACCTGTGTTACTAAAATCTTATCATATTTATCTTTTCAAAATTTCATCTTCATCCCGCGGCTCTACACGCGAGGATGCTGGTTATCACGACATAACATAGCGTACTTGCTATTCGGATCTACATATAAACTATATCAATGCACAGTTTCATAAAAATCGGTTCAGATGTTTTTGTATGAAAGAGTACCAAATATCTATAAATCCATCCTCACGAATGGTTACGATTAGGATAGTATTAAGTTATGAAAATAAGCCTCTCTCATCTCCATCCATATTAATAATCTAAAGATAAAATGACCATGTTCTTCTGACTTCGAATACAAACATTTATTTAGTATTGGGTTATGTCGAACCATATTGATCGACCATTAACTACGGAATTCAATATTTGAAATATAGATAGATCTGTAGATTTAAGATTCGTTTTAGACAGTGTTTGACATAAGCTCCATACAAAATATGTCAAACACGAACTTAAAATCTACAGATCTATCTATAGTTCGAATATTGAAAATGGCCGTTACTCGATCATGGCTTACGTCCATTTTCAATATTCGATCCATACATGGATTTTGATATTCGAGATTCGTGTTTGACAAATTTTGTATGGTGCATATGTCAAAAATGAATCTAATATCTACAGATCTATCTATAGTTCGAATATTGAATTCCGTAGTTAGTCTACACAGTGCAATCACTTCGGTTTAGATAGCCTAAGGTTTATCTACGTCATTTGTCAAGTTCATAATCTGATGTAGCTAACCGCACAATCTATTAGATGTAAATCGTTAATCTATCGCTAGAGCGCTTTACTTGTAGCAGCGAGCGGGCGCGCGGGCGGCGTGTCGTACCTTGTCGCACGTCGAAATGCCTCCTCCTCGCCGGCTCCGACGTCGCCACGGCTACTTGCTCATTCTCATAGTTCGATAGTTATTGCAAACTACCACCACGCTTCCGCTCCTTGTACACAGTTGCCAAATTAACCGCCGTATCGCACGAAAATATCGAATTTCTAATTTAGATTGTTCCACTAAGGGTACAGTAATTAGCGCCGAAGGTCCACGCAGTCCCAAGATAATTCATTGCTATAAATTAATATCGATTGTGCGACCTATTTTCACTACATACGTATTAAGAGCTCGGAAGTTGGAAGCAAAAATCCTGGCTACACACAAAGATTTATCCTCGTGTCAGTCTTCGTAAAGATTAGCGAATCATTAATTACAAAGTTTTGGGCAACATTAATTCAGTAAACCTTTCCTTTTTAGGTCACGGCGTTTGTCAGAATAAATGCATTTGTATTAGTTCACATCTTAATATATAAAATCCTTGCGTTACTGACTGACTGACAGACACGCTACAGCCGAAACTATTAGATGCAGGAAGCTGAAATTTGGCATGTATGTTCCTTGGGGACCGTAAGGGTGCACTAAATGTGAAATTCCCACGGGATCGGCCAAAACGGGAAAATTTAAAAATTAAAAAATTGCAGGCGTAGCTGCTGGCGTCCTCTAGTTCAAAATAAACGTGAAACTAGAGTCATACCCATTTAATAATAATGTAACTCACTGTTATAAACTTTGATTACTTCGGTGCTCCTGAATCTGATTGACGGAGTGGGATGTCCCATACAACAACAGGCTTTGCATGGCACGAATATAGCTTACATTTCGCTCTGTACGTTTATTTTGTGAATATAATGTTTTGGAATTGAACTATGCCAGTGTGCTACTTTAACTTTTTATTCATGATTAAAATGTCTCCAAATTCAGAAAATGCTTCCAAACCATAGGCTATTCTGAGAAGCCCTTTAACCGCAACGTAATGTAGGTCGGGTTAGTATTTCGTCTCTTGCTTTTATTGTATTTTGCAGACGAAGTCAAAACTAAGTTAAGCTTAATCCATCAATTAGAGTCCTACTGCATTCAACTTATAAACGGTTTAAAGCTTTGGTTAAAAGGATTCATACTAAAACTTACAAAAGTAGTTAAGGTTAACGCTTAATAATTTAGATCTTTGATTTATGGGTTGTGTCTTAGAATTTCTAGAAAGGAGAACCCACATAATCAGATGACCTTAAACTTGCCAGAGTCTGTACCATAGCAACAAAATAACTGATTGCTTGAATTATGATTTTAAATAGATATTAAGTTACATAAATTACATTCAGACATTGCACCAATATCCATTGTCCGAATTAGCAGTTTGGATCGCTGTCCACTGATCAAGAGGATAGTCAAGGTGAAAAATTAAATAAAATCCAGACTACATACAATTCAGTTTTAAAGGTAACATATGAATTTTCACTGAACCAACTGGTGAATAAACCCTTACCTTAGTAATCGTAGGTTATCTAGTCCTTAGATCCATTAAATAGTAACCATGGGTCCCAATGTCAACACCTACCTACCTCAATCATACAAATGTCAATTTGCACAATTCACAAGTGTTTTCAATTATGCTGTGACAGCCCTGTGATGTGACTCGGGGCAACGGAACCCAAACAGATTATAATAATCACACAATCAAAATCCATTTACCTGTACGTGTATGAAATATTTGTAAAACCTTGCGATATTTATAAAGTATTTTAACCTTTTTTTATCACTCTGCGAAAACATAATTATGTCATATACCTGCTATAATTTTATTGTTTTCAATGTAAGATTGTGGCGCTATTTCATAATAGACGACAGAAAACTTGAATTTTTTAAATTTTTTTAGTTATTAAGTATTCCCCCCGGTGGGATCTCCACCTTGTCGTGGTGGGGGAGGGCTCAGTAACCGTGCTAAGGGCACCTACTGTGAAGCTAAGCGAGATCCCGGAAGTGGTCGCTCCGCGTGGGCTTGATGGAGGCCTGCGCAGGATGCGTCCAAAGGTGCGTCTGCGGAGGACAGTTCTTTCTGTCGCTCGCAGTCGGGCGCGGTCGCGGGAGGAGAGGCGTGTCGGTGTTGCGTTGCCGCGCACCCTATCTCCCGCGACCAAATGTGGGTGCACCATTTGTTGCGTCGTGTTGGGGCCGCAGAGGAAGAAGAGATGCGGTGTTGTTAGGTTGCCGTCCTCCCTATCTTCTGCGGCCGTTTTAGTGCCTGCGGACGGCGAGCGCTGGGGCTGCTCCCCGTCCGCCAAAAAGCAAGGAGAAGCAGTAGGTAACTATTTTACGTTATTTATTTTTAATTTGTATTTAGACATTTTAAACATTCAACACTATACATTGATATATTCAATTTGACTGATCAGCACGGATTCATTAAAAACCGATCTACAGTTACCAATCTTTTAGAATATAAAAACTATCTTTGTATAGGCTTTGCAGCAGGTGGTCAAATAGATACTGTCTACACGGATTTTTCGAAGGCTTTAGATACAGTCGACCATTTGCTGCTCTGTAATAAACTGGCATCCTACGGTATTCGAGGTAACTTGCTTCGTTGGATATCTTCGTATCTCAACAACCGAAGTCAGTTGGTAGCCTTGAAAGAATGTCTTTCCTCACCTATTTTAGTATCCTCTGGGGTCCCTCAGGGCTCATATTTGGGGCCCTTGTTTTTTGTATTATTTATAAATGATTTGATAGAGCGCCTGTCATATCAGTGTCTTTTATATGCCGACGATTTAAAAATATTCACCAATATTATTTCCATAAAAGACTGTCAAAATTTGCAAAAGGACCTTAATGTCCTCACTAATTGGTGTGAAACAAATAAAATGTCCTTAAACATTAGAAAATGTTTTATAATATCGTTCTCTAATAAAAGGGATAAAATAATTAATAATTATACTATTAACAGACAGGTACTTAATCGATCCACCCTCGCTAAAGACTTGGGCATTTTGTTCGATGACAGGCTCTCCTTCAGGCCTCATTACCAACATGTTAACTTCTAAGGCAAACCAGCTACTCGGATTTGTTTTGCGAATAACCAAAGGCTTTAAACAATCTCGTAGTGTATGATATCTTTATTTTGCTCTAGTTCGAAGCATTTTGGAATACGGTTCTCCAGTCTGGTCCCCTTATTATAAAGTTCACATTGACAATATAGAACGGGTTCAAAAAAGGTGCCTGAGAATTTTATGTTAACGTCAACAATTTGGTCGAACATACCATAGCTACGAACAAAGACTGTTAAAATTTAGAGTTCAATCATTGGAGATACGACGTAGGTACTTCGATTTCGTTTATTTATACAAAATAATTCATTCTGTTATAGACTCAACGGTGTTGTTAGCAAATATTTCCATAAATATTAAATACAATAAACGTAGAGCACAACGCGTTAATTTCTTTGCATGACAAACTTATAAAAACAATACATCTTACTACAACCCGCTGGCAAGGATGGTGCGACAATACAATGAATTGGTTACAAATAACTTGCACTTAGATATTTTCAATCCAAGATTCAATTCATACACAAATACTGTAAAAGATAACCTCTATCCTAAACAGTGACAGTCAAGGCATAGGTACCTATTAATTTAATTTAATTAAAACTCATTAATTTACGATGTCGTATCATATCTCATTTAAGATTTATTCTTGGTTTTTGGGCACTGAAAATGTAAGTATAAATACTCAATACGTACGTATTTACTCACCTAATGTAATTTAGATAATAAGTACTGTTTTTACTGTATGCACATATTTTTGAGTTGCAATCCAGAATCAGAACATTGTATATTTAATTTTACTTTGATTGTTACTTGTCTTGTGCGTCTAATAAATAAAAATAAAAAAATAGACTATAATATGACCTCAACAAAAATTAATTCCAACTAAAATTTCACCAAAGCCTGGAAATATAGAGACGGATCAAGTAATAAGGTTCTGTAATTGGATTAGATAATGCTATTATAATTCTGTACATATCATACTCCAGGTGGTAATGACTACTAAAACTAAACAAAACAAACTACAATGTCTGTCTTTATTAAACAATATATTCCTTTTAAATAGCAGAATAATTGATCAATTAATCAAACGCCTAACCCTCCAACTTACTATATAATTAAATTTTTCGAAACAAATCCTCCATAACAGGTAAACAATAAAACATTTAAGCTTTATCTTTATCTAAGCAAATGCGGGTTACGTAAGTACTTGACGTTTGAGTGAAATATGGCAAGACCACAAGTCATCCTTTAATGACACGGTAGGTTAAAGTTCGTCTAAGAAACACCCAAAGTGGTCTCTATCCTATTAATAATTCAACTGCTCCGCTACTAAACGTATTTAAGCATATACTAAGATTTGTATTTTCGAACTCAGTATCTAATGAGCTTACCGTGCAAGTGTGTACCTATATCTTCACGTAGTTACTTTAGTTTACTGATACCACGATTTTAAATGTATGTACACGGAGGTTAAAAAACCGTTTTCACGCAGGTATTTTAAAAAAAGCGTTATTGACTGCCATATTGTTGGCAGTCAAGAAGTGATTCTTTTTGTATATATAATTCGAGGACTCATATTAATGAAAAGAGACATTAAATCTGAAAACAAAATTATATCGTTTTGTGACGCAGGCATTTACTAAACAAGGATTTTAATATTCCACTGCAAAAAGCACAAACAAGGGGTTCAAAATTCGTTTAAAAACCGTTCATTTCGAAGTAAGGTCTATTAATATCGGGCAAGATCAAATCTTAATATATAAAATCCTTGCGTTACTGACTGACTGACAGACACGCTACGGCCGAAACTATTGGGCGCAAGAAGCTAAAATTTGGCATGTATGTTCCTTGGGGACCGTAGGGGTGCACTAAGTAGGGATTTCCCGAAATTCTCACGGGATCGTCCAAAACGGGTAAATTTAAAAAAATTGCAGGCGTAGCTGCTGGCGTCCTCTAGTAATAATATAAAACATTCGTTGTTTTAGGACCAATGGGTGACTGTTTTAATTTGATTGTATTAATACAATCTTATATAAATACGTTTATACCTACTATACCCGAAACCTCTTAGCAAACTAGTTTTTAACGAAGAATAAATGTCCAAATTCATAGAAACCCAATATTTATACAAAATTACGACGCACCCATATACATAAAAATCAAATTAAAATATCCAAGAACATCTTTAGTATAAATAATAGCTGTTGTCAATTTACCAATAATTTTGTTCTTGATTGGACTGGAAATCCATCAGCAATTAGTTAAATTATCGCAAAGCTATCAAAATGTTAAAAAATAGAGCTTGATGTTCTTATTAATTCTATGTAGATTTACGCTCAAATCTCCAGCATGATTGTTAAATTCAAGTGTTAAAGCTTTAGAGCCCAGTGTTTCTAATACCATGACAGTAAACATTATACGCGGGCTGTAAGACTTCACGATATCACGTTATCAAATAATATTACGTTAAGTACTTTAATCGCGTAAATCAAGTGGTTTCTAGGCAAAACAAACGTAATATCATGTTACAATTTTGATTTAAGTACATTATGTACATGTTAGCTTTGATAGAAAACACACGCCGCAGTAGGAGAGTATTCGGGTAATATACCCCCCAATACTCTCTATTCAAAACGATGATTACATTTCAGATTATCTATTAAAAATGATGACTGTATTCTACTTTCTTATGCTTTTCCAAGTCTATTACCTCTATTCTATACGAATTGACATTTAAATTCGGAATGTTTCTATTCGAATTTGGGGGTCTGGATCGCAACCCAATACTCTCTATTTAAAGTGATTAATATATTTCAGATTATCTATTAAACATGATGAATGTATTCTACTTCCTTAGTATAGATAATATCAATTTGATTATTTTCGCATGGCAATTACAAAATCTCTTCCTTTCATAGCGTTCAAATAAAAACATTGAGGATAATGTACAGCATGCTGCATCCAAGGATCGTCATAGATCTCCCAATCTTCTATAACCCCTCCACAAGAGAAACATGCCGCCTTATCATTTATCCTGTTGCCAAAATAAAAGAATCCAGCGTCAGCCATTTGCGTCACTAATCTTTTCTTTGAATTAATCGTCCCCCAGTAATAATTAAATGACAATTCACGCATTTTATACGTGTTATACGTGCCATATCGAGGTTCGTAATCATTTTGAAACATGTTTTATGCACTTCCTTCCTTCCTTGTTCTTGATGCAGACAAATATGAACGTATAATGACATTACCATTGTGTTGTCAACAACTTATAATGATTGGAAAGGGTTATTGTATTGGGTGGGGGATAGAAATCTCGTAAAAGATACGTTTTAAACTAATTATAGAAATTAAACAAGAATATATTTATTTAAAAATTTTATTGTCATTGCACCATTTTTTTAAACACAATACATTCTTCAAAGCACATACAGAGTCATGATAAGTACAATTATACAAATTTTCAGAATATTTATATTGATCGTGCAAACTTATCAAACTAGAACAACCTTTATCTTCTAAATTAAAAATATTATTATTACTATTTTGTAAAATATGCTTCAATCACAAAACCTTTTCTGAGCCTTTGACATAGACACATTTATTCCTTATAATATCCGTAATCAAACTCTGATAACTGCAATAAGACACAAAACCTTCACGCTAATGTATCTTTCTGTTACGTTCAATCCAACTAACTTGCTTTTTCTGGTTGCGTTAAATTGTTAAATGGAAATGGTGGCTTAATTAAAAATACTTGTAAGTTTTTATTGAACAATATGGCGATTTCTTTTAATATAAATTCATTTCCTTCTATTTTAAAGCCTTGAATATCTACAATAGCAATCATGTTAACCTGCGCACAATGTTGCTGAGAGGTTTGTACTCCAGAAGTCGGTCGTTTATTATTAAACAATATGCAGTCGTGTTATCTGGTATTGTAGTAGAACATTCAATTTCCAATCGCACGTCCACTGGACCTATTTTTAGACTATCGTTTTGCCTTGAACAGTCTAATATAAAGAGGGGAGCTTTTTCCTTGAAGTTCTTTAGGTTGAGCAACGAGTCTACTGGGCAGTTGTAAAACGACTGACGAAATTTTGCATACATTTCGTATAATATACTGTATTTGTTCTCGGAAAACTTTATACCTAAAGGTTCATATGGATAATATTGCGAATTTAGAAAGAGCGTTACGTTTGTAACTTCACAATGATCAAATAGTGAACTATCTTTAACTTTATTATTTCTTCTATTCGTTTGTAAGCAAAAAATTACATATCTGGGTTTTTCTGATTGTGAAGCAGTCTTAACTGACCAAGAATGCTTTGTGGTTTTTGGTAATAAAGGATACTCATATAAATCCCAATTTCTAAAAGCCATCTGAATAGGTTTATCTCTTTCTAGATGTTTTAAAAGTGTCAGTCGCTCTCGATCTGATACTTTTACGTGTGGTACTCTCCACTGAACTCGTTGTTTATCTATTTCAAAATTAGCGATATCATCTGTAACGATAACACTGTTTAAGTTAGAATTACTTCTGGTCAATATGCGTTCATGTTTGCAATTTATAATTTTATTGTAATCCTCTGCAAAGCCTAATACTTTATTTAATGGTATCACAGCACTAAAATGTCCATCACTGTCGAAACCCTCTAAGTTCCAACCCCATAAGGCAGCAACTTTATTTTCCACTTCATTTAATGAGATGTATGATTTAATTGCTGACGTTATTCCCGAATTTTTATACGGTCTATTTCAATACCATTCATTTCGTATCTGCTGTCTTGAAACATATACATAACAGGGTTATTAGTGAATTTAACAGTTTTCTTGATCGGGTTCCCATCTTTGCTGAAGTGCTTTGCTTGGCCTTTGACATAGACTGAACTGGCTGATGGTAGTACGTATATGTCTTGCTGGTGTATCGGAATTCTGATTTCATCGTTTTGTCTAAAGCTGTTATTCTAGGGATTGTATGAATGGACTTCATAACTTTCGATCAAAGTGTCGAAATGCGGCAATTCAGTAATCTGTAGTATATTCATACTTTAAACCCTAGGGCTTTAAGAAAAGCTTTATTTGCTTCAGTTAATTTCTTAACTTTTTTCTTACGTCTTTGCACCTTGGTAATCGTAGAAGAACTAAGACGATTTGCTTTCACTGGAGTATTTTTATAGTATACTATCATTGTGCTTTTTTTAAATGAAGACGTAGTTGAATATGTTCTTTTTCAAAGTTAATACAGTGACCAAAATGATCAACGATCTTAACAGATATAGATGAAATTATGTTTTTCTTTACTGGAAAGTAAATAACGTTTTGCGGTTTTTCCAAGCACCGATGACCTAGAGCAGTATCAGATACAAATTCATGAATATAATGAGTCGATAATCCGTTGCAGTACGAACCGTGAATTAGATCACATTCGATTCGGATCACGGACAAACTGTTGTTGATAATGGGGATATTTTGTCTTAAATTTAATACTGAGAAGTATAGCAAACCGCACTCGTATTGATCAGATAAATGTAGTGGTGGTTGAAAATATGTAACCAATTCCGACTTATTTCCAGAGATGGTAATCGTAGTAGACATGCTTGTATACTGAACGCTTTTGTAAGATTCTGTTTATTTTATTCCTGTACTATACCAAAAATTCTTCAAAAAGTTTAAACAAAGATGTCCGCAATTAAAAGGGTGATCACACTGCATATTTTCATAATTATAGTAAACTTTGGAACCAACGTATTTTATAAATTCTTTTGGAGGTTTTAAATTGCCATAACTGTCAAAATACTCAATATAGTCATTGTATTTTGCATAGGCTACCCAATGAGAACCAGGATTTTTAGAGCTATCTAAATTAATAACTCCACATTCTCTTTTAAATGGGTGTTTAGGGAGCTCATCGCTCATAAAGACACCTCTAACATAGGGAATATTGTGTCCATACTTCAAAATGTCTAAATTACTCAAAGCTCGATTGGGTAGCCGATATCTTAATTTTTTTTCTTTCGATACAAAAATTCCAAGCCCATCTTTATGAGGTTTAACATGAAGTCCTTTGCCGATGCAGAGAGCCTCCATTTTTTCGTTGTGACACTTCGATTCAGCATTCAACTTTTTTGCCATCTTAAATTCATTTATGGTTTTAGCAATACCAGCTGCACCGCCTGCCAAGGCTCCCGCTGCAGATAATCCCGCGAAAATTGGAATCAAAGGTAATACTCCACCAGATTTTGGTATAGGAATAACACGTGGAAGTTTAATGGACGAATCATTACTCTCTGGTAGCGGCCATTGCTAATTCTATTGCCACTTTTTTGCACACATATTCATATATAAAAAAACCAGCAAAGGGTAAGCGATGTAAAATAATACGCTTACAATTTTTTTAAATTGAGGAGTCCAAAGAAAGTGCACCATGTAATTGTAAAGCTACTTTTTGTGCACAATACGTCGTTGAAAATGTATTCTGTGACGATATATACAAAAGAGCTAATGAAATTATAAGTAAGATACAAAAAAGAATGTAAATAAATGCATGATAGAAAAATAGTTTTGTTTTATTTTCTACGACATTAATTATTTACCTTATAACTCATTTAAACTATGGTTTTTTTGCTGCTCTGACTAAAAGCATTATTATGTAAGAGTATACAAATAGTGTTCAACTTTTTACGTACCTACATTACCCTAAGACAATAATAATAAATAAATAAATAATAGCAGCCTTGTATTAAACTGTCCCACTGCTGGGCACGGGCCTCTTCTCATTACGAGAAGGGTTAGGCCATAGTCCAACATACTGGCCTAATGCGGGCTGGTAGACTTCACATATCTTTGTGAACATTTTGAAGAACTCTCAGATAAGCAGGTTTCCTCACGATGTTTTCCTTCACCGTTAAAGCAAGCGATTATTAACAATAGGCTAGTTGACAAAAAAAAAATTATAAGTCCGTACTTTAGATTATTCAAAAATAAGCGATACGTATTTTTTTATTCGTAAATTAAACCAAAAATGACCAAGATATAGCTCATTAAAGTTACGTATAACGTCACGCAGTGCTGCATTTTTCGCACTAGGTGATGTCACACGTAACTTTAATGGGCTGTATCTTTGTTATTTTTTATTTAATCGAAAAAAGAAAAAATACGTGTCCAATATTCTTTTATAATCTAAAATACGGACTAAATAAAATGTCATTATTTTGACCCTGGAAACTACCCTATTTAATACGCACATAACTTCTAAAAGTCAGTGGTGTGCGCCGAGGATTCGAACCCGAGACCATCCGCGTCACAGTCCGCCAGTCTCGCCACTCGGCTATCGCTGCTTGCCCTATGACAATATAGGTATATAAATACTATAACAAAGCATAATAATTGTATTGCCCGATTTAGACAACATCTTATCATGTTTTACTTAACTGTACCTACCTACCTGTGTACCTACTTGTATTACAAACTTATAGGCAACAATACCTGAGTGGAGAGAGCAACAGACTGCAATGCGAGGAGGGTCTCGGGTTCGAATCCTGCCGCGAACTAATGACTATAAAAATCTTGTAAACGTCTTTTCGATGTCATGTGCGTCGTATTTAATTGCATATTATAGCTTGTCGTGTGCTTCGAGGGCATATTAAGCCGTCGGCCTCAGCTGTCATGAAGATCTTTGACAGTGGTTACGCGGAGTCAGTACACTCAAATATCCCGACACTAGTCTAACCATAGAATATCGCTATCCGTTTGGGTCGGGGAAGTAAGATGGCAATCGCTTCGTAGCAAAGTAGGTAGATATTTAGCCGACCCTATGTTCCTAAGCCAGTATTAAAGATACAAGCAGGAATAACGCTAGGATGATGATAATGACATGATATACAAAGTTATTGATATCCCTACAAAAACACTAGTAAGATTCGATTGTAAATCATTCATTACAGTGATTTTTAATACGAATAAATGAGTACACGAATATGTATAATTCAGAGATGTGACATTTGAAAGATAACAGTATTTAAAATGCAAAGTACTAAATACAAAATACCTATTTCCATTTTGTATTTAAATACTTTATTTAGAAAAGCATTTTATATTTTATTTGAAATACCTTTTAGGATATATTTTGTATTTGCAAAATGCAAAATACTTTTTGCTAAGTTTTGTAGACATCAAAGAATTAATAATTAATGTGATGAAGAAAGTTTTTTTTTCTTACTATGGCTTACTACTTTTAAATTAAAATGGGTGCCAAAAGGAAATAGAGAACATATAAAGGAGCTATTCCTTGCAGAAGTAAGAAAACTAAAAATGATAATACATCTCAATCAGCACACAAGAAAGAAAAAAATGAATCGTACTACTTGTTTTATGATGATTCGGATTCCTCACTAGCAAGTGATAGTGCAAATGCAAACACCACTATTGATCTGGAATCATTGCAATATTATTTGAAGGATAATGATGTCAGTCTGTAATCATTTAATAAATACCCTACAGTAAACATGTTATTCTTGAAATATAATACCTGCTTGCCTAGCTCTGAGTGCAGAAAGGCTTTTTTCTTATGGCGACATGACTATGAGGCCTCACAGGAGAAAGATGAGCGACAGTGCATTTGAGCAAATTATTTTATTAAAATCTGTTAAGTAAATTTAATTTAAGTAAATTCACGACATCAGTCTTTAACAGTCCAGTGCTCGACTAGGCCTCTCCTTTGAAAGGAGGAATTGGCCTACTGCACCACGCTGGCCAAACGGGTTCGTATAGGGTTTGTATCAAGTTTTCCTTCTCTTACAGTGCTGTTATCTGCATAATATGTTCCCTCTGTCGACTCTTATGACACCCATGGGATAATATGGGGTGGTGACATTCCGTAATTAATCCGTCACCACACGGAAGTAAGTTATCAAAGTACATTTACCAGCCTGTAAGCTGGCCAAAATAAATAAACATTCTGACAAAATATTTTATTTGTAAATTAAAAGTAGGTATTTTATTTTAATAAAGCATTTTGTAAATACGTATTTTGCAATTAGTATTTTAAATATAAAATGAAAAACTATTTTGTATTTTGTATTTGAAATAGCAAAATACAAAAAGTATTTGCATTTTGTATTTAAATTCATTTTATAACCTATTTTGCACATCTCTGGTATAATTGAGAGGTGCATTATGGGTAGCGATTGAAAGGAATTCAATCACATGCCTTTACGGGCACAGGTGTAATAATATGTAAACAACCAACCATCGTGTGAGGTATTTTCTGCATACATTGCAATAATATTATAGAAGTGAGTGCAACCGAGTACAAGAAATTATGGTAACTGATATTATAAATATCTTTTGTTTTAAACAAAATATTCTTCTTAATTTTATTGTACGTACTTATATGTACATCACGTACAAAATATGTTAAATATAATCGTGTTACTATGTTTCTTTTTTTCAAGTTATGTCTTGTTCTATATTTTTATAAGAAATGAGTCTGCCAGACGGGAAGTGCTGGAATGGACAAGTTGGAGATTTCTCTTTATTCTGTAAATTAAATAGGTATATCATCTACAGCTGAAATCAATTAAATATAAGCATTCTGAAGTTGCGCTCGACCTATAGATATCATC
The DNA here is from genome assembly GCA_944739405.2 of Euclidia mi. Lineage (NCBI taxonomy): Eukaryota > Metazoa > Arthropoda > Insecta > Lepidoptera > Erebidae > Euclidia > Euclidia mi. The sequence goes on along the minus strand of OX123188.2, from coordinate 58,955,999 downwards.
AAAGTATTTTTGGTAAGCAATGTCTAAATTCTTCGGTCTACATAAATATTATAAAGAGAAAAAGTTTATATATATCTGATAAACTCTGGAAGTAATGAATCGATTTTACAAATTCTTTTATCATTAGAAACCTACAATATCTAAAAGTAGCATAGACTTTATTTCAATTTAATTTTTATACAATTTAGAAAGATGTGCAGGATTTATTTAAAATATTTTTACCATTTCGAATAGAGAATATGGAATGTATTCATTATTTCGAATATATGATTCAATGTGAATCGAGATTATTACCTACTTTCCAACTGTATTCAGTTGAAAGAGACTAAGGAAGTAGAATACATTCATCATTTTTAATATATAATCTGAAATGTAATCATCGTTTTGAATAGAGAGTATTGGGGGGTCTGGATCGCGATCCAGACCCCCCAATACTCTCCTACTCGCCGCCACCAACAGGGTCATCAAAAAAGGATTTAAACTAACTGCTCGTATGTCAAAGCCTATCGCAATCCGATCAATAGCTTCAGTACAGAGCGTGTAACTTGAGCTCGTGATAACTTTGCTCGCTAAAAGAACACAGAAAAAAAATTGGCATGTTCTTACATCACAATGATTTCATTCTCAGATTACAAGGTTATTAAATAAGATTAGCTCTGTAACAATTTATTTTAATTACTGATTCACTTCATAATAAAAAGAACAATTAGCCCCAATTCATCTTCACTTTATTTATGTGGTCAGTTGTTTTATTTGAGCTTTTTTGGCATAACCTATTATTTTTTAACTTCAAACAAACAACAATCAGCTAAACAAACCGTAACCGTTATAGCATAACCCGTCCCTCGGGGACAACCTCGTCCAAAAATTAACATTGACGGAGTGGAACCGTCAAAAATATATTCAATCCACCCGCATAACCTAATTGTTATTAGCTTTGAGTAAATTTAATTAGCGCCGTGGTAACTGAAACCGTACCCGGTAGACGACAATATCTTACTGACATGGGACCCAGAATGAACAAAGTTAAGATACCTCGTCTAATTCTACGACGACCTACACGTAAACTATGTATGTTACGTCATAACAAAAGTTATACTTTATAATTAACCCGCCCGGCTTGACTACTAAACTTAAAAAATTCACGTCACTTTGTGCTCCTATCCCTGAAGTTAGTGTTATCTAGTTAGCACTGAGACGAATCAGAACTCAGTTTCGATGTAGACTTACATAATCAACGTGACTCCTATTGTTATACGAAACTTTGATTAAATTTTATTTGACACAGTTGAAACGATAAAACCAGATTTAGGTCAGACTTGATTGCATCTTCCACGTAAGAAAGTAATGAAGCGTACGGGTTGGTTTTAAGGTCATATCCTGAACCTCGGCAGCGACAGGTTTCGGTTTTCCGCAATAAATATATATTATATTATATTATTATATATTTGAAAAGATTTTCATCACGAGTTTAACTCGGTTTTATCCTATTTCCCGCCCTGAGACCTTCAGGGAAAAGGAAGTTCGGAATCCCCTGTGTTACTGATAAAAACTGTATCCCCAAGAACTTTAGTCAATATTGTAGATGTGTGTATTGCTGCCTGTTTTTGCATAATGTGTATGTTTATGTTTGCATCTAATGTATTTATGTACCTATGTATACTCTTAGCTACCATTCCTGTTGCTCCTATTACGATTGGTATTGTTTCTGTGTGTGTGTTCCAAAGCCGGGCTATTTCTATTCGTAAAGGATGGTATTTGCTAAGTTTTTCTATTTCTTTAGGTCCTATGTTATAATCCGATGGTATAGTTACATCTATTAAGTATGTTTTGTTTTCTATTTTGTTTATATATATTATATCCGGTCTATTGTGTGTAATCGTGACATCAGTATGTACTGGTATTTCCCACATTAATTTTGTTGTGTTATTTTCTTTTATCTGAGGCTGTTTCAAATCTTCTTTCCACCATAAATCTGCAACTTCAAGTTTGTGTTTTCTTGCTAGTGCCCACCATATATATTTGACAACATTATTGTGTCTCATCGTATAGTATGTGCCCGCCAGCTTGTCACACCCCGAGACAGTGTGTTGCGTGGTCTCGTCTTTCGTCAGACATTACCGGCACTTACCATCGATCGGTTTTTTCAGTATGTCTCTCTCTATTTGTCGGGTAATGACTGCTTGATCTTGAATGGCAAACACTGTAGATTCTAATGCAGGAGACACTGGTTGTTTCTTAAGCCAACGGAATGAGTACTCTCTATCTATATTATCTTTTTCAACGACTGATCTATAAAACTGACCATGTAAAGGCTTAGCTTTCCATTTATTAACGCCTACTTTAGTTGCTGCTTTTCTTATTTCTCCATCCGTGTAAATTTGATCTTGTACTAATCCTATCTTCTCTGCGTTTAACCTTCCTTCTTTATATATAGAGTATTTGTCCTTGTGTTTATCATGTTTAACTATTGCTTTAATTATGTGATCTTGTTCTCTGCTTAAGTATTGTCTATATTTTATTATTTGTGTTTTATACAGCATTTCTACATTCATAAGGCCTCTCCCACCTTCTGCTATGGGAAGATACAGTCTTTCTACATCAGCTTTTTGTTTTTGTGCTTTATTCATAGCTAAAATTTTGCGGGTTTTTACATCTATTTTATTTAAATCACTAGTTTTGTAATCGATAATTCCAAATTAATAGAGCAGTACGGGTACAGCATAACTATTAATAGCTTTAATAATATTTCTAGCATTAAGGTGTGTATTGGTGATACATTTTATCCTCCTGTAATATTCTTTTGATACTTGGTCTCGTATTTCTTTATGGTTAATCTGTCCTGCTTCATTTATGCCCAAATATTTGTATATTTCGTCTTTCTTTAAATGTTTGAACTTTAGCCCACTAAGTAAAAGATGATCCTCCCATCGATATTCATTGATTTTCCCAGCAGTCAGATGTATTATGTTGCATTTATTCAGACCAAATTGCATTCCTATATCCCTGGTAAATACTTCTGTACTATCTAATAAAACATTGAGGTTACTTTTATTATTAGCGTATATTTTTAGATCGTCCATATACAATAAATGATTAACTGTGATATTGTTTTTGAGCTTATATCCTTTGTTACTGTAATTGTTTAAAATACTCGATAGTGGATTTATACCTAAGCAGAATAACAGTGGTGATAATGAGTCGCCTTGGAAAATTCCGCGGCGAATAGGTATGGGGTCAGTGGTGACTGAGGTGTTCGTGCCACGGGCTGACATGACAACGTTCCAAGTTGGCATAACTGTTTCTAGAAAGCGAATGATAAAAGACGGACATTTGTAAATTTTGAGTACAGTGAGTAACCACTCATGTGATATACTATCAAAAGCTTTCTGGTAGTCAACCCATCCCATGCTGAGATTTTTCTGGGTCTGGTTTGCGTCTTCTAGGATGGCTTTATTAATCATTAGATGGTCTTTGCAGCCCCTAGCACGACGCCTGCAGCCTCTTTGTTCGGGAGCTATAATGTTGTTTATTTCACAGTGTGTATAAAGTTCGTTAGCTATTACTGAAGTTAAAAGTTTGTACATGGTTGGTAGACATGCAATAGGTCGCCAATTCTGAGGCTCTTTTGTTTTGTCATTCTTTGGTATTAATATAACGTGTCCCGTTGTAAACCAATCTTCCATTACTTCTGTTTTATTTATTAATCCATTGAATAAGTCAGCTATGTGTTTGTGTGTACTGGAAAGGTATTTCAAATAATAGTTTTGTATTCTGTCTACACCAGGCGTCTTCCAATTATGGGCTTTTCTTAATGCCTCCTTTACGTGTTCTTGACTTATTTCGTAAAATATGTGTTCATTTATGTTATCTGTCATACTACTGATATCTGAAATCCATTGTGCTTCTTTATTGTACGTTACAGGTTGTGCTAGTATAGATGTCCAAAACTGTTCTATTCCATCTTTGGATGGGAGGTCTGTTGGAGCTTTTTGATTTTTATTAATTGACCTGTAAAATGCGTGTTGGTTTTCATGAAACATTTTATTCTGGTTCTTCCTGTTATTCATGTCTTCATATCTCTTTATTCTGCCTGCTAATGCTTTTATTTTCTGCTGTAAAATTTCCATTGTATTATCATGATCTAAATCGTTTTTGATGTTATATTTTTCATATAGTTGCTCCTTTATTCTAAACATTCTTCTACTATTGGCTGCGCTTTTAATTTCGACTAGTCGACCTAATTCTTTTCTAATATCTTCGAGTTTCTTTTTAATTCTTAATTTCCACGGTGGATCTTGTTTTTGTTTTACTATTGACGATGGTGTGTATGGTTTTTGTCCGTTGGCAATTATGACAGTTTTAGCTGCTGCATAGATTATATTATTAAGTTGGCGTAATGAGTTATGTGTATTTAAAAGATGTGGTATGTATGTGTTAATTTTGTTTAAGTTACTAACGAAGACTTTATTAAATTTTGGTGCTGGTAAGAACTTTCTATCTGTTATTGCTATCTCCTTAGTTTCTGACAGTATTTGTATTATATTATATTATATTATATTATTGATTTGGTTGGTTTCACCGTCTCGACTTTCGTCGGTTTTATAAATACCCCGTCCCGTAACTCACGGGAAAAAGGATATCTATGTCCCCATAGTTTTTAACTGCTCTATTTAAAAGAATATGTTTGTAAATGAATGTGTGTATTGTAGGAGAGTAACCTAACTAGTGTGTATCTGTTGTATTTTGTATGCGGGTCCCGGCCCTTCTCCTTTCTCTACCTCTTCCTCCTCGTCTTCCTCTTCCTCTTACTAATGGTGTGTTAACAGTGTCCTGTGTGTCCAGTGCATGAGTTGCGTTGTGTGCATCTGATGTGTTTGGTGATTGTAGCATGTTTGGTGATTGCGTGGTTGAAGACTGCTGCGTGTTTTGCGTGTGTTGTATGCGAGTCACTGTCCTTCCCGTTCCTCTTCCCCTTAATCTTCCTCTGCCTCTTGGCACTGTTGTGTCTGTTGTCTGTTGCGTGTCTTGTGTTTGAGTTGTGTTAGGTGAGTCTGGCGTATCTGGTGACTGCGATAAGTTGAGTGATAGCGTGATTTGCGACGGCTGCGTGTTCTGTATGTGTTGATCTTCGGTATTGTGTACGAATACTGTATCACCTAATACTTTACTAAGTATCGTTACCGTGTGAATGGCTGCTTGCTTTTGAAGAATGCTGATGTCGATGCTAGTTTCTAATTTGTCTATATATTTTTTAATGCTTTTTGCGACTACTCCTGTTGCTCCTATCACAATCGGTATAACAAAGGTTTGTGTGTTCCATAGACGACTAATTTCTGTCTTCAAAAGGTGGTATTTACTCAATTTTTCAATTTCCTTAGCTCCTATATTGTAGTCAGATGGGACGGTAATATCTATTAAATATGTTCTATTGCTAATTTTGTCTATGTATATAATGTCCGGTCTATTGTGCGTTACGGTGATGTCGGTTTGAACAGGGATTTCCCATAGGATTTTAGTGGATTCATTTTCTCTAATTTGTGGTTGTGTCAGTGTTTCTTGCCACCAGAGGTTAGCGACTTCTATTTTATGTTTTTTGGCCAGGCACCAGTATACGTACTGGACAAGGTTGTTGTGCCGTTTTACGTAATACGTCCCCGCGAGTTTGTCGCATCCTGATATAATGTGCTGAGTGGTCTCATCTTTGGAGGCACATAGGCGACATTTTCCGTCTACCGGCTCTTTCAGGATATCGCGTTGGTGCTGTCGAGTCATGATGGCTTGGTCCTGTATGGCGAATATAGCTGATACTAGTTTGGGAGAAATCTGCTGTTTTTTGGTCCATTGAAATGACGGTTCTACGTCGACGTTAGCTTGATCCAATACTTTTGTTGGGAATTGACCGTGTAACTGCTTGCTCCTCCAGGTTGAATGATGTGCTTTCTTTATTGCATTCTTAATTTCATCATCTGTGTTTGTGGTGTTTGTTGGTAAATGTAGTTCTCCTTCTATTTCTTGTGCTTCCTTAATAATTGAATATTTATCTCTATGTGTGTCGTGTTGTACTATGGCTTTAATTAAGTGATCCTGTTCTGCTTGTAAGTATTGTTTATATTTGATTATTTGTGCTTTGTACATGTACTCTACATTTATAAGACCTCTCCCTCCTTCTCCTATCGGTAAGTAAAGACGTTTCACTTCTGCTTTTTGTTGATGTGCCTTGCTAATTGCTAAAAGTTTTCTTGTCTTGACATCTATTTGTCTTAAATCATTTATTTTGTAGTTAATAACACCAAAAGAATAAAGTAAAACCGGAACAGCGTATGCATTGATACCTTTTACTATTGAGCGTGAGTTGAGATGTGTGTTAAGCAGCTTTTTAACTCGTTTAAAATATTCTTTAGTTATTTGTTCCCTAATTATGCTGTGTTCTATTTTTCCTGATTCATGAACTCCTAAATATTTATACCTATCTCCTATTGCAAGTTGTTGAAACGCTTCGCCACTTAGTAATATATGTCCTTCTCCTATCGTACTACTCCTATGTCCCGCACTAATATGTATTACGTTGCACTTATCTAGTCCAAATCTCATGCCTATGTCTCCTGTAAATATCTCTACACTATCTAATAGTACCTTCAAGTTACTCCTATTGTTTGCATAGACTTTAAGGTCGTCCATGTATAATAAATGGTTAATCCAAACACTGTCTTTGAGTTTAAATCCCTTCATTTCATATTTATTCAGTATAAATGAGACAGGGTTTACTGCTAAGCAGAATAATAATGGTGAGAGGGAGTCGCCCTGGAAAATGCCGCATCTGATGTAAATCGGTTCAGTAGTAATTGAGTCTTGGGAGCCACGGGCTGTCATGATGACCTTCCATGACGGCATAACCAGCTGAAGAAACCTTTTAATGATAGATGGACATTTATAGACATCAAGTATCTTTAAGAGCCATTCATGTGATACACTGTCGAAAGCTTTTTGATAGTCTATCCATGCCATGCTAAGGTTCTTTTGGGATAGGTGTGCATCCTCGAGTATCGCTTTGTTCACCATAAGGTGATCCTTACAGCCCCTGGCGCCTCGGCGGCAACCCCTTTGTTCTATTGCCATTATGTCATTTTGGTCACAATGTTTATATAATATGTTAGCTAATACGGACGTTAACAATTTGTACATACTAGGTAGGCACGCTATCGGTCTCCAGTTCTTCGGATCTTCGGTGCTTTAATTTTTTGGGATTAGTATGACCTTTCCTGTAGTGAACCAATCTTCTAATGTTTCTGAACCTTTAACTATATTTGTGAATAATGAACCTAAATATGGGTGAACGCTGGTTAAATATTTTAAGTAATAATTCTGTATCTTATCGCTGCCTGGCGTTTTCCAATTTTGTAATTTAGCTACGGCTGATATTATTTGGTCAGCTGTAATTTCTTCTCTATCTGTGGTATTTATTTCGCCTGATGACATTTCTACTTCCTTGATCCACTTAGCTTCCGTGTTGTAGTGTGTAGGGTTTGAAAATATGGAGGTCCAAAACTCTTCAACTTCTTCTTTAGTTGGTATTTTAATATTGTTGCTTATGCTTCCTTTGCCTAAAGTTTTATAAAATCTGTGCTGGTTGTCGATAAATAAACTATTCTGCTCTTTCCTATTATTAATATCTTCATACCGTTTGATTCTACCTGCTAGAGCTTTAATTTTTTGTTTTATTATTTCTGCTGTGTTTTGATGATCGTTTTCATTTTGGATTTTATATTTATTATACAGTCTTCCTTTGATATTTTTCATCCTGCGTGATGTAATCCCTCTTTCTATTTCTATTAACTGGCCTAATTCTTTCCTACATTTTTGAATTTTCGTTTGTATTCTCTTCTTCCATGGTGCGTCAGCTTTTGCTTTTATGGTGTCTTTGGGTATGTATGGCGTTTGATTATTATTTATTATTAGAGTTTTAGCGGTTGAATATATTATGTCATTTATTTCGCGCAAACTAGTGTTAGTAACTAATAGGTTAGGTAAGTAATTGTTAAGTGTATTTAGTTTTTGGATGAATTGTTTATTTATTTTAGCTTTTGGTAACAGTAATCGTTCTGCAAGTGGGGTGTCTTTTGTTTCTGCTAGTATTTGTAGAAAGTGTAAAATCAATGGATCCTGGTCTTCATTTACTTGTATATTACGTGTAAACTGATCGATTGTTTCTGCTTGTTCTGAAGTGTATTGTGTGTGTGTTATGTTTTGTTGTGTATTGCATGCCGGTGATGGTGTTCTGTTTCTTTCTTTGACTGCGTGTTCAGTGTGTTCAGGGTTTTCAACGGTTATGATACCTTCGGCTTGTTTTTGATTACGGTCCAGTAGTTCTTGTGATATAACGTTCTGCTTTATTACTCTCCGAGCTTGGTTCGATAAGGTGTTGCCGTTAAACTGGTGTATTTTAGGGTTGTTAGGGTTTCTGTGTGTAAAAAGTGTGTGTAATCGGCCTATGTATCCTATTATATATTAAAAAAGACAACTCCCGCATTAGGACTAAATCCTGTGTCGCGGGGGAGTTTACAAACATACAACTAACGGACACAATGTACACCCAGACTCGAAACAACAATTTATGAATAACACAAAGTGTTGTCTCGTGTGAGGATCGAACCCACAACACTGCGCGTAGAGTCAAGCGGCGAGGCGACCGCTTAAACCACTACGCCAACCGTGCAGTCAATATTCATGTCATTTAATATTCATCAAATAAATATTCATGGACAAACACAAAATTAATATTTTCTAACGCTAACCGCACCGGACCCATCGGAAACCCAAATCGCTTTACGGTCCATACCTTTGCGTACCGTACGATATAAGTTGTTTAGTTTGCAATCGAGGAGAATGTGAATGATTGCCATTGTGGCCCTTGAATAATTTCAGCGATCGACTGTCGCGCGCGGGTTGTATCCCCGATATGAATTTCATACAAACCGCGAATATTACGTACAATGGGCTCTGAGGCGGTGCGATTGTCGGTAACATTTCTTATCTCCCGCTCCGTACTGGCGCACTTACCGCTCTCCACGGTTGAATGTAAAACGTTATTGAGCCCTTACGACGCTGATATTGGACTTCGAACGTTGATATTCCGTGAGGAGCCGGCGGTCCCCGGAAACACGTCAGTAATTTAATATTCACATCTAGATCCCAATATTGGCTCAGCTAGATAATGGTCGGATGAGAGTTCGATAACCGCCGCCCGCCGCGCCATCGTTCTGAGCGAATCTAGCGTTTTCTAATTCCATTCTATTAATTGACCTAATTCCTTTTTTCGGGATGGAGAATTTTAGGTCAGGTACCGATTAATCTCAATCCAACCGATCATGGAAGAGTTTCAGTCATTGTAGAGATATTTTATGAGTAATAAGTATGATTTATGGACATCTAAATATATATTTTTTTTATTTTATTTATTAACTTTATATACACAGATAGCGTATAAAGGTGGACTTAATGCCTTAGGCATTTTCTGCCAGTCTACCTTAGATTGGTGCAGAGATTAATAGTAGGTGTATTTAAAAAGTGGACTTTGACTTTATAATAATAATAATAATAATAATAGTACCAAATAACTATAATACTACCGGAAATATATCCTGAGGGATGGCACTACCGATATTTGCCGTGCGTGTCACCAGCCCGGTGAATCTCTCAGGCATATTGTTTCCGGTTGTTCACGTCTTGCTAACGGCGAGTACTTGCACAGACATAACCAAGTAGCTAGAATCATTCACCAGCAACTTGCTCTGAAATACAAACTTGTAGACATCGAGGTACCGTACTACAGGTATGTGGCAGAGCCAGTTCTCGAAAATGGTCATGCCACATTGTACTGGGATCGATCTATCGTCACAGACAGGACTGTTGTAGCCAACAAACCTGATATTGTGGTGATAGATCGATCAGAGCGCCTCGCAATAATTGTTGATGTCACCATTCCTCATGACGAGAATCTCGTGAAAGCCGAGAAAGACAAACAGATTAAATATCTGGACTTGGCTCACGAGATTGTCGACATGTGGGATGTGGACTTAGCAATTATTGTGCCGATAGTTGTAACGGTTAATGGCCTAATAGCCAAGAGCCTCGATCGTCACCTTAAGAGGCTCGCGTTGGGTGCTTGGGTCAAGGGTTTGATGCAAAAGGCAGTACTTCTCGACACGGCACGTATTGTGAGGAAGTTCCTGTCTCTGGAGCCCTAACCACCGGCAGCTTGGACCCTGTGCCCGTTGCTGGTGGGATCCCACGGTTTTTTTTATATTTTTAAATGTATTTAATTTTTTTGTGATATATTTAAAAATGTAATTTAAATTTGATTGATGAGAAATAAATGAAGAATAATAATAAGTTGCCTTTATGGTAGAGTTTGTTTGCCTTGGCGGCTATTTAGAGAGGGTCCATCTAGTGAGCTGGCGAGTCACCGTCTGCCACTTTTCGACGTACTATAAGAGTACTTAGGGCAGACGCCGGCATTAATCCATAGTTTTCATCTAAAGCTATCCATTAAACACCCATCCCAATAGCCCAGAGTAATTAGTTTCCATATAAGTAGCAATAGGCCCTTACCTGCTGCGGCTAACCCGTGACTGTACTTAATAGTGCGGTGATGGAGGCGCCTCAGTAGGTGTTCCATTACATTCTAGATTAAAACTCTCAAAGGGCCTCTGCGCGTTGGACCTATGTCTCCGTGTACGCCTGCCAAAGGGCCGGGTATTGTTCTAACAAATTAGAATAATACCCGAGAAAGAGAAACAAATAATAATAATAATAAAAGAAAAGAATAAAAAAAGGAAAAAAAGGAAACGGAAAAAGAAAAGAAAAAAAAAGGAAAAACACCATCTGCAAATCACAACTGTCTGGGAAGAATCTTATTAAAGGACTTAACACCTACGCCGTTCCAATACTCACTTACTCATTTGGGTTAATAAAATGGACCAAAACGGACTTGGAACAACTAGAACGAGTAACACGAACGACACTAACTAAATATAACTACTCACACCCTAAATCTGCAATTGAGAGACTCACAATCAAAAGGCAGAATGGAGGCAGAGGATTTATAGATATTAACCACCTATGGCAAAAACAAGTATACATTTTAAAAGCATTCTTCCTAACAAAAGCGTATTCAGGTAATATACATAAAGCAATGGTAAAATCTGATCTTAACTACACACCACTCAACCTACACGACCCTACTAGCGCACAAATTCTTAACAATAGCGACATACAACTACGAAAAATAGACACGTGGAAAAAGAAAATACTACACGGACGACACCCACATGACCTTGAACAGAGCCACGTGGACTCAGTAGCGTCGAATAAGTGGTTGCAAGTAGGTAACTTATTCCCTGAAAAAGAGGGATTCATGATAGCGATACAGGATCAAATAATAAACACTTAAAATCATAGGAAATATATAATAAAAGATCTCACCGTTACAAATGACAAATGCCGCAGATGCCATACACAACCCGAAACTATCCAACATATAACCGGAGCATGTTCAACACTCACACAAACAGACTACACACACAGACATAACCAAATTGTCAATATTATACATCAAAACCTAGCACTTAAACATAACCTAATCCGAGACATAGACACACCATATTACAAATACAAACCACAGACTATCTTGGAAAATACTACACACAAGCTCTACTTCGACCGCGCTGTTCTTACAGACAAAACCATACACTATAATAGACCCTATGAATAGACCGGACATAACACTAAGCGATAAACACAAGAAAACTACATATCTCATAGACATAGCCGTTCCTAATACACACAACATACAAAAGACTATTACTGAGAAAATTAGCAAATATTCAGAATTGAAAGAAGAGCTAGCAAGGATATGGAACCAGAGCAAAGTTTACATAGTACCAGTAGTGATTTCTACCACTGGCGTCGTTTCTAAACATCTTCACCATAGCTTAAAGTTAATAGACCTCAAAGACAGCCTTTACATACATATACAGAAAGCTGCCATCTTAAATACTTGTAGGATTGTTCGCAAATTCATGTCACTTGACGAAAAGGACACACCACATATCACTACACCATAATCTCTACTCACTACACACTACATTTACTTGGTGTTTACCCGTAGATGTAGTTAAAACCAGCTAAAAGCTGAGAAAAGGAAAAGAAAACCAAAAATAATAATAATACACTTTATTGCACTTCAAAATACATTTTTACAGTACAAGTGGCTTAAAACTACAAGTAATGTACTATGGACGGCCTTATCGCTTAGTGCGATCTCTTACAGGCAACCTTAGGATGGACAGGAATGATGTTAAGCAGTTATACATGCTGGCGATGGTGTAGTTAATATTATGAATAATCAGTATTGAAGATTTAAATAAAATACATACATACTTACATTTACATATTCCATAAAAATACTTAAACATACATAGAATAAATATATACCTATATGCATTCGTACAATATACATAATAATATAATAATATGACAGACTTATAGATACATTGAAATTGAACCCGCATACAAGCAATTAATAAATTGCGTTAAGTGTTCAGGTAGTGTTTTTTTAACGAATTTTTAAATATATTTAGTGATGGTGCTCTTCTAATTTGTAATGGCAAAGCAATCCACAGGCGCACTGCCTGAACGGTAAAGGATTTGCCAAAATAATTTGTGGAATGCCTTGGCATCTCCAACGTCATATCTTCAGACGACCTCAAGGACCTTATATGTGTGTCATGAAGGAACTTGAAACGTTCTTTGAGATAGGAGGGCGTACTAGGATTAAATAGAACATCATACAGTAATGTAAGAATGTGAGTATTCCTGCGAAGACGAATTGGGAGCCACTTGAGTTTGTTACAAAAATCTGAGACGTGATCATATTTGCGCAGTCCAAATATGTATCTAATGCAAAAGTTTTGGAGACGCTCAAGTTTATCTAGCTGCTCCTCTGTGGGGTCAAGATAGCTGACGTCAGCATAGTCAATTATGGGAAGAAGCAACGATTGAGCGAGCGCGATTTTAGTGGCAGTTGGAAGGAAGTTGCGTAACCTACGCAACGAACCTGCGGATGCAAAAAGCTTGCGACTCGTTTCTTGCATTTGAGATTTCCATGACAGTCATACTGTCGTCCAAGGAGATCCCCAAATTTTTCACAGTTTTACTAAAAACGAGATTTTTGCCATCGAAACTAATTTGTGGCAGATCGGACCAACTGATTTTTGAGACTAATTTGGGGCTGCCTATAATAATTAACTGGGTTTTGTCAGCATTTATGATGAGTCCGTATTTCTTAGTCCAGTCGCAGATTCTGGCCAGGTCCGCCTTAATAATAGTACAAGCTTCTGCCAGCTTATTTCAAGGAGCTTGCGTATAGATTTGTAAATCGTCTGCGTAAAGGTGGTAAGAAGAAAGTAATTGATTTGAGATAGTATTAATAAATATTGCGAAGAGCAGAGGAGAAAGCACGCCACCATGTGGCACACCGCCATTAGTGTGAGACCAAGTAGAAAAAGAGTCTTCGATGCGTATACGTTGCCGGCGACCGAACAGGTAACTATGAAACCAGTCAATTGCCGATGGAGATACGTTAAGTGAGCGTAGAATGCCAAGTATGATGTGAAAATCCAAGGTGTTGAAAGCGTTACTAAAATCAAGTAACGACAAGACCGTTAGATTTCCACTATCCATACCTAGCCTAATGTCATCAGTTACGTGAACAAGTGCAGTGGTAGTACTGTGGCAAGGGCGGAAACCGGACTGATATGTGTTTAGGAGGGAAATTGTATGTAGGAAGGAACTAAGTTGTGTGTGGACTAAGCGTTCTAGGACTTTCGACAAGAAGGGAAGTAGGGATATAGGTCGGTAATCTGAAAAGGAACAGGACTTAGGTTTCTTGGGCAAAAGGATTATTGTTGCATCTTTCCAATCGGATGGAAAAATGCCACGGTTGATGGAATGGTTAAAGATGTGACATAAAACTTGAAGGATTTCTTCAAGGATGGGGAAAGATCATTTTACGGCTAATACTATCACTACCGACTGCATTAGACGTAACAGCCAGAACGTTTTTCTTAACATCACATGCGGTAAATTGCGTTGGCAAAGATGAAAGATATTGTAAGGTGGCACTTTTCATATTTCCATCAAATTTGGACGAGGTAGAGAAATGTATATTAAGAGAATCAAGGTTATTATTATGTGGAATAGACTGATGCCGTGTCTTGCCAACTCCCAGACTTTTAAGAAATTGCCAGAACTTTGCTGGATCACCGTTTTCAACAGTTTTATTTATATTAGCGTTGCGCATTCCTACACACCTTGTTGCAGAGATTTCTGGCTGCCACGTACTTTTCATGGTTTAGAGGAGTAGGCCTGTGCTTCAACTTGGCTTTGGCAGCAGATTTTTTGGCCATGATTTTCCTGATATCGTCTGTTAGCCAAGGTAAGTGTTTCAATTTGATGCTACGTATTGGCGCATGCACATCATATAAATTAATGAGTTTAGTGGTGAGTTCATGGACCTTACTATTGACACTCTGAGTCATACAGAGGGCTCTAGTCTATATTAGAGGCATCCTTACGCAGTCTTTCATGATCCATGCCACTAAAATTGCGCTGCAAGACTATTTTGGGCTTAATTTTGGGTGTGCGTATTTTATAAGAAACGAAGATGAGGTCATGATAAGAAAACCCATTCGCTGTACATTGACCATGCTTATGAACCAGATTGGAGGAAGATACCAGAATAAGATCGAGAAGAGAAGGGTTGCAATTGGGGAAGTCATGCGTTGCATTTAAGTTTAAAATAGATAGATTGCAAGGCTCTATAGTGTGCCTGAATAAGGTAGCACGAGAATCCTGTTTGAGCAGACAAGTGTTAAAGTCGCCTATTATAATTGTGTGGCTATATGAAGGAGTAAAATTTTCTAAGATAAGCTCAAATTATGAAAAATAGTTAACATGATTTGAGGGAGAATAGAATACGCCTAATAATAATTTAGTGTGGTGAAGTTCTACTTCAAGGAATAGATGCTCGCCTGCATTCAACCGTGGCGGTTGTGGAGACATACTGACTATTTTAAAAGGAATTTGATGTCGCAAATATATGGCAACACCGCCGCGAATGCCGAATGCCCGATCATTCCTAATTAGCTGGAAACCTGGCAGTGATAAGATGTGGAAGGGAGACATGGTTTTAGCCATGACTCTGATACCAGGATGGCATGTATGTATTGGCAGTCTAAATTAGCCAGCATATCTGGAAAATGAGCTGGAATACTCTGCGCATTGATATGGACTACATTAAAGTTCTTGGGTACGTCTGAGAACTGCGACTGAAGAATGTCTCCGAGGGAGGGGACACTTACAAAGCTATCATCTAGGCTTGTAGCAGAATGAAAGCTTTCACCACTATTTGAGTCTGTATCTGACATTTAATAAATGTCTAAATATAAATAATATATATAATATTAAAAATAGATATATGATATAAATATAAATAATTATGTTTCTAATTATCGCGTAAAGCTTTGATCACACTGTCCACCCGCTAGTTGCGCATGAACATAGATAATGTCAGAGACAAAAGTGTATAATTAAAAACTAACAAATGATACAAAAATAAATATATAGATTCACATGAGAGATATTGTAACTAACTAAAATCTAAAGAAAAAAATATATATATTTATTTATGTCTAAAAACACACATATTCAAATCCGTGTAACGTGAGACGGAACGTTGCTCTATAGTGAGTGACGGTTGTGACAGTGACATTGACAACATCACTTGTTATTTGTTTATGATACATACACGGTACCTACATAAAATAAAGTTAAAAGTACTTAATGTTTAAAAGTGAAGGTTTTATTGACACTAATAATTACGGAGAAAATAAATAACGATGGAACAAGCTTACTTCTTCGTCGCTGCAGTTTTCTTGGCCTTTGTTGCGGTTGGCTTTGCGACGCCGGGCTTCTCCGCATCTGTGAGCTGGATCTTACTTAGATCAATAACGGAGGTGATGCGATAACGCTTACCATCGGGGCCCAAGATGTGAACGTGTCCCTCTCGCGTCCAGCACTTCGCGACTCCAAACTTCGCTCGTGCAGCCATAAAAGCCTCGTGTCGTGAACGTGTGGAGGTCATTATTATGTTTGTTTTGTTTTTGTATAAAAATAGTGAAGCAGTTCATAGAATACCTACATCTAATTCCATTCCTGCCAGTTTTCAAATCTGTTTTGCAATAAATTGGCTGTGACATACGGGCGGACAGACAGACAGACATTGCGAATCTATAAGGGTTCCGCTTTTACAATTTTTGGCTACGGTACCCTAAAAACACAATACTGCTCTACTAAGCGCAAAAGCCGTATCTCAACTAAAGCGAGTTACGAGATAATTGAAGTTTAGTAAAAGTTGATTTCTTTTATTTATTTATGGATGTTTATTGTTATTATAGGTATAATTATTATGGTAAAGGTTTCGAAATACGTCGCCGTTTTTAGGGGTTGTGAGGGATTGGAGAGAGAGGAGGGGAGGTCTTGAAACCCCCCTCACCATTTTCACTTGCCGGAAATACTTGGTTTCCTCTGAAAAAAAAAAAATTCAAACATCGGTGTCATGGCACTGCCAACTGCCACATTCATCACACTAGTTTAATAAACTAAGGTTGACGGAGCCCTGCGAAGGGCTCCCATTTTCGGATTAAGGGTCAAAAGAGAACCTAACATAACCTATTTAGTTACTTATTACAGTCGCACCTAACCCTAGGCACTCGAAAGCAATGACGCACAAATTTGACATTAGCTGTCAATATGATCATTCCAAGATGGCAGTTTTGCGTTTCGTTTCACATTTTTCACATAAAACATAAAATAGACATTTGTAAAACTGTACTAAAGTATTAAAACTACGTTCCGTTTTGCATAATTGCCGAAGTATTAATGAAATTTTGGAAATTGTTTAAAAATATTTAGACGCAACTCCGGCAGCCAAAATTACTATTAGGTGATTAAAACGAACTCCCTTAAGCCGCCTACACTACCAATACCCTCAAATTCAGGCGACTTGTTTCGAAACCCAACCCATTATTATTTTTCAAAATAGATGAAACATCAAAAATATAATATGTGGATATACCTTATTGATGAGATACTGCTATGTCGCTTAGAAAATTATAGAATTAGAATTTGAGTTACTGCTTTTTCGTTAGCTCTCGTCATACATGTTTGTATGGAAAAATATAAAAAATTTCTTTCGCTTCAAATATGTGTTGTTTCAAAGAAAATAAATATTAAAAGATATTTATTTATAATTTATTAACGAAATACAGAGTTTACAGCTCATCAAAAGTTAGCTGTCTGCTACAACCCGGCAGGTTTTCTTTATTCTCATCGAATGTTAAAGACAGTGTGTGAGGTGATAAGACTTATTATTTGCTGTTGCTCACGAGGCACAGTTTAATTTACTTTCCTTTTACGGCTTGGTATTGTAGAAATTTCAAGCACTGATGAAACATTTTCCTCTCCGTGATCTCGCAATGCCATCCCTTGAGCTTGACGAGAATCAACAATTTCAGGCAACTGCCAATTCATATAAAACGCCACAAGCTTCTCCTAGAAAACATCATCTCTTTCTATAATTTATATTTTTAGTGGTATACTTTCGCCACTCCACACAGCAAATAAACACTTTTGTTTGCGTGTAACGTGGCGTTGCCCCTGAATTTGGCAATAACAATTACAATATTTGTTTAGACTAGTCAGTTCACTTTATTATCATGTTTGGTAATAACAATTACAATATTTGTTTAGACTAGTCAGTTCACTTTATTATCATGTTTCCATATTTGTATTTTATTTGCTTTTATACTATTCTCCAGGCCATTCTTATATGCAACTTTAGAACATTAAATTTCCACAATCGTGTTTGGACCTATTAATCCGTCTGGCGTGGCACCAATAATCGAATAATCCACAAGGCTCGATTGTTACATTTTCTTGCTTCGCCAGTTGTTGCAAAGCCAGTTGTTCATTTTAGATTCCATGCGCAACTGATTTTACATTGCAAATATTTTATTTGTACAAAATATTTCTATCTTCTTTTTACCACTACACAAAAATTTCAATCTGCCAAAATATTCTTACGCAATTCGAACCAGTCACTGCTATCCCTCTTGTAATTTCTGCTTATCACTACGGAATTTGAGTCAAATTTGTTAAAAAAATTGTTTGGCATTTCTTGGCTAGCTCTTGAACAGATCGTGTTAGGAATGACTGAAATCAAATGTGTGTAAGACGTTGCAGAACTGTTATCTTTAACTTCACTGTAATTACAATAATGATAATTAGTTACGTACTTTATTATTAAAAAAATACTATATCTTGTGTTATAGCAAACAGAGAAGTCACCTTCTTACTTATAAATGATTGATTTTAGAAATTAAATAGATATTAGATGTACTGAGACATACCTAATAGTTTATGAATAATCAAAGTTTTACCCGATGTACCTAAAAAGGTTTATGTTCAAAACACAATAATACAACATTCGTTACCGCTTGTGTGCGGATTGCGGAGCGTCATATTAGCGCTGTCATCATTATTGTTCGCCGTGGCGGCATCTTAGCGCTCCAGGCGCTCTGACAAGCTAATGAATTTGAAATATAGGTAGGTACATAAAATGATTCGATTTTATGTTATTACTCTTTCAAAAATTGAAAACTGTGGCAGCTATGTATTGTGAAAATAATTTATATAATTATATTATGCATAATCGATAATCTATAACATAGTTAGTCATAAAAGACTCTTATGAAAATAATTTGTGTAAAAATGTGACATATTTCATAATCACTTGGCCATGGATGAATTTCTATTTTATTACGACGCTTTCTTGTACAAATCCTTCGTAGAACTTCATTTCTCTAGTTGTCCATATTTTATTCTTCTAATTATATATTTATAAGCACAGAAACAATAACACATTAAACGCAACAAGAGTATAAACTTAGGTCCTAATTATATGTGCCCATAGTTACATGAAAAGCCTATTTGATTCAAAGTATTCATTCTATAACATAAAACATGAAATTACGAACTCAAATCGGCGTATTATAATAACAAACAGGTTTACGTAAAATTACGTGCAGCGGAGACGCAAGCGACATGACCTATCTCTCACAGGGCTCATAGCCGAATGATGAGGTCTGGGCGGGGCGTAAACTAGCAACTGACACTCAGTACACCGCTTATGCTAATAAGGTTTAAATTGCTGAAGCATTAGATATTTATGTGATCTACCGAGCGTCAAAATCATAGACGTTTGGCAGATTTTATTTAATTTTACAAAATATACAGGTATAATATGAAAATAAATAGGGTAATTCTTTAGTTCATTAGATTTCCTACAATATTATCAAAAAAAATACGACAGCTTACGATCAAAATATTGCAGACAGTGAGACGAAAGATTATTTTCTGCCTCGATTTTGTGATTTTTTTACCGTGATTCTATTTTACGTACATGAAAAATTCTTTCAAAAGTCTTATGTTCAGACTTTTGACTTTAAGCTCTAATTTTTGCTAGTTTGTAATATGTACCGTTATGGCTAGATGCGCGACGAAAAATTAGGAGTTTCACGGCTTCTGAGGTACATATAACAGCGCCTTAAATATAAATTGAAAACTATATATTGTACAACTAAAGCAAAAATATATTTGATATCTTTATGGTAAGTTCTTTTATTTTATATATTAAACAATAGGAACAGTTGTTATGTGGTTCAAATAAAAGAACTAACTACTTGTAAACCTTTTAAATTCTCCTTTTCCACCCTCCTAAAATCGCTCAATATTCAAAATTCAGTTGCTTGCGTTTTACCTTCGTCTATGGCTAACAGGAAAGCACACGAGTGCCAAATTTCAACTTATTTGGTCTTATACATACATACATACATACATAGACTCACGCTTGTTTCCCGGAGGGGTAGGCAGAGACTACGGAACGCCATTTGCAACGATCCTGACATACCTCACTTGCTTCACTCACTCCCATCAAGTTTCTCATGCATGCTCTTCTGTCAAGGGTACTTCTGACTTGTCCTTTTTTCAGGATGTCTCCAATCTGGTCATAGAACGTTCTCCTAGGTCTTCCCCTTTGTCCTGTCCCATTCACACTAGCCTGATATATCTTCTTTGTCAGTCTATCGTCATCCATCCTCTCCATGTGCCCAAACCATCTTAACATGCCTTTCTCAATGCTTGTCACTACATCTTCTTGGTCTTCTTGGTCTTATAGTTTCGTAGAAAAATGTCTGAAGTGATAGGATGGACAAATATACGAGTGACCCTACACTGGTTACGCTTTATGTTTTTTCGTATGAAACCCTTAAGGACGCGTTTACAAATCTGAGCAAAATATGTAGTTTTTTGGTACATTTTGCTGCAGAACTAAACTAAACTAAATGTAAATAATTATTTCCATAGATAGATTTCTCCTTCATCTTCAAATGGTATTAATTTTTTATTCGAAAAATTAGGTAAATAATACTGTAAAAAATCATTTCCGGTACCTCTTCACACAAAATTGACGATATCGTATTGAGTTTAGGTGCATTTTTCTTCCATTTAATAACATAAATTTGTTTATTTAAAAATATTTTATGTAAGGAGGCATGATCAACTCAAAAAGGTATAAGAAAGAACTACCAAAATGTTCCATTTACTCTCAGAAAAAAAATCAAATCAATTTTAGTTTTTCAACAAATTTATCTCTATCGAGTGAATCTTAATTGCTTGAATTTAAGGGTTATTTTACTGGTCAATGTCTTGAGTTATTGCATAAAAAATAGAAATAAACATATTAGTCTGCGCTCGGCCGCCGTCGTGAGTGGACGCTGTGTCGCTTGTTATCAGCCGCTCGTGTGGAATAAGATCGCTGTAGGAATACAAAATATTTGACATACCTAAGTTGATACTTTACGTGTTTTGTGCGGACTACGGACCAACAAGGTAAGATTTTTTTTAGTTTCATAATTTTGAATAATCCTTATTATAAAACATTCCATTTCGAAATTGATGGAGCGACCTGAAGGTGTACTTCATAGACTTCCTGGTGGTATACTTTGAAGATTGCTACTGGCACCAATATACGAGTGGAGTTAGGTGTACCTAGTTTAGGCTGGGTGTGTTAGTAATGATGAGACCTTACCTCGGGTCTTGATGGAGAGACCTGATGGTGTACCTCCAAGACTGCTACTGGAACTATTAAACAAGTGGAGCTAGGTGTGCCGAGTTTGGGCTCGTTGTGTTCGTTGTGATGAGACCTTACCTCCGGATTCGATGGAGTGACCTGGTGGTGTACTTCGAAGACTGCTACTGGAACTAGTAAACGAATGGAGCTAGGTGTATCGAGTTTGGGCTCGTTGTGTTCGATGTGATGAGACCTTACCTCCGGATTGGATGGAGTGACCTGGTGGTATACTTTGAAGATTGCTACTGGAACTAATAAATGAGTGGAGCTAGGTGTATCGAGTTTGGGCTTGTTGTGTTAGTTATGATGAGACCTTACCTAAGGACATGATGGAGCGATCTGAAGGTGCACCTTAAAGACTGCTACTGGAACTAGTAAACGAATGGAGCTAGGTGTATCGAGTTTGGGCTCGTTGTGTTCGTTGTGATGAGACCTTACCTCCGGATTCAATGGAGTGACCTGGTGGTATACTTTGAAGACTGCTACTGGAACTTATAAATGAGTGGAGCTAGGTGTATCGAGTTTGGGCTCGTTGTGTTTGTTATGATGAGACCTTACCTCAGGATTCGATGGAGTGATCTGGTGGTGTACTTCGAAGACTGCTACTGGAACTAGTAAACGAATGGAGCTAGGTGTATCGAGTTTGGGCTCGTTGTGTTCGTTGTGATGAGACCTTACCTCCGGATTCAATGGAGTGACCTGGTGGTATACTTTGAAGACTGTTACTGGAACTTATAAATGAGTGGAGCTAGGTGTATCGAGTTTGGGCTCGTTGTGTTTGTTATGATGAGACCTTACCTCAGGATTCGATGGAGTGATCTGGTGGTGTACTTCGAAGACTGCTACTGGAACTAGTTAACGAATTGAGCTAGGTGTATCGAGTTTGGGCTCGTTGTGTTCGTTGTAATGAGACCTTACCTCCGGATTCGATGGAGTGACCTGGTGGTATACTTTGAAGACTGCTTCTGTGACTAATTATAAATGGGTGGAGCTAGGTATATCGAGTTTGGGCTTATTGTGTTAGTTATGATGAGACCTTACCTCATTACTTGATGTAGTGATCCGAAGATGTACTTTGACGACTGTTATTGTAACTAGTAAACGAGTATAGCCAGCTAACATGAATATGTATAGTTG